>CM052539.1:11143914-11184839 GCA_028533065.1 Trachops cirrhosus
AATCATTCTCCCAGGGCATGACCCAGGGCCCTTTCCCCTCCCAGCAATATCTGCCCTCCCAATCTCACTAGGAAATCCAGGCCAGCTGGTGATTTCCAGCTCCTTTCTCTGCTCTGATAATGAATATCCCAGCATGCCACTGGGCCCCACTCTGCCAGCTCCCAGGCTGCAATGCCAAGCGGAATAATAATAGTTGCCACGTGGGGCTGTCCTGACACCCTCGAAAAGGAAGAGCAAACACAATCGCTTACCAAAAATACTCACGTGCCTCAACCTGAGATTTCTCATTCCCAGGCCAGCCTCCCATATACACACAATTCCCACCCTTTCAATAAAGGTGACGTTAGGTGAATGGTCTTTCAGGCCAAGTCCTTAATTGTTTCTCTGATATCAGTGTTTTATTTTTATAATCGTGATGGATCTGGTGTCAACTCATTGTGATAGAAAGGGACCTAGTAACTAGAGAATAAGGAGCATGGATTTAGAATCAAAAGGCAATGAGTTTTAATCTCTTTTTATGTTCCTACCAGTTGGGAGACTTTGGTCAAGACGCCTTAATGTTTCTGAGCCTCAGTGTTATCACTGTGAAATAGGACCAATAATATATACCCTGGCCTGTGGTGGGAATTAAAATAAATAACTCCTGAAATGTACTTAATAAATGTTTGTTCCTTTCTCTCATGTTCTGTGACTTGATAAGGGTGGGAAGTACTGGAGCCTAGACAATGTCCCAAAACCTAGGAAGGTCAGTAATTGAGCTGAATTTAGAATGGGAAATGATAACCCTCAGAATGGAAGAAAGTATTTGCAGACTGTGATAAGGAACTAGTATCTGGACTATGTTAAGCACTCTTTAACAATTTAAAACTGGACAAAGGACCTGAATAGAGGTTTCTCCAAAGAGGATAGACCAAAGGCCAATAAACACATGAAAAGATGTTCAGCATCATGGAAATGCAAATCAAAACCAGAAGACATCACTTTACTACCACTAGGATGGCTACAATCAAAAAGACAGATGATAACAGGTGTTGGTGAGGACATGAAGACAGTGAAGCCCTCATTTGCTGCTGGTGGGAGTGGAAAACAATGCAGCTGCTCTGGAAAACAGTTTGGCACTTCCTCAAAATGACCCAGCAATTCTATCCTGGGAAATACCCAAGAGAAATGAAGACACATGTTCACTCAAAAACTTGGTAACAAATGATCGGAGCAGCATTATTCACGATAACCAAAAAGCAGAAACAACTCAAATGTCCCTCGGTTGATGAAACGTGGTATATCCATACAATGGAATAGTATTCAGCCACAAAAAAGGAAAGAAGTACTGAAACATGCTAAAATGTAGATGAACCTTGAGAACATACGATTCCATTTACATGAAATGACCACCACAGCAAAGCTACAGAGACAGAAAATAGACTACTGGGTACCTAGGGCTACAAGAGGAAGGAGAGAGGACGCTAGTGGGTACAAATTTCTTTCAGGCATGATAAAAATGTTCTAAAATTAGATAGTGGTGATGGATGCACAACTCTATGAATATACTAAAAACCACTACAATGTGCATTTTAAACAGATGAACTTCATGATATGAAATTATTTCTCACTAAAACTATTTTTCAAGAGTAGAACTCACTCAGTGGGATCAGAACCTGGTTCTTACAAACAGACCAGAGCCACTGTCCAGAAAAAGATTCGCCATTCCTAAAATCCGGGAAAACTACCTTAGTTCCATCTGAACTGGACTATAGATGACAACCAGGTCCTGGACCGTGTTTGTAAGAGAGGAGTCTCCAGACTGATAGCAGGTAAGGGGAGGAGGCACCGTGTACAGTGTCTGCTCAGGTGGGTCAGCCACGCATGCGCCCCAGCGGTTCACAGCCAACTGGAGGCACAAAGCCCCGACTCTGGGAGATGGACAACCACGTCCATTGCTTTGAGAAACAGGAGTATACCCTAATCATAATTTTTACTTTGTCATTAGCAGGTACATTGTCAAGGCACAATAAATGAAGTACTTGTATTTAAAAGTTTGCTAACTCAATTAAATATTTTAGTGTGGGGGGACTCTATTTGTACTCTTGCCCCGATCCCTGAACATCGGGGCAAACCATCCACTATACACATTGGTGGCTGAGCTGGAACTACACCCCAGGGGTGTGAGTCCCACTTGCTGCTACCCCGTGCAGTCAGCCCCCTGGATCGAGTCACCGCGCCCCCCAGCACCTAGACTTTAGGTGATAACCTGCAAACCTGTCTTCCTGCTCCCTTTTCCTACCACCCCCACCCCACTCTGTTCTCCACCGTCACCTCAGGTCAACCTTTAAAACATAAGCCAGATGTGGCATTTTTGCTTTTTGTTTCTTACTCAGCAGAGAAAATGAGTGGAGATGCCACATTCAGGTAGGTCCATTGAAGCCCCGGTCCGACAGGTGACTCAGGTACAGCTATTGGCCTTGAAGCTCACGGCACAGCTTTATTCCTCTCCCCCCAGCTTTCATATCTTGTTGGCTACAGGCAGGTGAAGAGCCGCCCCACCCTCGGGCATGAATGAGAAAAGGTGGCAAATGTGTTTGCTCTCTAACACAAACTCCAATAGATTGCTAGTGCCTGCGGGCAGCTTCCCCAGGCTCAGTGGACAAATCATGGTTCATTAGTGATGTCTGCCAGGTGCCTGTAAGGGAGACTTGTGGAGTGTCCACCTCTTTTTCTTTGTATCAACCTCCAGGGGAAGGTCAAAGCTTCACATGAAAGGGGAAGGAATTCTCACCCAGATCAAGTGTGCACAGGACTGCTGAGGTAGGTAAGAGGACGAGGCAGACAGAGACAGCTCTCCTCCATGGGGTGGGCGTGTCCTCTGTTTCCTTGGTAACTGAGGAAATCAGATAACGCCTTTGCCAGGGGGCATTCTGCATCTCAGAGAATGAAGTGGGGTGAGGGGGAGACAAGGCCTGAATGACTCTGGGAAAGTGAGCAGAGAATGCTCCAGACTCACCTCCCAGCTGGCCGGTCAGAAAGAAGCCGAGAAGACAAGGGCTGAAGCTCCAATGACCAATGACTGGCTCCGCCACACGTGTCCTTGGACACACAACCCTGGGACCCTGGGCAGGAGGGTGGTGGGCAGCTGGGTGAGGACTCAGGCAATTGTGAGGACTGCAGTCCTTGTCACCTCCCCTCTGCCATAGCCTTGTCCGTGAGGAAAGGTCTTACTGCAAAGAAGGCAATGGAAAGACATGGGCATCTGTCTGGGGGGACAGTATCTGAACACATGTTTCCTATGCATGCAAATCCTCCAGAAAAACATGGTGTACAACCTACGAGCTGCAGAAACCCTTGTTATGTAAGAGTCCAGCCAAAGACAAACAACAACAAAACAAAAAAACCTTGGAGCCACAATGAACCATCAGAGCCACCTGATGGTGGCCCTGAGTTTGCAAAGCAGCTTCTGTTTTGTTGGTTGGTCGGTCTGCACTCTGCTTTTTGAAAACAAAAACAATAGCAAGAAGGCTGAACTACAGGAACTTCGATGCTGTCTAACAGCGTTGGACCTGCTCCTACAACCTCCCTGTTCGTCTGTGTCTGAGTAAAAATAAAATAGAAAAGTGTTATCTGGGGTAGAGAGGAAGGCATGCAACCCCATTATCACTTCAGCAGATTAGAGAGACTCCAAGTGCAGGCCCCGTGGAAGTAGACAGGATGTCCACATTTCAGCAGGGAGGGAAGAGGGTCAGGAAGGTCTTGACTGGGGGGAAAGAGTTGGGCACCACGGCGTGGGCTCTGCTGAAAACAGGGAGCAGAAAGAGGTCATGGGTGTTGGGCTAGAAGAGGAAGGGGTAAAACTGGCCCAAAATTCTGAAATGAAAAGCCCAGACGCGCCAGTCAGGAGGCACCTGTGTTGCCACCGTATTTCCAGCCAACCCCAGTAGCTCCGCTTCCCTGGCTGTCTCTGCCTCGCTCTGTGTTATCGTGGTTATTGAAAGTAATCCCTCTGCGGGTGGTCTGTTGAAAAAGATGTTGTCTCTTCATCGGAGATACAATTGCGTTCCTTATTTAAAAAAATACGCAGGAACACATCAAGGGAATTGAACTCAGGAGACCCCATAGAAAGGCCTCTTTGAGTTTCAGCCTGGGGCCTTGCGGCTTCAACAGGCTTCTGGGAGTCCTGAGGGGAGTTCGCTGAGAATTTTCATAAGGTTTTGGCACGATGTTGCTTCCCTTCCATCAGGCATGTCCTACCTTGTGAAAGGAAAAATTCTTAGCTTCTGTGTTTAGAAACTGAATATGAAAAAAACCAAGGCATTTTACATGAGAAAGGCAGAAAAGGCCAGAAAATCCTCCTCAAGAGGCACCTGGACTCTCGGGTCAGTCCATCAGTGGGGTGTGTTGACCCCGGGGGGCTTTCCCTCGCCCACACTGAGCTGGGCAGACAGAGTGGCTGAAGGCTGGGCCCCTGAGGGCGCCGACGATTCCCGTTATTCAGCAAAAATGTGCGGCGAGCTTCCTATAAGCAAGGCATTGTGCTTGTGTAGGGGAAAGAGAAGTTCTGTGAGACAAGGGCTCTATTTTCAGAAATACACAGAAATAACTATAGGAAATGGAAAACTGGTAGGAGTTATAAAAGAAGTTTCGACAAAGTGCTTGGGACTGAGTTAGTTAAGGCATGCATAAATGTCTAGTGGAAGTAACCAAAAAAGACTGCATGGAGGAGGTGGCCGTTGAGTTAGGTGTGGAAGCAGCGGCTCCTTGGATTGGGTTTCACCCAGAAATGAAGCAGTAAGGGGAGGCGGTGAAGAACGTGAGCTCTGGAGCCAGGAAGCCTGGGTTCCAACACAGACGTCACCTCTGATCAACTACGTGAGAACGTTGAACAAGTTTACTTAGGTTTCTGAGTCTCAGATTTTCTCATCGGTGAACTGAGGCCAGGAATATTGACCTCTTAGGGACAGTTGAAAGGATTGGATGAGGTAACTAGTGAAAAATAAGCTAAAAAATGAACAGTGAGGTCATTAAGGCAATAAATGAAAACCTCTTGATATAGAAAGCACTCAAGAAATGTTACCCCGTAGTTCTTTTTATTTTTTTTAAAGATGGGCATGGTGAGGACTGTAAAGGACGGCCGACAGGAAGTCTCGATTGGACAGTGGGGACACGCTGGGTCAGACGTACGGCATGAGAAGCTTGGATCTGCTGCCAGGAGCTCCATGCAGGATGAGACGGCTCCAGAGGACCAACTCACACAGTCCACACCAAACGGAGCAAAGCCATTGTCAAGACAAGGAGAGCCTCTCACAAGAGGGACAAGAAGGTCCTTCGGTCTTTTAAAAAATCATAATTGCTCTACTTATATTTAACATTCAGGAAATCCAACGTGCATATGTAGGAGCAATAAACACTCTAGAACAAGCCTGAGAGTACAGGCCACAATACTGGCCCTTGGAGAATTGCTTCGGGAAAGGGGCTAAGGGCCTGCGCCGAGCTGAGCCAGATTTGGAGCCCAAGGCAAAACAGAGAAAAGTCAGCAATACGGATGCCGTCTTTCTTTCCATTTTGATATTTTGTTCATCGTGGATGTCTTGCATTCATTTTGATTTTTTTTAAATTGCATTAAATTTTTTTTTTATCCTGATTATTGAGCTTCATGGCGCCCCTCTAAATTTTGCACCACCCCAGCTCCAGGCCTGGAGAAAATCAGAAACAGCTCATCCTTGACTCTGGCTCATCAAAGCCCCAAATTCTATCCTCCCCGTGGAAGCATCCATGCTCCCAGGAGTCCAAAGGGCGGCTCTGATAATGACACTTTCCAGCTCCCTAATAATAACACGGGCCTGCCCACTGATGGAGAGTTTATAAGGTACTTCTACCTAATCTCATTTTCCTTGCAGTAACTTGGTGAAGGCATGAATAGCACCTCATTTTTCAGGTAAAATATAAGGCTTTGCCTTGGTAGAAAGCTAACGCTTCCAAGATGATTTTGAGCAGGACAATGGACAACTAACCTCTCTAAAACTCAGTGTCTAGCACGGATTCCTGAGGTTCAAGAGTCTGACCACATGTCTTGAAATCCCGGATCCAACATTTCCTGGGTGGCTCTGTGACCTCCAGCAAATTACTGAATTCCCTAAGCTTCTGTTTCCTCATCCACAAAATAGAGACAAAACAATTGATTTGTTTTTGAGGCTTAATTAGGGCTATCCATGTAAGGCACTTAGCAGTGTTTGGCATAGAACAAGCTTATTAATAAATGTTAACGATTATTATTGTACATGGTACAGACTTGGGAATCTTCACAGAAGGGACAGGGATGCCACTGCCGTCTGTCAGAATAAACTCTGGGTATGGGGCACCTTTTAGCTGCCATTGAAATGCCCCGAGAAGGGAGCTTCCATCAAAGTCTAGTATCAGAAAAATTATCCGAATCCTAGAAATAGACAGAAGAGATTACCGAGCACTCTTCCGGTGCATTTCTGCCCTTGACTTGCTGCGTCCTGGGCTAGTTCACAGCTCTGTGAGAGCAGAGGTTGGCTGGTAGAATCTTTTCTCGTAGAGATGCAGATAATTTAAGTCTGGGGGGCATATACCCCACAGATTGCTACATATGGCCCCTGTTGGACTTTAACCCAGCAATCTATTAAATTGAATATATGTGCACAATTATAGATAGTATGATATATAATTATATATAATATATAATCACATTAAATATAATATAATTATACATTAACACAAGATATAATTATATTAACATATCATTATATTTCATATTGTATATAATTTTATATTTTATATTATATATAGTTGTATTATATATAACTATATAATTGCATATATGTATATAATTACATGCATATTGTATATAATTAATTATATATAGTTTTATATAGAGATATGAATGTATGTGTCCCCAGCTTCTGAAATGCTCTTTGGACAGGTTTCAGCATGTAATTGGTTTTCGAATTAATGAGTGCAATAAAATCTTTGCCATGTACTCCCTTTGTATTTGCATGAGGTTTTTGTTGTTGTTTTTAGAGTCCTGCTTTTCCGACCTTTTGAAAATTACACTTTCACACCCCGCACAGAGACAAGGCATTCTCCAGGGGCCCAGACAAGGCCTTTACGGAAGCCATGTGATTCCTGGCTGAAGGAAAACATCAAAACATCGCAGCAACACCCTTCCCACTTGAGCTGCCCCTCCTCCCCTGTCCCCACCCCCCACCCCAGCAGCCCCGAGCCTGGCCCCGAGCCTCAGGCACGCACAGTATGGGAGCTTCAGGGCTCCCTCCCAGCCGGGCACGTGGACCACGGAGGAGCTCTCCTCGCCTGCTTCCCAACAAGGTTCCAGGTCAGAGCAGAGGCTACATCAGCCCCCTGGGGTTTACCGATTATTTGGCGAAGTGCAGAAATAACGGTCTGCGCAAACTTCCTCACATTGTTCTGCCTGGCTCTAAGTGCTCCCAGATGGGATAATACAGAGATAAGGGACAGGAAAACAATGGAGTACCTGGGTCTCCCCCTCCACGCATCCCAGTCATTTTCCCTCAAGATGACTGTGACCTCGTCTCACCTTCTCATTCTTCTACTTTCTGGCAAAAGCGAGACTCAGAAAGTCTTTTACTTCTTCAGAATCCCAACAGAAATCGCCTCCCACTGGAGTCAGAACAAAACCTTGGTACTGTGAAGGGAGCTTGTGATAATGGCAGTGGTCTTTGGTTTTGACCCTTGGGGCCAGCGCTGAGCTTTAGAGGGGGCATCACACCCTGGAGCCCTCTTCCCTCAGCCCAGCCCTCAACCTGCTGGTGGAGATGAACAGGACAGAGAGAAGATACATTTTGTGTGGACTTGGTATATTGGACATGGGGCTTTAGGGAAAGGGAAGTATCAAGATTGCGTTAGTCAGGGTTCTCCAGGGAAACAGAACTATTAGACTAGATATAGACATGGACATATAAATATAAATATAGATATAGATATAGATATATAGACACTTATATACACATAGAGATATACACAGGTATTTAGAAAGATATAGACATGGACATATAGATATAGAGCTATATGTATAGATGAGTATAGATATACACATACATAGATATCCACAGGTATGTAGAAAGAGGCTTATTATAAGGTATTGCTCACACAATTATGGAGGCTAAGAGGGCATACAACCTGCATCTGTTAGCTGGAGACCCAGGGAAGTTGGTGGTGTAGTTCAAAGGCCTGAGAACAAGGGCTGTAGGTTCCAGTCTGAGTGTAAAGGCCTGAGAACCAGGGATGCCAAGAGCAGAAGAAGGTCAATGTTCCAGCTACAGGAAATCAGGCAGATGGCAAATGCAAGCTTCCTCCATCTTTTGTTCTATTCAGACCCTCCATGGACTGGACGATGCCCACCCACTCTGAGGAGGGTCACCTGCTTTAATCCATCCACCAATGCAAATGCTAATCTCTCCCAGAAACACCCAGAAATAATGTCTAACTAGATATCTGAGCATCCAATGGCCCAGTTAGGTTGGCACATAAAGTGAACTATCACAAAGATGGTACCTAGGTTTTAAGTTTAAGTAACAGGGTGCAAGGCGGTATCCTTTCCTGAGAGGAGGAAGAGAGGAGGTAAGAGAGTCAGAAGAGGAGGAGCTAATCCGGTTATATTTGGGAACCTTTGGCAGAATATGCATAGAATTATACAGAGGCGATATTTGATTCATCTTATTGACACAGTGGTATTTAGTAGCCCTCCTTCAGCGACCAAAATCTTTGAATGTGGAAGACGCACTTGCATTTGTTCACCCCATAGGCAGCTGAGTGCCGCAGCGGAGAGTCAACGTAGGGCCATTGTTGCAAGTGTATAGTTAGCACACGTTTCGCCAAATTTTCCTCCCGGCATCCTGAGGGTGGTCTCCTTTACAGAGGACACAATCTTACAGCTTATGTGCAGTGTTCAGATCGTGTAGTAAAACACTTTGCTGTAATCAGTTTCTTTTGTTGCTACTGCTCTGAGTCTCTTATTTATTTGCACTAAAGATGAAATTGTTTCAAAATGCAGTGTCCTAATTGTCATTCAAGAGCAAAGTGTCTGTGTAATGAATTAATTAAAGCCAGGAAACAGCTATATTATGCAGAGTAATGAATTGATGAAAGACAATGTTTTGTCAGGCTTAATCAACAAATAAAGTTATTTTGCCCATTTTAATGGAATTTGGTGGTTGTCTCTTATTTGTTTGTTTTTGTTTGGTTTGATTACTTTTTAGCAGCATGGAGATTGATTGGAGGGCTTTCAATGAAGAAACATTTCCTAACAGTAATAGCATATTTTAACTTAGATGATGTGGCCCATCACGGAGGGATTTTAAGAAAAGAATTGCTCTTATGAAATGGAAAATGGTATTGGCTGTCAGAGGGTGTCGGTAAGGGCAGCCACCCGGTATCAGCTCCCCTAGGTCTGTCGCACCCTCCCTGGCAGGGCTAGGACCAGCTGCTCTCCCTTCCTCCTATTAAAGGTGCCAGGCTAAATCTCTAAATATTGAGCCTCGTGACAGCTGTGCCTTTTGCCATGTCTCCAACTCTGTACCCCTAGACTGTAAGTTCTCAGGAGCCTAGTGGCCAGAAGTGGGGCTTATCTTCCCAAGCACTTAGCACAGTGTCAGTAAATACTGACTGTTAATCATTCAAAAGAGAGGAAAAGTTACATGTTCAGATGCCAGTGTAGATGTAGACGGCACAAATATTTATAAGTGGCAAAAAGACTAAAGGAAATAAAAACAAACTATTGGCAAGGTTTATCTCTATGTAATAGGATGGCACATATTTTTTTATTTTTTAGGTTTTGCTTTTCAATATTTTCTATGAAGATTGATTCATTCAACAAGTATGTTTTTCATGCTATCTACATATTAAGCATTATGCTAAGCCCTCAAGGATCTAACAGTGAAATAGGCACGGTCCCTGCCCCAAGAGTTGATGTCCAGTGTGGAAGACAGATGAGGACAAAAGCAAGGGACCGTGCACAAGTTCAAGACCGTCATCAACATCATATACATCCCAAGCCTGTGTATTTAGTTGAGTTTTCCTGCCGATGAAAGTACAGAGTCTTGAAAAAGAGGTATCTTTTTAAAACTCACATAAAACCATCAAGTTGGATATCAGTGACCATGAGCAACTACAATGCAAAATGATAAGTGCTGTGATGGAAAATCAAAAGATACTGTGCAGTCTTTGGGATGAGGAGAAGGCTTCCCATAGGAAGTACCATTTTAAGCAAACCTGAAAGCCAAGATTCACTATTACTTTTGGAATCAGAATAAGACAAAATGTTTAGAAAGTAGTATTGGCTGTTATTGGATGATCAGCTATTGAATACTGAATGGGAAGGAGGGAGAGAATGAAGGGAAGGAGGGAGGGAGGGAGGGAGGGAAGGAGGGAGGGAGATAAGTTTTCTAAAACCCAGAAAGATCAAATGATGGGTCCACTCTACCACCACTAGGGAAGCATCACAAGTGGAAAAGCAATTTCCCAACACTCAACCCAGAGCTATCCTTTTAAGCCTTTGCTACTCAAAGTGTGGCCCATGGACCAGCAGCATCAGCATCACCCAGAACTTGTTAGAAATTCAGAATCTCAGGCCCCACCCCTGACCCACAGAATCAGAACCAGCAGCCTCACCAGAACTCACAGTGTCACACAGATGCCTGTGTGCACACTGAAGGGTGAGAAATGCTGGACTTGAGATTCTTAGTCTCAGGGGTTCATCAGAATCCCTCGGAACTCAGACAAATCTGACCACCCAGTATGTAGTTGGTGGTTAAAAGCACAAGTCCGGAATCTAATTTCCAGGTTCTCTAATTTATTAACTGTGTGACCTTAGACCAAGTCCATGACCTTTTGGTGCCTTGGTTTCTTCATCTGTGTGGTAGGCAAGTCCTGACATGGCCCCTAAGGTTCCCAATCCCTGGTATTCACACCCTTATGTCATCCCCTCAACCTCCACCCCTTTCGGTGTTGCCTGGACCTGTGGCTTGATTCAAATGAACAGAATACGGCAGGAGCAAGAGGAAGTCATTTCCAAGACAAGGTAATCAAGGACTGTGAATCTGCCTTGCTCACAGTCCCCCTCTGACTCCTCTCACTTGTTCAATTTGTTGAAGCAAGTGGCTATGTTGTGAGCTGCCCTATGGAGAGACCCAGGAGGCAAGGAACCGAGGACCTGCGTCCAAGAGCCACAAAGAACTGCATCCTGCCAACAGCCATGTGACTGAGGTCAAAGGGGAGTCCTCCCCTCGTCTAACCTTGAGATCAGGGCAGCCCTGGCCACCACCTTACGAGAGACCCTGAGCCTGAGGAGAGACCAGCTAAGCCCCACCAGGATGCTTGGTCCACAACACCTTTGAGAAAATAAGTGTTTGTGGCTTTAAGGCACTAAGTTTTGGCTACACGGTCATCGAAAACCAATACAATCTATAGACTAGGGACGATAGTGGCACTCATTGCGTAGATTATTGCAAGATTAAATAATTCCCATAAAGCGCCTAGAGTAGGGCCTGGTACGTAATAAGCATTATGTATATGTTGCTACTAGATATTATTAGAAAACAGTGATGCCCTCGCACTTAGTGAGAAACTCAGTACTTCCTCTGTCACCAGGTAGCCCGCCTCCAGGCTTTCTGAAAGTTTCCCTCTCTGCCTTCCTTGTCTCTTTACTGTCAGTCCTACTTGGGGTCTGCTTCTGGCAGTTCCTCCCCACCCTGATAAAACAATATTGTTTTTAAAAGCTCTTTCTAACCTGCTACAGACTGGGAAAGTTGGTGAATAAAATTGTTAAAATTGTTATGACTGTGACTAAGCTAAGTGAAAATGAAACAGACCCTGATTTCGAGTCTGAGGAGCTCTCTGACGAGCGCAACTAGAGAGGTTGTTTTGGGTTCTTTTTAATACAAGGGGTTTATTGCCAACCTTTGTGATGTTCAAGAGCTCTTGTTGCTCCGTCTCTCAGCTACGTTCCGAGCAGTGAAGGTCAGTAGATGTAGGAGACATCTCTGAGTCTCTACCCCGAGATGCGTACGTTCCACATCAACAATGTCATTCATCGCATCTCTGATTTTATTTATCCCTAAGCTCAATTTCTCTTAGCTCTATCCAGAGTTTATTTGTTTCATCCAAAAATACCCTTTGTTTTTAATGCCTCCATTTAATCAAGTTTAATTTCTGTCCTTTGCTAGCAAGAGTCCTAACTTATACAAGGATTAAAGGAGACTAGCTTGAAGAAGAAAAGATTAAATGGAGATCTAGAGGATAAATTGGGTGTAAGTGCGTGTGGAGGCAGGGGGAGGAGGGGCTTGGAAGACGGTTTAAGGCAGAAGGAACAAGTTGTGTGAATTCCCCAAGGCAGGAGGGAGCAAGGCAAGTTTGAGGCATGGAAGCGAAATCAGTGTGGCTGGACCTCCGTGCTCAGGGGAGAAAGTGCACTGGAAGCGACGGGGGCCGTGGCATGCCGGCCTTACCCACCCGTGAGGAGTTTGGCTTCAGTCTGAGGGCAGAGACGCAACACTAACTGCTGTGCGTCAGGGGTATGCCAACCACAGCCCCAAGCCCAGTCTGGTCCTCCGCCGTCTGGGCAAATGCGTTTGTATCAGAACATAGGCACAGCCATTCATCCACCTATTATCGATGGCTCCTTTCACACCACAGTGTCAGTGGTGAGTAGTTGTCACAGAGATGGCATGGCCTGCAAAGCCTAGAATATTTACAATGGGACCCTCGTTTTACACTAATGGGTTCTGTGATCAGACCTCCATTCCACAGATTCTGGCTACTGGTGGAGAACATGCTGACGTACAGGTAGCTCCAGTCACTGTCCCCTTCCTGCCACCCCCAGCTGGGGCTAGAGCACAGTGAACTATCCTCCCGTAAAAAAGAGTAGGGGGAAGCCCTGGCTGGGCAACTCAGCTAGTTAGAGCATCATCCCAATACACAAGATTGCAGGTTTGATCCCCAGTCAGAGCACATACGAGAAGTGATCCATCAATGCATAAAAAAGTGGAACAACAAATCAATGCCTCTCTCTCTCAAATCAATAAATCAATGAAAAAATTTTTCAAAGAAAGAGTAGGGAGAGACAAAAGACAGGCCAATGGTTTGGATGATCCACAGACAAACAAACTGGATCCTACAGGAGACGGTCACATCTTTAATAAACAAAGGGAATTTTGGAGAATAAGAGAGAAGAAACACATTTTGTTTTCTCTCATTGATATATCAGAAAACATGGTCAAGTAGGTTAAGTACAGAAATTTAGATTGGGTGACTGGTGTACAACAAAACAAAAACCAAAAGGCCACTCCTCCCGGCCTGACACCTGTGTGTGCAGCAGCCCCCGCCCACGGACGGTCCCGGAGGCACACACACCTGACGAGGCTGTGCTAATGTAATTCGAAGGGAGGAGAGTCACGGCGATGTGAAAGGACTACACCGGTCCCAAAATGCACAGTTGCTTAGGTCCTTCTCGGGTTTACTTGGGAGCAGTATTTGCTAATCAAACAATAATTATTCTCTAACTTTGGGTGGGAGTGGGGAGGGTGAGACAGAAAATGGGAAGCCAGGGGGAGTTGTTTCTCCAGGACAGCTGGCAGAGACCCAAAGCACAAAGTTGTCTACAAACTCTCGAATCAGTGTGAGACATGAAAGAGAACTATGTGCTGGCAACGTGGGCCCGGCCGCCTTGCCAGAGCGGAATTGAAACCATACCTCCACCTCATGCAGACATCACCCACTGCAAGGATGCTCTTGTAAATCCCGGCCTTGGAGCTCATCTCATCTGCACCCCCTCCCTGTTCCCCTTCTCTTTCACTCCTCGAACCAGAGGAACTTAATAAAAACAGAAGGAACACATCTCTCCTGTGCTTCTCTGAGCCGAAAAGGGGCCAGGGGATGGAGGGAAGGGGACAAAAATACACAGAGGATCCCTCTGGTCACTTCTCGTCAAGGTCCAGGGACTCTACCATTGTGGCTCACTGGATCTGGGCCATGCTGTGGGACGCAGAGTCCCTAGATGCTGGGGGGAGACCCCACGGTGCCTGCAGCAGCGGGGGACCCCAGATCCAACTGCCCTTTCCCTGGGCCACTCTTCCCCGTTCTTAGCCAAGAAATTCCAAGTTGATTAATGAAAATCTGACCTCCATCCAGAGAAACTCCCAAATTAGCCCAGAAAAAAAAACACAAATAACTACACCCTGGATCGCTGTACTTACATTGAAAACCAAGGATGAATCACAGCTACAGAATTGGAGATTTTGTGCTGGGACAGAGCCCACTCCTTACACTGGGAGGTCCTGAACTTGGTATTTAAGGCTCACCACCAACTCTCAACTTTTTCCCTTTCGCTCTGTACACAAAAACTGCCAGAGAGACTTTGTCCCTCACTCAAGCCATAGATATCCCAGCTCTTACTATTGCACCAGCGAGAGAGCGCTTCACCCTCACCTGGTCCCTCCGCGTCCAGGAAAACACTTCATGAAAAGCGGAAAGTACTGATACACCTGTAAAGAGGAAGAGATCCTCCACAAAGCTAGAGCCAGTTTTCAATCCAGTGGGCAACCAGAAATTTTTTTTTGGTGAATAAAGTGGGGTATTTTTTGCCAACATACTTTTGCCTCATGTGTTACCTCATAAGAAATATACCATTAAGCTTCTTTCTGAGTCCACTGATGTTGGTAGATATTGGTGGTCTTTTCTACATACTTATAAATTTATCTTCTTCCTGGTAATATTCTGCTACAAAGGTACCAAAAAAAGAGGGGATTGTTTCTAAAATGTAGCTGCAAGCCCAGATTTAGGACACTATTTTAGTTCACTCCAAAGTTAAAGGATAAATTGATTCATTCATAAAAATGAAACCTTAGTTGGGAAAATTCAAATAATGAGCTCTTTGGGTTGGTTTTGATATGGATTTCTAATTATATTTTATTGATTACGCTATTACAGTTGTCCCAATTCTTCCCCCTTTGCCCCCCTCCACCCAGTACCTCCCACTCCTCCTCAAGCAATCCCCACACCATTGTTCATGTCCATGGGTCATGCATATAAGTTCTTTAGCTACTCCATTTGCTATACTGTACTTTATATCCCCATGGTTATCCTGTAACTACTTATTTGTATTTCTTAATCCCCTCACCTCTTAACCCATTCCTCCACAACCCCTCCCATCTGGCAACCATCAAAATGCTCTTCATATCCATGATTCTGTCTCTGTTCTTCTTGTTTGTTTAGTTTGTTTTTTAGATTCAATTGTTGATAGATAGGTATTTATTGACATTTTATTGTTCTTAGTTTTGATCTTCTTTTCTCAAATAAGTCCCTCCAGCATTTCATATAATAATGGCTTGGTGATGATGAACTCCTTTAGTTTTTTCTTGTCTGGGAAGCTCTTTATCTGCCCTTCAATTCTAAATGATAGATTTGCTAGGTAGAGCAATCTTGACTGTATGTCCCTGCTTTTCATGACTTTGAATATTTCTTGCCAGTCCCTTCTAGCCTGCAAAGTTTCTTTTTGAGAAATCAGCTGATAGCCTTATGGGAACTCCCCTGTAGGTAACTAACTGCTTTGTTTGTCTTGCTGCTTTTAAGATTCTCTCTTTATCCGGGGCCACTTTGCAAGAGGTACAGGAGGCTGGGGAGTTCACTGATGTTGGCTGTTGCTTGTTTGAGAGGATTTAGGAAGTTGTGAAGCATGAATCAAGACCAGCCATTCATACGGGAAAGTCACTGTTAATAGTTTGGGTGTGCAAGTGAGTTGGGTGGGTTGGAGTCTCAGGGGATCTCCAGGGTAGGGTGAACAATGCTAGCCAGGTTAATGGAGTCTCAGATATGGCACCCGTCTGCAGGTTCTATGGCTCTGTAGGGGGAGTGTTCAGAAGGTGGACAATGGCCTCTGCCCGCCTTTCTGTCTGGGGGAATGCTGTCCCCCAGCTTGATACCAGACACTTCAGTGTCTCCCTGTATACCGCTGGTGCCTTTCAAGCTGCCGTCCCAGAGCGGGAGCTCAGAGGCAGTGAGTCTAAGTCCATGTGTGGGTTCTTTAAGAGGAACTGCTTGGGACTCCAGAAGTTTCTACCACTGACTCAATCCCTGCTGATTTTTGCATCCAGGAGTTATGGGGACTTATTTTCCTGGCACTGGAACCCTGGGCTAGGGGGCCTGGTGTGGGACTGAGTCTTCTTTGCTCCAGAGATATCCCTCCCAAATTTTTATTCACCATACATGTGTGTGGGACCATTCTGTTCCCCATCTCTACCCCTCCTACCAGTCTGGATGGATGTAGTTTATTTAATTCTGTAGTAGTCAGACTTCCATTCAACTTGATTTCTTACAGTTCTGAGCGATGGTTGTTCTATATTTTAGTTGTAATTTTGATGTGGTTGTGCGAGGAGGTAAGCATATTTACCTATGCTGCCATCTTGACCAGCAGTCTGATGAGCTATTTGGATCATCTCCACCAAAAAGTAAAATAAGGAGTCCAGAAAATGCCTCTGTCCCTGCTCTGTGATCATTGGTAAGCACTGCTCCCTCCTTCCACCTGAAAATGCACTCTTCTCCTGAGTTCCACCTCCCAGAGTACCTTCTACGACTCTGGCCCCTTCTATAGGCTCACCCACTTCTACCCAACCCTTAAATGATCGAGTTCTTTAAGACTCTGCTCTGGGCCCTCTTTTCTTCTCCCTTTATGTTCTCTCCTAAGACAATTGCATGCATGTTCCCAGGTTTGGAGGACGTCTCTAAATTGAAAGCTGCTAGAGTGGATCAAATAATTGTCCCCCAAAAATATGTTAAAGTACTTGTCAATGTGAGCTCATTTGCAAATGAGCTCTTTGCAGCTGTAATCAAGTTAAGGATCTCCAGATGAGGTCATCCTGAATTTAAGTTGGACCCTAAATTCAAACATGAGTGACATTATAAAAGAAGATACAGAAATACAGAAGACACAGAGCAGAAGGCCATGTGAAGACAGAGGCTGGAGCTTTGCATCCCCAAGCCAAGGATTGCCAGTCGCCACCAGAAGCTAAGAGAGAGGAATGGAATGGATTCTCCCTGGAAGCCTCTGGAATGAACCAGCTCTGCCAACACCTTGACTTTGAACTTGCAAGTTTTGAAACTGTGAAAGAGTCCATTTCTGTTGTTTAAGTTGCTAAATTTATGATAATTTTTTTGGCAGCCCTAAAAAATTAACGTGTTATCCAAATGTATATCTAAGCTCTCTGGCTTCTCTTTGAGTTCCAGAAAATATTTATAATGGCCCATTTCACAGCTCTGAGAAACTGAAACTCAACATATCCCTGATTTAATTCCACATCTTATTCACCTGTACTAGCCAGGGTTTTCCAAGTAAACAAAATATATATAAGACTACATCCCACAATCTGCCACCTGCAAGCTGGAGAATGAGGAAAGCCAATGGTATAATGTAGTCTGAATCCAGAGCCCTGAGCACAGGAGTTGCTCATGTACGTGCTCAAGTCTGAAGGCCTGAGAGCCAGAAGCTTTGATGTTTGAGGACAGGAGAAGGGGAACATCCCAGCTCGGGAAGAGAGAGTTTGCCCTTCCTTACCTTTTTGCTCTATTTGGGCCCCCAACAGACTGGATGATGCCCACCCACATTGGTGAGGACAGATCTCTTTCCTCAGCTAATCTCTTCCAGATACATGCTCACAGACACACCCAAAAATACTGTTTCTATGAGCTATCTGGGCATCCCTTAGTCCAGTCAAGTTAACACGTAAAATTAAGCATCACAAGTCCACCCTTGTCAACTTGACATCTCTATGCATCTCTTTAACCCATACTTAATCTCCAAATAAGAATATTAGCAAGGTCATAGTTCTGCTAATATGATAACAACTACCCTGCATAAAACAAAAAGTGTACTAACCCCTTCCCCAGAAAAGGAGATAAGTCCTTGAATGTTTACTCTTCTCTTGACATCTTATAACTGAAATATTACAATATAAAATTAATACATCTTATGGTACATGATAAGGGGACAAGAGAGGAAAGAAAACAAAGATATTTGCTTAATATATGTATATGCATACACAAGTGTGTTCATAGCAAAACAAGGAGGAATTACCCATGACCTTCATAGTCCTCATATCTATAACTGGTCATGTGGTTGTAATTGGTATTTATAACTACCATCACCTACGACATTTCCTTTCTGCATTTCCTTTGCCTTTCTCAAGTGTCTCAGTTGGTCCTGTTTCTTTATTTGGTGGGGTGACCCAAACTTTTATTCCTGACTGCTCCAGGCCATTGGTAGTCCTACCTGGATTGGGGTGTAGTTTTCCTTTGACCTTAATCACAGGGTATGGTAATAGTAAGAGCCACCTTAAGGCATCTCCTGAACTCCAGATATAGGCTTCCTTACCTTCATGGTGGAGCAGTCGTCCAGTTTCTCCTTGGTAGGCAGGTCCAATCACCAAGTCAGCACAGTAACTCGCTTCTTCGCCTGTTGATGCAGAGGCATGAGGAGCCTGAAGTGGTCAGGCAGCGGTCTTGACTTCCAGTTCAATGGAGTCATTGTTGTATCTCCTGTTGGAAGCATCCCTCCCTCTGCAGCTAAGACCTCTGCCAGCAGAGCCTAACGTCACAAGGACAAAAGCAAAAATTTTGTTAGTGGGTCACTAGAGGTAATGATGAGTAGCACCACTCCCATTTTCCACCCCTTAATTGCTGGACCTATGAATTCTGGATATAGGAGAAACAGCACCATAGAGTCTATGCTGACTTGGAGTATAGTCATCCTTCTGGAGAACTTTGCCCCAGCCCTGCAAGGTCTTGCCTCCTAACGTGAATTGTAACTGAGTCTTCAAAAGGCCATTCCACCATTCTATCAAGTCAGTTGTTTCAAAATGATGGGGAACATGGTAAGACCAGTGATGTTCATAAGCTTGGGCCCATTACCACACTTCTTTTGCTGTGAAATGATTTCCTTGATCCAAAGCAATGCTGTGCCAAATCCCATGATGGTGGATAAGGCATTCTGCAGGTCTAAAGACAGTAGTTTTGGCAGAAGTATTATGTGCAAGGAGGGAAAATCCATATACAGAGTGTCTATTCCAATAAAGAAAATTTCAGCCCTTCCATAACGGAAGCAGTCCAAGGTAACCAACCTGCCTCCATGCAGTGGGCTGATTACCCTGGGGAATGATGTTCTATTGACGCCTCAGCATTGGTCTCTCGTCTCATCAGGCTGTCTACCAACCACATACCCTAACGATAAAATGGCAATAATGCTATGCTCCCCCGACAGCAGTGACTGCAGTTTTTATTTCTGTATCTTCAAGATCTCATTTAGAATGAGTCTCAGAGTAAGTGCTTGCTATATGTTTATTGATAGAATGATTGGATGATTTTAGATACCAATTTAGACATCACCAGTATCCTGCAGAGAACCCTCATAAAGTACTGCCACCTGACAAGGATTTTAACCTGAGGGCCTTGGTCAACATGTACTACTGTTCCTGTGTTTTGTTTCTGAGCCCCCAACTTTCCTGATTCTCCTCTAGGAAGTCTCTCCTCGCCCACTCGCACTCTTTGTGCTGTGGGTGGGAACATGGGAGTGGTTGTCCACCCCTGGCCCATCAAAACATCGCACCCTCCCGGGCATACTGATGGCCACGATGATCAGAGCTGGGTCTATGACCCAACCCCCGGCAATCAGCCCAGTGAGAGCTATCTGCGAGACTGTGGTTTGAACACCCAGGAAAGCGTTGGTGAGAGCTGGACTTTTTTCTGCTGGTCTTGGGGAAGTAAGATTGCAAGCCAGGAATGGCCTGGTATCATCAGAGGAGAAGGCCTCTGACAATGAAGTGAACTCAAAGGAAGGAGAACCAAGACGAGAAGAAAGACCAGGTCTTGACGTTTTTGGAGCCTCTAGATCCCATTCCACCTGAACTCACCTTGCCCAGGACTTTTGCCATGAGACCCATCAAAGCCTTTTTGTTTTGTTTTTTTTTTGCTCCAGCTAGCTAGAGTTGGACTTTCTGTCACTTGTAGCAAAGAGGACC
This sequence comes from Trachops cirrhosus, assembly GCA_028533065.1. NCBI lineage: Eukaryota > Metazoa > Chordata > Mammalia > Chiroptera > Phyllostomidae > Trachops > Trachops cirrhosus. The sequence goes on from CM052539.1 coordinate 11,163,963, forward strand.
ATAACCAAAACCCTATCTATCTTCTGAAAGCATCTGAATTTTCTGATGCTTTGAAGCTGAGAACGCCGACTTCGATATGTCATACTCAGTAAGTAACAATGCCAAGTCTCAGGACACTGAAGCAGCTACAAGCTTACAAAGGCCCCTAGGTGACTTGGGAGGACCTGGACAGCCCTACAGTAAAAGAGCTGCACTAGTGATAGCCAGATGGTTAAAGTCAATTGTATCTGAAATTCAAACACCTCTAACTGGAATTAGAATGTATATACTCACCCCCACGTCCACTGTTACACCAAATTAGTCCCCCATTCGTTGATCCCCATTTATTTTTAATCACTTGTTGCTGTTGATATAGGTACTGGCATTTTAGTCGGGAAGACCTTAGCTAGACCTAATTGCTCAGGCTCTATTTAACAAACACACTGCACTATCAGAGAGCTCTGAAAAGAAAACAATAGGAGGCTTAACGTGCAACTCCAGGAATGTCAGGTATGTAGTCATAAAATCTAATAATTTCAGAGCAGGGAGCGTCTCAGATGAACCGCCAATCTCCTCTGTGGCCTGAAACATTAAGTGCCCCCAGACCTAGCTAATGAAAGGCTAAACGCATTGCCAACAGTTAAAAAACATTTCTGAAAAGATAAAAATCATGGCTCTCATACAAATATAAAATGAACACATGTCACAGATTCTATTTTATTCATCAATTAATGAGGAACCCTAAGGTGTTCAAAGGAGAAGTCAAAGAACAGACACATGTGCAGGCAATCAGAAGTGCTGATTGCATTTCAGAAATGCTGAGATGCGTTTGCTAATAGATTCAAGGCTGACTTCTTCCACCCAACATTCATTTGCACTGAATGTGGACAAGAATCATTTACATGGCTATGGGGTTTTTTCCGACTTACAGAGTTCTCAAATAACTCGAAGACAATAAAAGGTGCAGACCACTGTAAAATTGAAGAACCCAAATTAAAAAAACTGGAGAGCGTCCAGCATTCCATATGATACCCAGTAATCCCTTTCTTTCTTCACCAAAGATTTGTGCAATTTTTCCTCTAATATATGATGTTTTCACTAACCAAATATAGGTTACACATGTTATTTGAGCTTTTTTGTGGTTTTTAAAAGACCTCACTGAGCCTCAGTTTCCTCACTTGTAAAAAGGAAATTGTAATGCTCATTTTGGAGGGTGTGGTGAAGATTAAATGCAATAAAGCCTGGGAAATGCCCTAGAACCACAATAGACACCTAGTAGTCTAGGGAAGAATTTGTGCTTCAGTAGAAAACTATGCTTTGTCTACAGCACATCCTTCCTAGTCATCTGATTCTGATTCCATGGTAGCTCTGCAGCTTTCATTACTTTTGAGCTTTTGAATGGCTCTGTAAGTCCTAGGTAACTGATAACAATGCAAGCCATTTTTTTTCTATAGACATGCAAATTAATTCTGTCTGGAAGAGGGATAACCTGCCCCCTCCTTTTAAAAAAAAAGCAGTTTTGCAATCATTTGAAAATTCATTATTTCTAATCTGGAAAAGTCTGCATTTTTATTTTTCCCTTAAAGCAATTGTAACATCCATCAAAAATTGCCACCACAAATAGAACCAACCTTTTGATAAGAGGAAGCTGAGTTTATTGCTCACTGAGTTAAAGAATACCCCCTGGCAAAGTTGTGGCAGTGTCTCAGAGGAAGAAAAGAAGGGAAAGTCAGAATTTATTAAGAATTGGACATTTCATGTAAGGTGGATTTTCAAAGCAGGAGTTTGATTAGGATTGGGTAAGGATCATGCTCCGTAGTCCAGGGCTGGTGGACAGAGCAAGGTGAGAACCTCAACTCAAGGGATTCAAAGAATCTTCAGCAAGTTCTAGTAATGGTCAATCAAACCATTCGCCTGAGCCGCAGATGCTGGAAGCATAAGGTCATGCTAATGAAGACAAAGGAACAGCGCAGAGTTATGTCTACATGAGAACATGGTGTGTTCGCATTGAGAACATGGTTTGGTCCTTGGTACCTGTATTAAGTGTGAGGATAAGCAATTCAGTTCTCCACCCCCCGAGGCCATTCTTCAGCCTGAGCTGCAGGATATACCACTCATATCTGGGGGTGCAATTAATCCAGATCTTTGCCACTGCTGTTTGAGATATTCATACCTGCATTTCCACATTCCATCAATAATTCCACCCAAGTTTCCTGGGGTGGCTGTTTCAATGTCTGTGTCGGATTTTACAGTTCTTTCTGTGGGCCCTTTGCTAGATCACTGGCTAGGATAGCCGCTCGACGACAGCTTCTACAACTGTAACACTGCACCCGTGAGCACTGCCCCACAGACAAAGACTACGTGAAGGATTGTAATCAGAGTTCACTGTCCACGTCTTAGCCAGGAGCAAAGGACACGCCGAGGAAACTAGGACAGCAGCTTCTGCCCTAAACCTGAAGATTCCACAGAACCAGGTATGAGGTCTTTAACCAAATTACCTGGTTTTCTGATTTCTTTGTTTGCCTCCCAGATTTTTTGGTAACATTAAAAATCTATGAGCAGTTTGCAGGGATCTAAGCATGATATTCTTTTGCTAAAACGGAACACAAGTGTACTTGAACAACAGGAAAAAAAAGTTAAAGGAAAAAGAACACATCACTCCTTGACCGGCCATCAGTACATGTAAGGCAGCTTCGCTCTGAGGGACGACCTCTCCAGTCTCATAACCCTCTTGGGCGAGGAGTTCTGTGATGTAAGGGAGAGAAACAAAACTTTCCTCCACTCTCCTAGGTTTAGTATCTGGGGCCTGCCAATTAAATTAATAAAAGGCAAATCAATAAGGAAAAAGGCATACAAATTTTATTTAATGTTAATATATTAATTTTAACACCTGAGGAGGCCTTCAAAAAAAGAAGAAAGGAAGGCCCTAAAGAATGGGGGGGTCTCATATACCATTTTAACAAAGGGTGATAAGTTACAGAAAAGGACAAGACAGAGGAAAGGGAGGGGAGGTTGGGCTGTAAGGGGCGGTAAATTGTGGAAAAGTATCTGGAAATGCATGGTAAATACATATTGTTTAGATGAGAGGCAGTCTTCTTTTCTGATATGAGAGAGGGGAACACTTTTACAAATGCAAATTTGTGTCACCTTTATGAAAAGAAATATATGCCCTGCTTTTAGGCAGAAGGGAAGAGGGCAGAGAGTTCTTCCTCTGTCTGATTTTTCCCAGTTGTCTTCTGCTCAAAATGATTGTTATGCCAACGTGGCATTTATTAAGGTGGCATATTCTGATTCTCTTCCGTGGCCTTAGTGGCACTGTCCAAATTACCTGCTATTCTCTCAAACATAGCATGTAGGATTTTCCCCAACTTTCTAAGCTTTTTATGAAGCATGAAATGAAGAAACCTATGGAAAGATGATATCCAGAATTCCTCTGGGGTAGTAAGAGGCCTACTAATCTCTTTTTCTAGCCAATAAATAAATAAATAAATAAACAAACAAACAAACCTTTAGAAAGTGCATAAAAGCAATAAACAGTAAAGCGAAGAAACAAGCTCATTACAATTGAGCAAACTTTGCTAAGATTTTAACATATATCATAGCTTTTCAGATTTATTACTTGCACACACTAAAAGCTTTTTCCTTAGCAAAACCATATCTCATTATGTTGCATACAAATGTATACCTCTGTGATAAGATTGTTCATAGTAGACACTCATTGAGTATATTTCATTATAGTTTTTAATCAAAATAACTTCTTTTTCACCGAGAATACTGGAGGGAGCGGGAGAAGGAATGCAGATAATTGCTCATTGTCATACATCAGCATTTTAGCAGACTAGCAGAGTTCATGAACACACGTAACACAACTTTCTACAGCCATACCTCCTTACACAACCATGCATAGGGGCAAAAGATGAGCACATTCATTAACAGATCCAAAGAGAGCATACAAAGAAAAAAAAGCAAAAGTATATAAACTTGAAATTATGCTTAGTAATCAATGTTTCTGTTGTTGGAGAGAAATTTTACTCTACCCTTCTAAGTTCATTTGGCTGGTCGAATAATTAAATCAACCAGAGACAGATTAACAAGAGAAAATAACCACATTTAATTACATATGTACATATGAGAATCTCACATACATAAAAGAGTCAGAGACCCCACATATATGAGAAGTTCAGAGACAGAAAAATTGATGTACAGATGACATTCTGAGCTAAGGATGAGTTAAGATGCCTTGGGGCTTCAGAGGCAAGGAAGGTCATTCACAGGATGACAGGAAGGGCAGATGTTCAGTAATTAGAAGTTTGTCCTGCTCTATAGATCATAAAAAAGTTATTTCTGGTAACTCTTTTTATGGGCAAGCCCCAAGATTTAAGTTCCTTTTTTTAAGATTGTATATACTTATTTTTATAGGGAGGAGAAGGGAGGGAAAAATAAAGGGAGAGAAACATCAATATGTGAGAAAAACATTGATCAGTTGCCTCTTGCACACACCACAAACAGAAACCTGGCCTGAGACCCAGGCATGTGCCCTGACCAGGAATTGGACTGACAACATTTGGCTTTGCAAGATGACATTCAATCTTAACTGATCCGTGGTAGTCACAGCTCCAAACTTAAATTCTTTAAGGGAGGAATAAAAGTTTCTAATGAGCCCTCGGGGTCTCAGTGGCCTTCAGCTCAAACTCTTCACATGCCAAGGGGACATATCTTGGAGAGCCCTGTTCTAAACTCCTTCAGTCTTGATTTGGAACCTCCTGAGAAGTTCCACATTCCAGAAGTTGGGTTAGAAGATCGTTCTATATTTCATTAAACTAGTCTCAGTCTTAAGACTAGGTTGGTTCAGTTAAATAGCTGTGTCTCATTCCAGAAGGCAGATGTGGGCAGTCTCTCAAAATTAGGCCTCTGGTACAAGCAATCAGGTATTTAATGAGGCATCTCTATGTAAAAACAAAAAAGGAAAGAAAGAAAGAAAAGACTAGAAAAAGAAAAACAATGGTTAATGATTGGAGTAGGCTACAATCCCAGTTCCTGAGTTCTGAAAGCAGCCAGTTGAGAAAATTGCTAAGTGTCTGGCTCGAAGCATCTTCAGATGGATTGAAGGCCGGTAGTAACAGCCAGGTATGTTTTCCTGGTCTATAGTTTGAGGGTCTCTGGTGATCCTTCTGCAACAGGCCTGAAGATTGTCCATAGATGAGCTGTTGTAGTGACTTCTCTGAAGTTCATACCAAGTTGTCACACTTTAGCTTGCATGGCTTTGGGAAAAGGGCAGTTTTAGCTCTCAAGGATGTTGAGTCAATGGATGGGAGAAATATTGAAAACGTTAGTTTGGAGAGTTGTAGGTAAATAGTTGAAGAAACTTCAGTAGAGGAATTCAGGATCCAAACCAGTTTATAGATGGGAGCAAAACCTCAAAAGACAATGAGCAGTACTAGAATCTACTTTTTCCACTAGTTCTCTTGACCTTGCCTGATCATTGAGGGTGATAGGGACAGTAATACTGCCAAGAAGTTTGTAAGGCTTTCCACAAAGGATGGCAATGGTTTGAAGTGGACACCTAGATCACTAGACTGTGGAAGGTATGTCCCAAGTGGGAAACACATTTTCTAACAGTTTCTTTGCCACTGCGAGGGCATCAGTCTTGCAGCAGGGGAGGGAGTCGACCCATCTGGGAAGCACACACACAACGTCAGGACCATATGATAAGCCGTACCAAGCGGCAGTTGAATGAAGTCCAGCTTTTGCACTATGGTAGATGAAGGAATGCAAAAACTGAAAAACTGGGGTTGGCCAGGGAGCTTGGAAGAACAAAGTGGCCATCCTGGGTTTCCCAAAGCCCTGCCTCTTTGTTTGATTTACGACCATTTACCCGTCTTAGTTTCTCTGATTCAGGAGCAGACTGTTGCCAGGTTACAAGGGCATCAGGATGGCAAAAGTCCGGCACTGAGGGGTCATTTTTGCAGAAGCAGAATGAACTTCATCCATGCATGCCACAGTCTATAGATTTTGCTACTGCCTTTTCAAGAAAGTCAGCTAGGGCACTTCCCTTAGGTTTAGTCTTTTTTATTATATTATTATTTTTTATTTTCTATTCATTGTGTTTGAGAGAGAGAGAAGAAGAAAAAGAGAGACAGAGAGAAACATCAATTCGTCATTCCACCCATTTATGCATTCATTGGTTGACTCTTCTACGTGCCCTGACCAGGGATCAAACCCACAACCTTGGTGTATTAGGATGATGTTCTAACCCACTGAGCTACCCAGCCAGGGTGAGGTTCAGTCATTTTAATGTAATGACAGGCAACATGTTATGCCAAGACATAACAGACTTCCAGGAATTTCACATAATTTTAGGAATACTTATACACCTATAGAGATACAACTTAAAGGAGGCTTAATGTTTGAACACTTGGTTAAATAGCATCACAGATTATTATGAAAATTACTTAGGACATATACACATGACCCATGGACAAGGGCACGGACAACAGTGTGGGAATTGCCTGAGGCAGCAGGCGGGGGAGTGGTTTACTGGGTGCAGGGGGCAGAAGGGAATTGAGACAACTGCATAAACAATAACATATAATTTTTAAAAATAATAATTATCTATTGGAGCAACATATCAAGAAAAGACTTCAAAGACAAATACAGAAGGTTAACTCTTACTATGGAGAAGATTCATTTTCTTAAGTCACCAAAGGCCTGAATTAAGATGACATAAATCACAGAAAATTATTTTGATAAAACACAGAATCTATGCTTTCTCGGCAGAAAACATTTCACATCTTAACAGGAACAGACTAATAGCCCCCCAAAACTTTGTCCTTTTAGCAGATGCAAGAATTTTAAGTTTTACTACTCAATTGATATTAAAGTTTATTTTTTTAAATGCTTCCTAACAAATTCATTCAACTGCATTCAACTTGATCATACATAAAATTTCTTTCTCAAGATTCCCTTTTCACAACTTCTTAGGACGTCCTCTGCCCATCTTAGTCCATGTCTTGCTCTCTTACCCATTCCCAAACAAAGTTACTTTTATTTCCTGTAACAAAACCCCATATCAGTACCTCATACCTTTGTATTGTCAGCCAAAACACATTTTCCTTTACTTGTATACAAAGTTATTTCCCTTATATTTTTTTAGCTTTAATTACATATTTAGAATTCTTAACTTTAGCAACTTTGATTTCTGGTAAAAACTAAGAAGTAAACAATTGTGAACTGCCTGATATACCAATATTCTTTAGATTGATAACTTAAAAATACATTCCATAAACTTTTAGAATACATTCCATAATTTTTAGAAATATATACTTTTTCATACACAGACTTTTGATGAGACACAAGAAATGTTTACCAACAAACACAAATTTATTTTTAGTTTCTCTGTAATAAGGAGCCAAAAGTGGATAAACCTACGTTCAGTAATTAATGTTTCATTATTTTATCTTATTTGGAAATGATCTAACTATTCCATGACTACCCATCATTTAATTTAGCTAGCAAAAACTTTAAAGTTTCAAGTTACTAAAGAGATTAAGAAAACAATTTTTAAGTACACATAATCTTTGCTAAAGAACTCACCTCAAAAAACTTTTACTATATCGGTTTAATTTACTTGTTCTGAACAATTATGTCTAAATTACTTACAAAAACTTCAGTGGGCAGTAGACAGCATCAGTCAACATCTTAAATTATCTTTTCTTGATGAATTTAACCAATAAAACCAGGTAGAATAAAAGCATATTTAATTCTCATAACTCTAAAGATACACCTGTTTTAATTAAACCAATAAACTTAAATTAGATTTCATACCAAATATTTCCCTCAGGCCACACGTTAGGATTAATTTCTATCATATTTTTGAGAAATGTTACATGTCATTATTTAAGCCAATTAAATAGAGCTCTTGCCTCATGGATGTGGACAACAGCGTGGTGATTGCCGGGGGGATGGGAGTATATGGGGGTTAAATGGTAATGGGAAAAACACAATAAAAATTTTTTAAATAAATACATAGAGCTCCCTTACAAATCAGCAATGCCATCTGCAAGTAGAAAATACCACATAACACACATAAACATACAGACCCACAAACAGAGACTTCCTCACCTTCATTGTAAAATTACTGTCACGAAACAGGTATGTTAATAAAAATGTACTAGTTATAAAAGAACGGTTGGAATAAGTTAAATTCATCTGCTCAAATGGCTAACGCTTTTTCTTATTAACATTTCTGGAGAAGACAATTAATATTTGTACTTGTCCTTGGCAAGGGAGCCTCGAGGCCAGAGCAGCCGTCTGTGCTTCCAGAACACAACCTTCGTTTCTTATTTTTTCTTCCATCTTCGGAACTGAGGACGGTAGAGACAGATAGGCGGGCTTCGATCAGCATCTTGAGCTGCAGTCATGGTTTTGCAAAGATTTGCAAGACAAGAACCATTGCTCTCGATTCCCAAAGAACTGGGCTGTACCTTCAGTGACATCATAGGTTGATCTACGCGTCCAACTACATCATCTCTAACTTGCTTCGTTCCCTCTAGGTACATAGTTTTATTTCTGATCGGAGTTATTAAATCCTTTCAAGTGTCTTGTCAGGCTCCAGCTGGGACGAACAGTAAATATGTCTGGCAGCATTAAACAATTCCGTGGACTCACTAGGGCACAGAGGTTGCTAACTTCCAGAATCATTCTGGTTGCCAGAAGAAAGAACGGGCAGCCTGCATGTCCCAGGCAGGCGGACAGCCAAGCCAAGCCCTGAGGACACGGGCAATGGCTAGCCCTTAGGGGGAAACAGTTCAATAACCAACTGGTTTGGATTTGGGAAGGAAAGGACCATAAAATTTTATTTCCCTCTCTCACTGAGCTCAGGAGATAATCCATTTACAAAAACTTTTGAGGCTCTTCCCTGGGCTTAATAAATTCTCTAATGCAGACCTTAGATTGGCCTTAGACCAGGGAGTAAAGGTCTGTGAGGATGATTGCCTGTGAGGGATAACGTCAATCTTACGTTATCTTTTATTTCAGGTACCTTGTACCTCTTTAATTTTTCATTAGCCTTTTGCAAAAAATCTTTCAAGAGAGCTATTTTGGGATTTTTGAAGCCTAGAGGCTCTTGCAAACCAATTAAAAATAGGTATCTCGTTCTGTTTATTCGATTTAGAAACCCTTGCTTTTAAGTGCGATTTCAAATGATCTAATCTAATTGGAATGTTCCTCATCATTGCCATTGTAATTTTAGGTTATAGTTTTGCACTGGGCTGATAACAGTTTGGTAGGACCTTAGCAGGAAATGGAGTTTAGCTTGTATTTCTGTCTGGTCATAGTTTAGAACTTCCATCCTGATGGTTACCAAACCAAGTTCCTAGGATGCAAAATTTTTAGGTTGTCTTTAATAAGATTTTGCCATTTTTTTCCTTTTTTTCCTAAGTGCAGGTAAATTATACTTCCGATGTCCTGATTTTTTATAATATCTGCACATGCCTGAAGGCAAATTGGAAAGGATCTAATTAACTTTGATTTTTGTTCTCATTTCTCTCCTTCCATCTTATTAATGGAATCTTAATGACTGGCCATTATAATAATATGAGAGTTCTCTTTTAAAAATTTATCTTCAGTTGAAAAGGTTTTCCATTCAAAAAAATCTATCATGTGGCCTTGATGAGTAGGATCTTCATAGTAACTCAAGCCAATAAGACTTTTTATGGCTTACCCAAAGACAAAGCACAAGATCTAGAAAATTCACTCCCAGAGTTAGAAACAACCACTCCAAACATGAGTTACGTGAACTCATGAATTTGTGTTTGCCCCACCACCCCTTTGAACAGAATAGGGTGTTTAGATTCCCTAAGCTCAGAACCACAGCCTACTCTGCCCGCCAGATGTATGTGCGTCCTCTGGCTGGCTGAAAACAGGAACTGTGGGCCCCTCTTTTTACCATCTCTGGGAGAATGTGGATAGACACAGAAAACTCTCCTGAAAGCTTGGCACCATCAAACAAAAAGGCAAAGAGATGCCAGTCACAAGTCCCAGGTAAACCTCTGTGCCTCTCTCCAGCTGGATACAGCTACCCAGAATCCCCAGTCAATTTGGCCACTAAGGTGCGCCCCAGAAAATGTGCCCTCTGGATGGTGGAAGCCAGAGAGAAAATATTCTCACTGGTCGCAAGGCCAACTTCTCAGCACATAGACAAGACAAAAGGGGAGACACTGGACAGAGACAGAGACAGAGAAATACAGAATTAACAACACCCATGAGAACTCATACCAAACAACCCAGAGTCACTCAGTTCACAGAATTGTTTCCACTAGTATTTTCTTCTGCTAATCCAGATTTAGAAAAGAAAAGAAAAGGACTCTAACCACTCTGATTTTACCAAACTCTGTAGGTATTGGTGCAGGAGTCTGACCTGGAAAGAATTATTACCTTTTTTTGACGGCCTATGTTAGAGGTTCCAGGATCTTTTCACTGCAGCTGCTTCGATGTGAGCAGTGTGCAATCAGCGATGCCTCCTGCTCACGGCATCAGCTGCGGGGAAGAAAGAAACTTTCCTCTACCCTTCTAGGTTCTTTCAGCTGGCCCAGTCTTTAAATCGGCATGAGACAGGTTAACAAGAGAAAATAACCAAATTTAATTCATACGTACGTATGGGAATCCCACATACGAGACAGGTTCTGAGACAGAAAGTTGAAATGGTATTCTCACTAAGAATGAGGTGAGATGCCTTTGAGCCTCAGAGGAGAGGAAAGACATTCATTGGACAATAAGAGGAGCAACATTCAGTAATTACAAGTTTGCCCTTTCCTATACATAGTACATGAAAAGTTATTTCAGATGATAACTTTTGTTATGTGTAAGGCCCCAGATTTAAATTCTTCAAGAGACAGGTAAAAGTCTCGTGTGAGTCCACAGGGTCTCAATTGCCTTCAGCTCGAAATAATTCACATGCTAATGTAGCACATCTTGGGGAGGACTGTTCTGAACCTCTTCACAGTATTGCCTCTTACTTCGAAATTATCTAGCCATTCAATGAAAGCCATGAATTAACTCAATTTATAGCAGTCTTAAAGATCTTGGAAATGAATCTTTTAGCTGGCGTACTACAAAATATGAGGACTGCCCAGAACATATCCAGCTACATAATATGAAAAATAGAGACATTTATTGAAGAAGACACAAGAAGTATTGCACATAAGACAATGACACCTCAGTCCCCTTCAAAGTAGGCATCTTGGGACCTCACACAGTTTTCCCAGTCTCCATCAGCTGCCCTGTCATATTTTGCTAAATCTCATCAATGGTCAGAAATCTTTTCCTTTTCAAAGGTGATTTTAGTTTTGAGAAAAGCCCAAAGTCATAGGGCACCAAATCTGGGCTGTAGGGGGAACCAAGTCACCTGGGTGATTCAATGTTTCGCCAAAACACTCGGCATGACATGTGATGCCTGAGCAGACACGTCGTCATGACGAAGCTGCCCATCACCAGGTGCCCATGGCTGTGGCCTTTTGAATCATCTGAATACTTTCCACAGAGGTATGTTCAAGCTTCATGCAAAATTTTATGAAGAGTCATTGCTGTACTCAGTCATTTTGAATGCAAAGGCCACACAGTACACACGCTCACTCAATGGTGTCTACCGTCCCCACTGCCTAGTACAGTGAAGTCGTCATTGTTCACACATGCGCACTCCAGTCCACTCTCCTTGGCTGCCAGTTTACATCGATGTCACACAAACCATTTTCATTATATTATAAAAGGTTGGACTTTTTCCAGGCAGACCTCATATAATTATTGTTGAAATTAAATTTTTGGAATAAATCAACACAAATTTTTATTTTTCATAAGCATAAGCATTAAATATAAGAAATGTCTGTTTATTTAATTGGTAAGTTTAAGAACATATGCAAGTAGAATAAAATCATTAGCTTCTGTTACATCTGACTGCGATAAATCAGAGAAGACATACCTTTCACATTAAACCAAAAATAACAAACTAGTCTCACCTGGAAAATTTTACCTAAGGTATCTGAACTTGGATTCTTAAATCACTCAAGTTAAGTTTCTAGCACCATATATTTTTAACATAATGAAAGTATTGAATTTTAGTTTGATTTTCTTAATTTATGGGGTTTTTGAATATTCAAATGATATAGCACTTATTTGAAATAATCAGAAAATTTTTTTAATCTTAGAAAAATTTCTGCTCAACAGATCCCTCTGAGCACCTCCTCCAGCCATCACCTTATTTTTCCCAGTTGCTCAAGACAGGGCAGTTTTTTCCTAATGTCCTTTCTGTTTACAATATCTGTAAGCATCTTTATCAAGAGACTCCCTCCTTTGGAGTTACATCACTGAGATGGGAGCTTCTAACTGTTGTATCTGCAAGGCCATAAATTTATTCAGGTTTCTACCTTGTTTTCACCCTCAGCTATTTTTCACACACCCAGCAGGTGTCGGAGTGCTGGCAGTGGGGTTATTTCCTATCCTAGTCTCTGCTCATAATACTCCATGTATTATAAGTCTGGCTTAAGGCCATTTATTTTTGTAAAAAGAGGGAAGAGATAGCATCTCTTCTAGACCTCCTCCTGAACGCTGTCTAAGGCTGCAAATTGCCTGTTCCTGAAGTCTCCAAAGCATTCATCCTTCTTTCCTTGCAACTGAAGTAGACTCTAATCTACATTCATAGGGAAGACTGGAGAGAGACTCCAAAAGACCTTATTCAATATCTACGGTTTTTCTAAACCCTTTGGATTTCCTATGAAATTCAGGGTCCTTTACAGCATCCTTCGGAGCTTCCAATTCTGCTTTCTCCACCCTTTTCTTAGCATCTGAGTGTCCTGCTAACATGTATTGATAGAGACCAGTGAGTGAGTCCTGTATTGACATGTTCAGAAAATTATTTTAAGTTACCCGGCAAATCTCTCCCCATCCTTCCTGGGCTCTTGGCTCAGAGTGAAACCAGAGCTTGCAATCAACAGAAAGGAGTTTTGTCTGTTCTGAAGGAGGTTTGACTTTAAGACATAACGAAGCGTAAGAGGACTCTGGTAGGCCAGAAGGGAAAAGGAGCCAATCGGAGGGAGTAATAGGGGCAGGCGGAAATGGCTTAGAGTCGGGAAAGAGTGGGAAGACCAGGCTATTATTAGGTTCAAACTGTGGTTTAGGAGGATCCCAAAAAGGGATAGTTTTCACTGTTTTCTTTTGTTTGGCCAACAATGTCTTAAGGAAGAGATGTTGGAATCTGAATGTTTTTGGAATGCTTCTTTATGCCAACTGAGAAATGGGGGCTATTGGAAGTTCGGCGCTTGCTCCTTTTCTGAACTGAACTTCTCAGTCCCAGAGACAGTTTGAGGAAAGGGCTTAATGTAAGGCCTACACCCTTCTTCTTCCTTAAGAATTTCCTCTTCTTGGTGGACAACAAAGAGGACAAGCCCAGAAAGACAATCGCATTTCCACCAGGGAAATTTAAGTCTTGCCAGGGTTCTTAACCTTTTTTGTGCCTTGGATCCCTCAATAGCCTGGTGAGGTCTGTGAATCCCTTCTCAAAATCCTGTTTTTAAATGTTTGGGAAAAAAAAACATACAGAATAATTATTTAAACCAATTACATCAAAATATTATCAAGAACATGTAAAATGAATTTATAACATAGTAATATAGCTACATCTTTTTTAATGTTTTTATTTATTTATTTATTTATTTATTTATTTATTTATTTTTAGAGAGGGGGAAGGAAAGGAGAGAGGGAGAGAAACGTCAATGTGTGGTTGCCTCTCGTGCACCCCCTACTGGAGACCTGGCCTGCAACCCAGGCATGTGCCCTGACTGGGAATCGACCCTTTGATTCCCACACCCACGCTCAATTCACTGAGCTACACCAGCCAGGGCACCTAATATAGCTACATCTTTATTAACACATTAAATAATATGTTCCAATAGCATATCTGATCGCTACTATAATATAAAGCATATATCACATATTGAGATATCTGCAAAACTATGACATAATATGAAAATATCTGGGGATCTTGCTAATACAACTATGGTTTTCTGTCTGTATTCTTAATTAAAAGGCACATTAAATTTCAGTTACAGGTGAGTGATAATCAAGATGTAATTTTTTTCCAGTCAAGTTCATGGACCTCCTGACTTGTACCCCATAGACTTCTAGGTGCTCACCAACTCCAGTTCAGACCACTTGCTCTAGAGTCACAGACACCAGTGAGAAATCCAATAAATTTTTAAAAATCAACTCAATGTTAGTCCATCAGAAAGCATGTTGCAGAGTAATATACACAATATAACCTCACTGCTATAAAAACAAAACGTGTCATGTGTTTGAGGACAGCAGAGGTATGGAGAGGTACACACTAACTGGTCACCTGGCTAGAGAAGCTGAAGTTGGGACAGTTTAAATTTTCTTGTAACAGTTCAATATTGTTTAATGCCTTACTTATAAATAAGTTTATACTTTTGTAGTTACTATGGACTGAACTGCATCATCCAACAACTCATATTTTGAAGCCCTAACCTCTAGTGTGACTATAGTTGGAGACAGAGCCTTTAAAGAGATGATTAAGATTAAATGAAGTCATAAGAGTGAGCCCCTAATCCTATAAGACGGTTGCAAAAAAAAAAAGGAAAAGGCCCAGAGGTCACTCTCCATCTCCACTTGCACAGAGAAGAGGCCACGTGAGGACACACCGAGAAGGCAGCTCTCTGCAAGCCACAAAGACAGCTCTCATCAGACATCAACCCTGCTGGCACCTTGGCCTTGGACTTCCAGCCTCCAAAACCAAGAAAATAAATGTCTGTCTTTTAAGGCTGTAGTATCTTGTTATGATTACTCAAACACATTTTAGTAGTTTGGGAGGAATAAAATATAATAAAAACAGTTATGCCCTGTGGTCAAGATAGCTTTGGTATCATAAGCAGAAGCTCCCAGAAGACCAGTCCAGCAAAGCCATGGTCCACCTCCACCCCAAGCCCATCCTCCTCGTCAAAGTCAAAATCTTACAAAGCTGTCTGACACCCCAACAACTGGGGGTCCCATCACGATTCTGACTGGTATTTTCCAGCCTGTCTCCCTACCAGCAGTTCGTCAGTCTTATTGACTGCATCACAGCAATTTCAAGAACAGCAGCCTATCTTTCCCAGCAAAGAGAACAGTGCAAAAACCCTTCTCAGTAAAGAGAACTGGAGGTGGGGGGAGCGCAGAGGAGTGGGGTAGCTTTGCCAAAGAATTTCAAAAAGCCAGGACCTGTTGGGTGGTATCAGTTAATCTCTGGGTGGTCTGCCCTTCCCCACCCAATTCCTGGCTTTCTGGCCCTAAGTACTCTTGACTTAAGATATCTTGAAGATCACCAGAAAGAGTCCTGTAGATCATGCATGAAGTCTTATCTTTCCTGGTTATGCTTTTATTTCAGAGGTCACCCATCCACGGCGCTCCAGGAGGTTCAGGGCATTAATGAATCCCTCGCTGAATTTACAGTAGCAGCTCTCAGCCCACACATTAGCGCCACTTAGGCAGAGATCAGATTTCCTTTTCAAGCAAAAACTTCAATAGCTCACAGATCAGCAGGCTGAACTCTCTCTCTCTCTGACTTGCAATATGAACAGTGGGGGGTCTTAGGGAGTGGAAAATAAAAACCAAATTCCAACACTTTTCACATTTTTAAATCTTCCCTAAGTGTGTTTGCAGAATAATTTCTGTTTTCTTTACAAAGAAATGGGAGCTCTTTGGTCTAGGTTAAACAGAGAATGCTCTTAGGATAGTTGCAAAAGTGGTTGATGAGTTATTTGCAATTAAAGAAGCATTTACTAGCTCAGAGACCTTAGGAGTCCATTTCTCCGACCATCAGTTTCTTGGTGTATAAAAAGGGAATAAAAAGTGCAAAGTCAAGTTACCTCCTAGGATTGTTGTAAAAATCAAAAGAGATAATAATATACGTATATGAAAGTACTGTTAGCCTTGGTGGTGTTTGAGACTCAAATGAACTACTTTGTTGGTACACTTAAAGCCATATAACCAACTGTTTTAATAAATTTGGGGAATTGCGTCAAGTTCATAGTTGAACATGAGCACAAACACCTGCGTTGCTAATATAGTACTGGGGTTCTTTAAAATCAGACCTGCATGGAGGTAATAAGGGTGAATGGACAAAATTACATAGCTGGAGAAATGAACCCAGTCGGCTGCGTTTTCCAGAAGGAGAAGGGCAGAAAATGGGAAGGAAAATGGCCCCTGAGAATAGAACTGGGCCCTTGTTAATGATAACTCCAAACCTACCCGAGTCTTTGCAAAGCTCAGGGTCAGTCATGTTCCCTATTCCAAGTAGGCTGGAGGGCACATGATTTGAGAGCAATTTGAGAAAGGTGGACAGGAATGCCATCATGAGAGAAGTGCTTTGTAATCATGAGTAGTGACTACTTTTGTTGAGAATTTCCATTGGTCCTTGGGAGGGCTGTGTGTGTGCATGCGTGTGTGTGTGTGTGTGTGTGTGTGTATGTGTGATGGCTATGCAGTGTTTGGGAGTGGGGCAAGGTCCCACCAAGAATGAAAGGGTCTAGGCTACAACTAACTCACACTACTGTGAAGATTTCCACCAATACTTCCCTCAGGTGCCCAGGACCACCATGGACTTCACCGTGAGGCTTAGAGTATCAAGACTCAGCCAACCCTACCACACCCCACTCTTCCCCAGACTGTACCAGAGACACAAGAGCAAAAGGTCCATTTGGAGATGCTGTTGGGTTTTGCATTTGTAACATGATTGATGGTTATCAACCTCTTTTCCATTCCGACCTCTCTCCCACCTGCCCATTTTAGGCTTCATCATCTCACACTTAAACTACATTCTCCCAATGTAGCAATATTCTCCCAATGATCTGCCTTGGGTCCTTCCCTGTTCCAATTCGTCCAATATATCTCAAGACCAGAATTTCTTAAAGCGCCATTCTATACACACACACACACACACACACACACACACACACACACAATAACTCACTGTTGCCCGTGGTACTTAATGCATAGTAGGTACTCAATTAACATAGATGGACAGAAGGGTGGATGGATAGGAGAAATGGACTAATTGGGGACAAAATTCACACTCATTCTTCTACAGTGTTATTGAATGTAATGGAGAAGGGTTGTGTTGTTTGATTTAGCATTGTTTGGTTTACAAAGATTCACAATACTCACACAGGGTTGTCACGTGAGCCCCTCACATTCCAGATGAGGAAACTGATCCTCGAGGAGGATAATAGCTTGTCCCAAGACACAGAGCTAACAGAGCAAGAGGTAGTGACATGGCCAGGGTCACTGGTTCTAGACCCTCTTGACCCCCAATCCCTCTTACTTTGTTCACTCTTCTATTTAACTTAACCTCTCCCCATTTTCTACACAGGCAGCAGACAGCCTGTTGTCGCTTCCACATCTTTTCTGAAGTCATCCCCTCGACAAGGGATGGCCTCACAACCTTTCTCCACTTAGTATGCAGTGCTCATAGTCACCACAGCTGTCCTTTACCGAGAGGGCACGCTGGCCCTCAAACGTTTTGGCCGAGAAGTGACACACATCACTGCCATTTGCGTCACCTTGGTCAGAACCAGCCCAGGTGAAGACAAAGCCACTGGGAAGCAGTTTTCCCACGTACCCAGGGAAGAGCAAACCAGACAAGCCTGAGCACTAGAAGGCCCAGTCAAGAGACCAACACCAGCCCTGGCTGGCGTAGCTTAGTGGATTAAGCGTGGGCCTGTGAAACAAGAGATCGAGGTTCGATTCCCAGTCAGGGCACATGCCTGGGTTGCAGCCAGTTCCCAGCAGGGAATGCACAGGAAGCAACCATACATTGATATTTCTCTCCCTCTCTCCTTCCCTTCCCCTCTAAAGATAAATAAATAAAATCTTTAGAAAAAAAAAAAGAGACCAACACCAAATATTTGCCCCAGAGCCCACGACGAATGGACTGAAGTACAGAGAACCAAGGGCAGGAACTCTACAAGCTAAACAGGGCATGCCAACCTGGCGAGCATGGCCCAGTGACTGACACAGGTGACCACTGGCCCACAGGTGATGCCCCACCTCAGGACAGGGGACTCAGATCCTCAGATAGGGGATCAGGTCAGTACTGGGGCAGTTCTCAGTGAATATGAT
This sequence comes from Trachops cirrhosus, assembly GCA_028533065.1. Classification (NCBI taxonomy): domain Eukaryota; kingdom Metazoa; phylum Chordata; class Mammalia; order Chiroptera; family Phyllostomidae; genus Trachops; species Trachops cirrhosus. The sequence continues at coordinate 11,182,104 of CM052539.1, forward strand.
TTTGAAATTCTCAGCTTCTTCGTGAAAGGTGATCCACACAGTCCCGTAGTATAAAAGGAGTGTGCGACAGCAACTCAGGTAGATTCCAAGCTGGAGTCCTGCCTGGGACAGGCGCATCTCTCCCTCACTAATGCATGCGCATACGTGCATGTGCAAACACACACACACACAGAGCAGACAGCAGAGGCCAGGATTTATATATTCTGAGGGACTCACTGCAGGAACCTCACCTTTTGTGAAGTCAAATGCTCAGACAGCCCATCAGGTGATGTAATTTAATAGCTAGGCTCCCGGATACGGGTCTGCTGGGTGCAGTCTGTACTTAGCTTGGGAACTGGGTTAGGATTACACCTGTACATTGGCCAGGAGGCATGGGTGGGTGAGGGTTGCCAGGATCTATCTCCATGACAGGCATCCAATAATATTTGTTGACAATGCTGTTGATGGTAGTGACCTCGCTCACACTATTTCCGACCTTAAATTTAATAGTAAGATATACACACGGGATAACCCAAAAGTCCACTCGTGTTACCAGGTAGCCCTGAAGGAGCCTCCATGTGCCAATTCTTAGGACTACACAGATAAACTAATTTGAACTTTGCTTCAACTTCAATATTTGGAAGCTAAATATTTTCAAAATAATTGATTAGGCACATTGTTTTAAACTGCTGTGTGTATTCAGGTACAATGTGTTATCCCCACCCAACGGACAAGAACAATTTCTGTTTCCAGCTGGAGCCCAGTTACTCATTGGGTACATGAGAATCCTAATATTCGTAGAGCCAGTGGCCACAAAATGATGGCACCAGGTGGTCACTGTCACACTGGAGGGACCGTCTCTGGGATTCCTGGGAGCAAAACTAAGCAAACGCGTTGGTGAGCAAGAAGTCAAAGATCTTGTAATTCACTGCAATTACTGCCCTCGTATGGCCCTGAGCAGGCATCTCCCTTTTGGTCTGTGCGGACGCTCATTTCCGCCCTCGCATTCTCCAGCCCTCACACCTGGATTCCACCCTCCTCCCTTTTTACTGAGGGACTACTTGCGTTAAGTATGGTATTCATGTCCGAAGCGACAAAGATAATGATGGTAACAATAAATGTCATCTTATCCTATTTATTTTACCTGTGAGGCAACTGAAACTCAGAAAGGGGACCTCAGCGGTGGCAAAGGAATAAATGGCAGAAGTGGGGTGCAGAGACGGGCTGTGTGTCCCCACAAAGTCCACGCTCATGCCACCCCTCACAGCAGTCCTGCCCTCCGGACTCGCAGTGTCGTGCTCAGAGCTACAGCCTGCATCACGACAGTCTGTACACGCAGCCCAAGGCAGCAGCCTCACCCCCACGTCCGGTCTGCCCCGTGGTCCTGTTCCCCCTTGCCCCGCCTCCTCTTCTCTGCCCTACATTCCATCCTCTCTGAGAACGAATGGAGAGCTGACCCCATCCCCAATCTGGGCCACCCCACCTGATTCCAGCCAGCTTCCACCACGAGCTTAGACTGCCGCTCCCCAGAACTCGGGTCCCTCGGTCCGACCTCGAGGCCGCACAGAGCAGTGCAGCGTGCTTACACGCAGGCTCCCTTCGTGGAGGCTCAGCTTCCTCCGCTGCGAAATGGCTGTACTAGTAACTCCCCCAAGGGACTGCAATAATCCATGTAAAGTGCTCACTCGGTGCAGGACTTGTCTCCCAGGGGTTCCCATCTGCCTGGAGTCTCTCGAGATTGTGCTTGGCCAAGAAGATTAGACCACAGCCCCCGCAGAGCATTAAGGCAGCGTCACGCAGGTTTGCGCGCTCCTTGATGCTATGCACTGCCAGGCGCGGGGCCTCCCCCAGAAACCCAGCCAGTTTCCCAGCCCTCAGCATATGGGCCAAGGGGGCAGGGCTCTACTGTCCCGCTGACGGCCTTGGCAGAGGTCCCGGCATGCCCCCTCCCGCTGCCATCCCTCAGAGCAGCGCTGGTCAACAGAATTTTCTGGGGTGATTGAACTGCTCTGTAGCTGTGCTGGCCAAAATGGAATCCGACAGCCACAAGTGGCTACCGGGAACTTGAAATGTGGTTAGTATGTCTAAGGAACAGAAATGTTAATTATTCTAATTAATTATAGTTAAGTCACTATATGTGGCTGGGACTAGTGACTGTCATAGTAGACAGTGCAGGTGTGATGCACGCACATCCAGGTATGTTTCCTGTCTCCCTGCTTCACTGCACGTAGGGTCACTTAGCCACTCATGATGAAGTGGGGCCCCACAGGTAACTCACCACACCCCCACTGGCTCCTACAGCTGAGCCTGCGATTACGCTGAGTGCATTCATCTCCGCCTTAAGAAATCCACCTCCCAGGTAGCAACCCTTCTAGGGGTCAGTGGAAGGTGAGGAGGAAACAGACGAGCCGGCCGCTGGTGGGACTGCAGCAGCCGGAGCTGAGCAGGGGTGTATATAATTACGTATCGCAGAGCCGGAGAGGATTAGAAGTGCTCCAGAAGTGAAAGGCAGGCAACATGATATTCCGCAGGTGTGAAAGTGGCATTTCTATAGGGTTGGCCCACACTCTCTAAATCAAAAATACCTGCTGCCAAAAGAAGAGAGCGAGAGTCCCAAAGTAAAATAAAAGGAGATAGGAGACGTTGAACTTGGCACTCAGAGCAGAGGGCCATATTTACAAACGGGACTCCCCAGGCCCTGCTCTAAAGGCTGGATCCTTTGTCAAAGGGACATGTGCTTGCGGGGGGGGGGGGGGG
>CM052539.1:11184939-11319321 GCA_028533065.1 Trachops cirrhosus
TCAGAATGGAAATGAATACCAAACCAAAGCGATTGTAGTACCTGATGGATGTGCAGGGCCCCGAGGCAGAAGGAGGGAATCAGGAATGGGGATCTGATTCGGGGCAGAGATGATGAGTTGGGGTTTTGAGGTGCTGAACTGTAAGTTGCAATGAGAGAACTAAGTGAAATGATCAAAAAATCAGTTGGAGACTGGGGACTAAATCTACGAAGACATGTTGGGACTGGAGATACAAACATTAATAGGGAAATTGTTACAACAAACAAAATCTCCAAAGAACAGCGTATAAAAAGAAAACAGCAGCAGCCAAAGTATTGCCAGGGAGGAGACATTGGCAGGAAACTGACTTAAATTGTGCAGCATGTGGTCCTCTGCCAGGGAGTTGCACCCACCATTATTTCACCACAAACCTGTCGGAGAAGTGATGTGACAGCGCACATGTGCCTTTTGCTTCCCAACATCTATTCTCTCTTTTTCTAGCAACACCCAACAGTTTTGAGTTGGGAGTGTCACCTCCTACCCTCTGTCTAAAGCATCCAGGGGAGCCCCAGTCCCGGCACAGGCGTGGGTCATGTGACCTAGCCTAAGCCAATCAACACCTCCCATTCCCCTAGCGGTAGTGATTGGCTCAGGGATAAGTTGCAAGACCCAATGAGCTGCAGTGAGACCCAGTGAGACTTCTGCTGGAAAAGCTGGGATGGGGCAGATACGCTTCCTTTGAGATGAAGCCTGAGAGAATGGAGCCCCTACAACCATCTAGCTACCGCTTGAAATCTGAGAATAGAGTCAAACCTGAAGAATCAAAAGGGAGAGGAAGAAATTGGGTCCTTGGACAGCTTTGGGTTGTGAATCAAAATATGCCTAAAATGGGAACCCACAGCCTTTCCACTTCTGCGGGTCAGTAAATTGTTTGGAACGAGTTTTCTAGCAGTTGTAGCAGGGTTCTTACAGATACAGAAATGATCCCCATTCTCTGTCTGGGGTAAACGAGGCTCCAAGAGATTAGCTAACTTGACAAAGTTCAGGTATTTATTCAATAACCAAGCCAAAATGTGAAGTCACTTCTTCACCTTGCTAAAAGGAGCTGCTGGGGGTAGACAAACTAAATTTTTTACTGCAATGTGACAAATAGGAAAAAATACAGACACAACAGAAAGGCAGGCATGAAGGAAGGACACAGAGTGAAGGACACTGTAAGTGAGGGACAGGTCCGATGATTCTGGAAATCTGAGATTTTTCTGGTTGTCCCATCTCTCCTGGTGGATCAGCAAGATAGAAGATCATGGGTGACTCTGATTACCTGATGGACTATTTTAAACTCCAACTATTTATAGGGCACTAATGAGAAATCATTTCAGCCATAACATCTGTTCATTGATTTGCTAATATTGACTCTCTACAAGAGTAATTTGCATTTCACTGCTAGGAACAGTCATTGGTTTTAGGAAACCCTGGGAAGCAAATCCAGACTCACGAAGACCCTCCATTTCAGAAGACACACCACTGTGAATCCACTTCTTCAACCTCTCCCATCGGAATAATCCAGAATGAGCCCATACTCCTTGGGCGCTGAAGTTTCGCATCTTCTCTCCATAGGTATTCAATTTTTGAAGTTTCTTGTGTTCAAATACATGTCAATTTTACTACATATTCTTCTCCGTAATACATCCATTTGTTTGCATGTACGATCATGTGTGTAGGTGCTTATCAACTGAAGCACATTTTTCAACAAAGTTTACTAGGGAAATTTATTCTCTGGCTTCATGGGCCACGTGCATCTTGCAATTCCTCACCCATTTAGCTCACCAGTCAACACCCCAGGCTCTCAGTTCAGAGAAGCTGGTTAATGACGCCGCAAAACGACAGAGAAGGGCTTGCGGCTCACCAGGCACCTGTCCCAGTGACTTACATACATTAACTCATTTGTTCTCACAGCCACCTGCGAATTAGCTACTATTCATATTCCCACTTTACCCTTGCAAAAACCAAATCACCAGAGGTCGAGTTGCCCGAGTTCACATACATTGTGGGGAGTAGAATTAAGATCTGAATGCGTTTCTGGCTCGTGACCACCAGGCTATGCTGCCTCTCCGATTCATCAGGTCCTGACATAGAACCTACCTGGCGTCTGTGGACTATAACCAACAGTGTGTTAGAAAGAGACAGGAATAGGAAGGGGTACCATCTTTGGAAGCAAATCAGTAGTGTCTGTCAACATTTTAAACGCTCACCTTCTGCAGCCTGGCAATTCCATTGTCAGGCACCTTTCCTAGTGAAAGGCTTGCAGATAGGGACAACCTTGTGTTGCTGCTTTTGAAAGGGGGAAACGGGAAAGAATCTAAATGCCCATGGATACTAGATTTCTTAAATGAACTCTGGCTCATCCATATGATGGATTACCATTGGGCCACTATAAAGAACACGGTCAGTTTTTACATGGAGGATGGGAAATTCTCTAAGGCCCCGGCTTAGTGAAAAGGGCAAAGTGCAGGATGCTATGTACAGAATAAGGCAGGGATTTAAGCATTTATGTTGAAAACACCAGAAAACAAAACTGTGTTCTTGTGCATGAAGCAAGGCTCCAGGGCAAATAGCAGTAGAGATTTCTGCGTTTAACGATCGTTAGTGATGGTCCCAAGAGACTCCTAAGAGGCCGGATGACGGCAGATGTTACAAATAGCCGCCAGGAAGGAAAAGGGTGCCAGGCACACTGAGTGTAGAAAATGCTCCCCTTTATCCAAGATGCTAGAGACCCTGGAGACTGTCCTGCAGGGCAGCGTGGGGCAAAGCAAGAACTTTGGTGGGGCTTGTGGCATGGAATACGGAATAATAACAACTCTGACTGTTTAAAGGGTCATCTGCATCCCACAGAGAGATGTCCCAATGGTCCCTTAAAGTCACCCAGCTTGTTAGCAACTGAGCTGTCATCAGACAGCAGATGTCCTGCAAATCCAAAGCTGCCTGCTCTCAAGTCAGTTAACTCTGGAGTGTTGATCTTTACGTGGCATTCCAAGGGTTTTCAAAGAGCGTCTTGAGCCCTGGCACAGATTGGACAAACAAGCTAGGGCCCGGGTCACCAGACTCCTGGCCCCCTCCCCCCACCCCAGCCAGGGCCGAAGAGAGCAGGTGTGTTGTTGCCAACAGCAAACTTCTGTTCTGCATGCTCACCTAAAGTTGTGTGTGTGGGCTTTACATTTCCCATGCTCAGTATTCTTCTCCTTTCCATTTCAGAGCAGCCACCCACCCACAGGCATTATTTTTTTAAATTCTGCCCATTTTCCTAGGCCGTCGCATCTCTTCTGTTTTCTGGTCACTGGGCTGCGCTTTGTATGCCTTGTTTTTTCTGCCCTGAACTTGAAAGGCCCAGTCCCCTTAGCAGAGCAGTCAGATTACTGTGGAAATGCTGCCCTCTGCAGGCCACTTCTATGCATGACCCTTCAAGAAGAGGGAAGCCCGACTCGAGAATTCAGGCAAATAATAACAGCTGTTACGTTCTGACTCCTTGACGTGGATTATCTCATTTAATTCTCACAACAGTCCTGGGAGGTTAATCATTAGTATTATGTCCATTTTTAAAGGAGAAGTCAGAGTCCCAGAGGGGTTCAGCAACTTGTTCAAGATCACACAGCCAGCGAGTAGCAGAAACAGGATTGGAACCCAGGTGGTCTCCCCAGAATCTACCTGCAAGCCGCTATTTCATACTGCCTCCAAAAAGGGAAGATAACCGACAATTCCTGACAACGTAACCATGACAAGCATTGCGTACATTACCTCACTGAATCCATCTGTCAGCCAAAGGCAAGTAAGTGAACTGAAAATAAAGCTCATTTACTTACCTGCAGTCATGCCACCAGTGAGTTGGGTCTCTCTGGGTCCAAAGCACTGGCTTCATCCCTGTGTCACTCGTGCAGGTGTGCTGCTCACATCTTCCTTCCGGAGCCCGTAGGCAGAGGGCACCGTTCACCGACGGCCTCCGGCTGCTGCCCCGTCGGAATTGCCACAGCACCTGCGCCGGGGTTCTCCCAGCCAGTGACCGAGCACGAGGGGCAGGCCGGAGCCCGGCCATTCCTGCCAGGTCAGGACTCCTCTAACTTTGCAGGAGGCTCCCCACCGGCCTGGCCCGGGCTCTCTCATTGGTGCATCTCAGTCGGAGGCTCTTCCTACCCAGTCTCCCTTCCTTCCCACCCTCACTTGGCAGGTGTGGGGCCAGCCCTGTGGTCTGAGGGTCTCTGCCCACTCCTGCTCCCTCCCTCTTCCCTTATCTTTCATAGCAGCTATCCCCAGTAAATTCCGGGCACATCTTGCCTCCGTTCTCAGAGGACCCACACTGATCCTGTTATCGGTCCCGGTCATCCAAGAGCATTCTATCCTTCAATGGAGCTGTCAGTATTGATTATTATTCATTCCCATAAACTCTGGAAGAACAGTATCAAGGAAAGAAAACGTCAAAACTCCACGCAAAGGTTGGATCTCTCGCCGTGGACTGCAAGAGGCAGGGAGGGGCCCGTGAAGCGCCCGGGACCAGACCACTCACTCACACGAGGAGGTGGTCGCTGTCTGTGGAGGTCCCCAGCTCTGGGGTTCTTAGCCCACCTCCCACTACCCCTCATGAGATGGTTCTGGCAAAACGATGAAGAGAGCAGGGTTTGTTCCCACAGTCTGCTTACCTGAGAGCCCAGTTCCTTATGCTGGTCCCTCCAGATCAATTTCCAGATGTGGAATCCCAAGTGGCTCTGTCCACCTGGCACAGAAATTCACCCTCCAGGATGTTCTCACCTGCCTTCCACCCCCTACCCATCACTAGATCTTACACTTTCCATTCACCCACCCATGGAACGTGGATCAGATGCTCCAGTGGCCAGGCCTCAATCTGGGTGATTTGGGGATCCACTGAGGTGAGTCAGACACTGATCTGACCTCCACGTAGCTTGACCTGAGTGGAGAAGCTTAGTCATGAACATGGATGACTAGCTGACAGGATGAACACCCAGGAGAAGCAGCAGTGTGGAGGGACCCATCTGGGATCTGCAACCATGAGGCCCAGACCAGAGTCCTGCATTTGCCTAGGTGAGGAGTGACCAATCCTCACCTAAGCTTGGTTTCCATGCCTACAAAAGAAACCAATATAGAACAGCATGCTCTCGCCACAGGCCACAAGCCATGGTGGGCAAGGAGGCTTTGAAATCACACAGACCTGGGTTTGACTCCTGGCTGGATAAATTCGAGCGAGAGACCTAGCATCTCTGCACCTCGATTTCTTCATCTGTATAATGGGCACACCAACACACATCTCGTGGTGTTGCTGTGACTGTTAAAAGTAATGTGTAGGTAAAGAGTCTGTTCTTAGTAAGTATGAAATACATGGCGGCTATTCATGAAGAGCGTTTGGCAAGAGTAAGAAAAGATCATACATGGGGAAGTGCTTTGTAAGGTACACTAGCCAGACAAAGGTTAGAGCTGTTGTCACAAATGCCACAGAGGGAATGGGATTGGGGATCTGGGATTCCAAGGAGAGGGTGCCTTCGCTAAACCAGGGACAGAGGAGTCAGGATCGGGTCGGGCGGAGGAGGGTGGAGGCAGTGCAGGTGCAGGACGGGCAGAGGCAAGAAGGCACAGGGCCTGCTTGGGAACCTGTCCGAGGCCCCATTCCCTTGGAGCTCTGTTGGATGAAGACAAAAGAATCAGAGAAAGGCGGAAGGCAGGACCATGTGCTGGAGGAGTGTGTGGAGGAGGCTGGAGAGGTGCCTCCGCCATCTCGGCCTCGGCAGTTTAACAAGGAGTTTGTAATCACACCGGGAAACAAGGCGCACACTGTAGCACAGTCAAACAACACCCAGGGCTGGGCGGGGGGAGGGGAGGGAGAACTGGAGTATGGCTACCAGAGCTCCAAAGTCACTAGCACAGGGACGGGAGAATGAGGAGAACGTGCCCTCAGACAAGAGGGAGCCGAAGGGCTGACCCAGGCAGAGAGACAGCCAAAGGCTGGGAGGCGGGCACACCCCCGACCAGACAGCCCTGTCTGTCTATTTGCATCACACTTTCCAGACACCACCATACGTTTGCCCAACCACCAACCGTGCTGCCCGCAGCCTAGGTGGGACTGGAAAGACGGCCATCCCTTCAGCAGGCTCTCCCCACCCCACCCCTTCCCTGCCTGCCTGGGTGGGGCTCCTGCGGATGGTGCAGCTGGGATGGAATTTGAGAGCAACACATTCCATGACACCAGCGTTCCTACCAGGGGAGCTGCGGGGAAAGGCAGCTGCGGGCTGAGCCCACAGTCAGCAGTTTCTACGCCTCCCTGCCCAGCTCCACATTCCTGGCCGTGCCACGCGCAGAAGCCCATAAATCACTTTACCCCTCCTTGGTGAACTCAGCTGGCTCCCTCCCTAGACTGCACGCTCCTTGCAGCAAGCTTTGCACTTGCAAGATATTCACGTGCAGGATAGGTGAGTAAATAAACCGATGAAGAAATAAATGAAAAGTATCACTACTCCCAGTTGGTCTGTTAAGGTACAGGCAGACACCGTGCTCTTATGCCCCAGTTTTCCAAGAGGGGCACAGTGCATCGTAAATGAATAAAAGGCCCCTCACGGATTAGCTGCGTGGGCACGGTCGGGATACTTAGCAAAGGAGATCTAATCCCGTCTGCCTCACAGACTGATGTGAGGATTCAACTAGATAAAGCCGGAGAACTTCAGCCATCCTCACCACCCAGTCCAGATGAAACTCCACTGAAATGGTGGGTGTGAGGAGATCTCCTGTGAAAGCCGGAGAGGGGGCTGTGTGTAGCCTTCTTAACGTGACCAGGGAAACAGAGGCAGCAAATCTGGATACAATACTCAGAGTTTAAGTCCTCAGCATCGGTGATAATACTGATCACAGCTACCTTTGTTCACAGATTGTAGAGGAGGTTGAGGTAGGGGCGAGAGGACGGGGGAATGGCCGATCACACTGCAGTCTTGGAGAGGCAAGGGGCCCAGGCTACCTGGGTGCACCTTTCAGAAAAGCCATAATCTCCACAGCCCCTTAGTTTCCCTGCAGCCTGACCTAGAAAAGTCAACCCCATTGGTCCCAGGCACCAGGCACCCACAGGCCCGGGAGGAGAAGGAACCACCCGGAGCCCCTGTTCGGGCAGCTGGCAAACGATTTCTTCTGCAGGCTCAGCTGCTGCCAAGGGCCACGGCCCTGCTCTGTGCGCAGATGGCAGGCACGTCTGGGCGCCTTTTGGTCTGCAAATGCAAGAGGCGGGCAGCGATGTCAGAGAAATGCAGAGAGCTTGGGGACAAAGAGCACCTCTTTGCAGGCCCCTACGTTGACCCACTCACGCCTCTGGGGTCCAGGGCACTAGAAATGGCACCGGGATGGCATCTGGCCCAGAAGATAGTGAGCACGACTTCTAGTCGGGCCCCTCTGATAGGAGCAGCACTTCCCAGGGCTTTGGCAGGACTGCGCTCTAGCAGACAGGTGACTAGGAAGGCATATGAGGCCCGCAGCCGGGGTGCATTCTTGGTTATGTCATGAGTGGAGCAGACCCTAGGGCTCAACTCTGGTTGCACACTAGACCCTTCTCACACCCGTCTTCCCACATGTCTGAGGCGTGAGGGGTAATCTCTGTGTGTCAGCTTGGCTGGGCGGTGGTGCCCAGTTGTGGAGTCAAACCTAGTACATATGCTGCTGCGAAGGTATTTTGTAGATGTGATTAACATCGACCGCCTTCTGACTTTTCGTAAAGATTAGCTTTGATGATGCAGGGGGCCTCGTCTCATCAGTTGAAGGCTTAAGAGAAAAAAACGTGGTTTCCTAAAGAAGAAGGAATTCTGCCTCAAGACTAGAATGTGGAACTCCTGCTGGAGTTTCCAGCCTGCCAGCCTGCCCTGCAGACTGGATTGGCCAACCTCCACAGATCCCTTAAAATAAATCCCTCTGTGTACCTAGACGTACATTCTATCGCTTCTGTTTCTCTGGGGAACCGTGCCCAGTTCAAAGAGTAAATGTTAACATTACAGGTGTGAGGTGAGCAGAGCACCAGGTCTTGGACCAAATTGCGGAACCAAGAATACACGCTCATCCCCAGGTGTCCTGGGAGCGAGGTTGGGGCTGGAATTAGCCCCATTTTACAGATGAGGAACCTGGCACTTGCAAGCATTTTGTCCCATATCTCACGTCTTACGAATGATAGAGCAGAAACCAAAATCCCAGTCCTCCTCCTCCAAAGTGCCTCGCTCCTGCTGCTCCACCTGGGAACCACCAACAAGCTCTCTGTTTCACTCTGGCCTTCCAGAGACGCTCGGGCCTCGCCGTTCACAGCTCCCCACCTGCAGAACTCTGCGGCCCCTGCAAACGAAGCGCTCCTCCACTCTCTCCGTGTTAACGGCGTGTTAGTTCTCCAGCACCCGGTCTCAAAAACCCTGCACCACCTTCTCTCACTCCCCACGCCAAGTCACTTAAGATCCAGAGCGTCAGCCTCAACAGAAAGCGTCTCAACCACCTGCCCCCTTTTGTTCCTTCCCACAGAGGTCACACGTGCCCCGGCCCTTGGTCCTTCTCACCCGTGGGGCTGGGCACCGAAATGGGTTTTCAGAACAGCCAGGGTCCCGTGGACGTAAAAACTTGGGGAAGAAACTCCAGGCACTAAACTTTCTGACCAAGACCAGGAACTCCTGGGGGCAATTGTGAATGGCGTTACCCCTACAGTTCTCATTCTTACTGTCAAACAACAACCAAAAGTCACTCATCTCCCACATTCGAGACCCTCGGTGGGCTCGAGAGCATTTCCAGGTGGGGGCCGCGTCTCATTCCCTAGGAGGCATTTGGGGAATTTGTAGGGCCATTTTGTTGTTGCTGTTGCTGCAGTGTGGTGGGGGGAGGGCTGCTCCTGGAAATTAGAAAGTGTGCGTAGGACGGTTCTGCCCAGCAAACACTATCCCGGCCCGTACAACCTGCACACATACAGCTCGAGACACGTGTCGATGAAATGCATGTTCAAAGTTTTCTGATTATGATTTTGTTTCACAATAAATGCCAAGGCACCTATCACCCATTTTAATAAACACTCAAATTTCTAGAAATGTGACGAGTTTGTCGCAGAGGGCACTATGTTTCATTTGCTGATGGCTTTTGTCAGTGCTCTCAGGAAGGAGCGTGGGCCGCGCAGGCCCTGCGCACTGATCCGTGGCAGCAGCAGGCAGCGACCACCACGATGGGCCTCTCTGCCGTGGGCCCCGGTCCCGGCATTCTGAAAGACTGCGTGCTGTTCAGTCACAAATGCCCTTCCTGCGTTTCTCCTTTATGAGCCAGGGTGCTAGTGGGAATGTAAGATGGTGTAGCCACTATGGAAACCAGTATAAAAGTTCCTCAGAAAATTAAATACGAAATTACTGATGATCCAGCAGTGTCACTTCTGGCTACAAACCCAAAAGAACGGAACACGGGGGCTCAGATAGGTGATCGGTCCACCCGTGTTCTCAGTGGCATCACTCACAGGAGCCGAAAGGTGGACGCAAGGGACACGTCTATCAGTAGACGACTGGGACGACAAAACGCGATACACACGCACTCAAACATCACGTGGCCTTGAAAAGGAAGGACGTTCTGACACGTGCTGCCACATGGGTGAGCTTTGAGCACATGGCATGGCTGAAACCAGCGAGGCACACACGGACACACGTTGTATGATCCCACTCACGTGAGGCACCCAGCCAGCTTAGTCGAATTCCCGGAGACAGAAAGTGGGGCGCTGGTCTCTAGAGGCGGGCAGACAGCGGATGGGGGGCAGTGTATGGTGGGCACGGAGGTGCATTTGGGGCAGACGGAAAAGTCCTGGGGACCGACGGCGGTGAGCGCGGCGGAACTGCGCGGCTGTGCTCAGTGCCACCGAACTGGGCGCTCAAAAATGGTTAAAATGGTGAATTTTGTGTTGTGTTTCTTTAACTGCAATTTTTTTTAAAAAACGTTATGCCTTTTATTAGTTTTTATGTATGTATCAGCAGGATAGTAAAGAGGGCATTTCAAAATATTTGTTTTTAAAAGGAACCATTACACGGAGAACAAGGTGTCTAGAGTTTTATGCCCTCCGTGTTTTATGGCACATTTTATTTTGTCTGGAGACTTTCTGGCACCCCTTGAAATATGTGGAGACACCCAGGCATCGCTAATGAAAGGCTGGGGATTGTTGGGGCCCAGAATGGAGAACCCCCGGGGGACTAAGAAAATCTATATTGGAGCTTATGAGGATCAGGGCTGAGGGAAGAGCTACCCAGAGTCGATTTAAGTTGGATGTGAGCTAGCACGCCTGGGACTACAAACATTTTATATTTATGGAGCTTCTCACACTTTATGATGCAAAAACACTCTGCATGTATAGTCCATTAACAGGCAGCAGCTACGACTGAGTGGAAGGGGAACGCGCCTGGAGTCAGACCGGACTTGGCCACTTAAGCAAAGCCGGTGTGATTTAGGGCAAACGTCTCAACTTCTCTGAGACCCTTTTGCCTCTGTCGGTGATACGTGAATATTCTACCGCCTTATCTCAAATGCCTCCTCTCTGTCCAATACCTGCTGTGGGCCTGGCACGTGTCGGACATTTAATCGTGTTAGCATTAATTCTTTAATCTTCACAACTGCCCTGTGAGATAGGCATCGTCCCCATTACACAAATTAGGAAACCAAAGCAGATGCCGTCCGGCTCCCTGACATTTCCTCCTGGCTCACCGGAGGGCATCGACGTGGCTTCCTGGGTCTCTCTGGCTGCTTTAGTCTCTTCTGCCCATACACAGGCAGCCAGGAAGGGCCAGGGAGTGAACCCAGGAGCAGCCGTCAGCCAAGGAGGGGTGGGAGCCGGTGGGCAAACACCCCAGGCACCTCGCCCTCCGCAGAATAACCGGACAGTCTCCAGGAGGCCGATGAGACCCATTATGGACTTTCCTCCCTTCCCTGCCCACGCCGCACTCTGTGCTTCCTGGAATCAGCTCCCTTCTAAACCACCTGCACTCAGATACTTGTCTCTGCATCTGCCTTTGTGGGGAACCCAACGTAAGAAGGCAGCTGAGGCTCAGAGAGCTGTCGCTTGCCCGTGATCCCACACTTAGAGAGCCTGGCCAGACCACCACCGACAACCTGCCCAGTCCGAAGTCCCTCTGCCCGGCATCTGGCCTGGTTACTGGGGAACTGAGTGGACAATGCACATACAAAAGAGGTTCACCCCGTGGAGGAAATGACGAGCATGCGTCCATTGCATCTTCATGGTAGCCCCGTGAGGCAGACGAGCAAGTTAGTTCGATGCCCATTTTATAGGAAACTGAGGCTCAGAGTTTTGCCCAAAGCGACCATCTAATCAGTGACGGATGACAGGAGGATCCTCTGCTCCTCCAGGTCCATTCCCCACTTTTCTCTGCCTTTCTGTGTGCCCAGGAGACCAACGTTCTGGAGTTCATCACCCACGCCCCTTGCTCTCTGGCTTCCAGTCAGGTTCAGCCACTAGAAACCATGGGCAGGAAGAACGAAAAGGGGGCTATAGGCCCCCACTCTCTCCCCGATGGGCTATAATTTTAGTAGTGGCCGCAGGCCTCTACCTGAGTCACAGTCCCTATCCAGCCACCTTAATTTAAAAAAAAAGCATTTGGATTTGCCTAGGTTTTATTTGAAATCTAGAATCCTGGGAAAGAGGTGAGGAAATGAGCTAAGTTTGCTAAGGCCCCAAACACTTTCTGAACCAGTGTGCCCTGCATCGTGGCTGAGGCTCTCAGCAGGTGTGGCCGGGCGCGCACCCTCCACTGCCCTTCCACACGTGACGCGGCTTCCCGTTCTTGCCGGTCCCAAGGGCTCCTCCTCCCCTACCCACACCTCTGTAAATCCAGACCTGATCCTTTCGTTACTCTGCCTTCATCAAACCCTTCGAGGTGCCATTCTCTTTATGGCTGGGACTCTGATGGACCCATTGGGCCTAGCAACCAGTAAGAGAGGGAGAAAATAAAACACTTAAGGAACAAATGCCGTTTTCCAGGCAGGCCCTGTGCACAGCCCTTTCCATCCACGGGCCTCACCATACTGCTGCGCAGCGGGTATTCCCATCTCACAGATAAATAAACCGAGGCTCAGTGGCGGCCCGGGGACCGAGCTCCAGGTCAGTCAGAATTGACAGTCCCCGCGCTCTCTCCCCTCCGCCACAAAGACCACACTGTTCTCTAGCCCGACCTGTCATTATTGTAAATAACTGTTGGGACCAGAGCCCCGCCCCCCAGCCTTGCTCTGGGCATGTCAGGAAACCCGAGAACACCCTGCCTGTGGCGAGGGTGTAGCATCTTTGTGGCCAGTGAGCATTCCATGAATGGAAACAGCCTTTCCCTTCTGCGAGGAGGAGAGGCAGGATTTCATGTGAATGTGTGATGACTGGCAGGGGGCCAAGAATAAGAGCAGGAAATGGGAGCCCAAGTGAGATAACTGCCACGAACATCGCGGGGCGGGAGCAGGGTAAACAGAGCGCTTTCAACTTTGCAAAGCATTGGAGGGCTCCTTGGCTTCAGGACGGCCCTCGGGGAGAGCCGGGAATATTAGGAAAAGGAGGAGACGGTCTTGGCAGGCTGGGAGACGGAGTGCTGGTGGAGTAATTAAAGGGCGGAGCAAATGAGTAGGAAACCATAGAATACTGCAAAACTCAAAAGCAGCCATCTGAAATGTGCAAAAAAAAAAAAAAAAGCTTGTGCTTAGTAGCTGAAAATATTTGAAACAACATTTTGGAATGAGAACCATATGGAATAAAAGGCCGCTGTCATTCGACTTAGCAGCTTGAGAAATGTGACATGTCCCCATGGGGGTGTGGAGTGGGAACAGTCAGAAAGAAAGAGCTCAGAATGCTCAATGGCGATGTGGAGCTGAACAGGCCCGGAGCGGTTCTCCCCAATATTTGACAATTATGACTAACATCAGGGACACTAAATTTCACTCCATCAGAATATACAACTTACCCATTGTTAATGATTTCTAGCTATTTAGCACCTACATTCCAAGTACTTTACGTATCTCATTCCTAATTCACCCAGCAACCTGCAAGTAGTATTACCGTTTCATTATACAGATTAAGAAACTGAGGCAGAGTGTGAGCAACTTGCCCGAGGTCACACACGCAGCGCTGGTGAGAGGATGAACAAGGAGGCATAAACCCAGACCCCTTTTTCTGCGAGGCCTTCTAGAGGGTCCAGTCCTCTCTTTTCAGAAGGGAAAATTGAGCAGTAGAGAGAAGATCTACGTGGCTGTGGATGTGGTGGCCTAGAACTTGAGCAGAGTCCTGTGGAGTCTGGGGAGGAAAATGTCTGAGCTGACTCAGCCCAGCTCCTATGCTAATGCCGTTTGGATCTTCCCAAGGTCGCCAAGCCGGGCAGCCAGGCAGCAGGTTTTCCGAGCACAGTAGCCCATACTCCTTCCATTTATGTGTTTATTTGTTCATTCACTCAACAAACATTTTTCAAGTGCCAAGAACTATGTGCCAGGAAAATATTTTTCCAGTAAACACCACAAAAGGGCTTGATTTGCATTTTCTTTTGATCTGATCTTTTTTAAAGTTTATCACCTTTCCATGGAGTTCACTACCTCGGGGTCCCCCAATGCTCCTCCAGAAACTCGGTTCGACGAACAGTCAGCACACGACTGTCTTTAGCACATTTATGACCAGAGAGCAGCCTGTGGCTTTCAGAGACGTGATCGTGTTTTCCCTTCAGGAACACGGGCAGCTCAGGAAGCATGTATTTTCCTTAGCAAATATGAACGGCAAAAGCGTCGCAGAGTCTCCTTTGTGAGCTGAGGGTGGTTGAAAGGGTGCTTTGTCAGGGCTCTGAAAAAAACACGGGTTTGGCTAGAGTTTTATTAGAAATCTAGAAACTTGGGGAGGGGGAATAAAGCTATGCGAGTTTGCCAAATCCCAAAACATTTTCCCCGTTTGTTCAGACCCAATGCCAGGTTCACACTGGCCTATTATCAATAAATTTTTGCTCTGTAGCAAATGACTTCTGAAACGTAGTGGCTGAAAACAATAAGTATGTATTGTTTTCAATAATAAATACTTATGATTTCCCATGATCCTGGGGGTCTGCTGGTGGTCCATCTGGATCCCTTCGGCCAGGCCCCGATGGCCTAGGATGCCACATTCACATGACTGAGGCTCACCTGGGGTGAGTGGGCCTCTCTCGTCTGTAGGGCACTAGCCTGGGCCCTTCACCTGCCGGTGGAAGGGTTCTCAGTGGCCAGGGAATAGCAACCCCGATGGACAAGCACTTTTCACGATTCTCTCATCTCATGGACGTTACTGTCCTATGCTACGGGCCAAAGCCAGTCACAAGGCCAAGCCAAATTCAAGGGGAGAAAAAAGAGTCTCCACTTTTTGACAGGCGGATCTGCAGATTATTGTGGCCATTTCTTTTTTTCTTATTCCCTCAGCTTCTGGGAGTTTTGCTGGTGGAGGGCCCTGAGCTGCCAGCCCTCTCAGAAACAGCTCCTTCTCTTCTGAAGAAAGCCGCCTCACTCAAGGACACTCCTCCTCCCCAGGGGAGCCTGCAGTGGGATCCAGCCAATACTGGGATAGAAAGGCTTAGCTCCTTGCCCAGGCTCAAGACGAGTGTGAGGGGTCACCTGGGCTTCGAAACTGCCCCAGTGGTCATCTGCGGCCTTGCTGAAGCTGATTTGCATGCAGTCTCACTCCCATCCCCCCTCCATCTTGCTCCCCCTCCCCCCACAGGTGTCCATCCTGAGCACACGCCCCATTAGACCTGCTGCAGCCTGATCTCTGTCCCAGCGGCTGCTCCCTGGGGTCCCCAACCTGCCAGCTGACACCAGGAGGAGTCTCAGAGAGCAGACGCTAAAGCGTAACGGGGGCTGGGTCACCCGCCGGCCGATAGGGAATGAGAACCCCTATACTGAGTTTAGAAGATGGTGGTGAAATCGGCCAAACTGCCGCCGGTGGTAAAATGGGATGGGATGCTGGGAGGAGAAAAGGAACTGGAGGATGAGACATAACAAGCTTTTGAAACACATGGAGGAAATAGTCACGATCAGGGCAGTGGAACTGAACGGGTGCTGCTGGAGAGCAATGGATGCTTTGGGAAAAGGTAACAGAAGACTCGGAGTGACCACTAGCCCGCTGAAAACGAACTGCAAAAGCACAGGAGCCTCTTGGCCCCAAGTAAAGAAATTCTCATCTCTTGTAGCCAACGCAGATTAAATTCTCAACCAAAAATAATAGAAGGAGCTGCAGCTCCCAGTGAGTGCTTTTGTGAAGCAGAGTCGCTACGTCAGCTCAGATTTGTACGTGAGAGGAATACCTTTCCGTCTAATTCAATACATTGTTAGAGGGGGTCTATTTCATATCTGGTCCATGCTGTACCCTGCTATTGATTGCATATTGTTTCTCCAAAGAGCTGTATGTTGAATCTTGATCCCCAATATGATGGCATCAGAAGGCGAGACTTTGGGCAGGTGGTTAGGTCATAAGGGTGGAGCCCTCGTGCGTGGGATTAGTGCCCTTATAGAGGAGGCCCCAGGGAGCTCCCTCACTCCTTCCACCGTGTGAGGGCACAGCAAGAAGTCAGCGGTCTGCAGCCTAGAAGGGGCCCCCATCAGAACTTGACCATGCCACCACCATGATCTTGGATGGCAAGCCTCCAGCACTGTGAGAAATAAGTTTCTGTTGTTGATAATCTACCCAGTTTATGGTATTTTGTTATAGCGGCCCAAACAGACTGAGATATACCCCAACCACCGGCCTTGGGCGTACTTCAAACCCACCCAAAAGGCACAGAATTGGGGCTTCCAGCATGGCTCGAATGTGACACTAACAATTTCAGGGTCCGTGTGCACACACCTGTGCCCAGCTGCAGGGCTGGCTGGGAAGTACAGTACAAGGTGCACAGTCTTCAATTTCCTGAATCTGAAAGGTTTATAAAAGGAAAGACTCTCTTTGCTCCTTAATAGAATACTTGCCTCAGCCACACCTGTTTCAGAAGTGTGCTGGGCGACTCGCTTGTTGAGTTTACTACCTGACAGCTCTTCTTCTAGGTAACATCTGCACATGACCAAGAGCCTTCCGCATTACCTCAGGCAAGGCTGTCCATGGGGACGGTGAGACCTCAGCAGCCAGGGGCTGAAGGGAAAGGAAGGCAGGTGGTGGCATTTCTAAGATACTGACTTAGATCACTCCTTCTTCTTTTGGATGACAAGCCATTTGAGAAGCCGAAAGGGGAGTTCAATAAGGACCAACGGTATCAGCTTTGTGGCTTCTCTGGATTAGATAACGCAGCTTAGATATGAAGCTGAAAGCAGCATTTGACTCCTTCGCTCCTGAATTAAATTACACCCTCATTTTCAGGTATAGCTGCAGCTTCCCCTATGTTCCTCCCTCACCCCCACCAATTCCAGGCAACCCCTTCCAGATGCTAGACCCTCCCTGGCTGCTTCCTCCTACAGGAGGCAGGTGCAGAGGGAACACACACAGCGTGTGGACGAAGCCTGTCTCTGAGAGAGGTCAGAAGGGGCTACACTGCATGTGCTCACTTCCCCTGGTCTCAGTCTCACCAAGGAGCTGTGTCCCTCCCCGCCAGGGAGAGGGATTAGTAAAAGCAGTGGTGATAAGGACGTAGCTGTATCAAAAGAGACAGAGATGGAACTCCCTCCACCCCCTTCTCTCATCCTCTCCCCGCCCCTAGAAGTCACGACTGGGTAGGGCAGGGATTCCAAGTCATAGAACTGGCCCTGGATGGGGAGGTTAAGATTTCTATTAAATAATCATAACACTCACATCCACCGTTTGTTGAATATGCACTATGTGCCAGACATTGTGCTAAACAGACAACTGGCCTGAAAAACTGGGGCTCAGTCTGGGCTCCCCGTCAATATGCCGGGGTGGGGAGGAGGTTGCGTGGGGGCGAACGAGAGGAATTGTTAAAAGGACCCAGAAGCAATTTGAAGAGGCGTCCACTGGCCAAAGACGATGACGTTTGAGCATGATTAAATACAATAACAGAAATGTATTGAAACCTATCAAATATATTTAATTCTATGAGTTTTAATGATACTTCTCAAAAACCTTCATTGCTTGTGAACTAACTCCATAGACATAAAGCTGTTAAGTAAAGAAAAAAAGTCAGCCTTTATTCTGTTTTTTCTATATGGACCATGCCATTGGGTGACCAAATGGTAGATATGGGGAAGTTTCTTTTTGTAAAGGTATTCTACCTAATAATTGAAGAAGAAATCAGAGAATTCGAACCTAACCATTTTTTAAAGATTTTATTTATTTTTTTAGAGAGAAGGGAGGGAGGGAGAAAGAGGGAGAAAAACAAAGAAACACCAATCAGTTCTTGTCACAGGCCCCCACCTGGATGGGAATCAAACCAGCAACATTTGGCTTGAGGGCCAAGGCTCACCCACTGAGCCGTACCAGCCAGGGTCAAAACGAACCATTTTGCAAGCTCTAATAAATTAATTTCAGCGTGAGCATCAACACCTGCTACACCCACAAAATGAGACGACCAGATATTTCATGCCTGTGGTAGAGGAACACAGCACCACCTACAGAGTGGTCTTGCCAAGAGAAATCAAATCTAAACGCAAGCAAGACTTTCTAAGCAAATACCAGTGTACACAGGGATGTCCCATCGGCAAGTTATCCAACTGCAAAACTCTACAGGACGAACAACTCAACTTCTTTAAGAAATAAATTGCAAGGAAAAAATAGATATGGGAACAGAAATCGAGGGGTTTAATTATCACAATATGTAGACTTTATTTGGATGCTGACCCAAGCAAACAGTTCATGAAAAAAAAACCTTTAAAACATTTATGAGGCAACTAGAAATGTAAACTCTGGCTCAGTTATTTGATGACATTAAGGAATCATTGTTACATTTAGGTGTGATTGTAGGATTGTGATTCTGTTAAAAACAAACAGTTCTAATTACAGTTCTATTACCGATGCAATAATATCTGGAATTTGCTTCAAAATAATATTAGGAGAGATTACATGGAGGCATGGATAGACACGTTTGGCCATGATTTGATCATCGTTGAGGCTGGGTGATGGGTACATGAAGATTTATTACATGAGTCTCTATATTTTTGTGAATATTTGAGATTTTCCACAATAAAAGTTAAAAGAAAAACATGCGAAGGGGCCTGATTTGATGGGTGGGTAGTGGCAGAATAAGTGTGTGCCTCGCGCCTTACGTTTAGATTAAGGCAGGATCTTAGCGAATGGTGGGGGCCCCAGGGAGTGGGGAGGACGTGCTAGGCAAATGGCCAGACTCATCAAAGGGGTCTAACAACAGCATTAATATGGAAGTACGATCCCAAGAACCAGACAGACCCAGCAAGAGGTGGGAGGAGACCAGCATGGTAGACATATAGACACTCGCTGCCTTCGGTTGCCAGAGTAATTTCCAGACCCCACCCCTGGCAGGCACAGGGCACTAAGTGTACTGCCAACATTGTGTAGATTAATTCCAGAACTGGGAGAGCTTGCCAGGGAAGGTCCCCCATGCCTACAGCCGAGCTCGGCAGGAGAAAGGCAGACAGCAATCCTGCAGTGCCTTAACCCTCCGGGGAGGACCCTGAGACAATTTTGGGATTGAGTGGGGGTGTGCATAATAGAAGGGTTTGGTTGCCTGCGAACTCCCTTTCTGAGCAAAGCTCTCAGTCGCTCTGTGGTTTGGGCCGCCATGTTGAAGCCACGCGACTCCACCCCTCTAGCCACAGCTGACTGAACCATGAATGTACACCTAACCCAAGGGGGGAGAAATTCATAGACGGAGCTTAGTGCCTCACACTCCTCATCAAGAGTTGGAACTGGTAAACTAAGAAACCAAGATTAAGAACTGCAAACCATACCACCAGAAGTAGAGGCATTGGACTTAAAAGGTCATTGCGATGGACAGAATTATGTCTCCCCCTCCTCCACCAACCAAAATTCATGTTAAAACCTAATCCCCAATGTTTGGAGGTAGGGCCCTTGGGAGGTGATTAGGTCACGAAGGTGTAGTCTTCATAAATGGGATTAGTGCCCTTATAAAAGGAACCCCAGAGAGCTCCCTCACCTCCATCTGCCATGTGAGGATACAATTATTCAGCAGTGTGCTACCTGGAAGAAGGCCCTCACCAGAACCTAACCAGTACCCTGAGGTCTGACTTCCAGCCTCCAGAACTGTGAGAAATAAACTTCTGTTGTTGATAAGTGACTGGCCTATGGTCTTCTGTCAGAGCAGCTGAACAGACTAAGTCCTGCATTCCCACAGTATGCACACGGATGGGTCCCAGCTGACCTGTGTGACTTTGGGCCAGTGACTTAGCCTCCTTGAACCTCAGTTCCCTAATCTGTGATGTGAGGAGAATAAAATGAAAATATTTATAAAATATATATTAAAACTTTTATAACTATGAGCTCTTGTGATTACTTCTAGTAGAGTTAATACTATCCTTGGCTATGGCTACGTTTGGCCACACGAGAGCAAGGGAAGCCAGTCACAAGGGACAACTAATAGCAGCATGGGCGGATCATGGCCCAGCGTTGGGCACTGTGTAAAGAAAGGACTTGACAAGTGTTGAGACGTCACAACGACCCCAGAATCTGGCAATGCTCACTTCACCAATGAGGAAACCGAGGCACAAGCGGATTCACCAAACATTTGGAAATTGGCAATGGCAGGAATGAATGTCGACATTCTGCCTCTGAGCCTGAACCCTTAATGGCTCTGTGACTGCTTCATTGTACATAGGGGGAAACTGAGGCTCAGAGGCCATGCAGCCCTGAGAGATGAGAGGAGGAGGGAACCCCTGCCCTGCCTGGAAGCCAGAGGGTGCGATGTGGCCCTGAAGTCCAACTCCACTTCCTCTGAGGCCCCAGCATCTTTGTTTTCCAGTGAAACAGCCGGTTGTGGCCCTTGAGAGAGCGCCCTTGTTTGAACAGCCTCCTGTTCTTAGTTCCGAGGAGAACAACAGGAATCTTGACGTGCTTCAGTGAACCGCATTAGAATCTGTGTACTAGCCCTCTGCTCAAGCGCTTCTGGTGCCAGGAAAAACATCATGTAATGGATATTGCAACTCAAATGTCTGCCTCTGCTAACGGCAGTTCATTCTGCTCCTGCCCCGTCTCACGGCTGCTTCTATATGGCATCCCCATTCACCAGAATAAACTCTCCACTCCGCTGAACAAAGAAGACCTTGACCGAGAGAGTGGTCAACATGTGGCCAGAATGAGATGTGGTGTGGATAATTCCCTTTTGAGAAAACATCCCTTCAGGCACGAGTCACAGAATAAACAGAGACAGGGAAAAACCACTAACAAGAGAAAAATTGGAAAGCCAAAATGTTAAGAACAGAGAGAAAAGAGCTTTTTAAATGAGACCAGACTAAAAAATAAAGAACTTTTCCTTCGCCCTGCCTGTTTTTCCACCCACAACCTCCAACCCTCACATTTTTTAAAAAGTCATTAAAGAAAGACTATAAACTTTTCCATCTGAGACAAAAGTTGTTAAATGGAAAGAGAAAATGTAGCAGAGAATACCAGTTGTCAAATGTCTGCAGCTAACTGGTCGACCTTGGCCATCTCAAGGGAAAGCACCAGCCCACACCCAAGAACCAACAACTGGGAAACTATATAATTGCCCATGAAACTTGGAAAGTTGACACGGATTTTAAAAGACAAAAGAAAGGAGGGTGATCCTCTTTAAATAAGGCAACAGCTAAGAATAAAGAAGGCATACTGTTTGAGTTTACAGAGGGAAGTACTATAACTCCAAAATCAGACAGCTCTGGGACCATGTCGGGACACTGCCACGTAGCAACTAGTGACCTTGAGCAGTGGCTTAGCCTCTCAGTGCCTCGGTGCCTTCATCTGGATAGGGAAGGTGACAAAAATAGCACCTCCTTCAGGGGGCGGGTGTGAAGATTCACGCACGGTGGCGTATTGGACACATCCCATAGACACTCACTGCCCCTCTTATAAGCATGCAATTCTATAATTTTTATTGTGATTATTATGACATGGTTATAAGTAAGGAAACCAACGTTGGCCCCTGCATTTATGTGACCATGGGTTCTATGGAAACCTCAAAAATGAAACGGGGGTTATTCCTAGGTTTCTAGATTCTAGAATGTGGGCATTGTAGAGAGCAAGGTGTGAGCTTTCACTGGAGCCCTTGGGTGCTTCAGAGGGCTCTCCACGGCAAGGGTGCTTGAAGAGAGTGAGGGAGAATGGGGGTGTGCGGGGGCGAGAGTTTATACTGGTTGAGCACATCCTCAGTGCCAGGAACTGGGCTGAACATCGCACACACATGTGCAAGGGCACAAATGCACACATATGCACACACAATCCCATTTAATCTTCTCCCCAAATCCTCAGCGAATCAGGCACTGTCATTATTATTTCACTGGCAAGGAGGCTGAAATTTAGAGGCCTCCTGTGACTTGCTCAGGGCCACACATCCAACATGGGAAGGCATGGAGATTCCGGCCTGAGTAGCCTTCATGACTCCACAGTACTGTCTTCTGAAACCACACGGGCGTCTCCCTTCTCCTGACCCCGGTTTGCCCCTCCGCAGAATGGAACTTGCACCGAAGGCCTTTGTAAGGCTCCCATCCTGGGCTTCCGCATGTTGTGTCCACGTCTTCCAGCCGGAATCACCCTTCTCCAGGCAAGGGAACGAGGAGGTGGGCAGTACATGTTCCCTGGGCCCTTTCACAGCGTGATTGTGTCTCCTGGGCTAATTACAAATAAAACTGAATGGATGATGACATTGCAGCCCGAACAACACACGGTGCCCCACAAGGTGTCATGTCAATGTTACACCCTTGGCTTCCGGAGCAGAGCAGAGAGGGGCAAGAGTCTCACCAGGGGCGTGAATGCTGGCATTGAGCATACTGAGTCCTCAAATGCCGAAATAGACCCCGAAGCCTGTGAAGCACAAAGAGAAAACCAAAGACAAATCACCTGGGTTCTGCTGACAGCCCCAGGGAGCCTGAACTGCTGGAACCTACTCCCAACAACTTCAAGGCATGACGAGAATAAAGAAAATAAGATGTGTGAATCAGGAAAAGGAAAAAAAGACCTCAGTTTCCTAGATACTATCTACAAGGTTTAAATACATCATTTCCATTACTCTCCACTGCCAGCAGTGGGGTAAGTCTCATGAGCTCCATTTCACAGGTTAGAAGGCTCAAGTTCAGAGACATTAAGCAATATGCCCAAGGAAACACAGTGAGCAGAGAGTAAAGCAGGAGGGCAACAAAGAGCAGCCTGATTCCATAGTCCTCACTGAAGCACCACACCACCCTTCCCCTGGAAGAGGGGTGCTCGCTCTCTAAAACGGTGGGCTAATTGCCGGAGCATCCCAGCAGGGGGCTAGATACAGGGACTGTGCTCGAAGTGTTAGAAGAGAATGAATGCCCTGTGGGGTGGAGTTAGGTATGGGCAACATCCATCGGGAATAGTCAGCAGACCCAGGATGCAGGGCACTATTGCAGATAGAAATGACCACCGGGACAATTGTACCCAGCATGCCAGGGACAGGGAATGGAGAGCAGAAATGCTGGCTGGGATGTCAGAGTGAAGGCTTCCTGTGTGACTCTCACACCCCCACACACAAAGGCACACAGGCGCACACACCGTCCACACTTCTCAAGAGGATGGAGTATATAAAGCCTCCTCAGTACAGACTTCCTTGGGGAAAGGTAGAGTTTGTGGAATAACCTGTGTTTTTGTTGTCCCTGAAGTCCTGGTTGAAATGATTAGTGTTTTAAGTTCTTCCAGGTGGGAAAGCAATGCTTGATGTTGAGTGACCTGCTGAAACAGGAGTCCCAGAAAACCCACGGGGGAGGGGGCCTGGGCCAGCAGGTAGGCGCTGCTCCATTGCCCTCAGCTTTCCAGATTCTGTCCTGGCAAAAGGGTACTGGCGTGGCAGAAGGGCCTCCTAGTGCTGTGGTTAAACAAACCAGCTTTGGGATCCCCCT
Source organism: Trachops cirrhosus (assembly GCA_028533065.1). Taxonomy (NCBI): domain Eukaryota; kingdom Metazoa; phylum Chordata; class Mammalia; order Chiroptera; family Phyllostomidae; genus Trachops; species Trachops cirrhosus. The sequence continues at coordinate 11,207,923 of CM052539.1, forward strand.
GCCCTGGGGTCACTTCTCTCCTCGTGCACTGAATAACTGCATGGCCCCGAGTAAACCACTTCACCTGCCAGCACCCCATCCACCAAATGGCAGCGATGGTCCTCAGCCCCCTGGGCTGGGGAGGGCTCAATGACATAATGCAGATACACCACTTAGCTTAGTACCTGACCCAGAGTAAACACTAAGTAAAGGGCAGCTCTTATTTTCATTGGAAGACAAAACATTTTAGCACAGAAAACGATCAAGCCCCATCACAGCCCCTAAAACAAGAACATCAAAAGCAGAAATTTCAAGATCAGTTGGAGATTAGGACCGACACACTCCTCACATAAAAAACATCCAGATGTTGAGGCTAGTGTGGGACAAAAGTGCTGATCCGAACGAACATAATATTCCCAATCATCGAAAGGGAACAACTTAGGCAAACATTTCCGGGTGTTCGTTAGAGCTCAACGGGGTAACTGCCGAAAATTCAGGAGGAAGGACAGGAGTTCACTGGAGTGCCCACGAGTCTGCCAAAAGCCTTTTCCAGCAGCTTGACTCTCAACCACACATCCTTAATTGAAAAAAACACCATTTAAAAAGCCATCTGAGAAGGCATTGGCCAGGAAAGGCGCTTTCCGCAGATCAGCAAAGAAGAATCTAGTCTCCACAGCCAAAGCCTCCCACCACTCCTTTCACCAATTAGTAAAAACTCGGCCTTGATCTCAAAGCCAAAATAAACTGCTTCCTCCATATTTTAACTTTCTACATATTATTATTATTAGTCATTATTATCGTTATCCTTGCTTCCTACTGGTAGAGTTCATCAATATGATTATCTAACTCACTAATTCGCGTTTTCAGTTGTATCAGTTCTACTGTGTCATAAAATTTTAGTCCGTGATTTCAACCAATGTGTTTTTCAAAACTGATATTTCCACCTGATTCTGTTTCATGATTTTCTTCTTCCTTTTCACTTCTGGTCTAGTCCCTTCTCTAACTTCTGATCTTTGCTGTGTTTAACGTCTTTGTTCTAGTAAGAGATGTTCGCTTCGTGTGTACATTTAGCCTGGTTTCTTGTCTTTTCTTTTGAGGTCATTGCACCCCTTAGGTTGTGCTAGAGGTTTCTTCTTATTCTGATCTGTGAGTTCGGTGTCTGTTATGCTACGTACAAAAGGGCGGAAGGTCAAACCCTGGTGTGGCAGCCTGGGAGCTTCCAGGAGGCTGAACGAGACAAGCCCTAGGGGGGGAGCTGGGAATCACTCCTCCTGGCCTCACCCACCCAGACATTCTTCTGGCCAAGACTTCACCTTCATGCCTTCAGAGACAAACCACATTGGCAGGCGTTTTGGAGAAATGAACACCCACAGAAAGGCAATCATCCACCTGCTTCCTCAACTCTTCACTGTGACAGGTCTTCTGCTCTGTTCTGACTTACACCTGCGCCATGGCCTTGGCTATTGCCACGGTTTGGGGGCACACAATGATTGTCCTGAGTCAATGGTGGAGGGAGACAAGGGCAGAAGTGGAACCAGCTTTATCTAACTTACCTGAGCCCATGACCCTCTGACCCAGGCTACAGCCACCTCCACCTTCACTCACCCCCACCCCTCTTCCTTCCCACACCTGAAACCTACAGCTCAAAGTGTCTCCATAGGAAAGACAGCCATTCCTGGGATTGCAATACTTATCCCTATTGTGATTCAAGTACTTCTGGAGAAAAAGGATACGTTAGGTGACTATCTTTCAGAAACGACTTAAGTCAAACGTCAGGGGCTGCCCGTGGGTGAATTCTGAGTCAACCTCATCTCCTTCCCCATGATGCAGAGTCCAGTCTTCCCACTCTGGTCCTACAGATTCCCATCACCGGGTACAGGATTCTCGCCTGGTTACTCACATACCACAGTGTTGCTGCTAAACCGCATTGGGCACAATTGCTTCCCTGCATGGAGGAGGCATCAGCGAAGGGACCCTGGAAAGGAGGCCCCTGCTGAGAAGCAGCAAGGAGAACATGGCTTCCAACACTGGCCGCCCCACTTACTAGCTGTGGGGTCTTGAGCAAGGAACTTAGGCTCTTGGAGCTTTAATTTCTTCGTATTAAATGAGGGTTTATTTATTCAACAAATGTTAACTAAGTCCCTGTTATATGTCAGACACTGTATTAGGTCTGGATATCCATAGTCGACATCCACAGTTCCTGCCACTGTTAAGGTTACATTACCATGGAGAGACATACGAGGTTTGTCTAGAAGGTACCCAGCCATGTAGCATGGAAAATAGAGGCATTTACTGAAGAAGACACAAGATACAAGAAACGTTGTACATAGGACACTGACACCTCAGTCCACTTCAAAGCAGGCACCTTGGGACCTCCCACAGTTCTCCCAGTCACCATCAGCTGCCCTGTCATATTTTCCTGAATCTCATTGATGATCAGAAATCTCTTCCCTTTCAAAGGTGATTTTAGTTTTGGGAAAAATCAAAAGTCACAGGGTGCCAAATCTAGACTGTATTGAGGATGAGTCACCTGGGTGATTTAATGTTCCCCAAAAAACTCTGCACGAGACATGATGCATGAGTGGGTGCATTGTCGTGATGAAGCTGCCAATCACCAGTTGCCCACAGAATGTCCAATCTTAATGCAAAAATGGTTGCAAATGCGTTGTTACTCGCTCATTTTTAAACAGGACAGCCACACAGTACACATGCTCACTCAACAGTGTCTACTGCCCCCCTGACTAGTACAGTGAGGTTGTCATTGTCCACACATGCGCATTCCCATCCACTCTCCTTGGCCTCCAGGTTACATTGATGTCAGGCAAACTGTTCTTGTGATATCGACAATGGCTGGACTTTTTCTGGACAGACCTCCTATATAATTCCCTATTGAGGCAAGTGGTCCAAGGCAAAGCTACAGAATATTATACGAGAGTATGGGAGAGACTCGTGTAGCCTGCAGAGGTCATGGATAATAACTGCATTTACCCCTGAGATTCTTGTGAGGATTAAATGAGACTGAGCCTGAGCAGGGCCTGGCAGGTAGCCAGAGCTCTATAAATGGTCACCACTTCTGTCACTCGGCCCAGGAGGATGCCAGCCTTGGGGTGGGGTGCTGACCAGCGTCCAGATGCCATGCTTCCTGCTCACCGTGCCATTCCTGTCCTACATTTCTGCGGTTCATTCTATCTCACAGCTCCTGGGGGTGGGAAACCAACTCCTGTCAGAGAGCAAGTGGAGAGGACTTGTGTTTAAACAGAGCCCATTAAAGAAGGTTTCAGAAAAATCCTGCTATTGCTAATGGAAGGAAGCTAGTTCATTTTCTTCATCGAGAGAGAGAGAATTAGTACTGAACAAATGAGCATGTCTGTCCTTTAACCCAAGTAGTCTTGGTGAGAAGAGCTGTTTGAGCAACTTGGGTAAGAAGCAACATAAATGAGAGGATCTCAATAAGGGTTCACAGCCTGCTACACCCCCGCCTTGCGCTCCCATGAATCCATGCGTTCTCTTGAAGGGGACCTCATGCCTGGCTTCCCAGCCCAGCTGAGAACCAACACAGACTGGTTAACTCAGGGGAAAAAAGATGGAGAATAACATTTCCTTCTCCTGGATATTTTTCTTCTTCTTTTTTCCATTCAATCCAGAGAAGGATGTCTGAATCTTAAAATGTCAAGGTTAGGAGAGCTCTGAGATCATCCCACATAGCCATCTTCAAATAATTTTTAGCAAGAAAACACTTGTCAGATGAAATTTTATCCAAAACCCTAATGCAGAAAATGGGGAAATAAAGTAACATTTTTTCATAGAAGTATATCATTTTCTCTCTTTTTTAAGATTTTATTTATTTTTAGAGAGAGGGGAAGGCAGGGAGAAAGAGAGGGAGAGAAACATCAATATGTGGTTGCCTCTCGAGAGCCCCTACTGGGGACCAACCCAGGCACGTGCCCTGACTGGGAATCGAACAGGCAACCCTTTGGTTCACAGGCCGGTGCTCAGTCCTCTCAGCCACACCAGCCAGGGCAGAAGTGTATCATTTTCATTTCAGGTTATCTGTCACTGAGTTTCACTGAGGTTCCTTTGATGGATCCAAAAATCATGCTGTGGAATTCTGCACAGTGTAGGCCAGTTCAGATCCAAATTGGCTTCAGCATCTAATTGCTGTTGTCGCTGCCGCTGCTACTGCACAGTTGCAAGAAAATTCTTATTTTCACAAGCAGGCAATTTGCCAGTAATTACAATTACAATTTTCTTGTACCATTTATGTTGCAAATGAGAGAACTTCAATTCAGTTTAGATTAAGGAGAGGGGAGTTGAGGGGAGCGTTTCTCAGCTCACACAAGGAAAAGTCAAGGGCTTGAGGAGCGCCAGCCTGGCAATCCCCCCGCCTCCCCTCTCTGCACTGCTCAAGGGCCTCCCCGTACTGGAGAGATGGGTGGACCCAGTAGTTCTAGGCTTTTTTTTCTTCCTGGGAGAAAAAAACAATGATTTCCATCTCCTTGAAGTTCTGGAGAAAATTCCAGAGCAGACACCAATAGGGCAGTCTTGGGACGTACGTCCTTCGCAGGAGGGATGACCGTAGGTAAGGAAAAGGTGGGCTCCCACCGACCAGGTTAGGGTCATCTCGCCACCTTGGTGGTCAGGGAGGATACGACGTCAGCACCCCCCAGCCAGGGGGAATGGGACTCCCACAGGGAAGGCAGCTTCCCTTAGCAAAACAGAGGGGAGAAGGGAGAGGAGCTACCTGGACAAAGCCCATAGCTACTGCAGCTCACTGAACCTCCATAAATAGTTGCATATTTAGCAGTTTTAACAGCTCGCTTTCCATTCTCAGGATAATGGAACGAATCCAGAGCTCGAGAAATAGCAGGAATTTTTGGTCTAAGGATGAATAGCTAACACTGACCATTGTTCACATTTCATAATCAAGTATTACCTGAGGAGGGATTTGATGAACAAGGTCTCCATCCAATTTAAATTTTCCTTCTTTTGGAAAATCAGAACACTCTCCAAATATATCTTGAAACATTCAACGACGTGTGTAATTATTAGACATCTCCATTCCTGTTCTATCGGATATGCACAAAGCACTTCAAAACTACCTAATTTATTTTGTTTTGAATGCTGAGTCCAAAACGTAGCCTTCCAATTACTTTAAGGAAGTTTTAGCTGTTCCTATACGCCCGACTATGGCGAGCCCCGCATTGCCATATTGAAACAATTCTGCTTACTAAAGCCAGAACTGTAACAAAAACTTAAATACATAAATGATCTATGAAATTATATTGTCACAACTCAGCATGTTTTATGTTCTGCTGTTACTCCCCAGCTGATCTATGAAGTTATGACAGAGCCCCACCAGCCCGTACTTGAGAATGGTCTGCACATGTGTTATAAGAATGTATACATTTGCACAGTTTTAAGCAAGTAGTTGAGTGCTGGCCTAAATTATTTCTAAATATTAGTGTAACACCCCAGCCCCACCAGTCAGCGAGACTTCCACAAGAATTTTAAATATATGCAGAGCTCTGGGCCAAAGTGCGCATAAACCGCAACATAAGCAAAAGGGGGGGTGGGCGTTCCCCACTTGCTACATTGTGGTATATAATACATTTGAGGCTGTGTTGCTTCTCAGTTCTTTTTAATTGATTTTACTGAGGTATAATGAACATGCAGTAAAATGTCCCCTCTTCAAGAGTACATTCCAATGCATTTTCTAAATAATTAAAATTCATTTTTAAAATGATATTCTAGACTATGATCGTCAGCATTATTAACATTGGATTTAATCTTTCCTGTCTTAAAAATATCCTCCCTGGGATGAACATGACCGGGTATTTTTAAATACTAGAAATCTATAATAAATAAAACAGTCGGGACTGGAGCATCGTATTAGTTTGCTAAGGTCGCCTTCACACAGTGCCGAGACCCGGAGGAACTTACTGTCCGACAGTCCTGGAGGCTGCAGGTCTGAGATCAAGGCCGTGCTACTTCTCAAGCCTTTTGGGAAGGACGCTTCCTTGCCTTTTCCTGGCCCTTGGTTGTTGGCAGGCCATCCTGGGCTCACAGATGCATCCAATCCTCCCTTTCGTCTGGCTGCCCTCCCTCTGTGCGCATCTGCCTGAGCCTGAATTCCCGCTTTTTATAAGGACACCAGTCATACGGGGTTAAGGCCCACCTTAGTGACCTCATTTTAACTCGATTACCTCTGTAAAACCCTATTTCTAAATAAACAAGGTCACATTCTGAGGTACTGGGGGTTACGACTTCAACCCGTCTCTCTTGCGGGACACACACAATTCAACTCATAACCACCACGAATAACAGATGGCATTGAATTTTATCAGAAATTGACTCAAACACATGTAGAAATATTAGAATATGGTCAATGTGGCACTTCAAAGAAGTTGAGGAATTACTCGATACGTGATGTTTGAACAACCAGGCAGCCACCCACTGTATCAAGGACTAAATCGAATCGATAATTTACACATTGGACCTGGTTCTAGTCCCTGAGCAGGTCTTGCTGTCCTGGGGGGCTGCGGGGGGGTGCGGGGGTAGGAGTCTATAAACATGCTTCAGTATCCTTTCAAATAAACTCACTTTTTTACAAAGACAGGCTTGAGTTGATTTCCTTATAATCATGTCAGAAGCCAATGACCTTCTTTCTGGATATTTCTTCTCACAGAAGCTTATACGTTCTTCATTTTAAAAAAATAACGGTCCTGTCATCCTGCCTCCTTCCCAATTACATCTGGCCTCTCACCTCTACCTGGATGTAGGTTACTTGAAGTCAATTGGTTCCTCCTGCCCCATCCATCATTCCGGGCCGCCCAGGAGAAGTGATCCGTCGCAGGAGAAACTGTCCTTTGGGGGCCACTAGGAAGTCTGCAAAGCCAGCTCAGATCACAGCTATTTTAAAACCCAGACATCAAAGTATTTGGATGGGATCCAGTTTCCTGCGTCCCTGTAACCTCCCTTCCAGAAAAGAATCAAATTGTGGGCAGGAGGGAAAACCACCTTAATTAGACCTCCAATCCTCAAATCTGCTATTGGACTCCTTCCTCCAGAAAGGGGATTCTTGGAAGCTGGCTTAGTAAAATATTTTTCTGAAAACCGGTGAATCGGAGGGCAGTGTTAAAACTAGACAAAGCATGCTCGAAGCCAGAGGCTGGCTCTCTCTGCCAGGTTTCCTTACATTGCCCAGCTTTGCTTTTTAAAATGGTAACGATTGCTCCCACCTATTGGACACTTACATGTCTTGTGTATGTTCAGAAAGACTCACATGATTACATTATCGAATTCTCCCAACATCCCCATAACATAGGTTCTATCATTATTCCCATTTTGCAAATGAGGAAACTGAGGGTCAGGGAAGTTAAGTAAATTACCCAAGAGCACACATTTTGGAAGTAACTGAGCCCACATTTGAACCCAGGCTTGTCTGACTCCAGAGTCTGTGCTCTGGGAATCCTAAACCAAAATGTCTAAAGCCAGGGGGGCGAGAACAGAAGTGGGTGGCACCGGTCAGGGGTGAGACCTGGGGAGCCGTCGGCAGAACAGGGCTGCTGAGCTTGCAGCGCATCATCTGAAGGAGGCACAGCTCCGTGGGGATGTGGCCTAAGGCAGCTACATTTTCCATTTTCAAAGAGAAGCTTGAAATCTGGATTTTATATGAAATCTCCCAACTTTTCAATGTTGGGACCTGATTCAAATATTTTTAGGAAAACTTCATGCCAACAGAAAAATTGGCATGGGAGTGGGGCGGTCCACTCTTAGGTAGGAACTCTTGCCCTCCAATCCTCGTGTTTCCTGTAGGAGGGACTCGAGACTACACCCAACCTCCAGTCTTTCTCCTCTGATTGGTGTGTTTCAGAAAAGGACCTGCGCTCAGCTCACCTCCTTCCTCCTCAGGAGCCGGCCTGGCGGTGCAGGGGAAGCGTTTCATAGGCTGGGTGGGAAGGTCCACCTACTCAGGGGTGATGCACCCACGAACCCTCTTCCTTGCAAACAGAAAGCCATGTTTCCCTCGGTGTATCAGTTTCCTGTGGCTGCTGCAACAAAATACCATAAAAAGGGTGGCTGAAAACAGTACGAATTTATGCTGGAGGCTGCGCATCCACAATCAAGGTGTCAGCAAGGCTGTACTTCTTTCTGAAGGTCTTGGTTTTCTGAAAGTATCCCTTCTTGTCTCTCCCAGATTCTCACGCCTTCTGGCAGTCCTTGGCATCCCTTCTCTGGTAACTGCATCACTCCAAGCTCTGCCTCTGTCTTCACACCGCCTTCTCCCTGTGGGCCCCTGTGTGTGTGTTCTATGCTCATAAGGACGTTGGTGAGATTTGACTTGGGGTTCACGTAGTCCTGCATGACCTCAGACCCCATCGTTAGTGTCTCCACTTGACAAATTAGGAAACTGAGAGACAGAGAAGTAAACTGTTCAAGGTGCACAGGTAGTAAGTGTGTATAATGATAATAATTCTAATGTGGTAAGCCAGGATACAAGCTCCCTGCTATCGGGAAGACACTGCTGCAAAATCCTGGATTCCATGAATATATTTTTAAAAGTAAAATAGGGATTACTCCCACTGTCGTTAAAGGAAAAATGAAGCTGCTATTGAAGCTAATTCCACTAGGGGGAAGTAGACACATGCATTTTGACGCTAGTCCATGGAATTTTTTTTTTTTTATGTTAAACACAAAGTTTTATCACATATCCTATGCTGATTGTTAAGGAAGAAATTAATCCAAACTACTTTTCTACTTTCTTATTACCTTGAAGTATAGAATATTGCTGCGAGGATTAAATATTATATATGCAAATGTGTCTGGTAAACTGTCAAGCAAATGAAAGGATTTCACTCCATCAACATTCAATAAACCATCGTTGCTCCCTCCTTTGGACCAGACACTGAGCTATTGCCAGGGGTCAGGGTGCACCGGGCCTGATGTTCCCTGGACGATGAGAGACAAGGACCCACCGCACCAGCGTAGCACCGGGCACTCACGCTTATTCTGTGTGAAAAGCTCGTAGAGATGGTCTGGGCACAAGGTGCATGGTAGCTTGGTCTGGAGTGGTGGCAAGAAGTGGATAGTCCAGAATATATCTGGAGCAATTGGATGAGCCTGAATTTGAAAAACAATGTGTTAAGCGCTGTGTTAGAGCCCAGGGGTGGAGGAGTGCAGGAGAGGGAGTGGCCAATTCCGCCTGGAGAAATGGGAACTCAGTTTTAATATGAAAAAGAGCTTGCAAGTCAGATGGGGAGAAATGGAGAAGCATTCCAAGAAGACAATACTCTGGACTAAGGTTCCAGAGCATGGAATGTCTTTATGCCTTTGGAGAAAGAGAAGAGGATACCCAGCAAGACCCATTAGATGAGATGGAGGGAAAGGAGAGATCTCTGCCCCCAACCCCCAAGTATTCAACACCAAAGACAGGTGGGAAAATAGTTTGTTCCCTAAGGACACAACCTCCTTCGGTCCCTCCTTCTCAATGGACCACCCTGTGTAGGGAATTTGGAAATCCCGAGTTACAGATTCCAGTCTTTAGCTCCAAATGGAACCTACATCAATAGAAAATATGCCCGAGCCAAAAATTATAATAGACCTAAATGGGGTTTATATTTAATAGACCATCTGCCTAAAGCAACATCAGTATCTCTAGACTCTCTGCTCTGATCCTATTGGCTTTGTTTACATGGGAATCTGTGCTTGTGAGAATTCGGTTACGCGACCATTTCCTACTGCGTGGCACTCCTAATACAGCCCCTCACTCAGGGCTCTTGTGTGGGTTCCAGGACAGCAAACATCCCTGGCTTTCCTTCCTCTCTCTCTGTCTAGCTACTCCTGGCTACCCCTTTCCACTCTCCTTCACTGGTCCTTCCTCATTGTCTGGACTCCAAACTCAGTGGCCAGGACTCAGCCCTCTGCAGTCTCTTCCCATCTACTCACTGTGCTGGCAGTTCCACCACTCTGTGGCAGTGAAGACCACCTGTACGTATATATTACATATATATACACATATGTGTATATATATATATATCACCTCCCTCCTGATAGCTTACCTGCCTATTCTATATCTCCACTTTGAGGTTAAAGAAGCATCTCAGAGTTAAAGTATTTAATCATCTGATAACCAGACAGGAAGACAGATACTATATGATATCACTTAGGTGTGGAATATTTTTTAAAAAAATCAAACTCATAGAAGCAGAGTGGAATGGTGGTTTCCAGGGGCTGGGACAGTGGGGGGATGGGGATCATATGTACAGCATATGACTATAGTCAATAATACTGCATTGATTATTGGAAATTGCTAATAGAGTAGATTTCAAGAGATCTCACCACACACACACAAAGTAACTATGTGAGGTAATGTGTTATTAGCTTGATTATAGTAATCATTTCACTATGTACGTGTGTGCCAAATCATCATGTTGTTTGTATACCTTAAATATATACCTTAAATACATAAATACATTAAAAAGCCAGCAGTCAACAACAGACCTAACCTCCCTCCAGAACCCCACCCCCCGCCCCCAGCACACCTCTGGCCTGGCCTGCTCCTCTCCCATTTGTAATCTTCGTCCAGCCACACTGAGTTCTTTGCTCTTCCTCAAATATGCCACACACACTCCTGCATGAGGCTGCCTAACTTGTCCCTTCCCCTTAAAATGTCCCTCTGCAGGATACCCCCATGGGTAGCTAGCTCTTCTTCTGGTCTTCACCGTCAAATACCATCTTTTCAGTGAGTAATTCCCTGATCATCCTTGTCAGGACTGAAATTGTACAATCCACTTGCCCAGCTAGCTCTCTACTTGTACTTCTCCAGTACAGGTTCCCCCAGCACTCGTTACCGTGACAACCAGAGGCATACCATTCATTTGGTGCACCTCCCTCGGTGAAATGTAAGCCCCACAAGGTCAAGGGCTTTTTTCTGCTCTGTTCACGGCTACATCTCCAAGGCCTAATACGGTAAGCAGACACTCAGGAAGTGTTAGATCAATGAGTCAATGAATAATTTCTGCTAACAATCTTAGAAGAGAGTTAGATTTTGTCTCATTCATTGAAAACTTCCAAGGTGCACAAAAGTCAAATGACTTGCTGAAGACCTTAAAAATTGTCCCAGAGATATTGCTGCTCTAGAGGAGTTGCCAGCTGCCCCAGAAGTTTGTCCTACTCCTGGAGAGTCACACAATTGTCTTCATATCAACCTAAGGCCACACCATACAATGGGTCCCCGGGACCCAATTCTAAGAACGGAAAAGAATGTGTAAGGCACCTGCCCCCTAAGGAGTCCACTGTACTTCAGTATTAAATATTTAGAGAACATGCGAAACATGTACTTATGTGCTAAATTATCTAAGTGTTAGACTCCGGTGGAGAAAGAAATTTGTCTTCATTTAATGGAGTGGTTTTTGTGGAGAAGGAAATGGGAGAAATATGTGAAGCCACAGGATGTCCTCGACATTATCAAAAACCTGATTTCTCAGCAGCCGGTTCTACCTGCTGCTGGGAGAGGCATGGCCTGCGCTATCGGAATGCTTCTCCTATTCCTGGTGGAATGTTTCGTTTGGAACAAATTCCTGTTTGTTTTTTCATTTTCCCTGACTCTCTGTGTTGGTTTCTGTGCACTGGAGAGAACCACCAGCTCTCCCAATCTCGAAGGTGTGCTCTCCTGGGGGAGACGGACCGTGTCACTCACCTCCACCCTAGCTCTTGGTTGTTTCCCAAACCTTTCACAGACGGCGCTGTGTCTGAAAACCCCAGGAGTGTGCGCCACACAGATGAAATGGGAAAGCCCCACCTGCACAGAACAGAACTGCACTCATTCCCCATGCCTCCTGCAGACACCCGCAACCCAGAGTTAGAAGGGACAGGAAGAGCAAACCTGCCGATGGCCCCAGCAGGTGGGCACCTGAGGAGACCTGGCAGGTAGGCTCCATGACTGCTTCACTTCCCGAGGGCTTCCCACAGACTGCAGGTCAGCATGGCCCCCGGAGCTCCCACAAGCCCACCTGCGACCCCATCCCCTCACCTCCATCCAGCCTGGATGAATTTCTAAGCAGTTCCCAGGACACTTCAAGGGCCTTCGGGGCTGTGTCTTTTCATCTGCTGTTCTCTGCCCAAAGCTCTGCTACTCCTGCCTAAAGCTGGCTAACTCCACTCTCCTTTGACTCCATAGGGGACTGCAGTGGGGGTCTTTCCTAACCCACCAGTCTGACGGAGGTGCCCGGTGGATGCTCCCAAAGTAATCCGTGCCGACTCTGGGCGGTGCTGTGTTCATTCCAGGACACCCCTGCTATTCTAAAGGGCTGCGAATGCAGGGTCTTTCAGCCGTCCCCTTGGCGGTGAGTGCCCCCTGGGCCCAGCAGGAACTCGACTGGCCACGGTTGATAAACGACTGAAAATCAGAGCTGGGTACTAGACCACAGTCCATGGAAAAGCACACCATTCTGCACCGTTTGAGTTTATCGTGTACATTACATAAAAATAAGCAAGTAAGATGTAAACTACCTTCCTAGGGATGAGTTCCTTACCTCCCCTTTTCACTCCTGAAATCATTACCCCAGGCATGGCCACAATACAACGACACAAAGCTCCCATTTCCAAAAGTGAACCTCTTTTATCTCCCTCTTCAAGCTCTTACCAGCTCAACAGCCCAGAGAGACAACTTCCCCATTGTACTGACTTAGCACCTTTGATCCTCTCCCCTCTCTCTGGAGCCTACTCCAGATCACTTTTGCAAAAACTCTCAGTTCACTGGGCCAGGTCATCTTTACTTTTAAAGCCCCAGAAGTTGGTTGTACTTGTTGAAACCAGATTTCTACATTCCAGGGATTCAAAGGGTTCTCCCAAAACTAAACTCTAGTCGTGTCTTTTAACTAATCTAGGAATAAATGTGTCCTGGCTCAGGTTTCTTAAGAAAACTTTTCTAATAAGAAAATTTTGTGCATCAGAAATTCTCTGAAATTCATCTGTCTCTTACCTATTTGTTAATAATATTCTTGAAAATAACCAACATTGTTTGAAAAGATATTCACTTAAAATTTAGGCATTTTTAAGACTCCCTTTTCTTTTGAAAGATCTTAAAGTTAACAGTTACTCTTCTCTTAGTCTCTCACTCCAGATTCCTCAGCACCCAGTAAAGGTTACAATCATTAGTTTTAAGACATAGGTATGTGGGCGGCAAGCATGATTAACATACAACGCTCGGTTCTAAATTTAAGTAATGTCTGGGTAAAGAAAACATTAAGGCTTATCATAACATGGAAGAGAATGAAATGCGGTCAAGTTTTAGGAAAGTTTCAACTAACTTCAGAATTGGGACTTTGTTTCTCAGGCCTGCTCGACATTAAAAGTCAACGTAAGTGGGGGAGGGGCAGGGAAAGGATGGGGTTTATCATCCTGAAAAAATCACCCATGGACAAAGCTCAATTTGCACAAAAAAAAATGGTGACTGGATTATAAGCTAAAGAACAAAATGAATACCTGTGAGCCCATACAGATAGAAATCAATGACTGGATACATAAATACACAGGGGTCGGGAACATACGAACACTCCTTGGAGAAGAATTCCAAGTAACAGCAGTGAAGAACTGAGGGAAGGGCAAACCGCCCCTGGACAGCCCGGGGGTAGCACGGCAGGCAACGCCCGAGGATGGGGGCTCATTCAGCGGCAAACCTTTGAAGAGAAGCGGGGCGTTGGCGGAGTCTCAAAGTACCTCCCCGAAAATACGTATTACTGTGCTGCTTTTAACAAATGTCCAAAAGTTCCTTGATACTCTCTCCTTCAGGAGGTAGACCTTAACTCTCTTCTTTGAGTGTGGCCCAAACTTGTGACTCACCCATGAGGAATAGAGGGTGGGAAAGAAAAACTGGAGACCTTACAGTGGGGAAACGTGGCAGACGCCCCCTACCGAGGGACCACGGTTAATACCGCCGGTACCAGTCACGTTGACTTCATGAGATATTAAGATACAATGTGATGAGGACATTCTTTCCAAAAACCTATAACCCCAGCCTACTCGTAAGAAAATATTAGACAAATCCAAATTGAGGGAAATACTTCCAAATATCAACCAGTAGGCTTCAAAAGTGTCACGATCGTGAAAAACTAGGAAAGACTGAAAAGACGCCAGGAAGAAGAGACTAAGGAAGCAGGACTACCAAATGTAACAGAACGCAGTGGAATCTCGGATTGGATCTGAAACACAAAAAAGACATTAATGAGAAGATGAACGGAATCCAAGTAAAGACAGCAGTTTAGTTTATAGCACTGCACTAATATTCAATTTCTTAGTTTTGACAAATGTACTATGTTTATGAAAGGAGAAGCTGGGTGAAGGGTATACAACTCTCTATATGACCTTTGTACTTGTCTGTAAATCTAAAATTATTTTAAAATTAAAAGTTGCAAAGAGTGACTCTACCTAACGCATCTAATAGGGTGAACTGCTGAGAGTCCACCCAAATACCACCATGGACTTGTGGATGTGGGACAGGCATACGTTTATCACAGTCAATTCTTAGTTATTCCTTTCTGTAAAAGCTTCTTTTTGTAAACGATTTTATTTATTTTTGTAGAGAGAGGGAAAGGCAAGGCAAAAGAGAGAGAAAGAAACATCAATGTGTGGTTGCCTCTCACATCCCCCCTGTGGGGGACCTGGCCCACAACCCAGGCATGTGCCCTGACTGGGAATCGAACCAATGACCCTTTGGTTCGCGGGCCAGTACTCAATCCACTGAGCCACACTAGCCAGGGCTCTTAGTGATTCTTACCTTCAATTAATTTTTTTTATCATTTTGATGCCTCTATGGTTGTTGTATGGACCAAATATATAAGATAATGCTTTTCATACAAAAAAATTTTGGTCTATCATGGTAATCTACTTATACATTATCTTTGCATATTGATATACTGTATTCATACATGACAATGACACGCATGACTTCCTTGAAAGTGTTCATTTGAAAAATAATTAAGAAATCCAAGTAAAGAGGGATAAAAATGTTTTAATTATTGAAACACATTGGTAAATTGAGTAATTCACATTGCAATAGTACATGGATACACATGGTCATTATCAAATGAAAAACTCCCCCAATATCCCACTGACCATCAGTCACAAGTCTGTGAAACAGGACAGAAAGAACATGGTGAGATGCTGGGATCACTCAGGGGCAGAATTGGGGACTCGACGCCTGGGAAGGGTCTGCAGGCACAGAGCCTTGGACGAGAGAGAACAGGAAGTTAATCGACATGTGCACATGACATGCCAGTTTCAGCGGCTCCTTTTAAATGGCTGCAATGTCACATACTGCTCCTAATGAAGGAAAATTCCTGACACTTAAATAAGGCTGAAAACCAAATAGTAAAAAAGGGCAAGAGATAACAGTAAGAATCAATTTAACAATTCTATAGCTAAAAATTAATGTGAAGTAGAAACAGTGAAAGATAACGGGCAAATATATGACTTCAGGTCATTCATTTATAGTGCCTTATTATCTTAAGTTACAAATAGAATGCGGATTGTGTTATATAAAAACTATCAAAAAATATCAGTGAAAAGACACCATCTTCAGGAACAGCATGGCATGGCGGGGTAGACGCACTGCTGGCTCGGAGCCAGCTGGCTGGGCGGCGGCAGTCCCTTAGCTGGTCCCGCAGGCGGGCCACGGGAAGTTCCACACCCGAGTGTCCCCTTCAACCGAGTCCTTTCTGGTACCACAATGCTCGACGCGCACCCGTGGTCTCAACTACCGACTTAAACATTTTGAGGAGGTGGGGGCGGGGGGCAAGTGATTGTTTAGAATCTCCTTGGAAATGTCTGCGCGCACTACAACACCCCACGCAGCGGAATACCTTCTAAATCTTGATGAGCAAGCTATGAAGATAACAGACAAAGGGGAAATAATTAGCAAGCTTGAAAAGGTACAACTTCAATAAAAATACATCAGCTTTGAGCCTAGAAATTGTTTACTGACTTTCTGTTAAGTAAAGCACACACTCAGCATTCACTTAATATTTACTTAAGACTACATGCACGGTGCCAACCACTGACTGATGTAAGAGACAAAGTCAGGTAGAAAAAGAGACTTACAAATGGACACTTAAAACACGACAAAATAATGCCCAAACCTAGCTGCATGTCATCATCCCCCAAATGAAAGGGACAGACTGCTCGGCCACAACCCATCCCTTCCCTTCGTGGGCAGACCCTCCTGGGCGGGCTCTAGCCATCCACACTACGGCAGGGGGATTCTGATGCAGCTGGTCCGTCCACTGGCCTCTGAGAGCCATCCCTTAAGCTCCTCTGGGCTGGCAGTGCTCCACACGTCTAAGTGGGCATAGCTTTCACCCTCGAGTCATCTGTAGGAGAAACTGCACGTTTGTATCGCGACATGAGTCATTTTAAAAGATTCTGAAATCATCTCTCACTTTGCTTCAAAAAGTAACCAAGACAACTTTGAATGTCAGTCATTGAGTGAGTTTAGTGGCTTTATTTCAAAGATTTTATGCGTTAGGCCAAAGAGGATGTCTCTACTCCTTTCCATAAGAATGTCTTTCATTCCAAAAGATACTCTTCATTCACATCGGGGTTTCTCCCCAATAATGTCAGCCCGGAAGGCCATGAGGTCAGCTGTATTACAGATAAATAACAACTAAGGAAAAGAGGCAGCCTCTCCACTTAGAAGTCTTTGCAGGTAACTCAAAGGAGGCAGGAGAAAGATCAGGATCAACTCAGCTGTGTAGAGATAGGGAAAACTGAGAAGAGAGAGGGATGGCAACAAAATAATATACATTCACAGCCAGGCACAGGAAGGAAATATTCTAGCCAGCTGTCTGAAGTTGCGTGGGCTGGCTTACCAGCAACATTGCTAAACTGTGATCTGGGAATTTTAGGTCCATGTACAAAATTTAGCAATCATCTTGTGTCCCACAAAAAAACTAAAATGGAGAAGTTGAGAGAGGATAAAGGATGCATCTAAGGTCCTGTGTCAGCAGAGCTACCGAGTCTTGGGGTATCCATCTACAGAGCACGTTTTTCCACTCCACTGCCATGCATTTCAAAATACACCCTGTTTTCAGGAAGGTAAACAGTAACATATGCTCTCTTTCAACTAGATTATCTTTATGATTGGGTGCGAATAACAAAAATACTACTACAATAGGGGAAAACTGGCAGGAAACTGAGAAATTAAGATGGAGGGTTAGAACTCTATTAAAAATACGAGAAATCGCCCTGGCTGGTGTGGCTCTGTGGACTGAGTGCCGGCCTGTGAACCAAAGGGTCACTGGTTTGATTCCCAGTCTAGGGCACATGTGTGGCTCACCGGGCAGGTCCCCAGTGGGGGGCACATGAAAGGTAACCACACATTGATGTTTCTCTCACTCTCTCTCTCTCCCTCCCTTCCCCTCTCCAAAAATAAATAAATACATAAATCTTTTTTAAAAAGTACGAGAAATAGAAAATCTCAATCAAATTCCTAGAGAAACTCGACACCCTCACATGATCATGGGCACTAGGGGATCAAGTCCCATGATGCTGCTGGCTTGATGGGAACATCTTCAAAGCTGCTAGCCAAGACTGTTACGTTTCTTCCCACAGAGAAACTGGTTCCAGTTTCCATGTCCTCCTGCCCCGCTGGGAAAGCTTATCTGTCTCCACCTGGGAGCTTATTTTGCGACCCCTCCCCATCCCAAACACCAACTCCAGTTCTGTCCTTCAGCAAGAAGCTGGTTCACTATCAAATCAGTCTTGCCTTGGGTCTGCCAGTGGCTGGGTGCTGGTTACAAAAAGAGTATCATAATGATGACGGTAATAGTGATGAGGATGATGAGGACAGCAGAAGCTACCATTTATTTCATACTTAATCCTAACAACCACCCTTTGAGCTAAGCATTAGTTCCACTTTACAGATTTACAAAATGGAGGCCACCGAGGGAAAGTAATTTGCCTCGCTCGTAAGCGAAAGAGCCTGAATTCAAATCCAAGGCTGCATGGCTCCCAAAAGAGAACGGGCCATCTCAGGAATCTCAGGAGACAGCATCCATGATTAATGGAGGTCCAAAAGAGTCAGGAGGCGATTCCGCAAGGCTGAAAGACAGTGGGGATCTGAGCACTGAAGTGTTGCTGGACCAGGTGAACTGAGTGTCTTATTCTCTACGAATGACTGCTTGGCATCATTTAGAGATGGGGTGTAGTTAACAAATGAAAGCTATTTTCTCCTGTCCTTGTTCTTGCTCATCTTGTAGCTCCAAGCTCCACCAGGATCCCAGGTCCACAGTGCATGACGTAGACAATATTTCCTTCTGTCCACACTGAACATGTTTCATGATATCCAACCAGCAAACCTGGCCTGTGAGTTTACTCTTCCTTCCTGCATAACTGGGCACCGAGGTACCGCCCATCTCCACTGGAGCCGTGGTACTGACACATCTCTTCTACGTACGTTCACTGGCTCCTGACTGTGGTCAAACACTTAATGTTGATCCTAATCTAATTCCCAGCCCCAGCCTCTCTAGTCTCTCCCTGTCATTTCCCAGGTCTGAGACTCTTAAAGTTTTTGGCAATGAACACTGAAAACTCAATTGTTTTTGGTAAACACTTGGCTTGCTCTTTTTAAATGAATTAAGTTGCATTTGAAAGATAGTAAATGGTTTTTAAAACCCACAAAGAAAATTGATCTGACCATTAAAGACCTCTTTGCAATAAAATATGTTCGGTTCCACAGATATAACCACAAGACAAAACCCCCTCCTAATCTCAAAGTCCCAGGATTTCTTAGAAATAACATAGCAAATATCTACAGTTCATTCATCATCAAGGCTAAATACATTCAATTATTTAGAAAAATATACAGTACCTCTTGATTATTGAGTCACGTGTTCGTCTTCTAATCTTAAAGAGAAAATTAAGAAAGGTAAGTGTCCAGATTATAAAGAGCATATTCTAGTTTCTTATAAAAGCTCAAATAGTCACGGCATACATTATTTGCTAGTTCAAATCATAAATCATATTAGAAAATAACAATGAGGAATAAATAACTAAAATGTGTTAAATTAAGTACTACAGCCTGAACAGTTCCTTAAAACTATGCACGAGACAACCGCACAGTACTCAGTAAGTCAGCATGCTTTACCACAGCCCTCACTTCAAGTTCGCTCACGCAAGAAGCCGTCTGCAAGGTGGCAGTTGCGCCTATCATCAAAAGGACTTCATTCGCCCCGCAATTACTGTGAAAACTCAGAAACGGGAGCCTCACTTCATTTAATCATGCAATAGGCAGTTACTTTTCCTCGAATCACCAGACTGGTCATCAGTCAGTCATCTTTGTATAGGGATTTACTGTTGTGTTCCACAAACCCCCCATGAACGGACTGACACCTTCACTTTCATTTTCACACCAATCACCACTGATACTAGTAAAAAATTAAAAATGCCCATGGAGTGTAACCACAAACAGAAGCTCACTTATGACTCCCATCTGTACAGGGCTGGCAGTGTCAACCAATGATTACAAAGACGGACACGGGTTCCCTGCCACTCAAGTGTATGTAGGTTGGGTCGAGCTGAAATACATACTTCATATTTTCTCACAAAACCTAAAATAGATCATTAGAGAAAATAAACATCTCATGATTTTACCTACTTTTTCGAACTGTCTTTGCTTGATTCGATACCATATTGACAGCTTCAGATGGGAGACCGACATACACCCCTCCGTAGTTTCTTCATGAAAAGAAGCAGATATGGAAAAAAAAAAGTCAGACCAGCATAAATGGTGCTACACGTTTCAAGAAAGCAATGGGAGTATGGAGTACTTTAAGCAAGTTATTCAAATAACTCGTGATTTTTCAAAAGTGGAATTTAAAATATTATTGCCCTTGGAAATATAATTTTTTCTGTTAAAAAGAAGCTACATATATATAAAAGAGAGATGTACTGAGTTGGTAGAAATTTTAGATATTTTACTTACAATAAGAAAAAACTTAGAATGTTGTAATTTAGTGTAGTAATAAATACAGTGGAGTGACATGTGACAGTTGTCAAGAATTCAGAGTGGCCAAAGTGATATACTCAATGCTATGGACACACGAAAAACATGTCATCTACAGGTGGGTCTAAATACATGATTCGGAGACAGAGAGATAAGGAGTGAGGAGAGCAGGGAGCAGGTAGGCAGAGGAGGGACAGGAGGACGGGAGGCTGAGAGGATGAGGGGAAGGCGCCCAGTTAGGGAGAAGAGCACACGCAAAGCCACAGAGTGAAAATCGCCACAGGCCACATGCACGGGACAAAAACCAAACTTGCCTAAAAGAAGCAAAGATACTGAACCCCGGGCAAGTTCTTTTTCAGGTCACATGCTCTGTGCCAAAATTTTTCCTGGTAGAATCTCTATTATATTGGTAGTGTGCTACAGTGTTAAATTAAATTTGTAAGTTAAATTAATCCACGTTAAATTAAATCCATGAGATGTGGCCACAATTATCCAAATTAAAGCCAGCTTCAATATCAAACATACCTCCTCTTGTCATCTTCTGTTATCGATTCTTCTGTTCTGAAAGGTCAAAAACGCTTGCTGTGAGCCGTTTGGGTACATAGTCAGAGACTTCATTTGAGGTTATGAGAAAAGGGACTCCGAGTTACAGTCTTTTTACTTCAAGTTCTTCCACCAAGTATTTCTGTAACACAGTGTTCTGTCCCCACCTCAATCATTCATACGCTAAAAACACTTCATTTTCTACTTATCATAATATTGAAACCCAGCAAATGCCAAAGAGCCCAGCTGCCACCAAAATGAAAAACTGAGGGCGGCCGAAATTGCAAAGAGCACAGAAATCAGACATCAGGAAGCCCGGGTTCTTCTCTTGGCTGTGCCACCTGCTCCCTGTGACAAACAGGCAGTGGGCAAGTGGCCTACCTGTATGTCATTTGTAAAATAAGGGGGTCGACCAGATGCTTTTTGAAAGACAATAACAGCTCAACAAGATCTAAGTATTTCTGGCTGAGCTCAACATGTAATCTTAGGGGCTTCTGTCAAGAAGAAGAGCAAACTGAAAACATCTAAACGGCTTCACTGAATCTTCTAATTCGAGGGACTAATTGTGGGTTCCCCATTTCAAAGTCGTTGGTTTTTCAAATGTGCACGTACATGAGATTTTGCTTCATTGCGTCAGCCAGGAAGGCCCAAGTCTGTAAAGGAGGGAGTACAAATGTGGCAATTACCAGCTGAACACTGGCCGTGCCCGCAGCTAGGGCTCCAGCAGGGCACAAACTCCCTTTGAGACCTAATCGATCCAAGGTGAGCGCATAACCTGCAGTGGCCAGACAATTATCAGCCTCGTCTCTCTCTTGCTAATGGTGGGCCGTTTTTTAATTCAAAGGTGTCGAGGCCATGCTGTATTAGAAATGATGTCACGCTCATTGAAGCGGTCTAACAAAGTGTTATGTACTACTTGTAATTAGAATGGATTTATAACCTGTTAGTACAGATAATAGGAAAACGAAATCAATTCGTTCAAGATTATTAGGACGGCTTACTTTGGCCCTCAGTAACTACCATGATCCTGAAATTGGTTTTTGAAGCTACACGTAACTGGTGGATTTGGACACATACAAAGCCTCGTATTTCCTGCCACAGCCTCACTTTTCATATCCAATTACGTATCTGTTCATTTCCATTCTTTCCCTTTCTAACTGTGATTAAGGATACAGTGAGGGTTTTAAAATATATTTTAACTTCCCCAAGTATAAAAAATTGTAAATTATTTTAACCTATTATACCTTATTAAATAGTCAATATGCTAAAACCCAATCTGTATTCTCCTTTATAAAATTCATCAATAACGTTACTCATCTAACTGGCAGGAAATGATCATGTAGCTGCCATATTCATTGGATACTGAATTAACCTTCAGATATAACACAAAAATGTTTGAAAATACCACTTATAAAGACTTGTAAGATGTCTATTCTTTTAAACTTTCTAATAAGTCACCATCCTGCCTTGGTGCATATGCCCCCACATATGAGATTGCTACCTCGTCCATTCCTCCCGCAAACAGCGATTCCACAATGCAATGACCGGGGACCGAAGGCCACATGGGTAAGAATGGGCTCCCGGGGCCCCTCCTCTGTGTCACACACAGTGGGGGGCACTCTACAGCATCAGTGCTAGTCCTCACAACCACTCTGAAAATTTTTAGACCTGAGGGAATAGGTTCAGAGGGCCATGTAATTGATAAACGTGCAAGACCAACAAGCAAGCCCAACATTTACCCCATCCGACACCAGAGCCATGCTCCACATTCTAACCCACCACTCCACCCACCAAATAGGCAGATGGAGAGAAACATCAAAAACACTTCCGGTGATACCCCAACATGGCGGCTGCCCCAAAAGTGGGAGCTGCCCCATGCCATGCCGACAAACATTTTCAGCATCACATATGGCTCACAACCTGCTTGTGTAAACTGTACACGGCGCTTTGTTGGTGCTACTATTATCGCATTTCCTTTAATCCTCACCACTATCCTGTAAATGGGTACGGCCACTTTTTAAAGATGAAAAACAGCACTCTGAGTGCTTGAGTAGCATGCCCAGGGTCACACACCCCGGTAACAGAGCCAGAATTCAAACATAAGTTGTTATGATTCCAACTCCTGCCTTATAAGCCGTGAGCTCATGCTAATTCTAATCAGAGAAACACCCCCATCTCCCAAGCTAGATCTCCGAATTTTTTATCATCCCACTTAAGGAAAGGGGAAACCAAGATGGTAAAGGAGTCTTAGTCAGCGTTTCATTAGCATCAGAAGAAACTTCTCACAGCTGCCATGGACAAGCCATCTTTGTAGAACTTGACAAATTCCTTCGTAACTCATTTTTATCCAAGTACCAAAGTTGTCTTCATCAAATATTACATCAGAATCCACTCACCTGAAAAACCAGGTCCAGACTGAGATGCAATCAGAAAATTGTGGGTGGTCTACACTGAATCCCTGGGTGAACAGACTGTCCAAGATGCTGTGTCTAGCTGCCTGAGGACCAAATGCTGCCCTGCCCATGTGCGAGACCCCTACCAGCTGGGATGGCAGGGTCCTGACTCAACTGCAGAGGCTACAGCATCAGGAGGCAGAAATGGTTTATCAGGCAACCACAAAACTTCCCGGTAAAAGGAAGACCTGGAGTTGTTAAGCCAAAGGCCCAGAAAAACTAGTGGAATTGCCTCCTGGTTACTGCTCACTGCAGGTGAGAGCTAAAACACCCATCCACCTTCCACTGTGGGGGACTAACTTCCCTAAAAGCTCTTTTTTTTTTTCTGAGATTTTAAAGTATTTTATTTTTTTGGAGTACAGAGCCTTTTCACTAGACTATAATTTCTCTTTTTTTGCCTTTTATCTTTAAAACATATTTTTATTTTTCAATCACAGTCAACACACAATATTATGTTACTTTCAGGTATACAATCCCACGATGAGACACTTATATAACTTACAAACTGATCACCCTGATAAATCCAGTACCCACCTGGCACCACACTTAGCGATTACAGTATTATTGACGATATTCCCTATGCTGTACCTCACACCCCCCGTGACCATTTTGTAATTACCAATTTTTACCATTTTGTAATCCCTTCCCCTGAAAAGTTATTTCTTGTGGATAAGGGAAGTGGACATTACCTCAGGGCAGTACAAAAGTGGGGCTTGTTACGTTTGTCTAACCACTGAGCAACTTAGCAAGAAACTCGCCTTTGGGGTTCTATCCTTGGCAGGGTCTCAAGTTTGGAATGACGCCCTGGGCGTCTGAACCCTGGGGCTGCTCATCGGGACACTATTTCCAGATATCACTTGTTTCCTCTCACAAAACATATTTGGAAAGATTTTGTTATCAACGGGCCTTAATAGCTAATACGCTGATGTTTTGTCAGACACGCACTGCCCGAGGGAGCTTCTGATGCACACGGGACAACCAAGGTTCCCACTGGGAGCTAATGTAATTGGAATCAGAGGCAAAGGAGGCTCACATTTCGGGAGGTCTGTGCAGCCTCGCTGTGGGCACACGCAGATTTCCACTCCGTTTCGGAAGTAATGAAGTTGGGCTGCAGCCCTCCTTCAGCCTCCGAGATCCAGAGTGCCCCACTGAAAACCATGTTCAGGCCAGAGCCCTCTCCGCCCCAACCTTCCCCCTGACCCCACGGAGATCTTGGATGAGCCACTCTGTGTCTCACTGAGGACTTTATTCTTCTTTTCTGGTAGCTACAGCTTAAGCAGGAGAAGAGTGGCTATGGGGTGGCCTGCAGCTGCGATGGCTGATGGATTATAAATTTGTCCCCCAAACAGGAGTAGGGCGGGAGAACACAACACAAAGCCACACCTCCCTTGGCTTTGGGAGAGCAGTGCCACGGACAGAGTCTAGAAGGTCCTCAGAAACGGGCACCATTACTCTATTTTCTGCAGATCAGCAAAGGCACAGTGAGATGGCCTCACCCTTGAACCTTCCCTTAGAGAGGAGAGGCTGGAGACTGAACTATTCCGTGCCAGAAAAGTGAAAGTAAACATGAGGCCATCTCGCAGCAGATGGACTGGAAAGGAGGCCCAGCTGCCCTGACGCCCTTGGTAACACTACCTGGGGGTTAAGTGGTCCAAGTGTCTCCACCGACTCAGCCTACCCACAATCTTGCTCCCTCAGAAAAGGAGGAAGCGGATGTACACCAGCCAGGACGAACCTCCTAGAGGTAATGTACTTCTAAATAACAGTTCCAAACCAGAGTTCGGGAGTCGAGGCCCAGTCACCTACAAGCAGGGGCACTGAAAAATGGGAACTGTGCGAGAAGAAACCTGAGAATGACCTGAGCACCCAGCCCTCAATGCACCGTAAGCGGGGAAGACACCTTGAGAATAAGGCTTCTAGCAGGAGGACCAAAAACACAGGGTTGTAGGAGGTAAGGGACCAGGTACCATAGACCAAACCACCCAAACACAGAATGTGGAGGGTAACTTTGACCAGTGTCCCTCCCCGCTCCCCTGCCCTGGCTCCCACGTCCCCATTAGGCCAGGGTCAATGAGGAAACTAGCACATATTACCAAAGGGTCAAGGGTGATCTGGAAGCAACGAGGTGGCACATCAAGACAAAACCTGCTCTTGCCAGGGGACCTGCGCTGGACAGCACGCTACTGTCTCTCGGCACCAAATCCTCGCCCCCTGCTCTGTGACGCTAGGGCTGGGACTCTGAAAACCACATTCTCCTTGGCCATCTGGCTCCCCGTTA
This sequence comes from Trachops cirrhosus, assembly GCA_028533065.1. Taxonomy (NCBI): domain Eukaryota; kingdom Metazoa; phylum Chordata; class Mammalia; order Chiroptera; family Phyllostomidae; genus Trachops; species Trachops cirrhosus. The sequence goes on from CM052539.1 coordinate 11,233,175, forward strand.
GGTCCCACCAAGGACATGCTGGAGACAGATAAAATGCCAAAGGAGGAAAAGGGCTACTCTCTGCGGCTTCGGGTGCTGTTCCTGCCAGCATCGCCCCAGCAGCTGGCTCCAGGGTCCAGAACAGGACCCAGTGCCTTCGTTTTCCAGTCCCTACAGCTCAAGGGGGGGCCGGGGCCAGTGCCTAAGAGAGGCCTGCAGCTGTGATCCCTGATGGATTTCCAAAGTCAGACGTGATGGCTCCAGGCTGGCAGTGCCCTGTCCTCTAAGGCCCTGAGATGCCGGCAGCAGTCAGGAAACACTGTCCCCTCGGAAGTTGGGGTCCCAGCCCCCCACAGTCCCTCTCCCTCCAGCTCCCAGATTTTGATACCCCTGCCTCCTTCCTCTGTTGCTCCAGCCCTAGCCCAGGCAGCCACTCCCTGCCATTACTAGTTCTGTGCATCTCAGCCTTCCTTCCTTACCTCCTCAGTCCTCCAACACCTACTTGACCAATTCCTTACAGTAAACTCTCTCCGCTAAAATAGTTACTGTGATTTCCTTCACACTGACGGGACACCAACTGATCCCTTACTTGGTAGCAAGAATGGGGGTTATCTCACACAACGAACCGTCTTACTAAAGCATCTAAAGTACTCGTTCCTTTCTGTTCATTGGATCCAATTCCTACAATGTGGTCAATATACTGGAGTATGATGTGCTGCGGGATATCAATAAGATGGAGATGCTGCAGAAGAGAGGGTGTGAGAAAGCGAGGGGATCTATGAAGCACAGAGGGAAGACTGTGATGGTATACCACTGGCCATGGCAGGAGCAGCGAACGCTTCCGGTAATCCTTGCAAACCGCTACAGGGACAAAGGGTTCGCCAGACCAAAGGCTGCATGCCAGGAGCTGGGGCTGTGTGGATTATTTTCAATAAAGATACCACATCTTGACCAGCAGCTGAAATTGGAATCACCCCTTCAGGAGGTTTACAATAATCCAAAGTCACTCTCTAAAATAAATCTGCTTTCTGCACTGGCCATACAGGCAAGTTCAATGGGGATATGAGTGGTACCTCCATGCCTTCATTTTCTCAAGTCCTTTTGTGAGGACACTTTGCTGTGAAATCCCCCAGGGATGCAGCACTCCTTCTGGTTATCATCCGGGTAGGGAGGGGAAATTCCACTGGCTTCCACTTGGCCCTTCCTACCAACGTAGCCTTGCTTCAGAGGTAAGAGGGCCAACGCAGGGGACTCAGCCAGATGCAAATACATCTACTCCAATTACAAAGTCAGAAACTGAGAAAACACCCAGAGCATGGGCCTGTGGACCCCTACTACTGGACCCACTGTAATGCTGAACATTAGCCAAAATTCCACTTTTCACTTGGCTCATAAGCCCGCTCATGAACTGGCGGACCACAGTGGCGTTTGGGGGTCCTCAGGTATTAACATCACTCAGAGCTAGTGCCTAGAAATCTCTGAAAAGTCCAGGTACTTCCTTTGGCTCTGGGCGCAGCTGCTCTGGCAAATGCACACGAGACCCTCTGGGGCAGACATGGACGGAAAGCTGCACGACGTGCCTGTGGCCTTGCTGAACGTTCCCACAGGGAGCACGACCCTGACTCCAATCAAGGGGCTCGGAGACCGACCTGGAACTGGAAACTCGAGGTTATGTCTTTCCATTGTGATACCCCAAGTCAGGTTCCTGACTCCCAGACCGAAGGTCTTCCTCTTATAGAAATACACAGAGGGAGGAAATTAACCTTTAGAAGGCCATCCACCTCATTCCTCCCCAGAGAGGCTGTGATCAACGAGCTATGAGCACAGATCCTTCCAGGACAGACCATGTCAATGGCCCCCTCGTCCCCACCGGCCGTGACGGTCACTGTGCCAACCTTGTCCTGGGTGGTTAAGTTCTACCATCACTCAGCCTCTGCTCCTAAGAGCCCACCTCAGGGACAGTTTCTCCCACCGTCACCACTGTCTGACAGAGGACAGCCACCTTAGAGCTTATCGGGGACATCCCTGCACTATGTGTTTCTCAATTGCATTCCTGTCTGAGCGAAGGGGGCTCCTCTGTGGAGGGGAGCAGGTCACACTCCAGAAAGTCGCACCGACGTCCCTGTCTCCTGAGGCTCTGGCACACCCCTCCTCTGGATAGAGTGTAAGCTCCTGTTTCATCCCCCAAGTTCGCCAAACCATTAGAGTCCCAGCCATGCACCTGAATCACTCAATCTCGAATCTCTGTTGGATATAACAATAAATTCAGTCTAATTCACTCAGAATCCATTCCCTCACATGCTTCCCAGGTTTCTGGTAATAGAAATGGCAAAATCCAGCAATTATGCTGTAGTATAAGCTCTTTCCTCCCACGTCACACCGTGCACTTGACCTCTGGGGCACACTGAGATCTGACTCTTTTGGTGGGTCTAGCGGCGATCAGGGATGACTAGAGTAGGTCTCGAGACGGACAAGCCTCCCCTAAGAAGGCAACCGCTCCAGGCGAGGGGCCCAGTTCCATGCCTCCCACCCACCGGGATGACCCCTTTCTCAAAGGCACTGCCAGGAAAACAGAAAGCTCCCAGCTGGCAAAGAAAGTCCACTCCTTGTCAGTGGTTTCACCTCGATTCCAACTTAGGCCCGTCTAGAGAGAGAGGAAATGGGGAAGGGAAGAGGCTACCACCGCTGTCTCCGATTGAACCAGGGACGAAGCAGCCACAGAATCCCCCTGCCATTTGGAAAGGAATCTAAAACTCCTCCAGAGGAAGCCCTTCCATTTACTGCAGTTTCAATGCCCTAACAGCATGGCCGAAGGCAAGGAGTCAAGAAAGTCACCGCCCACCTTGACTGCTGGCCTCCCCAGCGAAGTAAAGAGTAAAGGGAGGTGAGGAGAGGCGTAACGAGTCAGGTAGGTTGGCTTTTTTTATTCAGAGATATAAGTAACAAACTATTTGAATACTTTTAAGGGTCTGGAAGAGTTCAGTTGTATTTGTTGGCTGAAGTTACAAATTTGAGTTCCCTATTATCAGCTGTGTGCGCCTCGGTGCCAATGAAGAGAGAGACAGAGCAAAAAAGTGAGAGTGAGAGCAAGAGAAAGAGCGAAAGAGCGAGAGAGAGAAGGGGAAGCCCCGGTGAAGGGGCAAGAACTAAGGCTGGGGTTTGGGTATCGACATCGTCCACCTCACAGCTGTGTCCAGGCTCAGTCTGAGACAGAAGGCTTACTTCTGCAGTCCAGAGAGTGAAGGAGCGAAGCAGTGCCCAAGGACATACATCAATGTCAACGAGTAGTTACATCATTTTCTAGTTATGTGTGAGCCACTACTCTGAAGGGTAAGCTTTGTTTGATAAACTTGTTTTTTCCAGAGGAAGCATGACCGAAAGCCTAATGATAAACTGCTTTCTCTGATATCAAGATAGTGTTATATTTCTAACCATATACGTCATTTGAAAAGTTGTGGAAGGTGATGTAGTATTTGGGAAAAAAAATGTAATAGTGCAATTATTTTTTAATCATAAGCTCACATCCCATTTTATGGAGAAAACTTTTTAAACCATAGAAACATTTCCTAAGAAATGTAACATGTATTAACAATTTTGGACCATGTTTAAAAAATACACTGGGGCCCTGGCCGGTGTGGCTCAGTTAATTGGAGCAACATTCCATAGACCGAAGGGTCGCAAGTTCAATTCCCAGTCAGGGCATATACCCAGGTTGCATGTTTGATCCCCAGTCAGGGCGCATACAGGAGGCAACTGATCAATGTTTCTCTCTCCTTCTCTCTCTCCCCCTCTTTCTTCTCTCTCTGAAAGCAATGAAAAAATGTCCTCAGATGAGGATTTTTTAAAAATACACTAAACATTTAATTAAAATTGGGTGTCTTTTTGCTAGCAAGGATTTAGCTTCTTTTATCAAAGAACAGGTGTTCAAGGAGAAAGAATGCATCAAGGTTAGAGCCATCGGTTACAAAACCTCCGAGAGTGAGACCACAGGTCCACAGGCTGACTTACATTCTTGCTCAGAGGATCCATAAAAATGTGTGAGGGTGGACCACCAGTCACTAACATCCCCCCATTTTGGAGATTGTTAAAAAGATAAATCCTCAGATGATAGTTTTCAAATGACACACCCTTGCAGAGTAGGATACTGCTGAGTGATACCTATCTTACCAAAGTCGGCCCAACACTTGATTCCCACACAAGTGTGTCGGAAAAAGAAAGAACGCAGCCAGCCATCAGCAACCACAACCGAGGTTACAGTTGGATGACTTCAGGTTTCAAACTGCTTTGTTATATCTCCGAGTTTCCACCAAGGACTTCTCTGGCCTGCTTCCCATGAACTTCCTAATAGCAGCATGGGACTCTCTTAACCCTTCGTAGGTTGAATATTCAGATCCACATTCTCTGGGGAACTGCACACCTGCCTGCTTCATGCTAGCTTTGTAGACCTTTCCTAAGTGAACCAGAGACTGAACTTCTCTCTAACTGTAACTCTGACTTCTTGTGAGTCGCGGTTCCAGGAGGAGGGCTGCCTCAACACCAGCTCCGTGTCTGTGGTGGTTCTCTGGGGCAAGATGGCTCTTCTCTGCCTGTCCTATTTATCACCGTATTCTGTGCTTGCCTATTTCCAAGCAAATATCTGGACGGAACACCTGAGCCCGTCAATCAGTTCACACCACTACGACTCCCAGCTTATCAATGACTATCGCTTTAATTAAGAGAAACCTTATCTGGGATTACTGTAACAAATATAAACCACTACTATTTTCTTCCTTAGTACTACATGGTAAAATATTTTCATCACTATATTTGCTTAGTTTCAGGTTGTATAACAATAGCAATTCAAAGGGACCTAAAAGGGGGGTTTCAAAGGTAAAATAATGGAACCACAGCACGGACACACTGTGTGCCCTCTCGAGAATAAACACAGATGACAAATGCGAGACAGCAGCCTCCCCCCACCCCCAGCTGGCATCTCCTCACTCACCCTGGCTACAGCCTGCCTCAAAATGCACACAGTTCTCCCTTGCCTGGCTTTCCAGACCTAACATAGTTATGTGGCACCGAAAAAAAAAAGAGAGAGAGAGATTTATTGTTTTACTTATTCATCAAGAAAAATGTTCTACATGGAGAGTTATTCTTTTCAGCGATGACTTGAGCGGAACAACAGGCTGCAGTCTTTTCTTTTTCCAGAGCGGCAGAGCCGCTCACTCGGTTTGGTTCGGAAACGGTAAAAATGTAACAGGGAATCGGCCCCCTGGGCCTTGTGCGTGGCCAACCACTCTCAGTGACCACTCACCGTAACCTTCCGGGAAAGGGTTCTTAATGAGCAGTGTTGACTTCCGGGGCAGTGCTCCAATAAAGCACCACTATTTAATTTTCTTTGTAATGTTTGCATGACAGCTCCTGCTTTCTTAGGGTGGTTCCAACCAAGTCTACCAAACACGTACGCACATTTGATTTAGGACACAATGTTTTATTGAGGACCATTTGGGCCTCTTTGTAATCTCATTTATTTCTTCGCAATTTCAAACCTTCTTTGGACAGTTATCTTTAAATCTCCTGCCTTGGACGAGCCCTTTGGCCAACACTTGGTCCCTCCCTTTCTTCCAGAATGTACTACTGGAGAACGTGATGTCACTCACTCTTTGTAGGGGAGTGATAGATCAAGAGCCCAATTACAATTTCCCTACCCTTCTACTGCTCTCCTTCTAAGAAGCACATGGGCTGTTCCATCACTGGCTGTGAAAGAACCATTTGCCATAAGTCAGTCAGCAATGGTCTCTCCCCTACCTTACTTAAAGAAAACTTGCTTGTCCCTGATGCTACCGCTTCTCCAAAACCTGGAGCAGAGGCAGCTGGTTTTCTCACACCCCAGAGTCTCCAAACAGGAGATGGAGCAACCTCCCTGCAAAGCTTTCCCACAGGGCGAGTCCCACCTGACTCAAAACCTCTCCCCTCTGGCATCAGAGCCGGCTCTAACAGCCCAGTGCACTAACGATGTGGCCTTTCTTCCTAAGCATCATGATCTTGGAGGATCTGAACCCCAGGAAAATCCCCCAGTCGACCTCCTGCTTCACATTTCCCTGACTTCCTCTAGCCCCACAACTGTAACTGCCGCTCTAAGAACTTACTCCCGCGGCTGCTCAGAAGAGCTTAGTTCCCAGAACTACTTCACCTCTGACATTTCGGAGCAGAAAATTCCACTCTCCGAGGGGGAAGGAAGTCTCCCTTCCTAAGACGCCTGCTTTCTTGTTGTGCCTTCACCTGCAGTGCATCTGCCTCTCCCCACTCACCAGCCCCTGCCCCACACCCCTCCAAGCTCCGCTCCAGCAGGTGCCTGCAGTCAAGCATTTCAGCAGCACGTGCAGGTCACCACCTCTCCCTCTCTATCCCTGGATGACCCCATCCGCCTACTTTCTCTAGTCCTGCTCCTATCCCACTGGGTCCCACCCGAGGAAAGTTTAACTGTGTATTGATGCGCAACCACTGGAGCTGTGTGGTTTCTAAGGAAAGTAAGGCCCTCGAGGTGACGGGTCTTCTGCCATCAGGTACTCATGACAGAGGCTCTGCCAAATCACTTCAACAACCTTAAACCACCTAAAAATCTATAGCATTTACGGGGGCGGCAAAGCATGTGCCAAGTGTTATCATAAGATACTGAATCTACTATACCAAGAACCACCGTAACTCCTGAGCAGTCACTCAGGCACTCGGTGCCTCATTCCTCATTTGTAAATGAAACAGCATTACTGTCCCATCAGACAGTTATGGGAACGAAATGAGATGATGCACTTGAAGCGCGAGGCTCACTATAGAGCACATAGTCCTCAATCAAGAAGCACTACCGACGGAGAATGATGATGATGATGGTTACCCTGCAGGTATCACTATCCCAATTTTGCAGATAAGAATCCCGAGGACACAGTATCACACAGCTAGTAAATGGTGGCAGGTCCCTCTGCTTCCGAAAGGCATGCTTTTTCAATGCTACCCCCACCCCGTCCTCCGCACTCTGCCTGCTACTTCACAGAGGAGAAATGAGTCCATCAGATACCCTCAGGTTTGGAACAAGGAATAGAGAGGGCTCAGCTGACACAAGTGCTTTAGGCATGGAAATTAATAAAGAACAGTATAGGAAATGCAGCAGCCAAAGAACTTATCCGCATGACCCGTGGACATGAACAAGGGTGGGGGCATTGCCTGAGGGAGTGGGGGGTGCTGGGTGGAGAGAGGCAAAGGGGACAAAATCAGGACAACCGTAATAGCATAATGAATAACATATAATACAACATAAAACAATATGAGTCTATGTAAAAAAGCAAATAAAAATAAAGGATTCCAAGGAAACTTAGGATGAGAGGTTGATAATTTCATTTTTAAAACAGATGGAGCTTCAACATGCTTTATGTTAACTCATTCCAAGACAATTTTCTCTATAGTGGACACCTTCCATTGACAACAAAATTGCTTTGTCAACAATGGGATCTTCTTTTTTTTACTTTTAGTATATTTCATTGATTATGCTATTACAGTTGTCCCACTTTTTCCCCCTTTGCCCCCCTCTACCCGGTACCCTCATTTCCTCCAGCAGTCCCCCCTTAGTTCCTGTCCATGGGTCGTGCATATGAGTTCTTTGGCTTCTCCATTCCTGTATTATTCTTACCATTCTCCTATCTATTTTGTACCTACCAATTATGCTTTTTAATTTCTGCACCTTTCCCCCATTCTCTCCCTTCCCCCTCACAGCTGATAACCTTCCAAATGATCTCCTTGTCTATGATTGACTCTGTCTCTGTTCTGGCTGTTTGCTTAGTTCCTTTTTGTTTTTCGTTTTTTAGATTGAGTTGCTGATAGTTGTGAATTTGTTGTCTTTTTAATGTCCATAGCTTTGATCTTCTTTTTCTTAAATAAGTCCCTTTAACATTTCATGTAATGATGGCTTGGTGATGATGAACTCCTTTAGCTTTACCTTGTCTGGGAAGCACTTTATCTGCTCTTCCATTCTAAATGATAGCTTTGCTGGGTAGAGTTATCTTGGTTGTAGGTCCTTGCTTTTCATCACTTTGAATACTTCTTGCCAGTCCCTTCTTGCCAGAAAAGTTTCTTTTGAGAAATCAGCTGATAGTGTTATGGGCACTCGTTTGTAGGTAACTCTCTGCTTTTCTCTTGCTGCTTTGAGGAGTCTCTCTTTATCTTTTATACCTTTGGCATTTTAATTATGATATGTCTTGGTGTAGTCGTCTTTGGGCCCAACTTGTTTGGGACTCTCTGTGCTTCCTGGACTTGTATGTCTTCAACAAATTAGGGAAGTTTTCTTTCATTATTTTTTCAAATAAGTTTTCAATTTCTTCCTCTCCCTCTTCTCCTTCTGGCATCCCTGTGATTCAGATGTTGGCACTTTTGGAGATGCCCCAGAGGCTTCTTATTCTCTCCTCAGGTTTTGAATTCTTGTTTCTTCTTTCTGGTTTCATTGAATGCTTATTTCTTCCTTATGTTCCAAATCATTGATTTGAACCCCAGCTTCCTTCCCTTCACTGATGGTTCCCTATAGTTTTCTTTATTTCACTTAGTGTAACCTTCATTTCTTCCTTTATGTTGTTGCCGTACTCAATGAGTTCTTTGAGCATTCTGATCACCAGTGTTTTGAACTCTGCATCTGATAGATTGGCTATCTCCATTTCACTTAGTTCTTTCTCTGGGGTTTTGTTCTGTTCTTTCATTTGGACCATATTTCTTTGTCCCCTCAATTTGGCAGCCTCCTTATGGTTGTTTCTGTGTATTATGTAGAACTGCTTTGACTCCCTATAAAAGTCATCTATACTGTGTGGGGCAGACCCTTAGGTAATCACCAGGATGGGGCAACCTGCTTCACCGCTTTGTGGCTCTGTGTGGAGGGAGGGCTTGGAGAGGGGACTGTGCTGCTGCCTGGCTTCTGGGGGTCTGCCCAGCACTCGCCCCATTTCCAGTCACTTCACCCACTCCCTGTATGTGACTGGCACCCTCCAGCTGTTGCCCTGGTGGTGAACCCCAGAGTGTGTGACTTTGAAGACCATCCAGGCCCTTACACTTCAAGGGACAGTCCAAGGGTTACACTTCAGTGGTGTTTTCTGAAGATCTGGCAGTTTCTTCCACTGCCCCAGCCCCCACCGGTTTTTACAGCCAGACGTTATGGGGACTTATCTTCCTAGCCCTGGAATCCTGTGCTGTGCAGTCTGGCCTGGGGCTGGGATTGCTTGCTCCCAAGGTGTCCCTCCTGATTTTTATCCACCACACGTGAATGTGGGACTGTCCGTACCTGTTCTGCCACCACTACCTCTCCACACCATTCCATATCTCCTCACCTCTCCTCCCCATCTCCACGTCTCCACCCCTCCTACCAATCTGAATGAATCTGGCTTCTTTAAACCCTTGGTTGTTGGGCTGCCATACAGTTCAATTTTCTGACAATTCTGGGTGTTACTTATTTTGAGATTTAGTTGTAATTCCTGCTCGTGGTTGCACGAGGAGGCAAAGTGTGTCTACCTATGCTTCCATCTTGATCAGAAGTCCAAGAATGGAATCTTAGTGAAATGTCACTTTACAAGTTTCAAGTGAAAGAAGTATCTGAATTATCTTGCTTACACTGAGTAACTATGGTGTTTTATTTTTTAATGGCAAATATTAAATTTGAGTCAACTTAACACTGTTTCTTATTTAAAACACATTTATAATATTCTTATAAGTATTGCTTAAAGTTTTAAGTTGAGATTTTTTTCAAAATATGACATGAAAATTGACCTCCATGGAGAACATGCTTTGTTTCTGCCTGCCAGATATAATTGCCCCCCTCTCCGGTAATAGCATCCCAATTTTTCATTGGTGTGGGAACCGCCACTCTCCCACTTTTTGGCCATATAGTCATGTGGAGTTAATGGCACTGATTGGCTCCAGTGGTGGCCACGTGACCAAGGCCTGACCAATGAGAAGCTCACATTCCTCTGGCCCACTGACTAATTCAGAGAGAGGCACATGACTGACCCCAGCTCCTGGCCAGGGACAACCTAGCCCTAGGACTTTTAATCAAACCACAGGGAAAGGGAAGCGCTTTCCCCACAGAAATTATTAAGCTGATAAGATACAAACTGGCATCTCCGTCATCATATGGTGGAAAGCTGCCTAAGAATGGAGCCCAAAAACAGGAAGGCAGAGATGAAGAGCGTCTTCCTGTCATTTGAATACCTGGACCCAGCTGCGACCAAGGCCAAACCCCTGGAGCTTTCCTGTATCATGTGCCAATAAATTCCTTTTTGTTTGTTGGTTTAAGCCAGTTTAAGCTGGGCTTCTGCCATTTCCAACCAAAAATATCCCAACACAACCTATTTGTGCCAAATAGCTCAGATCATTCACTGAAATTAAAAAAAAAAGCATGGTTGATTTCTGCAGGCTTTTGAAAACAGGCAAATGTCATCACATTGAATCCACTTGTATTTCTTCTGCCTGTCACTGCACAGTGATTCAATTCTGAAGAGACAGAGGGGGAGAAAGAAGAAAGGCTCGCTCCCTGATATGCATGCAAGTCTCTCTTAAGGTAATTAAATTTTATATTCACCCATGCATTCCTCCTTATCTCAGGTCTCTAAGGTTAATCTTCTACATGTTTAATCCTTGTCGCTTGTCCTAGTATCTATTTCCATCAATTATTCTCTCCTTTGCCATAGTTAACTCCCTCCCCAAGCCACCCTAGGCCTTTCTTATGCTACTGGTTTCTACCCTTTATCCTGAAGGACAACTATATCTCCTCCACGCAAAAATTAAGTGAAAGAGTAACAGACTTCAATACATGAAATCGCACATACATCAGCCAGGCAGAAGTAGTAAGAAAAAAATGAAATAGTGTTAACTATTAATGACAATTGTCTCTGGTGGTAGGATAATGGCTGATTTTTTGCTCTTTTATAAAAAAAAGACTTTTCTGTACTTTCCAAATCTTTTTGGTATTCCTTTTATAAGAGAAATATTATGCTTCCTCTTTCAGCAACCACCGTTTTTCCATCTCTTACTGCCAGACATTAAATGAAAGACCACGCACACCTCCTGGCTCCTCGATCCTGCCCCCTTTGGCTCACACCACTCACCTGCAACTACAGTCCCCACGGTGACCAGTGTGGCCACCATGCCATATCCTACAGCTTATCTTTTCCCTTTAGCCCATCTGACCTCTATGGATCATCAGCCACCCCTTCCCTTGACTCAGGTTGGAATCTGCAGCATTATCCTCAGATTTTCTCCCCTTTCCTTCCCCATCCAGTCATTGGACAAACCTTACCGATTCTATTTCCAAGTGGACCCTGGCTCCGTCTCCTCTTCTCCTTTCCTGTGGTGACTGTCCTGTCCACGGTCTGACCCTCATGTGGCCTCACCCCCATCACTCCTCTCTGCCTCCAACACTCCCTCATATTTATCACCCCAAAACTCAAACAAAATTACTCAGTTCCCCTGCCTTAAAATGTCTAAAGGCTCTTGAACGCATACAAGCTCAAGTATCATTACTGGCACCCAGGGCCCCTCACAAGCCAGCCGCAGCCCATTGGCCGCATCCTCGTTCTCCATGGAGACACACGGCAGTCCTGGCCGTCCTGCACCCAGCGCCTCTCTGCGGGCTCTCCCCCGGGCCCTGGTTGTCCTTCTCCGCCTTCCCACAGGAGCTCTTGCTCCCTCTTGAAGACCCAGACTAGCATTTAATTCTTAGTATTTTAATAATTAGCCCTTATCACAGTGTACTCTAGTCCCCAGGAGACACTGACCTACTTAAGGGAAGAAATGTCTTATTTGTTATTTTATCCTGGCTTCTTGCCTATGAATAAATAGGAAAAGACGGATAAAATAAAAATTGCAGGCCTCCCTAAAGAACTGAGTTTTGCTTATATATTAAGGGAGAAAGTATAGTATTTCTGACTCCTGCAAATAACCATAATTCTCCCCAAAGACTCTCTGTGGTCTGTAGAATCTGGTGGTGGTCCCATCTGAAGCTCTCCACTCTCAGTGCCTGCTGCGTGATTTCGGCTACTCCCTTTGGTTTGGGATCAGTTTCTTTAAATTCAAAAAAAAAAATGTTTACATCTTCGTAATAAGAAGTTTAAATTGTCTTAATTTCTCAGGTCCTTGTTCATTCACAGCATCACCTAATGGTACAGTCAGATTTATACATACATCTATAGCTTCTGCTTTAAAAAAACAACATGTTTGAGTATAACTTCTATGCACAAAAAGTAATACTATAATATTCTTGTACTTTTTCCAATTAAATTTACTGCATTTATTTTTAAAAGGGTCATTTACTCAATAAAATTATAACCTTTTAATTATAGGACATACAACGAGCTATATATAGACCCACAGAAAAGTTAAATCTGGAGATTTCAGGACTTTAAAAAGTAGTTGAATGATATCTCACATCCTGGACTAGTTAATTTTGTCGACCAAATGTCCACAAGGCATCCATCAATTTTATTAGAAATGTTTATGATCTAAAGGAAGAGAAAGTCATGAAATCAATCTCTGCTTGGAAAGAACTGATGGAATTCATTCAATACACATTCATGAAGCACTACATTCAAAGCACAATACGAATAACTACAGTGGAGATGGGCAAGACACCTCACTCCCCTCAATTCCCTCAGTTTCCACGGGGACAAGACAAGAACATAAAGAACTCAAATAAAGGCCCAATAGGTTGTATCATAAGATAGGTCCAAATGGCTATCAAAGTTCAGAAGAGAAAGACACATTATATCCAGTTGATTATATCGAATTCTTTTTCCAAAGAATAAGATGTAAGCTCTGAAAAATAGAATTTTTACGAAGAGCATTGGGGAAAATGCCATTCCAAGGCAGGGGAAGAGCAAAACGCTCGGAACCCAGACAGGAGGCGTGAGGTCCGCGTGGGCCCCCGAGAGCGACCTCACAGAGGGGACCGTCAGCTCGCCCCTCTGCCCTGGGCCTTGCTCCATCCCTGGCTGCGGTGGCGTCTCCTTCTACCTCATGCGGAGTCGGTGAGCTACGGCCTAAAACACAAAGGGCCTTCCTGCTCCCAAAGGATTCTGCACGCAATCCAGTGGGCAAATGAAAAATAATGGAAAGCTTTTATGCAGAGGTCCTAAAAGGGCAGGAGAGTGTTTGAAGAAATCACTCTGGAACATGTAAAAAGGGAAGGGAGAGGCCGGGACACTGCAGTGACAGGAAAGAGGTACCGGTGCTGACTTCACTGTGGCCAAATGTTTTCATAATAAACTGAAGCGATCTGTACTGCTTCCTTTGTACCTAAAGTCCTACATAAAATGTGCATTTAACTCCCCCAAAACTATACAACCCCATTCTCATCTTCTCTTAATTCTTCCTGATAATTAAAAAAATATCTGTTTTGGGTGTTTGAGCACAACGACAGCTTTCAAGTGCCACCATCCCCCTGCCGCCCCATGTCTGTGCAAGCTGATAAAAAAGCCGGGCACGGCTTCCTTGGTGCTGGCGGAGGCGAGTGACCCACACCAGCCTCTGCCTGTGCACACCCCGCCCCACACCCTATCCCAGTGAAAACCAAAGCCAGGCACCCCTCCTTCACGCAAGCTGAATGGACCAGGCTGATGCCGACCCTGCCCTCCCCGAAAAGCCTCATCGTGTGAGTAATAAAGCTTTTCACACCCTCTTAGTGTGTGTGCGCGGCACCATCAGTCCTGACATTAAACTAGTGTAGGGTGAGTGGGGCTGGGGTTGATCCTACCTTCCACGAAGTAGCCACAAACACTCTTAAGGCAAAGTCCTCGCTCTACTCAGGTGGGAGGTAGGGATGCAGAGGAGGGGTGGACGGAGGTACCGACAGGGTTCCCGCGTCACAGAAACCTCTCAGACACAGCAGCGCTTTCATTCAGTGTCCTGTGGTCTCCAGACCAACTCCATGTTGGCTGGCTATGCCCAATGGTCATGCACATCCACTCGTGTACCTAAATTATCAACTTTAAGTGGATCCCCTGTGTGCTTGGTCAGTGCTCGGCCCCAGCCGCTCCCCACGGCGGACTCTGAGACACCGCACAATCACAGAGCCATGTGCTTACGTCCCCGTCGCCACTTGCTTTTAACCAGCAGAAATCTCTACCGAAGTTGGGAGGGAAACACGGACATTTCCCTTTCTTCAGTTTCCATGTTAAAGGCCTCGGGAGACTAAAAAGCTAAGATGAAAAGTCACAAATAATCACATTCTTCGAATAGTACTTTAGTCACAAACCGAATGATAACCTTCATGTGTACATAGCACAGAAAGTATTCCGGTGTCTTTTTGGCCATAGCTACACATATCTAAAGGTCATAATCATGCAGAATAGTGCCTTCCTCAGGAGGAGTCTAGCAAATCATAACAGTAAGTACTTACACATCTTTAGCTGCTCCTGCAGAGCCTAGGAAAGAAAAAAAGATAGGTTTGTATTAGGGTGAGGGTATTGCTACAAAATTTATAAGCCCGCTACCCGATCAAAATAATAATCTACAAGAGGCAACTTGAGAAAATGGTGTTTTAAAAGATTACTTCAGAAAAAGGAGGGCAAGACAATCATAAAATTCAAATCTTAAATTTATAATCTGTTCTGCCCATTTTTAACAATTCCTACATATTACAAGGTCTTGGGTCTGAAGGGGTTTACAGATCACCGAATCCAATCTTCCCATCTGACAGATGAAGACTGGAGAAATGTCTTCAATTCTAAGCCACACCCCTTCTAAACTGGGTGGCATCGCTATAAATCTCACTCTGCAAAGTAAAGCAAGGCCACCAGACAAAATGAAGGTGACGTCCTAAGTGGATTAGGAAGTGTCAAGGACAACAGCCCAGCTCCACCAGGAGAGTGACCTACACGTATAAGGGTGCTCCCATTTCCTGCCAAAGCCTCTCATTTCTGCTTCCCAGCCAGCCGCGTAGACCCTACTCTCACTGCTCCTCACAGGTTCTCCGCCCACGGCACAGTCCGAGCCCCGAGCTTCTCCCAACGCCCCTATCTAGCGACACAGAACCAAGTTCTGTGGCCTCAAGTGCCCTATAACCCTCGTAAAACCTCCCTTCCCTCATGTGTCAAATGAGGGTAGTAAGAGTGCCTTTCTCAAAAGTTGTGAAGATTTAAAAAAAATAAACATACATATAACTCAGCACCAAGTCTGGCCATAAAAATAGCTCAGTTATTATTAACAGTCACATTTAACTTGATATCTCAATTTCCATATCTACGAAATGGAAATGAAAATACTTCTGCACAAGTTACAGAAACAGGAAAAGAAAGGAAGAATTGCTGCAAAGTAAGCGAGCAAGTCTGCAGAAAAAGGTCCTGTCAAGTCGGCCAGAACTAGGGCCCAGCGGTACTAATTCAGCATCTGTCACGCTGCGGAAGCAAAGCAGAGCACGAAGATAATCAAGACTACGTCTCAGACGAAGACTTTTAAGGCTTTGACCAAACCTGAGTGTTATAACAAACCTAGTTCCTTTCTTCAGAGAAGAGTAGTATTTCTGTGCCACAACTATCAACTCAGTTACAGAAATAAAAACTGCTTTGGAATCTGAAATCATAAAAACAAAAACAATCCTAAAACTTAAAAAAAAAACTTCACATAAGAAGAAACACTACCAACAGTGGAGTGTCTTGATAGAAAAAAGTAAAGGATTAGTGCCACCAAAAACCCGTGAAAATGAACATTTTATTTCAAAGTCAAAACAAGTACGAGAAGCTGGAAGACAGTCTGGAATGAAAATAATACCCTCATTTTCTCATTTTTATTTTCATGGAAAAGGACAGGGAATGTCTGAGGTTGGGGAGGGAGAAGCAGACGTACCCGAAAGTTTGATTCTGTGAGGTCTTACGGGGAAAAGAATGCAGAGATCATCATGTGGACCGTGAGTCCACTCAGCAGTGAAGGGCCACCCAGTACGACCCCCAGGACAGCAGAGGGGACAGAGCCACCCCACTCCATCTCAGGGACGGCGGCAGGACAAGAACGCCACGGAACTGGAAGGCAGCAGGCCTCCAGCGAGGCCTGGCTCCAGTATTTGTCTAACAGCCCATTGATCTCTGTGCTTCAGTTTCTAATGCGGGGCCCATGAAGACACTGAGAAGACAGAGCACAATAACATGTGTGAAATTACCTTCCAAACGGCACCACGTTGTCTAATCAGTACATATTCTCATCAGCCACCAGGAACCTGCCACCCAGCTCACTTAGACTGAGCCAGGCTCCGGGCACCCGTGGGCCTCTTCCCAGCTGGGTTCACCATCAAACTCCCAGTGGGTGTTACCTTCCAAAAGGAAGTCAGAGATCATTTCTTTGTTCTCAAATGTCCCTTATTTATGCCGCCACGTATTTAATAATGGCATGGACAGCAAAGTCAGAAACATTACAGCAAGTGCATACATATGATTGTAATATGTGCTCCATTTTTTTAAAGGGACAAATGTGCATCTTTGAAGCAAGGTAACATGGTACTGATGATAAGTTTACCAGGGCAGGTAGAACATGACTCCCTAACACACAACTTCTCAGAATAAATCTTATTAAAGATTTTATTTCTTTATTTTTAGAGAGAGGAGAAAGGAGGGGAAAAGAGAGGGAGAGAACCCTCAATGTGTGGTTGCCTCTAGTGTGCCCCCTACTGGGGACCTGGCCCACAACCCAGGCATGCGCCCTGATTGGGAATCAAACCAGCGACCCTTCGGTTTGCAGGCACTCAATCCACTGAGTCACACCAGCCAGGGCAGAAATAAAGTGTTAAAAAATTGCATTTGTTGAAAAACCTCAGAGAGACTCTCAGAATATCTAGGAATATAAATGTGAAATATCTTTGTTCAGCAAAAGTATAAAATCATAGAAGTATTATAAATAGCAGAAAACATATCATTACCCTCACTGTCACATTTTAATCACACTTCACCTAAATATTGAACATAATTAACCAGATGGAGGTCTCTAATTTATGCAAAAAATACTTTGATTAGAACTATTCAGATAGTGGCAAAATCCCATTGGCATTAAATTGGGTCTATGGTTCACATGATTTGTCTTTCATTAAGCAAATATTTGCAGCGGTGTGCTTCCTTCTTCCCAGGCCCCAGGGACAGAGCCATCAACCCTGTTAGCACCACTTCATTTCCTGCCAGAACGACTCTTTACTTTTTAAACACAGCCTTGATGTATTAACATAATGGCCTCAGAAGAAATAGAGATGCAAAAAGATCACAATGATTCTTGTGGAATAAGAGCACCACAAAACATACAGACTCGTTAGAGTTTTTGTGGGTCAAAAGAGTTAATGACTATTTTCCAACTGTATCAATGATCATCATAATTTTAAATATCTTCCTAAAAGATAGAAGAGGGGAAGGTTTGCTTTCATAAAAGTATCATATGCAGTTACAGTGACAAAAGGTAATTGCAAATGGTTAGGGTCTGTAAGGAAGAACATTTCCTTCTGAAAGTAAGGAAACATTTCTTTAACAAGCAGTAAACATTCTTGGTTGCTCACGAAATCACTTCATTTCACCGTGATTGTGTACAGTTTTTACTTTACACACTTCAAAAGATTTTAATATTTTATTCACGAGTCTCAAAGTCTCCGTTACTTGAATGCGCACAGCAAACCCAACGTATGCGAACATTCAAAGAATGTAATCTGATACTGTGAAATCAGACAAAGATATTTGGTTTTTATCCCCCATTCCTGGCTCAGAGCTTCTAAAACTCTTGGAATTTCCTGAATGATAAGGGTGATAGGAGCCTTCTCCCCTCTGATGAGGTGACACTCACTCGGCAAGACCACACAGAGCTTTAGGATGGGGGCTGGTCATCGAGAGCCAACAGCGGATTAGAAGCTTGGCGCTGTCAGCCCCACTCCGAGCCCTGGAGGGAAGAGAGGGGGCTGAAGCTTGAATTAATCACCGATGGCCACTGATTTCATTAGTCGTGCCTACCTAATAAAACTTCCATAAAAACCGCCAAACAACGGGGTTCGGATTGCCTCTGAGTTGGCAAACACATCCGTGTGCCAGTAGGGTAGCGCACCCTGACTCCACGGGCAGAGACCCCTGTACTCAGGATCCTCCCAGGCCTCCCCCTCCATTCCTTTCCACCTGGGCGCTTGTTTCTGCCCTCTACAGTAAACCGGTGAGTTTAAACTGGAAAGTACAATACCTACACTCAGTGAGCCTTTCTAACAAATTATGAAATCTGAGGGAGGGAATGTGGAACCCCCCGCCCCAAACTGCACGTAACCCTGGGACCCAATGCTTGTGACTCGTGTCTGAAGTATGGGCATTGTGTGGCGCTGAGCCCTTAAACCTGCGGCGACTGGCACTGCATGGAGTCGGCACTAGATGTGAGCTGAATCATCGAACGCCCACCAGCTGGAGTTGGAGAAGTGGAGAACCGGGTGGTATCAGGAGGGAAAAAACCTATCACATGTTCTTCGTGCCTTGTAACAATTTGCTATCCTAATAAATGGGGCTCTGAACAACCTTGAAGTGCTTTATGAATCACTCCAAGATGGAACTGTGCTGGATTTAGGTCAACAAATAATTATTTACATTCCAGGTACAGACTTTTTTAATGACATTTTCTTATTTTCTAACTTTGTCCCATTCCCAGACAACCGCAGAAAAACCTGCTGTATTGGTTTCCTGTAGTTGCTGTAACACATCACCACAAAGTGGGGGGTGGTTAGTTATGCTCCTGGAGTTCTGGAGGCCGGAAGTCCAAGATCAAGGTGTCAGTAGGTGCACACTCCCCACCGAGGCTCCGGGGAAGAGTCCACGCGTGCCTCTCAGCAACTGGTGGCAGTGAGCCTTCCTCAGCTTAGGTCCCTTCACTCTGCTCGTCCTCACACACCTTCTCCTCTTGGTATCTCTGGCTCCTCTAGAGTTTCTTGTAAGAACACTTATCATTGGGTTTTGGGCCTATCCAGATCATCTAAGATGCCCTCCTCACTTAATTACATCTCGAAGGCCCTTTTGCCGCATAAGGTAACATTCACACATTCCAGGACTAGGGCATGGACTTAACTTTTCAGAGGTTATCATTCAACCTGCTACACCTTCTTATCCCCGTCTGCCCCACCCCTTCAAAAACAGAAATGCTCTTTGGAAAAGAAATACGTAGCAAAGCTAATAGTGGGGAGAGGGGGGAGAATTAAATTTTACATAGCATATCATATATTCCACAGAAACAGACAAAACTTTATTCCTAATGAATAGTAAAGCAAGCCAGCTGCAAGATACTGCATCAGTTCAGTAGTTTGAATCTCGGTTCCTAAAGGCAGAGGTCCCTTCTCAGTTTAAATCAGCCTGGTAAGTGAAGGAGAGTGAACCGTACTTCCCAGCATGGTTTTAATATTTTTCAGATTCATATACTTATTGTTATGAGTTCCTCACCCACGTCAAGTTCTAATATAAAGAAAATATTTATCTTTTTAAAAGAAAGATCTTGTACATTTCTGCATCTGAAAAAATAGTCTATCAATGCCTTTTTTCATCAATACTTTATATGCACTTTTATTATAGAGTTTATGTAATGTACCGGAATTCTGTACACAAGTAAATGAACTGTTAAATTACATATTAAATCATATTTCTTTCTTCAGACTACATGGTAATCATTTAAACACACACCAAAAAATAAAATTATACACAGAAAGAATTTCCAAAAAGTACTAAAGATTTATAAATCAGTCTTCTTCCACCATAATGGTCAGAAACATAAATGATTATGGCTCTTATGGGAAATAATAAAAATCTGCGGGAATGTTTTACCCGTTGTTTGCTCTACCAAAAAGCCCCTCTGAGAACGGTAGAAGCATGACTACAGAAAAATAAACAACATTCTCTTTAATTGTGACAGCTTGCTAGGTCTCCTCTGACCCACAACAGTTCGAAAACCATGTCACACAGACTGTTTGGCCCAAAGAAGTAGGACGACAGCTCTTCAGCTCACCCAAAGCAATGTTTATTTTTCAAGAAGCCAACAAAAGACACGGATTCCTAAGTCATTTCCTCAACAACGGGAAAAAAACATTCAGGTCAACGCATCTCAGAAATATAAAATTATATTAATGAACGTGGCAGCCCTTACAGAAGACTCTCTTTGCTTACAGGTTTTCCTGGTTGCGCAGCTGCACCTTAGGTGGATAAAAAAATTAGTAAGTACAGGCAGCCGTGTGATACAGACCGAAGGTAACGCATTGACACTGAGCTGCGATAATTTGAGCCGCGTTTTTATTGAGCTAAAAGCGGCTCAGGGCAGGACTGCATAATTTCCTTAGGTCACATGGTTGTGAGGTCAATTCTGGGGAGTTGGAACAGCGAACTTCCTGACTCCGTGGGACCAGTGGTGACGCCTGAGTGAGATATTTCCACGTCTCGTCGTTCAAAGGGTGTACAGCCAAGAGTACACTGGTCACCTGCATCTTCCTACCGCCCCTTTAGAGGTAGTGGCATCTCTTCCCAGTTACCCAGGCATTAACAGTTTGGGTGCATTTCCACTGCCACCTCCGCCTTCCTCCCTGACGTGAAGTCCACCCTCAGCCTGGCTGTCTTCCAAGGGTCTCTGACATCAACACTGCCACCACTCCAGGCCCTTGTCGCTTCACTGATCCCAGATGGCAGCTTTAATTCATGTCACCCCAGGTGCTCGCTCTTTCCTTCTACACCAGCTCTCGATGTCTTTCCCTATATTAATAAATGCCATATCGAGTGCTTAACACTATACAGAGCACTGTTCTAAGCACTTGACGTACATTAACTCAGTTAACTTTGAGTCCGTTGCTTAATGACTCCCCCATCATGGAACGGGGGGCAGCTGAAAGTATCTGGGCATGGTCACAGCCACATTTAAACCAGCCCTCCAGGAGACAGGTCATCCAGTTACCCCCCTCAAGGGTCCCACAGGGCTTGGCAACAGGAGACCTTTGGCAAGAACTATGCAGCCCCAAACCATAAATGTGATTATAACTTGTGCTTAATAGCCTTGGTATCTTGCTAAGCTGTTTTTACTAAGCTCTGTTCCCTGCAGACTGGAGTGGTCCTGAAGTTAGCTAGGTCCCTCATGTCCTTTTTGGGCAACCTGTTCGTGCCCTCTCACACTTAGTGGGTGGCTGCTCTGACACATCCCAAGGAAATCTCTGCTCATTCCATTTGCTGACATGAAGTATCAGGAAACAGCAACCATCATTAATATGACTGCTTCACAAAACCAACATCATACTTTAAAAGTTAAGAATGTCAAGGTCATGCAGCTGATAAGTGACAAAAGCAGGATTTGCTATGACAAAATGACAAAAGCCTCCCTGTCCTCCTCGCCCCATCCTAACCTCCGCCCTAGCACCCGGTGACCAATATGAGCCACTAACGTCGGCCGGGCCGACTTCTCACTGCCTTGAAATGGGCCAAGCCCATTTCTGTCCCTCTGATTTCATATGGCCCTAAAAGTGCCCTCCCTCCTGCTTCTGCTCATCCAGTTCTTCTGGATGACCTATTCTTCATAGCTAAATCAAGTCCAGCTTCTTCCAGGAAGGCTTCCCAGACTGCCCAAAGTTTTATTTTGTTCTCTCAATTGCCGTATCAGTCACAGTGCCCTCAACACAATTTGGGACTTAATTTTGTATCGCCTTCCCCCCTCCCCAAATATACTTATTTACTCAACAAAATTTTTTGAAGGTGAAAAAATTCCTTTGAAAGTTTGGATATCACTCTAGAGGCTGAGGGCACCGCGGTGAACAGGATGCAGGAGGGTCTCAGAAAGCCAACATTTGGTGGAGGAGGACAAAAGGGACAATAAATATCAGCTCTCAGCAGAAAGTGTTTCAGAGAGAAAACAAGAGGAGTCCGTGCGTTTAAAGAATAGAAAGGAGGATGGTGGGGCCAGGGCCTAACTAAGCCAGCTGAGTAGCACACGATAACAGGACTGCGTGATGATATCCACAAAGCTGCATAATATTTCCAGCATTATTCAGCCTGCACTAATGCTAAGCACAGTGGTGGCCTTTCAACGCTACCGGAGCATTTATAGATTCACATTAAGGCTGCATTATACAGCTGCGCCAAAAGAGCGTGCAATGATCTGTCTAACTGGGGAGGAGGATAACTAATCTAAACAAGTGGACTCAAAAGAATGATATTAACTCCCCGGGTACACTGATAAAATGAAATAATGATTAAACGTCTCCTCCTCAGACTGTTATATAAATAGCGGAAGAACCATGATAGAAACATTCTGATAATAAACTGCCCACAAAATTAACCATGTTAGATGGTTGCCAGTTACGCACCTCTGGTAGGAAAACTACAACAAACCAATTCGATCAGC
This sequence comes from Trachops cirrhosus, assembly GCA_028533065.1. Lineage (NCBI taxonomy): Eukaryota > Metazoa > Chordata > Mammalia > Chiroptera > Phyllostomidae > Trachops > Trachops cirrhosus. The sequence goes on from CM052539.1 coordinate 11,255,513, forward strand.
TCTCACGAGCAGAATATTTCTGAAATAACTGCTGTGGCAAAGAACGTCTACAGCCTTAGCCAGCATTAAAACAGGCCACTGTAGATATTTGGAACCATCCAAACTTTCAAGGGACCTTCTGGTTTACATTAGACTCGCTTAGCAATCTATACGTGTAACTACATAAGAGGGAGTGACTGACCTGTCATAAACCATTATCTCAAATGCAGCCTTGCTCAGTGCGCCGCCTGGCTAGGGAGTATGTTCAAAGAAAAACAAAGGGATAGAAATCTGACAGCAGAGAAAAACACAGAGAGAGCAAAAGCTCCCTGCCTTATAGAAAATGCAACCCTTTAAAAATGGACTATTTAATCCAGATGTTTCTCTCTAGTTTAGACTCTAATAATGCAGGGAAAAAATGTACTAAATCTTCACGGAATGGAAAACATAAGAAGTCCCTCTACTCTAGCTCTCAGTAGGAAAAAATCACATTCCTCCATTGAGAGAGTGATCTTACTGAAACATTAAAAGGGTTCCCATGACCCTATCTAGACTGGTAGCCGAATTCCTCCCAGAAGCCTCCTCTGACCCTCTGTTATTCCACATCTCCTGGCCACATGGATGTTCCATGTGTGTTCTGTCGGCTTTGCTGTTGTCCTCAAATGGTTAATCTTCCTACCTAGACTGTTAACTTCTCAAAGGCAAGAAAGTTGGATTTCATTCTACAGCCACCATTGCTGGCTGCCTGGACCCTTGCGCTAAATTCCTAGAAGAGTACCGTGTTCTGCGCATAGATGGGGGCATGTTTAAGTTTATAGTTAGAGATCTCTGGTCAAGGAAATCTAACCTGAATGATCTAGGGCCTGGCCGATCTAGGGGCTGATTTCTTCTGGCCCTTGACCATTTCACTGCATCTCAGTTTCAACACCAAGTGGACATTCAGAATCAAATTTACGCAAGTGCACTACTAAATACCAATATGTCGTATTAACCAATTCCGCCAGACAAAAGCCAAGGAAGGCAGCTGTCCAGATAGCTCGGGGAAGGGAGAAACGATGATCTGCTTGGACTGGAATTACTTAGGGAGTAAGACAGGGCTCATAATGGCGATTTCAGGTTCGGGAGCTTTATTAATAACGTGCTAATGCTTCCTTTGAAAGTGGATTTGCCATGTTCTTACAGAAAGATACTCAGGGAAAGCCATTTCACCTTCAACAAGGTAATATTCCCCTGCTCTGTGATAATTACAGTACAGAGTGCTTTCCACCTGGAACTCCAGATAAGTGAAATGAAGTGGCCAGAGTAACGCAGCCGGCACAGTACCAAAGTCAAGCATAAGCCTCACTCTCCAGGCTGAAGTTCAGCATCCTTCCCACCATCTCTCTGCACTTTTTTTTTTTGGCTGAAAAGCTAAAGTACAGCTATTGAATTGTAGGATCCTGGGACATTTCAGAAGTTGCACATTGCAAGCACCTGGAACACAGGGACAATTTATTTAATGCATCTATTTAATGTATTTCATTGAGCTTGGGTTTGGTACTCAAGTTTGCAGCTCAGTCAACGGCATATTTGATCCTGATGTCAAAGTTCACAACGGAAAGAAATGTGAGTACCTTTGCATTCTGGTTTATTTTTTTTTTACCTGACATCTCTCAATCTGATGCATTCCCTTTCTGAAACTAAAGTCCTACCACCACCTAACGAAAAGATTTCAAAATAACAATGAACTTCTGGGGGATAACAAATCCCCAAGCGAGCCAGCTAGGCTCACCGGCAAGGACAGGTTTGCGGAATGACTTCCCAAAGTCAAGGGCAGATCCCTCAAAGAGCTGGTGCAGCAACTCCCCGTTCATGACGTTTTCTGCTCCTTAGTGTTTCACAGTCTGCACTCACTATCTTGCTCTCCTCTGAACACAAAGTAATTTTTAGTAAAGAACAAGCTAGCGGAGAGAACAACGTGCACTCCCATGAGCTGTCCTTCGTAAACAAAAGGCTACTCATCAAGAAGACTGAGCTGTAAGGGTTTTTTCCGACATAACTATACCTCCCTGGATGGAATAAGGGATGTGTTCCTGGGGGGGGGGGGGCACATGTGGAAGGTCAGCCATACGTGTAAGGAGAATCATATTTTCCTGTTTTCTAACATGCCCATTTCGGAGCTGCCTTGTCATCATTCTGACTTAGCAATGGGACTCCTCCCTCTCTGTGCCTGCACCTGGTAAGCAGTTCAGTAATAAAAGTGTAAATGAACTAAACTGGCTCCACTTTAAAGAAAATCTGTGACAAATCCTCCCTATGATTTTTTTTAATGTGGATAATTGTCCTGAACCTTCTGTAAAGTTGGGGGGGGGGCGGTACACATGCAGTGGGTCACATAGGGCCACGGGGCATGTCGGATTAAGAAATGTAATTTGTGGGGCATGGGGGATGTGGCCTTGGCATTGTTCCCGGTCTCCATGCAGAGCTCTCTGGCCACTCTCCGTGGAGAAGTCTGTCCTTGCCCTCCCTAGCGTAAGGAGATAACTAACCTGTGTCACTGTTATATGAATCGAAATGATTTGTTCCCTGGTGGCTCTCTCTCTCTGCATGTCACAAGAACAGGAATTTAATTCAGGATAATAAATGTTACCTGTAAGAGGTAAACTTTTCAATAAATTATTACCTGGGCACCTTCTCTTAAAATATTCCATATGTGTGGTCCCGGACAACCAAAGAGAAAAAAACAAACTCAGCCAATTAACTGAGCAGATTTCCATACCTGCTCCCAGTACATGAGCACCAAAATAAACTTTAAAATAAACAAACAAATAAGGCTTGGGTCTAAAGCAGAATGCACCTTCCACCAAGGTCTGGGTTAAGCGAAGTGACAGGTCCAAGGTCACCAAGTCATTGACAGGGCATCTGCCTCGCCTAGGAAATACTGCAGCACGGCTGTTTACATTGGCTGCTTGGGGTAGGACGTGGCATCTGATCGACTCTCAGTTGGAGCAGACACAAGTTCTTTATCTTAACGGGCACTAGAATAGGTCAGCAGATACCACTCAAAACAGATCCAGACTCTTACATCTGGGAGGCACTGGGTTAAAGGGAAGGGTTGAATTTTGGGATCAGTCACTGGATACGAAGCCTGGGTGACCGGGGGAATCCCGAAGACCTCACCTGCCAACCAACGACGCGAAGTGGTGTAAAAAGAAGTTTCAGTATGTTTTTTATTTTTTAATAAAAAATACAGGAACAGACCACTACTGATATTAAAACTCTGACACACATCCAAAACGTCCTTTATACCGCAGCCTCTCAGGAAAATCCTACAAGCAGCCCAGCGATCTGCAGCGTCAAGACCGACTGGGATGAATTTTTAGAGCCCTGTTTGCACTTCTCAGCCCCACACGCATCCCCCCAGCAGCACTACCAAAAAAGTCCTGAATTGCTCTGCTACACTTTTTCAAGGTGCAGCGTCTGAGTTCCGAGGGGCTGGGGGCGAGGCCTGGGCGATGGCGCGGGGGGAGGGGGCCAGTGTCAGGACGAGTGTGGGAGCGCAAGGCACGGACACGGACCGCCACTAGGAACCCTCTCCCCTCGGAAAATGCCCAGCCTACCCGCCGCAGGGGAGCTCCGCCGCTAGTCCTCCCCGCGCTCCCTCCGCAGGATCGCCCTGCAGACTCTCCTCGTCCATGCGTGACCGCCCCCGCGCGGGGAAATGCCCAGCTTTCGGTGGTTCCAAAAGCGGGCGATCCGTTCCTGTCCCGAAGATGGGAGCCGGTACAAGGTCTGCACGCCCTCCTTCCCCGGCTCTCTGCACCCCTCTTTCCCGCTACCTTTGTCCTGGGCTCTCTCGCCGAGGTGGCCCGCCCTGCTGACTCCCCACAGCACCCCCAGTCTCGCCGTCCCCACGCCCCCGACTTCCCGCTGCGCTCACCTCGGCTCGCGCCCGCGCTGGTGGCAGTAGAGTTCCCGCAGCCCATCGCACAGCTGGCTGGAGAAGCAGCGCTGGAAGCAAGCGGCCGCAGGTCCTGGGGGCGGAGACGGAGGCGGAGGGCGGTGCGTCCCGAGCGGGAGGCCGGAGCCGCGCGCGCGGTGGCGAGGGGCGCGCGGGGGCCGCCCCTTCCCGCCGCCCACGCGCGCCGGCCAGGGTGCGGCGGAAACCACCAAGCACCCTAGCCCTCGCCCTGCTCTGGGACCCACCGGGCCCACCCGTCACCTCGGCAACCGCGGTGCCGGCCAATCCGCAACCTCCTACGGGCTCCCTGGCCAGGCATTGGTAATCATTAAGAGGGGGCGGGAGTTTAAAGGGTTGGGGGCCCCGGCTAGCCTGGGAAGTGTGACCCGCGCGGGCGCGGGGCTGTGTCAAAGGAGTCCAAGACGCTCATCTGCTCACCCTGCACAATCTCTTTGCCTTCTCTTTTTCTTCCCCACTTTCCCTCCTCCTCCAGGATGTGGGGAGCAGAGGAAGTGGCCGGGAACACCTGTTTTGCGTACAGTGGGAGGTCAATAGTTGTTATTGACTAAGTAATGTTCAGATCTGAAGCTAAACTGAAATTCATTTCTGCTTTAACAGAAAGCTAATGCGTCTCTCTGTCCCGCTGTTCACACTGGCTAATAAAGAATATAAATATTCCCCACATTGGTCATATTAACTTTTCCACTTTAAAATAAATGCCACAATTTTGATAATCTGGGTACAGGACCTCCACTCTGAGTTAATGGCCGAACTGTGAATTTACAGGGCACGCTTCAACCTAATAGTTGGGCAAGTGTTACTGCAGTCAGATTGTCGGAGTTAAAATCCCTGCTCTGCCCCTCCTGACGTCAGCACAGTCACTTAACCCATTAGTATATGGGTTGTTCTACCTGTAAAATGGCAATAATAACTCAGCTGCACGTGTAAAGACCTAACATGGTGCCTGATCCTAAATAAATGCCAGGTGTTCTTTTTCTTAAATCTATTAGAAGTGAATACTAATTCCCTGAAGGTAAGGACTAGCTAATTTATCATAATGCCCTGGCTCATAGTACAGACTCAGTAAAGGTTTTGTGAGATGAATTCAAGCCAGAAATTAAATCTTCATTTTAAATCCATCTAATATTTATAGACAGCCTAGCCTGTGCCAAGTTCTTTGTGACAATTAAGTCCCAAGGATACAAGTATGTGGGGAGCAGTCAATTAATTACAATATAGCAGGGGTGATTCCAGAGGAATACGGGGTGCTATAGGAGCTCAAAGGGTGTAGGGATACTGGTTAAAAGACTTTCCTAAAAACTCTACAGTTGTGTTTAGAGAAAACTTTGAAGCAGAACCAAGGCTCTAGTGGACTGTTGAACATGACCTTCGAGGCAATGATGAGGACTGAGTAATCCTATCACTCAAGATACAAAAGGTATCCCAGGGAGGTTAGGGGGTGGAGGGGTTGAGCAAAAAGGGAAAAGGACTCATGGACATGGACAAGACAGTGTGGTGATTGCTGCGGAGGGAGGGGGTGTATAAGGGGGCTAAATGGTAATGGAAAAAATACACTCAAAAAAGTGAGAAAAAAAAAAGATACTCCATCCACCATTTGAAAATTAGATATACCTGGGCACGTGCTGTGAGGGTAATTAATTTCCTGCAAATAAGGATGTCTTTGAGTTGTTTGACTTCTGGGAGTACTGTTTCTCTACCTTGGTCTCCACTACCTTGGGTCAGTGGCCACCCCCATGCAAATCCAGAATTAGCGGGAGGAATGGGGGACTATCAGCTGGCCACCAGAAATACTCTGGCTTGTTCTGCACTTTCTAACACAGGACTCCAGCCCTAGGACATTTACAAGAAAGAAAAAACAGACCCTGACATCCAGGATCGAGCCTGACCCAGCTAGGCCTTCATGTTCTCCCTTTAAGCACAGCTGCACAGATGCCAGTATCAGACAAGGCCACTCGGTAACCTTGTCTAAGTGTGACAAAAACAAAGTCACTGGCGAACCACAGAAAGCCCGAACGTCACCCAGTCCTGGCTCATGTGAATGATGCCGCAATACTTGCTTACCAGTCACAGTTTTAGCCTCATTCAAGCCTTCCTGCCTCACAGATGAGATTTATTAAGAATATTCCATCACCAAATTACCCTTGCTTCCTAACAACATCCAATCCAGGGGGAAACGGAGGGGGGGTCCTGCTTTTTTAACCTTAATCAAAATCGCCTGACTCAAACCCAAACCTGTAAGTTCCTTTCTCGCACTCTGTTACTGAACTGAGCTCCCTTACGGTCCCTGACGGTGTGCATTGTCTCTTACTGCAATGAGGAATAAACCCAACTTGTTCAACCACCAGTGCGTTCCTGGTGGTCTTTGGCTGGAGGATGTTGACCCTTGTAAATAACATGTACTCTGCCACATAAGGTTAATAGGGAATGTTATCTCTCCATTTTTTTCAACAAACACTATGGAACATCTCCTTTGTGCCAGCCACTTTTCTAAATGCTTGAGATACAGCGGTGAACAAGCCACAGAGGAAAAAATCTAATGGGAGCAGACAGATCAAAGTCAAACAAAAGACAATTTCAGATACTATAAGCTCAATGGGAAAAAAAATAATGTAGGGCACTAGAAGAGGTGACTAGAGGTAGAGGGAGAGATGCTATTTTAGGCAGAAGAATCGAGAAAGGCCTCTCGGAGAACAGGGTGTTTTTGCTGAGTTCTGACTGACGGGAGCAAACCAGATGGGAAGACCGAGGAGGGAGCATTTCGGGGAGAGGCAATAGCAAGTGCAAGAGCCCAGAAGCAGGTACATGCTGGACACGTTCCATAAACAGAAAAGGGTCGGGATGGCTGGGCCAAAGCGGCGATGGAGGGGGGTAGATGGAGACGTAGGGCAGCTCACACTGGGGATGATGGGCTGCGTCAGGAGTTAACGCCTTACAAAAGGGCAATGCAAAATCGTTTGACGAGTTGGCATATGATAAGCTCCTCATAAGGTGTCGGGCTGTAATAAGCGCCCCATAAAGGACAGCCTCTCTCCCTGACATGGAGGGAAAGAGTACTCCAGTGTTTCTTTTCTCCTTTTTAGGACTTTGTTTTACTTTATAGACAACAGTTGATTGCATGGGGGCGTTTTCAAAAAATAGTGCTTCAAAAGAAAATGACGAATGCCTGCCTCATTTCCTGACTGGTCAATTTTAGCTTTTTCTCTGTGCCCGTTGAATCATACTGCTTGCTGTTGTTCTCATTCTTCAAACGAGAGCTGATGTGGTGTGAAGGCGAGAGGTGTGTGACTGAAATTGGTCTGATAAGAAGAAGAAAGCAAGAGGCAAGAGAACATGGAGTTAAATAAGTCTCAATGTTCTTGATTTTTCTCCCATAAAAGTCTCCCTACAGAAGTTTACCAGCCCGAATTTCATTTTTGCTTTTCTTTTATTCCCCGTTGACACGCGACAAGGTGACTGCCTCAGCTCTGAGTAATGCATCCACACATTCACACAGCACAATCTCAGCAACAGAAAAGGGTCTTTCGCCCTTCCTGTCCCTTTTTAAAGCCAGGACACTTCCTCTCCCATCTCATTGGCCAGAATTGGGTCACACTCCTCCTCCTGATCCAACCACTGAGAAGGTAAATAGGATGGTTGTAATTGGCTCTGGTAAGTTCCAATTTACCCCTCAGTCAGGACAGGGAGTACAGGATAGACACCTGAACAAAACTGGGGTTTTGCTGGCCCCCCAAAAAAGAGGGATGGGAATAATTAATATCTATTTCAGTAGTTTAATAGATACACAAATGTGCCGCAATATCTAGTTGTGTTCTGGATTAGCCTTTCTACCCCCCTCGAAGATGGGCATGGACATATGACTAGCATTGGCCAATGAAATGTGAGTAAACGTGAAATATGACTTAGAGGTTCTATGAGTTCTGGTCTGCTGGGAGTCAGGCGTCAGGAATGCAACAGATTTATTATGGGTAGTGCTTGAAAGGTACAGGGGAAAGAGACCAGAAGCAGGCTGGGAAAGCCTTCAGGCCACATGGCAGATCCAACACCCATGGGGCAAGTAAGAAGAGAGTTACGTAAGGAGGACTGGGTAGGAAGAGGTTCTGACTGCGGTGCAGTGCTGAGGAAGCCTTGGCCAAGGCCAACGGGAACTTCAAACGCAGATTGCCTGTAAGGGTGAGGGTAGCTCCAGGTTGTGGGGAGCTGGCCAGGCCCTAGGAACCACGCTGGGCTGCCAGCTGCCCAGAGAGATCTTGACCTGCAGCAGAACACAGCAGCAGATCCTGAAAGTTCCAATAGCGGGGGGCTATCTGCCAACTCCACTGCTCATAGCAGGTTCTCTCTTGGAGAGCTGAGCAGCCTGTCTCCAAGCCTGCTGCACAAGGAGGAGCTCTTGATCTCAAGTGCCAGATTATCCAGCTGCAAGGACCGACCGTAGAAGCACAGGCAGAGGAGCTGCATCCTCCATCCGCCTAGATTCCTAAGTCACTACATCAGGCAGGTCCCCACCCACAGCCACACTGGTCCTGCAGCACGAGCGAGAAGAAGCTTCTGTTGTGTTTAAGCCACCAGGATGTTAAGATTGTGTTACCACAACATGCCCTATCATATCAAATCAGAGCATAGCATTTCATACCCTGTCTTGACACAAATACAGCAGTGACCCGTATCTGCTACAAGATACATATTCAAAGGCATTGGCATAAAGCTGGCCACAGCATTTTCTTGTGGTGATTTTAATCTCATATCTGTGGCTGTGTCCCCTTTTGCCCTCCCAGAGCGTGTATTTGCACTTTTTCTTTATCTCTTGATTTGACTTGTGATAGATTTGTCCGTTTTATCAGAGTTTGCCGAAACCGCTATTAATTTTTTGACTATCTTTCTTGTTTTGTTTTCAGTTCATTTATTCCAGTCCTCATCTTTATTATTTTCTTCTTTCTAATTTCTTTAAGTTTACTCTGTAATAACTTCTTGTGTTAAACACCAAACTCATTTATATCTTTCTTTCTTCTAAATATTGCTTGAGCTGGCTCCCAAAAGTTTTGATATTTAGTGTTTTCACTGTTACTCAGTTATAAACACTTTATAACTTCCATTACCTTTAATCCAGGAATCAGTGAGAACTTTTTTGTTTTCAAATGCATTTCTTTCAAAAATGTATTAACATTTTTACTATCAATTTTAATTTGTCTTGGAGAGAATTATCACTATGAAAGGGGTGATTTGAAATATATTGGGACTTCCCTTGTATTTCTCCTTATTTAATATTTGGACATGGCCCACAACATTTTCTTATGGGTTATGCTCCTTATTCAGCCCATAAATCACATTTTTAAACAGATGACATCGACTATACATATTTCATATCTTTCTGATGGGACCGTCAGCTCCTTGAGGACAGGGATGGGGCTCCACCCTCTTTATTGCCTTACTGCTCTGTGAGAGCACTTTTGTGTGAGTGTAAATGGAGAAGGGTAAGGGGAAGAGAAAGAAAATCTTTGTAACAACAGTTTTTTGAGCCCGACTGTCATTATTAATCCCAGGGCTGGTTTTTCAGAAAAACTTACATCATCTTTTTGAAAAAAATAATAATACATGTCTGAGCTGTTAGTCAAACAGGGGTCAGGCACATTGCTAAGTACGTCACATGGATCATCTCATTTAACCCTCATGAAAAGCTTAAAGCGTAGGTTTTGTTGGTTGGTTCACAGACTTAACAGGAAGGCGAGGAACCCAACCTGGGAAGCAGTCAAGAAGCAAGGGAGACTGGGTAATGGGGACCAGTGCAGCCTTGGTGCACTGTGCCTGTCCACTAGTGCCACTGTACCTGCCCTGCCCTTACCCACCACTGACTGTCACTGTCACATGCCCAGCCCCACCCTCACTTACCTACGTGGCACTCTGTCTAGATTCAAAACCTGAGAAGGGAAGATCCAAGGTCGGATGCTGTGTAGGCTCAGTGAGAGAAAGATGCTGCCCCCCCTTCGGTTGAGAAAGCGGTGGGAGTACTCTTAAACAGGAGGTGATTTTCCCAAACCTTGAGAGAGTCCACTTTCTGAGTAACTTAAAAAGGCAGTTATCCAGGATAGCATATATAGCGTCTAGTGGAAGAACATCAGACCCAAGGTTCTCACTTGAGAGTGAGGAAGAGAGCAAAGAGGTCTTGCTCACCATTGCTTTATGAGTTAGCAGAGCAAGAACTTGAACCCATGGCTTCTCATTTCCTGTCCGGCTCTCTCAATGATACTGTTCTGCCTCTTTCACACTGAAAGACAGACTGGAATGGTGGCATCTCCCTGACTTATCCTCCCTTGTGGATATTATTCCGCCTCTGGGAGGACGACAAGTGACAACTTTAGGGCCTCAAATAATCATCAGATTTAGAGGCAGCTTTGGTTCTAAAAACCTAGAGTTTGCTGAGGCTCCCAGCGTGGCTGTCTGGGGAGGCTGCGTTGGAAGGTACTTAGCAGGGAGCCTCGTCATGGGTAGGAGAGACGGATAGCCACGTTTTTTTTTTCCTGGTGCCTGGCCACAGGTTTACTCCCTGGAGCAGAAGTTGGGCCTCAGTGGCTGCCACACACCCCCTTTGCCACCCTGCAACTTCCAGGGCATTCCAACCTCTCTGGTTCTTGGTTCCCTCCCTTTCCTGTTCAGATCAACCAAGAGCAGACCTGAGCTTCCAGGAGGAACTTTACTAAGAAACCAAGAGAGAATAGCACCTACACAGTAACTTTTTAGTATAGACAAGGATAAATTTACACAACTTATTCTAAGTATGAGATTACCAGGAATCCAAAATTACATCTTCCCAGGCCGAAGGCCATTTTCCCTTTGTCCCCCTACCCCCACTCTGGTGTCCCTCTGCTTGGCTGGAGTAGCGGAAACAGGAATTCCTGTCCTCCACTGTCCTAATGCAGCAGATGGGCATGCCCAGATGGAGAGTGCTTCCAGGCTCCCGTGTTGCCTATCAACCTCTCACCCTTGGGTGAGATTTGGCAGAAGCAAAACAAGAAAACATTGGCTCACAGAACTGATATGTACATAAGCCGGGACAACCTCGTCTGTGCTTTAACAAGATACTGAAAGTCATCAGGACTCAGCCTCATACCATCTCTCAGCTCAGCCCCATTCTTGGGTCCCACCTGGTGACTCCTGCTGGCATCAAACTCTCCATATCATGATGGCAAGACGGCTACAGCAGCTCCTCTTGTGTGCTCAAGTTCAAAGCCAAAGAGCAAGCTCGTGCATCTTTTCTGGCAGTTCCTGCTAAACTCCCAACAGTCATTCTGACAGAGACAGGGTGATTTGATTGGTCAGGCTTGTGCCACCCCTATCATTCCGTCTGGACAGCAGGGACTAAGACGGGAAGGTGAAGAGGAGAGCTCGGTCAGGCATCAAGGCCGGCTCCCCTTCCCTTTCCACTTCCTGCACTAAAGAGGGGGAGGGCAAGAATAGTAGGGGAAATGTAGAAGCTAAAGAACTTATGACACATGGACATGAACTAAAGGGGAGGAATGTGGGTGGGAGAGGGTGTTCAGGGTGGAGGGGAATGAAGGGGGGATAATAGGACAACTGTAATAGCATAATCAATAAATATATTTTTAAAAAAAGAGTGCCTTTTCAGGATGTAAATCTGATCAGATCACACACAACCCGCCCCACCCCCCAATCTTCCTGAGGATCTTCAATAGCTTCCCATTTCTCTTTTGATCAAGACAAAAGTCCTAACCTTGGCTTGCTTGCTCTGACCTCCACCCACCTCCCCTTCTTTGGTGTCTTGTTCAAGTCACGTCCCTCCCACCACTACGCCTTTGCCCTGGCTGCCCTCTGTCTAGAGCACTCTTTTCTCTCCTCTGCCTGATTAATTCCTGCTGGACTGTCAAACTTTGCAAAGTATTACTTCTTCAGAGAAGCCTCGTCCCCCCTCCCTGATGAGGTTAAACTTCCCTGTTACACAGCCTCTCCGTCTTCAAAGCAGTGGTCACGGTTGCAGCTCTAGGTTTCTCTGTGGTTCTTAGCATAACACCTGTCTCTCCCACCAGGCTCTCTGTTCATTAACACGGAGATCGGGCCTGGTTTGGCTTCATCGTCGTTTCTCCAGCACCTGGCTTGGTGTTCGGGCCAAAGCAGGAGCGCAGGGGTATGTGTGAACATGTATCTGTACCACACGTCGCTGACCCTCTAAAGAAGGAGACAGACAAAAAAAAAAGGAAAAAGCCCCAAACAACAGTTTGGGTAAGTGCAATGAAGATATATAGTCAGCCGACATAATAGGAGATTAAAACATAAGTGGAGAAGCTACTTTAGATGGTGACAGGACATTTTAGGTGACACCTGAGGATAGGAAGATGCTGGGCTCCTAAGGCGTCTTGGCTTGGTGTTTCAGACATGGCCACCTCAGGGCACCAAGACTCGGGCTTACAGCCAACGAACAGGCGGAGCCCCAGCAGTGAAGAGCCAAGGGCGCTACGCAAACTTCTTAGAACTTCAGAGCAAGGAAGGGTCCCAGGAATTGTGGTCCAGTGTCCCACCATCAGGTGTCTGGCGAAACCCCACTTTAGACCTCACACAATGTATCTACTTCATTTCGTCTAGGTGGATGCCTAATTCGTGTGCCATTTTTAAAGGGGGGGGCACGCTGAAGCCAAACATAGGCACGTGACTCCAATCTCCTCGTGAAGCATCGTTTTCCCTCACCAATCACTGCCAGCCCTCACAATCAGACGTTACTACATTTTTTAAGTTGACATTAATGTTCATGTAACATAAACATACAATCTTAAACTGTACGACTTGGTGGCATCTAGCCTTCACAGTGTCGTGCAGTCACCTCCACTGTCTGGTTCCAAACCCTTTTCATCGCCCCAAGAAGGAGCTTTGCACCCATGTGAGCAGCCACTCCCCATTCCCCACCCTCATTCTCAGTCCCTGGCAACCACCAATCTGCTTTCTGTCTCCATGGGTTTGCCTATTCTGAGTATTTCATATAAATGGAGATGTTATTGCATTCCTTTCATTTTTTATCCTTACCCGAGGACATTTTTTCATTGCCTTTAGAGAGAGAAGAAAGTAGAGAGAAAGGGAGAGAGAGAAATATTGATGTGAAAGAGAAACATTGATATGTTGCCTCTCACATGCGCCCGGACTGGGGATGGTGTAGCACCCGGATCGGGGATGGAACCCACAGCCTTTTGGTTATGGGAGGATGCTCCAACAAGCTGAGCCACATCCGCCAGGCAGATGTTATTTCATTTTAAATTGGGGTCTATTCCACCACACGTTGACATGATCAAAGCTGGTACATGGCTCTGTGCTCCCGTGAACTTGCAGACTGGATAGGTCCGACTGAGACCTAGCATGAAAGGTTTCACTCAAGTCAATGGTCATTTATGGCAGTGAGCAGAAACTCGAAACAGCTCTCCAGCAGGCAGGTGACAGACCTGCTGCCTGTTGCCTGACGAGCACCATGATGAATGTTTAATGGACATGTAAAGTAGATAATGTTATTCCTGTTCTCTGATGTTTCTCAGAAGTAAACATCTTCATTAACTTCAGCGAATCGTGAGCATCTTCCTCAGGTAGCTGAACATTCAGGATCTGAAAAACATCTGTTATCCTGCGCAGAGTGGACACACTTGCCCTGATGGATCGAGAGATCAAGCTAGAATCCAAACCGTAACCCGGAAGTAACGTGCCTGAAATTCTTTTTTGTTGACGTGGGTTTTTTACGTGTTTTTTTGAAGATTTGAAACATGGTTGAATCATCTTGATGGCTTCAGAAAAAACAGGCAGAGAGACTCTCTCAGTGTTATATATTCATTTACAAATCTAATGTTAAACTTGCAAATGCCCTTTTATTGAAATCAAATTTAAGATCACATATTTTAAATTATAAAATGTGGCCCAGGTCGGGTATCTCAGTGTGTTAGAGCATCATTCCCCATATGCTGAGGTTGTGGGTTTGTTTTTTTTTTTTAAATTCTACCTTATTTTTTTATAAGCTTAAACATTTTTTATTATTTATTTATCTTTAGAGAGGAAGGGAAAGAGAGAGAGAGAAATATCAATGTATGGTTGCCTCTCGTGGGTCCCCTGCTGGGAACTGGCCTGCAACCCAGGCATGTGCCCTGACTGGGAATCAAACCGCGATCTTTTGGTTTGCAGGCCTGTGCTCAGTCCACTGAGCTACACCAGCCAGGGCCTGAGGTTGTGGGTTTGATCCCTGGTCAGGGCACATACATATAAGAATCAACCAATGAATGCATAAATACGTGGAACAACAAATTAATGTTTCTCTCTCTCTCCTTCTCTCTCTCCCACTCTCCCCTCCCTCCCTCCCTTCTTCTTTCTCTAAAATCAATCAATAAATTTTTTTTAAATTGTAAAACACTACCAAACCTTCAGTAAACCTGGGAGTGACATTTTAGATTCATGTATATGAAGTCTCCATTGCAACAGACTATTATAAGTTTAATTTTTAAAGATAGGTTGTTAACAGCTCCATACTTGTTTCTCTAAAAAGGAAAATAAAAAGAAGCTTGATACTGAAGTTCTGAAATCTACATTTCTCCCAAAAAGTCCTTTTCCTCCAAAGGAATTCCTCTTCCAGCCAGATTGTTGTTTCATAGACTGCTTTAACTGAAACCAAATGAGCTGCATTCTCACCCCTTGTGATTGCCCGGCAAATGTATTTGAAAGCCAAAGCGATATATTCCAACGTGCTAAAGACACTTTTTCCTCAGTTACAACACCATCATTTCCAAGTGCATTGCTAGTCGTGGAGATTAGTCAAGCCTTTATGCTAGAATCTCAAAAATTTGGCTGACGCAGCTGGACTGTCAATATCACGTCTAAATTTAGTTGCTAATTGGCCTATCAAATGGCTTAGTTGCCATGACTAACTAAACAATATACATAAATGGTTATGATGAAATTGCTTGGAAAAGGAGGAGAAAACTGGAAGGTGAAAAGGGGACATTTAATCATTAGCTAAAGCACAAAGAATCTGGACTCCTGTGTCTGGACTCGAAGGGATTGCTGAAGGACGCAACTTCCAAATTCAGGTCCTTTCCATAGAGGATCTCTGTCAGGGTTCGGAGAGATAACAAGGGACATCGTTTTCTGTTTTTAAATACTTCAGTAGGTGCCGTGGCTCCTAGCTTGAAGATCTTAGAGTGTGATCTCAGGTACAGTGTCTCCAGCTAGAAACTGTAGACTGAAGCTGCGTTCTGAATCCCAATTTCTTACAGGCTTTCAACCCACCCACCTCGCATTTCTCCGGTCTCCCCCATACCTGACTGCTTCCGAATCAGAGGTCTCTCGACTGCGCTCTGTTTCATTCCACAGAGGTTTTGTTTTCTAAATGTCTTCGTCATAACCCTGACGAACACTCTTGTTATGTTTACAATTGAACAGCAAAAAGTTGAAGGCTTGGGATTTCAGAGCCAGGCAGGTATGGTGTCAACTCCTGATTATATATAACTGAAAAATCTAAAGCCCCTAACCTCTTTAAACCTATGAGGTGGCCTTAATCTAAACTACAGGCTGCACAGATTCTAGAGCTGGACAACCTGGGCGCAGATTCAAATTCACCACTGACTACCACGTTGCTGAGTCACTCTCTCTGTCTCAGTTCCCTTGTGTGTAAAAAAAGTAAAATAATAGTACCTAATCAGAAGGTTGCCCTGAGAATTCAATGAGCTAGTATATGTAAATCACTTCAGCGAGGGACCCAAGGGGACACAATGGGATGCAAGGAAGACTTTGATCTCCAGGCCCTGCCTTGCTCCACACCCGCCCCGCCCCTCGACCACCATGCCTAACCCGCACTCTTCGTAGTTATCTCTGGTGATGTTTTCTTCCTGGGCCAGGCCTTCTGTCAGGCTGTTACAAGAGAGGTAATACGCTCTTTCTGAGCTTTTTAGAGGCCTTGATTGTCTTTAGCTCAAAACAATCTACATGCCAAAGTGACACCTTCTGGGAAGGGTTGCTCTGAAGCCCTTCGCCTCCTCAGCAAGTCTTCTCTTTTCTGGGGAAGAAATGATTCCTCGCCCCTGCACACTTTAGGCACATTCGTGACTGCATTGTATTGTGTGTCTTGTTGACCTCCGTCCCCCCAACACACACCATCATCACTAGCATACAAATTCCGCCAAGTCAAGGTTTTACCCAGCTTTGCATTCCCAGAGCTTAGCCGAACGCCTGGTAAGCACTCAGTCAACTTGAGCTATCTTTCTCTGAGGGATGCGAAGCCAAGGTCCACTGAGTCGTAGAGTCGGCGTAGAGAGAACTTGAAGAAGGAGTCAACCGACCAGATCAGAGAGTGCTCCCAGGATTTTGGGAAGGGAGGACCAGGCAGCATTGCCTGACCTTCTGGATCCTTAGTCTCCCAAGCACTTGCTTTTGAAATGTGCAGCCAAGCAGGAAAAAAAAATCATTGGAAGAAATTACAGCTTTGGAGTCTCCGCTCCCCGTGAAGCACACAGGCCTGGTATTTGAGCTTCTCATGCCATCCAGTGAGCTCTCATCGGCCACGAGAGACCATGACCTAGATTTCCCTGCCCAGTACATTGGAAATAATTCCCACCTTTTGGCCCAGAATGAAATTCTTATCCTCCACAGCTTGCCAGGGACATGCGTGAAGCGCTTTCAGGTTCTGCAGTTGGAAGTGGGGACTTGGCCCTCAGGTTGCCCCAATGAATGGTGCTGGGAAGCGCTTCGGCAACATCAGGGAGAACGAACCACACCTCACAGGAGGAGCAAAAGTCAAATGAAGGCATTTAAAGTCAGCAAATCTCTTCCTTTGCCATGTCACCAGAGTCGGGCCACTGGGGTACCATGTCATGTGGCCGTGCTCATCGAAAACTGAGATGAGCATTGCAGCCCCACAGCACCTGTGAAAGTGCCCGCATGCACTTTTTCTGCTCGTAGGCACCTTCCACCTGTGCCTCAGACTCCACCCCATGCTAGTAGAAAAAACATCTCACTTTTACCACTTTCCTCTCTCCCTCAGAGAGCATCAGTTTTTACCTCTTCTCTGGCTTTAGAAGGGTCAGTGTCTCCCCCAGTAGTAGAAACAAATGCTACTGTTTGGCTCTATTTCCACTGCTCTCTCTGGCTGTTCTCACTTCCCCAGTTTATGGCCACCTCCAGTCTTTCCCCAATCTCTGTGTCTACTCATCATGAGTATTTTTGGAGTATCCTCTGGGACCACTAATCTCTGGACATCTTGTAAGGTAGTAGAGCAACTAAATCTCTACTGTTCACAATCCTATCAGTTATTGCTACTTGCCTCTGAAGTCAGCTTAATTAATATACTAGGCTACAGTAGTGGATGCCTCTGGTTTTCGTTTGCCCACCATTTCTTCTCCCTTCTATTTACAAAAGAATCCGACTTTCATTTGGGTAACTCCCCACCTCCCATTCAATGCGGTCCTGATGGGACTATAAGCCGTGACATCTCACCAAGGAGAAGTGGTTGAGGAGTAAGCTGTTAGCCAAGCTGGGCCAGCCCAACCCTTCCCCAGGAATCTGCATCCTGAGCAGCACGACACAGGGTGGGAAGCAGCTGAAGCTGAGTCATCGCATAGCAAAGCCCAAAACAGCCTCTTCATGGCCTCTCCCCAGCGTTCCTGGTTACTTTTCTCCAAGGCCTGCTGCTAACTGAAATAGTTAAGGAAATTCACCAGGACCCAACCAAGTTCAAGGTGAAGATGATTTTGATATAAGAGAATAATTTTAGCTTAAAAAAAACTTATTTAATTTTAATGACTTTGCCCTTATTTATCTATGACAAATTTCTCCTTTGTGTAAAACTGTGATTTCTTTTCAGTCTATCTCAGTTTTTTCTTAAGTATCTGACTTCATTTTTAACTGTAACCAAAGAACTATAACTGATAAGTCTCTATAAGTTATAGAGACTGATAAGTACATTAATTAATGAATGTGTCTTCAGGAACCGAGTCAGAAGTACAAACTAAAATACGCCGTTGTTCCATAGCTGTCATAGTTGTAATATGCATTCTCACTCTGTTGGACTTTTTAAAGTGGCAATTTCCAAAGAGAGAGAGTCTCATGGCTGAAAAAACCCCAAATGGAATCTCTGGGAATGTTCTTTGAGTGTTTCAGCTTCTATTCCAGTTGTTCTTGTGTGTGGTGGGGAGGGGTAAAAAATATGCTTGAAAGATCTTTTGAGTTTTTATTGTTTTTCAGTTTGGAAGATATACTGTGGTTAATAAATACAGCCTGATCTTCATGCCTTAGAAGCTCATCATTTCTGCTGCTCGTCACAAGCTGGGGAGATGTTCAGGCTGGAGGGCGCAGGTGCTTCTTCTCAGCTAAAGAACTTGATGGATCCAGTATTCTCAAGTCCCCTTCCCGACAGCATTTGTAATCTTCACTAAGGGGGAAAATGGACTCTAACGTCTATTTCTTTCATTAGGGCTCTTGGCAAGTCTTAACTTGACCAGCCATGACTCACCCTGCAGAAAAACAGAAAAACACTTTTCACTGCTGGTTGATGACAAGCTCCTAATACTGGTGGGTGGGAGGGGCTGTGCGGAGAAGCTCCTCAGCAGGTGTATGGACTATTCATTGTTTCCTAGAAGCCTGTTCAAACCTCCACCCACACAACTTTGGATAGGATTTTCAACAATAAAATCGTCATCTCTTGACAGGGAAAAATAGTTACAGCAATTCACCAGGACTCAAGTTCAAGGTAAAGATGGTTTGGATAGGAGAGATACAATTTTAGCTTTAAAAAGGGAGGTATTTCATTTTAACTACTTTGCCATTTTCGCCTGTTTATCTGTGAACATGAGATGTGTACTCTCTGCTCTGCATGCAGACCCGTAAGGGCCGTGGTTAGACGGCTTCGCTGCTCTGAGACTTTCTTGGCAGAAACGTCGCCTTGTTTTATGATAAATTCTATCTATTATCTTCCATACTTGCTACTAGTTGCCAAGGAAACTTTTCTTCCTTGGGTGTATAGCAGAATTTTATTGTCATTTAAAAAAGTCCATTTGGAGGCAGTTGTATATTGTATTTCTCCTTCTTGTCAAGCAACAGGAAGGAAAGCATAGGGTCCAATCCTAATGAGGAAAAGTGTCAGCCACACATGGACATGACACGTCTTAAAACATGTTTTGCCACATGAGCTAAAACAGTGGTTTCTAAATGGTAGTTCATGGACTAGCTGACATCAGACATGTTGATAATAGAGGAGCTTCTTGAAAAGTATAACTTCCAGGCCCCACCTGATCCAATGAATCTGAATCGTTTTCATGGAACACATACGCATATGAAAGACTGAAGTGGAGCCGTATATGCTCCATAAAAAAGTGTTCAAGGGGGGTGGGAAGAGGAGAGAGGGGGAAAATGTACAGAGAATAAGTAGCATGGATGGTAGGTAGAAAATAGATAGGGGGAGGGCAAGAATAGTATGGGAAATGTAGAAGCTAAAGAACTTATGACACATGGACATGAACTAAAGGGGGGGATGTGGGTGGGAGAGGGTGTTCAGGGTGGAGGGGAGTGAAGGGGAGTAATGGGACAACTGTAATAGCAAGATCAATAAAATATATTTTTTAAAAAGTGTTCAGAACACAGCAGCCTGGAAAAGCAGGTTACAGAATGGTAGATGTAGAACAATTACATTTGTAGGGGGTGAAAAATGCAAATGAGCCTATGGTTGTATTAGGTACAAAAAGTTGTTGGAAGGCAATACACAGTGGAGTTATTCTAGGAAGCACAAAGTATGGGAGAGGGCATTGGCATTTTTTCCTTAGGTTTAATGGTTTGGGTTTTTTTTATTTTTCAATATAGTTTGCATTCAATATTATTCTGTATTAGTTTCGGATATACAACACAGTGGGTAGAAAGTCATGCACTTTACAGAGTGATTCCCGCAATGTTTTGAGTATCCATCTGGCCCTGTATACAGCTATTACAATATTATTGACTGTATTCCCTATGCTGTAATCTACCTGTCTGTGACTATTCTATAACCATTAGCAGCGATATTGGGCCTTAGTTCTTGAGTTTAGCAAAGAAAGGATTCAGAGCCAAGAACTCTAACACAAGAGGAAGTTTATTTAGCACACAAAGCAAAAGTGCACTCCAAGGGAAGATTCGAGCGGGCTGCTCAGAGGGCTGCCTTGGCCTTTTAGAAGCAAAGACACAGAGGCAGAAGAAGTGAGCCCGCTGGGCATCGTGGACTCAGGAAACAAGTTACAGAGGCAAAAGAATGGCCACTGGAGACATGTTCAGGGAGGTAGCCCGGGACGAGCTGCCGCTGCCCACTGCTCTCCTGGTTGCAAGTCTTGTGAGGACCCTTACAGCTTAGGAGAAAGAAAGCAAAGATACACACCTGCAGAAGGAAGGTGCAGGCATGCTCTAGAGAGAGAATTTTCACTGGTTCTTTGTTTTAAGATTTTTTATCTGTTTTCGAAAAGCAGGAATTTTACGGGAGGTCTCGGGGGAGGATCTCAGTAGAATATTCGTCTGCTTTCCAGGTATGTTTTTAATATGCTGATTGATCAAAATGAGTAGATAGGGTTAGAGTCGTGGTCTCTACTGATAGGCACTAAGGTAGGGGGGTCACTGGTCATTGCATCTGGTCCTGAAGCCAGCCATGGTATCGCTTCATCTGGTTTTGCTGCTTTTCTGGGCCTGGAGCTGAAACATAATTGAGGCCTAGATGTTATCTTTTGTTTAACCAAAACTCTGTCTCTGTGGCCACGAGGGCTTAATGTTTAAGGGAGTCCTTTGTGTGAGAGATAGGAAGGCATGAGTCGGGGTGCCGGATGGGGCCAGTTGGAAGCAGCCATTTGTCTCAGTATCCACCTTCCACTTACCAAGGAATTTTCCTGGCTTCTTACTATCCTGCCTCATGACCACCAATACATACTTCTAATCCCTTCAGTGTTTCCACCCAGGCCCCCAATCCCCCTTCCCTCTGACAGCTGCCAGTCCATCCTCTGTCTTTCTGAGTCTGTTTCTATTATGTTTGTTCATTTTGTTCTTTAGATTCCTCCTATGTGGGTGGGCAAAAGTAGATTTAGATTACCAGCCATCATTACCTAAAAGATAAATCATAAGTAAGGATACAGAATAATAACAAGAAGAAGACAAATAATGAAGAAATAACACATAAACAATAATACAAGAATAAACTCTGTATCTCGTGTACTCACAACATAAACATAATTTGTCCACCCCTGTATAAGTGAAAGCATATGGTCTTTATCTTTCTCTGTCTGACTTATTTCACTTAGCATAGAGAGGGCCCTTACTTTCAACTTTTCATCCTTCTGCACTTTTTGAATTATTTTAACCCCAAGCACATATTACTTTTGTCACTGAAATTAATTAATCAACAGTGGAAAATATGTGAAAAACTGCCCAGGGCATTCCAATCATCAGCCAATTTCAGGGACCATTGCATCGGGCAAATGAGATAAAAAGTCCCTTAGTTTAATTTCTCAGTTAAAGGATTTGTATTTTCTCTCAAGATGCAAGTTCTTCTAATCATCCTGTGAGTACCAAGCCTCAAGGAAATGTTGACATCTGCAAGCACTCATCTACACAGAAAGTAAAGGAGAAGAAATGATGAGGAATAAATAAACAACTCACATTGAAATTTGGAGGTGGAAACATTATAGTCCAAGGAGAAAAAAACCTTTAAAATATTTTTCCAGGGATGGAAACTGAGAAACTGAATGCCTACCCACCATCTTATATGTTCCATACACAAAATGCTTTGTCTCACTTCCTTTAATAAAAAGATCCATAAATCAAGCTACATTTTTTACTGCTTTAGTTCCCTCCTGAAAAGTTGGATTGTCAGTGGCCAACATACTGTTATTCACAAAAACTGTAGTTATTTATCAGTGTATCTCATCACGTAGGCACTCGGCCATCTCACGTCATCACAAGAAGTGTGAGTACAGTACAGGAGGATATTTGAGAGAGAAAGACCACATTCCCATAACTTAAATTGTCATATATTATTGTAATAAATGTGTTATATTTTATCATTCGTTATTATTGTTAATCTCCTAGTGTGCCTAATTTATAAATTAAACTTTATCTTGCACATGTATCTGTAGGAAAAAACAATATATATAGGATTCAGCGCTATCCGTGGTTCCAAGCATCCACTGGAGGTCTTATTCCTCGTGGATAAGTGCGGACGACTGTACATTGCTTTTTGCATCTCTTCCATCTGGCTGTTCCTGAGTTACATCCTTTTACAATAAACCAGTGATCTAGTAAGTCAACAGTTTCTCTGAGTTCTGTGAGCCACTCTAGCAAATTAAGCACACCCAAGGTCGGGGGTGTGGAAACCTCTGACTTATTGCCAATCTGTTAGACGTGAAGGTAACAACTTGGACTTACTGCTGGTGTCTGAAGTCCAAGGAGGGGGTCTCGGGAACCTCCAGTCTATAGCTGGTCAGTCAGAAGTGCAGGCGATAACTGGCCCCTGAAGATGGGGGTGGAGCACTCTTGTAGGACTGAATGATTAACCTACAGGATCTAACGCTACTCCCAGGAAGGCAGCGTCAGAACTGAATTGAATGGTAGAACACTCAGCTGGTGCCTGAAGAATTACTTGGTACTGTGTGGTACACCCCCAGCACACACATACACATCGGAACCCTATTTACCCCTTCACCCTCATCTAAGTGTTGTACCTAAAGACCACCAGCTTCTCTAAAAAGCTTCCTTTTCTTTCTTTCAAGCCTTGTTCCCAAAGACTCTTCACATGATCCCACTTTCAGCTTTGGAGGCCATCTCCTTCTAGTCCCAGATGCCTCTCCTGACTTTTTCTGTCATCAATACTTTCAAAATGCAAACATGCCTACATATGAAATGCCCACATATAGATTGCTTTATTGTAAAACAAAGTATAACGTAATGCACAATGCATTGAAAAGAAGGCTTTCAGACAGCCTCAAAATCGTTAAGCTTTTAGTAATCATTAATTGATCACTTTATGCATTCACTTAGCAAATGCTTGCTGCACACCCATCATCTGCAGAGGGACGTGCTCAGCCCTGAAGGACGTGCAAAGAGAATAAAACCCACCTTTGCCCCTGCGGTTAGGAGATGAGCTACACACAAGCCTGAAACAATTACGTAATAATGCAAAGACAGCAGGTAACTGAGTGGTAAAAAAAGAAGTTTTGCTAAAAATTCATTATCATTTAGAGAGGATGAAAATTACAGTAGCTGGAACAATTTCTAGACAATTTTTTTTCTAAACAAAATGTTTGCTCCAGCAAATCAAGTTTTTCAGACAAACTTTTCAAGGGCAAAATGGTAAGTCTATTTTGGAACAAGGAGGGTTATTTATAACAAAAAGAGTCAGAAAGTATTTGTAGAAGAAAGCAAATGTTTCCATGGCCATCCCTTAGTTTCAAATGTCTTCGTATTTTTTTATGTTTCCCAAGAGAGCCAGTAAGCCTTCAAGTAAATATGAAGCATGGTCCCAAACCATGCCTACAAACTAGAACTCAAAAATGGTGATGTAGATGGTTTCCTCATCATACCCTCTCTGTGTGTGTACAAGGTCCCCTCACCTATGAGACTGTGGTCACATCAACTGCAGACTGTCACCTCCTCCACTAAGTCCCCACAGGGTAAGCACTATGGACACCTCCTCAAATCTGGAGAAAACCTTTTGAATTAAATCACCAAGAAATAATGCATGTGAGATCATGATAAAGGCACAGGAATTAACATGGAAATAAAGCCGTGCAATTTGTCAGATACATATGAAAACAGAGCCCAAGAAAAAAGTTTCCTGCTCATCTATTCCCTTCATTATGCCATGCAAACCGGACCTGGAAGCTGTATAGATTTAGAAATGCAAAGTAAGGGAAATGTGAAATAATCAAGTATCAAAGAACTCTACTTTGCCAAAGGTCACTCACTCTCCTTGAGTAGTAAAAAGCATATTGTCTTGTGTTAAACTAAATAAACAACCATATATATTTAAAAACCTGTTAGCTTTATTAAATGCTCTCCATAATTTAGTAGCCATAATTCCATAATAAAATAATTTGGCTTTTCCCAAATAAAGAAATAAGCCAATTTTAGAGTTGAATTGACAGCTTCGCAAAGGTCTTCATTTCTTCCACAAATGCCAATAACCAATAGCCTTGAGAGCAGGAAGGAAGGGATGTTGTACAGATTAGTTTAAGGCACCTGGACTTCCCAGAACATCCTAACGTCCAGCATTCTGTACCATGTCTCTGTTTATTCCTTGGACTGGTCAAACTGAACATTTCTGTAATGGGCATTTACCGTGGTTTCTCCTTAGTTCTCCTGCTTTGCGAGAACTGCTTCCACCCCTACTCCAGCCAGGCTGCTTTGCTGGTGGCTCCCAATTAGAGTACCAGGGATAAGCATATGACCCTTAAAAACATCTAAGATTACTATGTCCTCTTGATTAACTGACTTCTTTATTATAAAATGGCCTTTAGCCTTCTTTGTCCCTGATGACATAATCTTTGATCAGAAACCTATTCGGTAGGGCATCCATAACAATAAACTTATATGAAGTTTTGCACATCAGGGCTTATCTGACTTAATTACTTCAAGATTTTGATGGAGAATAGTGTTAAGAAACAAACTCTAGATATTCTCCTTCTATATCCTGAGACTGTGGTCAATATCAAAAGGCATTTTCATGAAAAACGACCGTGGTTATTTCCACTGGCTCTCGCTTTCTTCCACTGAGAGCACAAGGTTTAAAATTATCAGATGATCATTTCTCAGGGGCTGACCATATACGGTCATTAAATATTTGGAAGGCTTCTTATCTGGATTTTGTCTTCATTCCAATGGGGTATTAAATTCTGCCTCTCAAAATGTTTTAAAAAAATTCCTTTGCAGTACCTTTTTTAAAAAGTATGGTAAAGTACACATAACATAAAATTTACCACATTAACCATTTTTAAGTGTCCAGTTCAGCAGAGTTAAGTATATTCACATTGCTGCCCAACCAATCTCTAAAACTTTTTCATCTCGCAAAACTCTACCCATTAGACCACAGCTCCCAGCTTCGCCCTCCCAGCCCCTGGCAACCACCATTCTGTTTCCAGTCTCTATAAACTTACCTTCCTTTTATTTTTTAAACTGTGTTTTACCTCATCAATAGCAAAGGATTAAATTTTTTTGCAAAAAAAAAATGTAGACACTTTGGAAATGTACAGAAGTAGAAAATTAAATTCCTTCTTTCCAGTGCCAACTCCATATACAGCCCAGAGACGACAACCGTGAACAGTTCTGGGCAGACGATGATTTTTCTCTGCATGCCTCTGTTTAGGAAGGGGTGGGGAGGAGAGCTGCACCACTCCCCTCCTGAGGGAATCCCCTAATCCCTGTGCCTCTAAATTTCACAGTCCTCCTCTGCCCACGTTCCCTTGGCCACAACACAGTCACAAGGCCCCAAGCACCTAAAAGGGAGCGTGGGAAGTTGAGTGTAGCTGCGTCCCCAGGAGGTGAAGGAAATGGGTTTTGTGGAAACAGCGGTCTCTGCCACAGCCTCCACCCTCTCAGTCTTAAGCACTCCACCCTTTCCCCACGACTGCTTCTTGTGTTTCCAGCTCATTCTCCCAAGTACCAAGGGCAGCAACGTTCTGTCTCCCCCAGCCCCCCAATCCATTGACCCCACCACCTCTTCACTGTCTCTGGTTCCACCTCCCATGCCTCCATCCACCTTTTCAGTTGGCTTGGATGCCAAGTTCCACTACTATAATCATCCCCTCTTGTAGACCTCTCTCTCTCTCTCTCCCCCTCTCTCTCTCTCCCTCTCTCTTTCTCTGTCTTACAACATCTGTTGGTTGCTGGAAATCATCTCAGTGAAGCTTGAGCCCATGTAACTAGGGATCTGCAACATACCAAGAGCAACTACTCAGAAACCGCTGCCCCAATGTCTGGTTCGGGCCCTGTACTCAGCTTGTTGGTGCCATGGCCTAACCAATCCAGTCCAGCTGCTCGGGCACGTGACCTTTCTTTGCTGGTTCTCAGAGATGCTAATTCTCAACTCTATGAACATTTGGTTTGGTAATGTTCAGTGATATTTGCTTGTACAAAACAATCTCCAGAAGCCAAGAAATGCATAATAAATTTTATTTTTTTAAGTTTTTAAAGATTTTATTTATTTATTTTTAAAGAGAGGTGGAGGGAAGGAGATAGGGAGAGAAACATCAATCAGTTACCTCTCACACGTGCCTGGATGGTAGGCCTGGCCCACAACCCAGGCATGTGTCCTGACTAGGAATCGAACCCACAACTTTTCAGTTCACAGGCTGGTGCTCAATCCACTGAGTCACACCAGCCAGGGCTAAATTACACTTTTTTTAAACACAAGCAACAAATAATGGGAAATATTGGAAACTTTAGAGTGAAAGCTAATTTTCCTAAATATAAACATTTCCTCAAATCAGTAAGCACAGTCTGATGACTCAATAGAAAAACACACGAGATACTACCAAAACAAAAATGCAAATGACCCTTAAATCTATGGGAATCTGCTCAGTCATATATACAACAAGAAAAATGTAAAATTATATTCCCACTGAGATACACTTTTCCCTCTCTCAGATTAGTAAACTATGTTAGCAAGGGTTTGAGGAAATAAGAATTTTCTCACACAAAACTGGGAAAACTATAAATTGATAAATCCTTCTGGAGGTTAACCTGGCAATATCGAAATTACACGTTCACATAGCCCTTGACCCCATCATCTTACTTCTAAGGATTCTTACCACAGATAAACTCAAACATGTAAAATAACTTATGTAGGGAATTATTCACTGTAGAATTGCTGGTAATTACAAAAGATTGAGAACCACCTGAAAGCCTAGCAATGAAAATCTGGTTAAATTGATTTCCCATGCAGGTACACTACAGCCTTTTTAAAAAAAAAGAAAAAGAACTTTATCAATATGAGACCATTTCTAAGTTATATTGTTAAGCGTAAAAAACTAAGGTGCTGAACAGAAGTATGATGTGCTGTTATTCTAATATAATACGCTATATTATGCTATCATAATATGCTACTTACTATATGAAAAGAGGATGGCTAAAACTCAATGGATGGAATCCGGTCTGTCTCCGAGTTGGTAGTTTACCAATCCCATTAATGTCATTTTCTTTGGTTTTGGGTGTGTGCTGTGCTTGTGCTTTTGCATTGGGGGAAGGTGTATAAAGTGTAAACAGAAACTCTTTGTAATATTTTCATAGCTTCTTGCAATTCATAAACTAGCTCAAAATATAAAGTTATTTTTTTAAAGGACTTGATAAATGAACACTCAGGTATTTGCAATTGCATGTGAATATATAAAATCTCTGCAGGGAGGGATACAACACCAACTGGAAGCATTGAATCTGGAAAGGGGAATTAAGTGGCTGGGGACCCAGGGAGGGGGTATTTCTCAGCATATCCTTTTGTTCTTTATGAACTGAAAAGCTTCTTTTTAAAAAAAAATGCAGCTTTTTAAACAAGGTTTTGAGCAGGGAAGGTACATGATGAAAATGAAGGAAGAGAAGTAGAAATCACAAATGCACATCAGTTACATCCCTGGGTTTCTCAGAAGATGATGGCCAGCAGTGAGAAGATCGTTTCCCTTTAGTCTTCAGAAAATACATGCCTACCTGTGCTCTAGTGCTTGCTTTGCTCCTTCTTTAAAATCGATTTCCTGAAATGAGCACTTCGATCACAACTTGGTGAAAAGATGGAGCTCCGAGAACCAGAACGATAGAGAAATCTGCAGCCAGTCACCAGCAAAGTCTAATTTTTTTTTTCCTTCCCAGGGATACTGATACTTTCTTAAAATCTTGTTTACATTTTATAACAATATTACAGGGAAAGTACTGATGATTATTTTTAAATTGTTTTCTAGCATTTTAAACAAAATAAATTCGTATTCATCTCCCTGAAATCGTCAGAGTAATCTCAAAAATGTCAGAGAAGGGTGTTCTTCATGGGTATTTTTCAAATTAAAAATTATCATAGAAGCTAATTTTCTCTGGCTGAACTTTAAAAATTGATTTTTATTTCATCACTTAACGATCTTTAAGAACTTATGTGGGCTGGTAAGTAATCCTGGAGTAATTCCCACAACTGAGTACATAGATTGAGGTTAATTAATTTGAATAATTGAAAGCAGCATGTGCTAATTGGTTTTTGTAAATAAAATTAAAGGACAGCTTCTGGCAGTAGAGAGTATTTGTTAACAAATAAGAAATGGCCTCTCAAGAAGCCATAGTGGTGGAGCACAGCAGATCTGAGAGCTAATGTTGGTTTTTGTGGGGGTTTTTTGGCTTGGTTTGGTTTGGTTTTTTAGATTTTAAAGACACATATCCAATTTAAAACCTGCATGTAAACTATTGGGCATTTACATGGCTTTCTCATGAAATGAAATTTTGTTAATTAACGACCAAGTGCTCTTCAGTTGATGCAAATTCCAAACAGCCCTGGGCAGACGTGGAGCGGAAGGGCAGCACCCGTGCTCCCCGACCCCCAGTCGCCCAACATCCCGCGCCAACAACCCCCCTTCTGTGACCGGCACCCCCACCCACCCAGTGGCGGGCCATAGTCGTGAGAGTCATCCCAGTACCTCTCTGCTCTTTACCCCCATTCACTCAAGCACAAAGCCCTTCTCAGTAAGCTTCCTCTGCAGACCCGTCCATATTCATGCCCTCACTTCCTCTTCTTCTTTAGTCAGTCCAGTCCGGCTGGGCTGTCATCGCTACCACTCCTCCACTAGCGAGGTCACCTTCGCTCCACATCTAGCCAAGGCCAGGGTCCCTTTTCCACTTCCCTCTAACTCGGCCTCCCAGCAGCATCTACAACAGTTGGCCACACCCTCATTCTCAGAAGTCTTCTCAGAGCTCCTGGGAAGATCAGAGCCACCTGGATTTTCTCCTAACTCCAAAGCCACTCTTTCTCGGTCTCTTTATTTTGCATCTCCCCTTGGCAAGTCCTCTATATTTTAGGTGGCCCAAGGCTCTGTTCATGGCCCTCTCTCCTCTCTATGCTCCTTCTTATCTCTAGACTTCAAATACCATCCTTCTGTGTAGGATTTTCAATTCTCACCCCACCCCCAAAGCCCCAGAATCAGATATCAACTTGGAAGTCCAACAGGCATCCTAAATTTTACAAAACCATTACCTTTCCGTCACTCTCTCTCCCCCATTAGCCCCTCCCTACCTGCCTTCTCACTAAACCTTCTCCTTTTCAATAAATTGCACCATCACACTCTCCTTTGCTCAGAACAAATGCCTACGGGTCGGTTATTCTGATTTTGCCTCTCTCTGACAGCTTGCCTTCAGGCCAGCAGGGGATATTGCTAATTGGACCTGCAAAATATAACCGCATCTCTGCGTCTCACCACCTCCGCTTGTGCCACCTAAGTTGAAGCCGCACGCAACAGCCTCCCAACTAGTTCTCCTGCCGCCAGTGTTACCCAGACACCATCCACCCTGCACACAGCACCCGGGGCAAAGATCAGACTCCTGAACTCCTCTTCCTGGAAAGTGCGATGGTTTAACACAGCTCAAGGATCGAGGATCGTGAAACAAAATCCTAACCAAGTCCTGCAGGACCCCACAAGACCTCCAACCTCACGTGCAGCCATTTCCACCCTCTCTCCGGCGTCCTCTTTCCCTCAAACACTACACGCTCTTTTGCACCTTGGAACTGTGTGCTTGCTGTTCTCCCTGCCTGGAGCAGTCGTTCGTCTGGTCTGTACATGCTCCTTCTCCTCCATCTCCCCTATCCACTCTACATCATAACAATTCTTCCCACCCACTCTTTATCACACTGCACTATTTTGTTCCCATCACCGGAAATCATCTTATTTCTCAGTCACGTGATTATCGCCTGTCCTTCTCAACTAGAAACTCAATTCCTGGAGGGCAGAGAGTCTGTATTATTTTCCACCGCATCCCCACGTGACAGGCGGTCAAAGACAATGCACCCCTGATGGACTCAAGGTCAGAAGCAGTCCTCCTCAGGCCAGGGAGAGGAGTCTGCTGTGCTCTGCGGCTCTGATGGGTGCCAGGAGGATAACTTCTCTGGGAATGGAAGACTGTTTCCAGCAAAGCTTGTTACCATTGGCTCAGGGACAAGAAGAGGCTTAGCCTAGGAATGCCAGGACTTCAGTCCTCAACACCGGAAAGGGCAGGACATTTGGGAACAAGTTACAAGGACTCTAATGACAATATTAATAACAACACCAGCATGGGTTGAATGGGACCTGCATGTTAAACATTATGCCCAGCGCTTTGTAGGAGTAACCTCATTTAACGCTCATAACTTCCCTGAGGGATTGGAACTGTTTTTTTAATTGTGGTATAATGTACATAACATATGCCTGGCTGGTGTGGCTCAGTGGATTGTGTGCTGGCCTGTGAACCAAAGGGTCGCTAGTTCGATTCCCCATCAGGGCACATGACTGAGTTTTGGGCTAGGTCCCTGGTGAGGGGGTGGTGTGTGAGAGGCAAACACACATTGATGCTTCTCTCCCTCCCTTCCCCCTCTCTAAAACTAAATAAATAAAATCTTAAAAAATATATACATAGCAAAGTCTACCATTTTAACCATCTCAGGTGTGCAGTTCAGTAGCAGTAAGTACGTTCGCATTGTTGTGCCGGCCTCCCCACCACGCATTTCAGAACTTCGCCCTCCCAAACTGAAACTCCGTGCCCATTAAACGGTCTCTCCCCATTTCTCCTCCCAGCCCCTGGGAGCCCGTTCTACTTTAGCCTCTGTATCTGACTATTCTAAGTACCCTGTGTAAGTGGAATGACACAACACTTGTCCTTCTTGTGTCTGGCTTATTTCACTCAGCAGGTTTTCAAGGCTCATCCACATTGTAGCACATACCAGAATTTCCCCCTTCTCTACGGATGAGTAACACTGCACTGTATGTACCCAGCACGCTTTGTTCATCCCTCCGTCTGTCCGTGGGTGTGTAGGTTATTTCCACCTTTAGCTAAGTGTGAATAAGGCTGCTATGAACATTGGTGTAAAGATATTGCTTTGATTTCCTGTTTTCAATTCTTTGGGATATATACTACACTCAGAAGTGGAATTGCTGGCTCGTGTGGTAATTGAGCTCATACGGTAATTCTGTTTAGTTTTTTTGAGGAACCCCCATCCTGACTTCCACAGCAGCCGCACAATTTTACTTTCCCACCCATGGCGTCCAGGGGTTGAAATTTCTCTACATCTTTGCCAACACTTGTTATTTTCTTTCTTTTTTAAAAAATAATACTCATTCTAATGGATGTAAAGTGGTATCTAATTGTCGTTCTGGTTTTCATTTCCCTAATAATTAGTGATGTTGAGCATCTTTTCATGTCTTATTGGCCATCCAAATATCTTCTTTGCAAAAATGTTTATTCAAGCCCTAAGCTCATTTAATTGGATTGTTTGTTGTTGTTGAGTTGTAGCTATTATTTACATTTTCTGAATATTAATCTTCATCACATATTTGATTTGCAAACCTTTTCTCCCATTTCGTAGGTTGTCTTTTCACTCTGGTGATAATGTCCTTTAAGGTACAAGTTTTTAATTTTGATAAAGCCCTCTTTTGATGGAATTTTATCCATTTCTTCTTCTGTTCTCTGTGCTTCTGGTGGCATGCCTAAGAACTTGATGACAAATCAAGCTTCAGTGTTATGACGCTTTTCTCCTGTATTCCTCTAGGAGCTGTTTTGTTTGAGCTCTTATATTTAGGTCTTTGATCCACTTTGAGTTAACTTTTGCATACAGTGTAAGGCAAGGGTACGCCTTCGATATCCAGCTTTTCTAGCACCATTTGTTGAAAAGTTTATTTTTTTCTGTGTTAAGCAGAATTGGCACCTCTGTCAAAAATCATTTGACCATATATGTGAGAGTTTCCTTTTTGGCTTGCTACTGTATTCCATGGGTCTTATCTTTGTTTTATGTGAGTACTACCCTGTTTTGATTACTATGGCTTTGTAGCAAGTTTTTAAATTAGGAAGTATCCGACTTCCAACTTTGTTCTTTCTCAAGACTGTTTCAGCTATTGTAAATAAAATTATTTTCTTAATGTCCCTTTCAGATGGTTCATTGTTAACGTAAAAAGCACAACTAATTTTTGCGCATTGACTTTGTATCCTGAAGCTTTGCTGACTTTGTTTATTAGTTCTGACAGTTTTTTGCATGGAATTTTTAGGGTTTTCTACCTATATGACCATGTTATGGACAGAGATCATTTTATTTCTTCCTTTTCGGTTGACACTATTTTTATCCTTGCTTTATAAGTTATAACTGAGTATATCACATAAGAATGCATTCTGAAAGCAACAAAATCTACTAGGGCTTGACAAATGAACTGTTTGTTTTTCTCACTGTTCTTATTCAAGAAGTCCAAAGTCCAGAGCTGGTGCACAGGCTCTATAACATGATTAAACGACCAATCTCTTCCTGTGTTTTACTCCTCCCTTCTTAGCGTATTGACTCTCCTTTGCAAGCCACAGTGTAGTCGCTTCAACCCCAGGATCATGTCAGCACCCAGACCGGAAGAGCAAAGGATAGTTTTTCCTTCCCAAGGACGGATGCTGGCCTCACCTCACCATCAGCTGACTTGCCCCGATGTCTCTCTGGCCGTAACTAGGTCGCAGCTCACCTTTAGATTAATCCCTGGCCAAAAGGAAGGAGATTTCTATGGCTGTTTTGACCAATCGTGATTCATACCCTGGGGCTGGGACACTATATGGAGCCACCACTGGAGCTGCCACTGGAGGTCAGGAATGTCTAGCCAATTTCTGAACAGATTCATGTTCTGTAGGCAGACGAGAAGGAAGAGATGGCTCTTGGCAGCAGATGGTAGCAGTGAAGCTGAGAGAAGGTTAAGTGGCAGAGCCAAGACTCTAACCCACACGGTCTAACCCTGAAGCCTGTTCTAACCAAACAAACAGAGGAATAGGAGGTGTGGTGCCCAATAAGCCAAACCAAGTCAATGGCAGACCTTGTTATCTCAGGGTGTGACCGGGAACACAGAGAGAGGTGGCCATACCAGAATCCCCTGGAGATCTGTTTCTGAACTGCAGATCTCCCCAGACATTCTGCTGTGACGTTCAGGTACTCATGTGGCCCTCGCCCAACTCCCACGGGAATAGGTGTGCTTGTGAGCCTCTGTCATCAACAGCTTTGTTGAACTAGGGGAAAGGTTAAGCACCACTGTGATAAGGAACATGCAGACTATGCACGCATTCCGTGTTATGCCTTTTAGTTGATTTTGAGAGATTTGCTTTTGTCAAGTTGGGTTCCATTAATATTTCTTTAAAAAAATTCTGAAACCTTGTTGAATTGAGAATAAGATTTGTCTCTACTGAGGCCAAGGTACTAAGGAAAAGACTTTCAAGAAGCAACGGCCTAAACATTAACCACTTAAAGTCCTGTTTTGGAATGAACATATTAATCAAACCATTTCTGTATTTAAGATTGTTAAATTGATATTTAGCCCATGTAATTCAATTCAACAAACATTTACTAAGTACCACATATGAGCTACTATACTGGCTATAAAAATGAGTAGTTCTGAAAAAACAAAAAACTTCAAGGGAATGCAGACCACTAAAATTCTTATAAGATTTCAGAGTATTTACTTAAATAATATGTATATTTATAAACAGGTTTTAAAAATTAAAGTGTAGCTGACATACAATATTTTATTAGTTTCAGGTGTACAACATAATACCATTATGATAGGGTCACCAAACCAAGTCCAGGAATCCTCTGTCGTTATATAAAGTTATGACAATGTTATTAACTATATTCCTTGTGCTTTACATTACACCCCCGACTTATATTTTATAACTGGAAGTCTGTACTTTTATTCCCCCTAACCTTTGCACCCATTGCCTTGCCCCCTCCCTCTGGCAACCATCAGCTGGTTCTCTGTGTCTACACATCTGTTTCTGTTCTGTTTGGTTGTTTGTTAAAGATTCCACGTGTAAGTGAAACCATGTGGTGTTTGTCTTTCCCTGTGACTTATTTCACTTAGCATGACACCATATAGGTTCATCCATGTTGTCACCAATGACAAGATTTCATTTTTTATTGATAAGTAATATTCCATTGTATATATGCACTTCATTTTCTTTACCCATTCATCGATTGGCGGATACCCAGATTGCCTTTATATCTTGGCTTCTGTGTGAAGAGGTCTTTGTAACTTGCATCATGTTCTCGAGTGTATCAAGGTGTGTCCATGACATACCAACTGTTGATTCCCTGATCAGGGAAGCCCATGCCCATAGACAGCTCCGACCAGAGTGGTCTTTAGGCAGCCAGAGGATGCATCACAGGGTGAGGGACATTCTATAAAGAAAACTAACTATGAAAAAAAAACCAAGGTGGGTGACATCATTTTGTTTCCAGGAGGAACTTCACCAAGGATGGAGGAAAATTCCAGCCAGTGGAGAGCTGAAAACATGGCTTAGTCCCTGGAAAGAGAAGGTTGGCAAGAGCCTCAGCCATACAAGCCATGCTTTAGCGCTGCCAGTCAGACCAGACAGACCATGTGGGTGAGAGAAGAAGGCTGGAGCCGACGGCTCCATTAGTCTCAGGTTCAATAAATTCCCGTCTTGGGGAGTGGCAGACATTCCAATCCTACTTGCTGTGTAGATGAGGCATTTTTCTTGCTGTCTGGCTTGGTAAGCATTGACTTAGAAGCTGAAGCTGTTGCCCTGGCTGGTGTGGCTCCGTGGATTGAGTTCTAGCCTGCAAACTGAAGGGTCGCCAGTTCCTGGGCAGAACACATGCCTATGTTGTGGGCCAGGTCCCTAGTTGGGAGCCTGCAAGAGGCAGCCAATCAATGTTTCTCTCCCTCTCTTTCTCCCTCCCTTCCCCTCTCTCTAAAAATAAGTAAATAAAATCTTTTTTTTAAAGGAAGTTGAACCTATGTGTTGACAATCTTAGATAGAACACACCCTCGGTATTTATGGATTTTTAGTACTACAAGGAAAGGCACAGAAAATCAATAACTCGATTAAAAATAGCAACAACTACATCTCCCGATAAGAAAAGGGAAGAAACCAGGTTAAGTGCAGAGAAATTTGGGGTAAAAGAGATAGGAGTTGATGAACTTAGTCCTGTAAGAAAAGACTTCCTTGCAGGCACTGATCCAAGCAGGCTTATCAAATTATCCAGTAACCGGAGACATCAGTGAGGAAGAGATGCTGTCAGGAGAGCACAGCGGTTCAGGGAGCATACCGAGGAGTACAAGGACCACCAGCATGAACTCTGGAGCCAGACAGCCTGGGTTCAAATCATGGCTCTGCTACCTATGGCTGTTTGACCTTAGTCAAGTTATTTCACGTGTTCCTGTTTTCTCGTTTGCAAAATGACGGTAAAATAGTACTTAGCTCATAGGATTTTTGTGATGATTAAATGGGTTAAATTTTGAAAAGAGCTGAGAACAGCGTCTGACACACAGTAAAAACTGAAAATCATCATGAAAGCAGGAGAGAGAACCATCAGAAGGTCAAAGAGGTGAGAGTGTTTCGGGATCTGGAGAATTCATTGATGAGCCAAATAGCCCAAGGTAGAAAGGGAAGAAAATAAAATGAAGCCAGGAGGGGGAGATAGGCTTGGAGCATGGGGAGAAGTCAAAAGGAAAAGGATGAGTTTGATGAACACAAGATAATGGAAGAGGTAGACCAACATGGGAATTTCGGAACTTGAATTTCTAGTGATGACCCATTTGGAGAAATGGCACATCCCAAGATTCGAGGAGGCAAGTGCAGGTGGTCAAATGGATTGGACATGAATGTTATTGAAGCAGAAGAGCTGGGGGAGGGGGGTCAAGAATCTGGGAGGACGGGGACGTGAGGCGGCTCATCTAAGGTCTCAGAGAGAGGAAAGGCAGGAAAGCAGAAAGCCACATGCCGAGATCCTGTAGTCTAGCTTGCTCTTCCCACACACACGTGTTCTGTCCTTTCTTCATTTCTGAGGCAGCCGAGGATCACACTCGCGACGTGTTAATAGTGTGTGAGCTTTGGAGTCAGCCTCATGTCAGTCCTGACTCTGGCTGCTCGCTGCTAACATTAATGTCTTCACATCTCTATTTCCTCACTTGTAAAATGGGACTCATAATATCTGCCTAATAGAATTGTAAGGACTAAATGAAATAATGTGTGCAAAGCACCTAATGCATAGTTAGTGCTGAGAAAGCAGGAAGGCTCCTGTTGTTCTCATACCGAACATGAATAATCTCACAGGGCGCTGACGTCAGACAAGGCCACTCTGAGCCCATGATAAAGCGAGACAAAACGAGGGCACAGTACAGCCCACAAATTAGCAAACATCACGCTCCTTCTGACAGAATGAGTGACTGCTACCTCCTTACCTCTTACAGCTTTATCCCCCGCTTTAGTTCTCCCTCCCTGTGCAAAGATTTATCGAGATGCCCACTCCTAGGACTGCCCCTGCCTTCTGACAACATCCGATCTGGAATGGTCCCTTGCTTCATCAGACCTTCCCCAACATTACCCAGCCAAAGCCCAATCCTGTAATAGGCTCCCTCTAACCCTCTCTCACTGGGATGCCCGTGGTTCCACACGCTGCGTGTTCTCCCTGGACCAGGAGTGATGAACCCAGATTGCTCACCACAGTGTGCTCCCGGTGGTCTGGGCCAGCTCCTGT
The DNA here is from genome assembly GCA_028533065.1 of Trachops cirrhosus. Lineage (NCBI taxonomy): Eukaryota > Metazoa > Chordata > Mammalia > Chiroptera > Phyllostomidae > Trachops > Trachops cirrhosus. The sequence continues at coordinate 11,292,139 of CM052539.1, forward strand.
TGTTGAAGAACACTGACAGTGTTTAATTAATGATTGTTATTAGGTGGAGAGGTAGTTTTCCTTCCTGCTCTGATGCAGGAACCTGTTCACAAAAAGAAAACATTGTATTTCTCAGGGGTATTAAATTGGAAAAATCCGAGCTAAGCCTAGCTCTGCAGTTCTGAAAGTCTGTGATCCTCAATTTGATACTCTCACACATGAACTGGACCCATTAATTTATTCAATATTGTTTCAGTTACAAGTACATAAAGGACAAACATCTCCCTGAGATGCCCATGGACAGCCACTGCTCTTAGGTTTTGCTGTAGTAAAAATAGATTTCAGAAGAATGGTCAAACTCATGTGTTCTGCATTAAACTGATGACCTTGCGGGATAGTTTCACACGCACACAAAAAATCTGGTGGTATTAATATTTTAAATCTCCTCTGGGATCACTGAGTGCTGACCAAAAAAACAAAACAAAACAAAACAACTCAAGGTATTACAGAATACTTTTCTCTTTATCTAGAATTCCCTGTACAGCAAGTGCCAGGCTATTATTGAGTTCGTAATTACTCAGCCCTTGTCGGTTCAGTATGTCCCAGATTTGAAATGATACAAAGCTTTATTTAACCTTGTTTGTGCAAAGGTCCATTCTTGGTCCTAGCACAGTGAAAGCTCCATAGGACTGGAGGGACATGTTGGTCCCTTAAAGCAGGGAGGGGGCCGGTAATCTTGGAATCGTGAAAGGACATCCGAAGTCGCTGCCCATAGACTGCTGCCACCCCCACGTGGTTTTTCCTGTCGTCATAACCACTAGAAGATGGTTAAGGTTCCTTCCAGTTCTAAAATTCCAAGAGCCTGACACTATATTTTAAGACCCTTGTTCTAACTGGCTGATGCTCTATTCTTCTTCACCCTACACTATGACATAGATTCAGCAAACATTTTCTGAACACCTACTACATGCAAGGCACAAATTTAGGCAATATAGAGATTATAAAGATGAAGAAGACCCGTCCTCACTCTGAAAGAGCTAGGGCGTGTGCAGATGGAGAAGGTGGTACAAGGATAAAAAACAGTTTCGTAGAGAATATGAAACATGAGTTTGTGAATTTCTTTCTGTAGGGAGGTGCCTGGTTAGGGGGAACTTGACACTGGTTATTGTTTAGTTAACTGAAAAAAATTGAACAATAAAAAAGTTCAAAAATATAAATAAATAAAAAATAAAATCATACAGACTGTTCTACAGCCAAAAAAAAAAAAAAGAAAGAGAGAGAGAAAGAAAGAAAGAAAGAAAGAAAATGAAAAGAAAAAGAAAGAAAAGAAAAAAGTTAACAAGAGCATAGTATCATTAACAAATCATAAATACCTTAGGCATTATTTGAATTCAAAACACATAACTGTGCGTGCGGTCACCATTCAGCTGATACGCAGCCAAGCCTTTTATTTGAGTCTAGGTCTGTGGTTTGAGCTCCGTATCATGTTCTAGAATAAACGCCTCTCAGGAACCATTTTGGGGGCATCCGTCTAGAGCTTTACTGCTCTCCTCAATCTGTTTCTCTAGTCTGCTGGCATCTACTTTTGTAACACTTCTTTTAAGCAATCACTTTTATCAAGTCTCCCCAAAATATTCACAAGGCATTCAAAAGAGGTTCTGCAGAAACAACTCTGTTCTGGCACTTATATGACGTGGGTCTAGTACTACTTACCTATGTAACTGTGAGTATAATAAAAGGCACACCTGGAATAAGCAGGTCAAAGGGCGAGAAGTGTCCAGGTATCCAACCTGCCATTAACGTGTCACGGGTGTCTGTCTGCATGTTTTAAGAAGTAATGGAGAGTGGTGTTCAGTCGGATGGATGGGTTAAGCAGATGGTAGTTAGCAGAGCTTCTGTGAAATATAACATTAATTTTATTCTTATGAGATCCAAGCATCCAAGTGTTGTTTTAGCCTTATTCCATTTAATCGCCTCAGCAGCCAATAAAGTGAATGTTATTGTTATCTTCATTCTAGAAATGAGAAAATTGAAGCTCAACAAGGCTAAGTCATTTGTTCAAGGACCGACCGAGTTAGTAAGTGGCCATAACAGAATTTTAACACAGAACGTCTTGTTCCAAAGCTGGTGTTTTTGACTGCTTTTTTACAATATTCCTTTTTGAGAAATTTGGTGGTAAACCAGAGGAGAAAGGACAGGTAGCCTCACGGGTATAATACATACCTGTCAATTATTTTGCCTCTTGAGAATAGAACCTTGATTTTCCTTTGGACTAGCACCCCTTCTTTGAATGTCAAATAGGATTTACCTTCTTCCCACCTTAGCTCCAAGAGGGAACATGTGACCCAGAAATGTCCAATGAGAGTACTTCATCCCCCTAACCACAGGGATTGGCTAAGAAATGGGCACATGACTCAAGTCAGGCCAATGAAGGTCAAGCCTAGCACTGCTCCTAGCAATACTGGAAGAATGCTTTCCCCCCCTTACTCGCCTCCCCCTGTGTTCACTAGCTGAGGGCCGTGGAAGCCGCAGGCATCACCACAGTTGGCAAAATCCTGTCTGAGCATGAAGTCAACACAGGAAAGCAGAGCCTAGACATGGAAAGAAAGAGACCAGTAGACTCGTCAGTCTTCGAGTTTCTGGATCCGCCATGCCTTAAGGATGTTCTTAAGGATGTTCAAAACCCAGTTCCTATCTTCAACAAGCTGGTGGTTGAACTCAGAGCTCACAAATACGTTCAACTTATATCAAACAAAAAATGTATTAAATTATACTTCATTGCTCAGACGTGCTCTGTTTATCCAGTTTTATTTACCTCCCTTTTTCCTCTCCTCATTCCTGCATTACCTTTATGACTCACTACAAATAGCTAATTAGAATTGTTCTTCTCTGGAAATTTGGTATTTCTTGTCTAAGCCTACAGGAAGACGTACATGTACAAAACCACAAGCATTGTTGCTGCGGAACCTCTTTCCAAATTAAATCTTGTCTGGAATTCCAGGACATAAATCTGCAGCTACTCGGTTGCGGGTGGTGCAGGGAGCCTGCGGAGCACAGACGATGGTCCCTGAACAGACTTTTGTCTGACAAGCCCTTGGATTCACAGTACGATGCACGATGGTATGTCTTGACAAAGCACCGAATAGAATTTTGACAAACTTAACAACTTTGGAAAACTCGTTGTCAAATCTTGTCATATGCTATGTGGATCCATCAAAATGACAATTTGCACACTCTGCCAGTGTCATTATTTCTTTAAAACAGGCAGAAAATTCACTATATTAAATAGAAAAAGAAAATGTAGAAAGACATATCTAACATCTCTTTCTCTTTCTCTCTGTTTTAAAAATTAAACACAGAATGCTTCTTATGAAACAGAAGGTGGATATGGAACCAACAATGTAATTTAAGTAGGGCAAAAGTTTCAAAAAGCCTGTATTAGAAAATAGAAAGGGGAAGATCTTTGGAGAGCTCAGGTCTGTATTTTAAGCCCTTGTGGCTGTAGCAGCAGCAGCAACTTGAAAGAAAAATGAATAGTTATGATGTTTTAGGTCAGGCATTTTAAGCAGTAAGTTAACAAAATCATTACCATCATCATCCTCACCTTCACCACCACCACCATCACCATCACCATCATCATCACCACCATCAACATCACCACCATCAACATCACCACCATTAATACCACCACCATCATCTCTAGTGTTTTGAGCACTGAGCCTGTGTTGTACACTGTGCTAAGTGTGTTCCGTACAACGTCTCATTTCATCCTCACCATGGCCCTCAGAGGGGGATACTGATGTTATCCCTGAGCAATTAAGTGACTTGCTCAAGGTTACATAGCTGGTAAGTGGCAGAACTGGGAGAGTTCAAGTCAATCTGTCTCCAAAGTCCTTCAGTAAATACTGGAACATGAGGAATCCAAATATCCCAACGCAGGCACATCAGCCAACACATTCACAGTTGGTGTAGATTGGTCTCTCACCTCTTACCCATGGAGAATGACGCTATGTGTAAGATTGCGCAAGTCTGAGGTTTGTGACACTTTATGCATGCCATTGTTTAATTCAAATACCATCAATAAAGATTCTCTCCTTCATTTACTTAGTAGTTCTCTGAGTTAAGGAGAGGCAGTTTTCGAACTCATGGAAATAGAATAGAATGGTGGTTGGGAGGGGCTGGGGGTGGGGGAAATGGGGAGACGATGAAACGGTACGGACTTCCAGTTTTATAAGACAGCATGGTGACTATAGTTAACAATATGTAGTATATACTAGCAAGTTGCAAAGGAAGAAAACCTTAAGTGTTACCACCATTAAAAAAGTGGTAATTATGAGAGGTGATGGAGGTGTTGACGAACCTTATGTATTAATCATTTCTCATTCTACACATGTATCAAATCAACACATTGTATACCTTAAACTTACACAATGTTTTATGTCAATTATCTCTCAATAAAACTGGAGGAAAAAAGAGGCAGGTTTTATTATTACTTACACTTATTCTAAGGAAGGAAAAACAGAGACATAAGTGATGGTGAAACTTTCCAGCACATACAATGAATTCCTGCTTGCACAGGTCTCTCCATAATAAGCCACTGGGTTCATAAGAAAGGACTTTTGTCCTAAGTTCTGATATTTCTAGTTCCAGTTTGTATAGTCCAGGGTCTAAGGGGCACCTAAAGAATATGATCATAGTAGCTAATATTTGTTGAGCATTTACTATGTGCTTTGCACACATATATCATTCCTGCTCCACATCAACCCTCTCCTGTGGGTACTCCTTTCCCCCAGGTTAGAAAAGAAGAAACGGAGGGTCGGAGTGGTTAAGAAACCTGCTCTGCGTGACACAGCTAGCTGGAAGCAGAACCAGGACTTGAATTCCATCCGTCTTACTTCCTTTTCAAGCTCTTAACCTGGTACAAATGAGCCATGTCCAATGTAGAAGAGAATGGTGTTGTTTTTGTTCATTTCGAATTGGAACGTGTTTCCTCATAGAAAAATTTCTAAAGGGCAGGGTTCCCAGATCAGCCCACAGAGGCCTATTTGCGCCTTGTTGTTGTTGTTTAAATTCTACCGGCAGGAAAAATTGCGGAAACAAGATGTTTCAATGATAATGAAAGTCAGTATTAAGGCAAATGCAATGAATAAAGAATGTTTTTTTAAATCTTGTTGGAGAACTCCAAAATGGCTAGAAAAAGTAAAGAAGGAAAATGAAATTTTTTGGTAAGATTGTGAAAATTCCTCCCAACCAATTTCCAGTACTTTAGAGGTGATTCCTGCAGGCTGGAATACATCACTAGCTCTACTGACGCTCCTCAAAATCATCATCATCATCATCATCAAAAAAGGTTTTTTTTTAGTTTTGCACCCAATTGGAGACATGTGTAATACAAAAGAAATTGCATGCAATTTGGAATTTAATACATAAGGATTAAAAACCAGATTTCTGCCAAGTAGAGAAGCAATTAAGAAATTTCAGTCCCACTTCGGCAGAGTCTGACTGTGTAAGTGGAAAGCATTAAGTTTTGGGTTTTCTGGTCATTTCTCTGAACAGAGTAGGTTGTGAGAACTCGGGTATCACATGTAATAGATAGTTGAGTCATTGGATGACTAAGTAAAAAGCCTGAAATTAAGAAATAATCATGAGAAACAGAACATGGAATTTAAGTTGGGAGAAATTAGTAAGTTAAAAGAAAATCAACCCTAGCTCTAGGCTTGAAACAAAATGAAAATAGTAATGAGGGCTGAAACGTGAGCCACTAACCTGGAAATTTCCAAGCGGTTCTTCTCTGCTGCCATACAAGCAGGGGATAAGAAGAGACTGAGAAAATTGATCCCTAGTAGCTTCTGGTTCTGGCTCCAAACAGTCTTACATCACAGCGAAAAACAAATCTTGGCTCATGGCTTAAAATACTCAGAAGATCGCGCAAATCCTTTCTCAAGAACAATTGCTAGAAAGCAACATTCTTCAGAAAACTCAATAATCACCCACGTTGACTGATCCATTTGCCTTCCTTTAGGTCGCACTTTTGCAAAGTGGGTCTTCCATCGTGTCAGTGGGGAGACTGATCTGCTTTAAAACCCAAATCAGATTCTCACCTGAGATTCAAGAAGCATCCAAATGCAGATATTCACAGCCTCCTCTTTTAACAGAAAAAGAATTTTAAATGCAACAGGACTTTTTTCAGCATGTCCATAAGATCTTCCTAGTGATCTTATTGACAAACAAATAATATTATTGACAAAAAAAATAAAGAAAAACCTGTAAAATGTCAGTATCTTTTGTATGAAGGGTACTTTTAAAAAAGATGTTTCTTTTTCCATTTGAAAACAAGCACATAGGTAAATCAACGGTTTGTATGATTCTTTTAGAGGTTTTGTAAAACAATTTTCTCTTTTGACAACTTCCTTCCTTCCATAAAAGAACTATGGTCCAGGGACAGATTTTATTGTTCAGGAACAGAGTGACTCAGGCCCAAACTGAGAAGAGAACATGGAGGTCTTTCAGGAGCCTTGAGCTACACGGTTGCCTTGGAAACCTGCAAACTCCTCCCCCTACTCCCACCCCACCTTTCCTTGAGTCTACTATGGGGAGGAAGATCACACACCCAGTATCTAAAGCCTTGAATTTGGACTTGCACGTGGGACTCACCCACAGGCTGAGGGTACAGAGGGCTCTGAAGTCACCTGCCAGGTTGCAAAAAGTTCTCTCCCATTACTTTTTCAAAAGTTGTTTCAAGCTCTGGGCATGACTGTCGAGATTCTGTGGGTGTCGAATGCCCATACAGAGTGCTGATCTGACACACAAATGGATCTTTTCTCTCCCAGTGTGGTTGGTAATATGTAGCACTCCCAGATCAAAGTACGTTTATTATGCATTCACTAAGAGTGCAGTTTGCCTGGTCTCACTACCCCAAGAACTTATAAACACAGGGTGGAGCAAAAGTAGGTTTACAGTTGTTCATATGGAAAAATAATACAATAATTAATAATCATACAAGAATTAACTGTGTTTTGCATATTCACAACTATAAACCTACTTCTGCCCCACCCTGTGTGTGTGTATATATATATATACATTTTATATTATAATATTCTATATTACATATACATTAAGGACACACCATGTGTGAGGGATGTCTTGACATCCATCTTCTTAATTAAAGCTCATATCAGCCTAATAAGGCTGCTATTAATTCTTAGGCTTAAATACTGAGGTTTTAGAGAGGTTAAAAATTTGCCAACGGTCTTACAGCTAACAGTGGTAGGGCTGGGACATGAACCAGATTAGCTTGCACTGGTGACCTTGATTGCACTGGTTAACGTAGCAGCTGCTTCCAGTATCCCACCCACAGCCCTCACCAACTCAGGGCGCTCCAGCTGCCAGAGCTCCCAGCATGTGCGGCTCGGGACCTGGAAGCTCTTTGTGGAACCATGTAAGCCCTTTAAATGGCACGTGCATGCAGCAGGCCCGAGCACCAGGAAATTAATGCAGCCTCTCCCTACATCAACGCCCTCTGTCTACCCCAAGCCCCTGTCCCTCGGGTAGGATTATTCTGAGACGTGTGTCTTACACCATTTCCCACAATTTTCCTGGGGGGCTACATTTCCATGCCCACCGAGGTGGCTGGATGAACAGCACACGTTTTACTAGCTTCCTTTCCTTCTCTGCAGCCCTTGCCTATTTCCCTGACCAGTGCTTTTTGCACTTGGCAGCTAAACGACGCACATTCAAACCTTTGTCTCAGGTCTGGTTTGGGCAGAACCAGTCATGCTACGCAGTTCAGACTGTAACTAGTCTTCAGATCCATAAATAGCTTTCAGGTGTATTTCTTTTTGGGATTTTACAAAGGCCACAAAGTGAAGAGTGTGATGGAACACAATATCAACCAAAATGATATACATTTTATTTTTCTGTGAAATATAATGGTATCGCAAACTACCTAATGGTGGATTTTAACTATCACTCTCCTATTCCCTCCTCATAGAGCAAGTGCAATTCGGAAAAAAGAACCTTAAGACAAAAATGGCCAAGATAATTTTTTCTTCTGGTTTTTGGTCTGGAGTCATTCTGCTGTTGCTCTGTGTGCCCCATTCTGGCACGCTGGGATAGGACTACTTGTTCTTTTTAACTATGATAAGATACATATAACAAAAAACTTACCATGTTAGCCATTTTTAAATGTACACTTCGACCACGTTAAGTACATTCACATTATTGGGAGACCATCACCACCATCCATCCGAGACCAGTTTGTACCCTGCAGAACTAAAATGCCACACCCATTAAACACTTCTTCCCTCTCCCAGACCCTGGCAACTACCATTACCCTTTCTGTCTCTATGAATTGGAGTACCGAGGTACCTCATATAAGAGGCTTCATACACTATTTGACATTTTGTGACAGGCTAATTTGAATTAGCATAATGTCCTCCAGGTTCATTTGTGTTGTAGCATAGGTCAGAATTTCCCTCCTTTTCAAGTTGAATAATGTCCCCTTATATACACTTACCACCTGTTGTTTATCGGGTCTCCACTGATAGACATTTGGGGCGCCTCCAACTTTGTCTATTGTGAGTCATGCTGCCATGAACGTGAATGCACGAACATCTGTCTGAGTCCCTGCTGTCAGTTCTTCTCGGTGTGTCCCCAGAAGAGGAGTTGCTGATCAGATGGAAATTCTGTGTTTACTTTTTTTCTAGGAACCGCCATGCTGTTTTCCACAGGCAGCTGCACGTTTTACGTTCCTGACCGCAGTGCACAAGGATTTTAATTTCTCCCCATCCTCGTCAACCCTCGTTATTTTCTGATTTTGAATTTTGTTTTTCTTTTTGTTTTGGTTCTGTTTTTTGTTTTTTTAAATTATAGACATCCTAATAGTGTTTTAAAGCTTTGATTTACCTACGGTTTCTAATTAATTATATTGCTGAGGAAGGTTGACTCTACAAAGTCAACCATTTATTATTTATTACAAAGAATATGACTTCTTCTGTTTGCTTGAAGACACAGCTCTGGCACTTCCCTGTGGAGCGGAGGGGACCCAGTTCATTACTTCTGGTGGACAGTGGATGGCCTCGTGGGATCCAGGAAAGATCCCTCTTGGGGCCCTGGTTTCAGGACACGTCTGGGTGATATCATCGCCTGTAACCCGAGCCCACAGGAGTCATGCTCAGGGCTCTCCGCTCCATTGTGTATTCAGTCCCATCTTTGCTTGGTGCGCCATGAAGACCAATGCTTTCCAATCTCACTTGACAGCCAACTTTCCTAATGATTACACCTTTGCTTTTAAATTTAAAAAAAATCAAGGTTATTCTCTAAAAACTACACATTGCCTTATTTTCCTAAGTGCTGTCTTCATTAAAAGAGAAAGGGATGGTGGAGAGAAGGGGGAAGGACTAGACAAACAACATGCATGAATGACCCACAAACATGGACAACAGGGTGGGGACTGACTGTGGGAGCAAGGGGTGGGATGGGCGGAGGAGGGCCAAGTGGGGAAAAGGTGAGACAACTGTAATAGAATAATAAAAATGATTTAAAAATTGTTTTAAGTTATGCATAAAAAAATAAAAGCTCTCAAAGGGTACAGAGTAAAAAAAGCAAGAGAGAGAGACAGGAATGAATTTAAAACTAAACCCAAGGGACCTAGAAATTTCCGTAACATGTGCCATGAGGATAGGTGAGCACACCTGGGACAGGCTCCAGTCTTGCTAGGCCTGCTCACATTTGGGAATGACAATGAGGTGGGGGCAGGATGTGGGCATGGCAGCAGAGGCTTGAAGTTCCACTAAACAAGTGCTCAATCATAATTTATCATGGGCTATTGGCTTGCAGACTGGCCACAACAATTGGTAGGTGGCAGGTTTAATAAGCAAGGGAAATGACCAATGAGGTTTGTCTTGAGCAGTCCCAAAATCTCCACACCACCCACCAGCATCTTAAAAGTTTACACAAAGGCCTTACCTGGGTTCAGTCACATACACCATCCAGATGGTCTCAGCAACACCTTGCTCTTTCAAAGCTTCATCCTTGGAAGTGACAATGGCTGTAGGACTGGTGTCCTATTCCAAGGACAGGGGTTGAGGGGGAGGAGCCCTCAAACCACCTGGTTCCAGCTGGAGCTTCAGCTGGAGATCACGTCTCCTCGACGACCTCCTCCAACATGGGCTAGTCTTTACTCCAAATGCCTTGTATGTATTATCTCATTTAATTCTCAAAACAAATGACAGGTACTTTTACTATAGCACCCATTTTGCAGAGAGTTTAAGGAATTTACTAGAAGTCACACAGCAGCAGAATTCGGCAAGTCTGACTCCAGATTCTGCAGTCCTCACTACACCACGTCACTTTGATGTTGAGATTAGCCAGAGTGTCTCAGTACAGTCCCCTCATTCTCAAAACCACCTATGCTGTTAACAGCATGGAATGAGAATGGGAATAAAGGCCACTTTCTCTACCACTGTCCTGGCTTACTCATTTATTTACTCATTCATTTAACTGACAATTTCTACTGAGCCCCAACCACGTGCTAAGTACTATACTCTACTTGAACTTGAGAACATAGCAGGGGACAAGACAGACACGATCCCTCCCACTGTGGTGGGACTTACATACAAATCGACAATAAACATAATAAGCAAGAAAATTGGGACAGTGGTAAGTGCCAGGAATATCATAAGCATAACCAGCAGCGTGTCTGGGGAGCTACGTTGGACTCGGTGGGCGGGGCGGGGCGGGGCATCTGGGCTGAGGCCTGAGTGACAGGAGGAGCCTCCAGGAGAAGATCTGGGGTAAGAAAGCCTCAGGAAGGAGGGAAAGGAACCAGCCAGCTGTGTTTGAAACAGACATCAAGGCAGCATTCTTAGAGTGAAGTGAGTGCGGGGCAGGGAGCGGAGGTAGGCAGGGGCCAGGAAGGGTAAGAAGAACTTTTCGGGTCATGGAAAAGATTTTACACATTACAGTAAGTGTGGTGGGAAAACATTGGAGAGTTTGAAAAGGAAAGTGAGATGACCTCTTTTTTTCATTCCCTAATTTCGCTGCTTGTAGTAGGAGTCCCCAGACAGTTAACAGAGACCTTTCGCTGGTGTTGGCGCTTTAGCGAATGGATCCTCTAACAGGTAACTGCCACCATGGTTCCTTCCCCCGTGGTTCCTCGGATTCCCACTTAGGAGGGAATCTTTGTGGTAGAACTCCCTAGTCTGAGGCTTGCTCTTAGGGCCCCAGAGAGACTATGAACCGTCCAGGAACCTGTCCGCCAGCCTCTGAGGTTGTGCCCAAACTCTGTCTGGGCTATATGTGCATTAGTATATGCAGTCAGTACCCACCAGCTTCCCAAAGAGATCGCGAAGCCACGGCCACGAAATTCCTGGCTCCTCTGCGTGAGAAGAACGTGCTGTGGGAGAGCCCCTGGAAACAACTCCACGTGAAAAAGTAATACCTGCGATGATAAGAGGCACCTATAAAACCCTATGAAAAAAACTAATGTGGTGTGTCAACTGTAATTGAAGAATAAAAAATTATTTAAAGTCAAAACAAACAAACAAAACCACGGGCAGTAGAAGTTTTACAAGACAATAGGTATTGTCTGGGCAACTTGGGTTGTGTTTCCTTAACAATTACATGGTGAAATTATTTCAAAGTGAGCCTTTCAATTTCATTAGCATTAAAAAGCCCATACTAACTGGGACAAAACAGCCCAAAAGAGTCACTCCTTTATTTTATTTTGCCCTCTTTCTTCTCAGTGAGAGCAACTCGGACTTGGTTCGTGGTGCATTCGGCGTGCTGTGGCTGGCTGGCTGTGCTTTCTCTTCTCCCCGAGGTTAAATTGGAGTTATTTTGTGTGCTTTGAAAAAGAAGCATCTGCAAGTTATTTTGAATCCAGTTTTGACGTGGATGGCTTCTGCTTTTATAGTGGTGGTTTTGTAGCCCCGCTATCGAGGCTGTTTGGATTGTTTTCGAGGTGCATGATGAGAGCCTCACCCAGACAGTTTCACAGCCACTTCTAAGTCTTTTCAGGGTGTGCACTTGCATTAGAATGTGTAAATGGTAGGTGAAATTAGAAAACAAACTGTAATTGGAAACATTAAATGTCTGCAGTATAAAAAGTAACTGTGTCCACATTCAACATTGGCTTAGGGAGAAACAAACATCGCCGGGAATGAAAAGATATGAGTTTTTTTCACAGTAATGCCCATGATTTTCGAAAGCTATTAACTTTATCATTTCATTTCCCCATCTGTAATAATAAACTAGGTGAGAACGCTTTCATTGCCATCATTAAAGCTTTTTCCCGGAGCTCTGATTACTCTCTCAGTGAGATTATTTCCCATTATGTTTAAGCAGAAATTTCATATCATGCACATATCAGCTAATTTGTATAGTACAATACTTCAAATATTTCCCTAAAAGGAGTTTCTCTGTCTCATTCACATTATGCTACACTTGTTCTTCAGCGTGAAAAGTAACCAATATTTCAGAGGTAAATAACTAGACTAAGCCAAATTATTTAAGTCCAGCCAAGTTTCATCATTGAAAATAAGGAAAATTTATTGTATTCCATCTTTTTCCTTCTGGTTCTTTAGGGGTTTCCCTCCCCCGTTTTCCCTCAATTCTTTGCTTGAATGCACTTATTTGAACCAAGAACCTCTTGCCTTCAGCTGAGAATGCTCCCAGCAGTTGCTTTTGGCTTGTGTCTGCTCATTCCTAAAAAGGCTCTCTTTATCTGCCAAGGTCCCGAACAAGTTGTTCTCAGCAAGGACTCCTCAGACCATGCCCTATACCCACTCCTCCACGAGGCTTAATCATGCCTTCTTCCATATCCAGTGAGACTTTGTAACCACTGCTGGTACAGCACAGAAAACATTGTATTAATTTTACTTGGGAAGAAACCATTTCTTATTTATCTTCGTATGCCTAGATTTTGGGCACATGTGTCAGTGCCAAGCACAATGCTGGGCCCTATTTATTGGATTAAAAAAAAAGAATACTATGAAGTTTTAGGGACCTTACTTGTGGTCTCTGAGTACAAGGAGTATCATGAGGAGAAAAGGATGGGTATTTGTGGCAGAGACCGCTTTCAGTATTCATTTCCCCTTTTCTCAATTGTACTAGAACCCCTGATTTTTGGCTGGGCACATGGCAATGCAGAATACAGATTAAATTTCTCAACCGCCTTTGCACCTGGGCAAGGTCATGTGACTCAGCTTTGGCCAATGGAACTGTCATGTGGCAGCTTCCAGGAATTTCCCTTAAAAGAGAGCTGGCACACATCGTACTTCTTTTTTTCTTTGCCACTTTCTATCTGACTGGAATGTAGATTTGAGGCCTGGAACTGAGCAGCCCTCTTGGACCATAAAGTGATCTAGGGAGGTTATGTATGGTGAAGCATCAAGACAGAGAGAGAAATAGCCTAAGTGTCCATCAATGGGTGAATAGATAAAGAAACTCTGGTATATATATAGATACCTGTATATAGAATGAAGTCCTGCCATTTGTAACAATGTGGTTGAAACTAGAGGGCATTACGTTAAATGAAAGATAAATACTGCATGGCATCACTTATATACAGAATCTTAAAAAAAGTCAAATTCATAAAAGCAGAGAATAGTGGTTGCTGAGGACTGGGGGGTGGGGGAAACAGGGAAGTGTCCATCAAAGGTATAAACTTGCAATTATAAGATGAGTACATGTAAGTTCTGAGGATCTGGTGCCCAGCGTGGGGACTGCAGTTAACAGTGATGCACTGCATATTTGCAGCTTGCTAAGCAAGTAGACCTCAAGTGTCCTCACATGCAAAAACTGGTGACTGTCAGGTGATGAATGCATTACCTTGACTGTGGCAATCATTTCACACATATGTGAAATGTATATATCAAATCATCATGTGGTACCCTTTAAATATACAACATCTTATTTGTGGATTACACCTCAATAAAATCGGGGTGGGGAGAGAGCCAAGATCCCTGAGTCCCCATAGAGTGAAACCACCCTACCAGCTCGAGAATACCAATTCTGGACTTTTGTGTAAGAGAGAAACTTCTATGGTGTTTATACCATGGTTATTTGAAGTTGCTGTTACAGCTGAATCTAGTCCAGAAACTCTATTGCATTTTACTCCTCCTGGTTGGTGTATTTGAAATTTCTAACATCAAAAATTAAAAAAAGAAAAACCCTCCCCCAGAAGCTTAGATGAGTCATATCTGGAATCTCTAGACAGGAAAATTGAATGTATTAATATCCTCAATTACTAATGCACACAAACACATACATTTTGGGCATCAATTAGTAGCTTTTGTTATTGAGTCCTTGCTGTATACCAGACACTATGCTATACTTTATATGCATTATCTTATTGAATCCTCATAAAAACCTTATGATGCAGGGACTTTTATAGCTCTACCTTATCAGTGCGGTAGCTGTAGATTAGAGAAGCTAAGTAAACAGCTCATCGGTAGCCAAGGCAGGGTGTCATAATCTAAGCCCACACATTAACCACTCTTGGGCACTGCTGTGGGATGGGCAGGTGGAGGACAGACCCTTTCTCTGCCCACCAGAGAGCTTTACTTCCAAATCCATTGAGCTCCATATGGCAAATGCCAAGTTAGCCAGGAATGGGATTCAGCTATCAGCAAAGGGACCATTGGATATACCCAGGGAGAGAACCAGACAAAACTGAAGAGTCAGAAGCTCCTGCACTGGCCCTTCAATAAAAAGCCAGAGGCTAGAAAGACACACCTGTTCATGAATAAGCTGGCAGTGGGGGTGGGAATCTGCGTTTGGGTGGGGTCTCACTGCACGGGCACAGCCGTGGAACTGAAGTCAGGAGTCAGACGTGATGATGCAGGCACATGGTAACCATCAAATCAGATTTATATGTACAGACCAGAGGCTCAAACACTTGAAATTCATATTTAACAAGAAAGACATTGGGGAAAAAAGAGTTTTATACATTTTGCTACTCGGCTTCATGGTAACACTGAAACATACTAAAACAGTAATTAATTCCCTTTCACTGTCCAAGGCATAAACACTCATTCACTCATGAACTATGCTCCGAGGGCCTGCTGTGGGGGTGGGCTGCGCTGCAGTGGGCAAGGGCCTCCAGGGTGGCGCACTCAGGTGGGGGCAGACCTGCCTATGAACAGATCGGTGCAGTGCAGGGCACCACGTGCCCTAATGGAAGGATGTGCAGGGCTGTGTGGGCCCTAAATGAGAAGCTGCCACCTTAGGGAAGCTCTTTGATGATGGAGCCGAGTTCTGAGAGGTGACTAGGACTTACCCAAGAGGGGTGACAAGGAGGGGAGAACCGTTCCTAAGAAAGGGAGGAGCAAGTGCAAGGCTCAGGGCAGCCAGTCACCTTCCAGAAAACGGGCTTCCTTCTAAGGCTGGAGCACAGGGCTGAGGAAAGAAGAGGCAAAGAAGAGAGTGGTTCTTAAAGTGAGCAGTTTAATGATAAGCTATATCAAATTTATGTTTAGAGTGTCAACCAGCATTCATGGTCCTTCTCCTTGTTCTTCATTGTAGTTCGAAAGACAGTGGTTTCAAACTCCAGTCCTCCAAAGAACAACGCAATGACCCATCGCCTGCTAATAGTGCCCATCCCCCTTCCCCCCAACAGAACTCATTTCCCAGGTCTTCACACAGGCCTCCTCCTCCCTAGGTGAGTCTGGAGATGCTGGCTCATGTTCAGGTTCCGGGGTGGATCCTTGTTTGTCTAGGGCAGAGGATCACCCACGGGCCTACCACCTGTTTTGTAAATAGTGTGTATTTGAAAACAGCCACACCCATCATTTCCTGTGGTTGCTTTTCTGACGCAACAGCAGAGTTGTGTGACAGAGACTGTATGGCTCACAAAACCTAAAATATTTATTACCTGGTTCTTCACAGAAGAAGTTTGCTGATCCCTGGTCTAGGCCAATCAGAGCACTGCATTCCCCTGGCAGATTTTATCGGTCCCAAGACAGGCTTATTGCTTAAACTGGCCAATCAGATTAAAGGCAAGAACTTACGTTTTATGTGTGGGAAAGGACTCCCTCATTCCCATCGATGATGCCCCCGTTGCTGTCATGGCTGTTCTGCAGATGGCAGAACCAAGGGATGGAAAGATCCAGGTCCCTGATCACACAGTTAAGCCATTAAATCAAGCAACCCAGAAAGCCTGCCCTATCTCTGGACTGAGTGTTGCATGAGATAATACATTTCCTCATTGTTTAAGCCAGTTTGAAGGAGGCTGTCTCTTACTGGGTAGTAAAGGCATCCATCGTTGCTGTATAAGTAATGCCATCTTGTTCAAAGGCCAGACTCACAGCTGGCTAAGATACCTAAAACATAGTTCCAAACCCAGAATTAAACAGAGGAAATGAAGGTAAGAACCAGCACCATCACAAGCCCATGCACATTGCCTGCAGGGGAGGGTCTAGGGGCAACCACAGACCTTTACCCACCGTTGACTGAAAGTTTTTGAAAAATAAAGTTCCTAATCCAATAAACTCAAGATGATTTTTAGAGAATAACAGTTCAGATACAGCATATTGGAAACCGGGGGAGTGGGGAGGTGCATCAGGAAAAGTGACAGCCGGCTGCCTAGGAGGAAAGAGAAAGACAGAAGAAACAGAAACAAACAAAACAAAACAAAAAGTGGATCGTGCCAGTTAGTATGGAGTCAAAAGCTCCCATAAGTGGCCGGCAATGGCCCCAGGAAGGACAGCGTTTATGTTAGACCGTCATAATCCGTGCTTATAAAATATGGCCTCGGCATGCCAAGCATAGAATTAGTTATGTCCAGGCTACTCTGTTTAATCAAACAAATAAGAAGGTAGGCTCTTGCGTTCAAAGATTTTCTGACTGTCCTCAAAAAAGTTTTCTCTGAATAACACAGTGACAGTTCAATAATGCAGGAAACACGCCCCATTCCTCAAATGCTACATCAAAGGAGCCTTTGCAAAAAGCGTCCGACTTCAGACACATTCTCGCTGCTCCCCGGACCAGCAGGACTGTACTTTTCTAACATCAAACACTGACTCAATTACACAGAATCCCAGAAAGCAGGATCCAGGAATGGAATGACATTTCGGGCACAGAGGCCAGCGCCGTGCGGTGAACAAAGCACACACATGCACGGGAGTCAGAGAGCTCTGAACCCAACCCTCAGTTCCATGTCCACGCTGGCCGTGGGGCCTCTGTTTCCTCACTCACAGGGCAGGAGGAATGATGTGTGCCTTCCCTGATTGCTGTAAGATCATACACACACACACACATACACAAGTACCGATGGCATGTACACAACATCTACATACGTAATTAGGTCTCCATTTGTGGAAGCTGTCACTGTCTATTATTGTTATTGGTATTATTATTGTTGTTTTTGTTCTATTCCAAGTGTTCTAAAACACTGTATTTGAAGGGCAAAGTTGCTATAGAACAATGTCAAGCTAAGGAGGACCAATCCCATCTGCCTTGTTTAAATCTTCGTCGGACTTCCTTTGGTTTGTAACTGGCCCCATGCACTCAGTGCGAAGAGAGACCAGAGAAAGAGGTAGACTGCTCCAGACGGGCAGGAGGATGTTTAATCAGCAAGGGGACTTACTGACGAGGCTTGTCTTGGGCGGTAACAGGAGGAGGCGGTCTCTGCACTCACCCGCCGGAATGTTAAAGTTGACACAGAGGCCTGCACTGTGTTAGGTCATCTGTTTCATGATGGTCTTAACAACACCTGACTCCTTGAAACAGCTCCCACTGTGGGAACGGGGGTGGAGCATGTATTCTGAAGAGGCGCAGAGGGTGAGGAGCCTCTGATTGCCCGGTCCAGCTCTTAGGTCCACTTGTGGTCGGATCCTCTAGATGGCCTCCTCCAGCTCCTCTGGGGAAGCGGAGTGAGCCAAAATGCTGGGACTAAGAGCTGAGTCCTCCATAAACAGTACTTTATTCAGGAATAAGAATTCCACGAGAACCTATTCATGGAATGGGAATGATTTCAAGCAATCATTGGATCCAACAACCCACTACTCCTCCCAATGAGTCAGAGGTCAGATGAGGTCATCACTTAAATCGATAAAGTGCAATGAGTGGCTGAGACAGTCAATGTGTTCAATCTAGCCTCTAACCTGCCCGGAATGGCCTCAAACTATTTAACAGCAGGATCTTCGGGGGACCCAAGCTATTCAGCAGTGACCAGCACTGAAAAGAGGCATGCGGAGGTTAATGATGGCCTCAGGAAGCTAGCAAGTCCAAGACGTTGGCTGATTCAGTTCCGGATGAGGGTCTTCTTCCCGCCTGGCCGGCGGCTGCTTTCTCGCTGTGGCCTAACTTGTTGGAGAGGGAATTATCTCTCTCCCTTCCTTTTCTTTATAAAACCACTAATCCCATCATGAGGGTCCCATCCTCAGGACCTCATTTAATCCTAATTACCTCCCAAAGGGCCCATCTCCAAATACCAGCACACTGGAGATTTGGACTTCAATGCATGAAGTTGGTGCGGGGAGGGACACGATTCAGCGCATAGTCTGACCCTTCAGCAACGTCTTCACCTAAAACCTAATTCCATTCTCTAAGTCATAAATAGTTTCTGAAGTGAGTTTTCTCAGATTTTCCAAAATATTTCTTCTTTTAGCCATGATTAAGCATAAAGAATTTCATCTCAGCTGGGAGAACAATGGAGAGAATCAGCTCTGTATGAGTAAGGGCGCTTTGATAAAAGAAGCCTCCGTGACATTCTTTTCCACTGAAGAACACTTAGAAATTACATGAAGCACAGAAGGGAAGGCCAAGGATAAGAGAGGGAGGGTGGAAAATAGGCCTATCTCAGCAAGAACTCCAGCCTCCAAACAACGGTTCTGTTCTGTCTCTGGCTAGCCTGAGCCGGGCTCCGGAGCCGACCGCACTCCAGCTGAGGCCCGTACAGTGTTGATTACCAGATATGGTCTGTGTTACAAGGCAGTAAACCTCAAATTTGTGAGAGAAACAGTGGGGTGAGGAGAAGAGATTGGAAACAGGAGTCAGCCTTTAGTGACTTTCTTGAGACTCCGTGGAATAATCTCTGGAGTAATTTAATGAGAAGGCCCGAGTGGGTGCAGGGGCTGATGGGCTGGTTTCATGCTCATTCTGTGCCGACCTCTGCAGTGGTTGAAAAAAACCAAACAAGTCTGGACGATCGAACATCCGTCTCTTGGTACCTGAGAATGGATCAGAGAAAGAGAATCCTGAGCAGAAGGTGGAAGCAGAGAAAGTCTTAAAATATGTATGACCGATTCGGTTACCTCTGGGGAGGCACAGGGAAAGGAGGAGGAAGTAAAATGACATTTACTGAGAACCAACCAGAGGGTAAGGCCTCGGAAGGCCGGGGGGCGGGGGGGTGGGGGGTCCTGCCTGTCCTGTTCCCAGTGGGTTCCCCTGTCCCGAACATAGGCCCGGACACACAGGAGATACTCAGTAGGTACTTGTTGTAGGAAGGAAGACATGGCACATAGCCCATTATAATGTTGGCACTCAGTAGATATTTTTGAAAGAATCAATTAACTAATGAATGCCTACCGTATGCCAGGCACAGTTTCATTCTTTCATTCAGTTTACAAGGACGAAAAAATCCTTCATTTGCCAGACATTCTGCTGGACACTGAGCACTCACACCAGTAGAGAGACCGTTTCTGCCCCCAAAGAGCTTCAGTGTTGGGGAGATAGGTGCAGGGACAATGGCGGTGCAACGTGTAATGGTCACAGGCTGTCGCAGGCTGCGGGGGAAAGATAGGGGGATCTCAGACTCCCTGGGAGAGTTGAGGCAGCATTTATGGTGAAGCCAGCCTTTGAACGGAGACTTTGAGAGGAGCAGAGGATGGTGTGAGGGAAGATTACAAGAAGTTCATCCTCGCAAGAGAAAAATTCAGTGGACCATAGACAGTGGAAGAGGGAATTGAGAAGGGAAAGAGATGAGGCTTAGGCCTCGTCATAAAGGGATTTCATCTGAACTGGTCTGAACTCACTCTCTAGAAGACAGGACCAGCTTCGTGGACATGCGACCTGTGCGGTCCCACAGTACTCCAAGCCCAGCCGGGCCCCATGCTCGGTTTACTGCTCTGCTGTCGGCTCTCTCGAAATTCTTACTCATTTTGTCCTTGAACATGTGTTTTATAAGTGAAGTCCAATGGGACAATGACGCCGGCGCATAGCAGAGAAGGTATATGCAATACGCATGTCTGCACTATCTTACTGCTTCCTTTACATGTGGGATTCATGAAGACCCACAAGCACAGTGTTCCAGTGGACCTACTATGGGTGGGACTTTTGCAACTCAGAACAAGTACAAGGTAAACATATTATGGAAGCTACCAGCTCCTACTGAAGTTTGATAATATGTGTGCATACTAAGAAGTGAGATAAAAGGGTTGGGTTAATTTTATGCAATGGGCTACAAAATACAAATTGTATCATTTCAGTGATTCCACATATGAGTTCAAGGCTCCCCTATTTGCATGTACAACTGGCATTGCACAATATAAAGATGAATAATAAAGTTTGTGCTAATAATTCATAATCTGAATTTTTCTTTACATTAAGTGGCAAATAAAAACACCATGACAAGTTGAGAGAGAGAGGAAGACAGAGAGACTCCTAAAAACAAAAAGAAAGGAAAAAGCTTCATACTTTCATATTTTAGTACATTTAATGGCATTTTCCCTTGCTTTTTAAACATTTTGCACCAAGTCCCAGAATTTGTGTAGCTGGCTTTGATGAGGAGCCATCAGAAAACCTTGAGCAGGGAAGACACATGACAAGCAAAAATTATTTTGGAAGAACAACTCTCAGCAGGGTGTGGTACAACCAGGAGAAAGGTCGATGAGGCCTACGTGAGAGCAGGGGCGGGGGGATGAGAGAAAGGGACAGATGTACAAGGAGCTGGCGGCAGACTCCTAGGGCTGGTGATTCATTCCACACAGGAGGTAAGCAAGAGGGAGGAATATAGCCTGACTCCCAGAGTTCTGGCTTCAGCCTTTGGCTATACCATCCCCTGAGGTATGGAGCAGGAGGAAGAGAGAGGGTGGGTGGGGTGGGTGGGGGAGGAGAGATGGGCTGAAGGCGAAGGTTGGTCTGGGACCTGGGGTGGATAGATAGACTTCTCTGCTGGGTCTGCACAGTGCTTCTCACTCCGCTTTCTGGTAACAGACCCCACCTCTGGCCTCTGGGGTGTAGCTGCAGCCTAGGCTGGGGATCGTCCTGCTACCTGGCCACAGCTAGTGGTCCAACAAGTGGACAGGTAGGTTTTCTCAGCCAGAATCATCAGAGCCCTTCCCTCAGATTTTTCAAACTAAAGCTGGGAGCTGTCCTCTTCCTCTCTAGCTCTAGAAGTGAGTCTGCGATTGCCCAACAAAGCTGAGTGACCCTGAGACTCGGGTCTGAGAGTGAAGCCAACAGAGAGAGGATGAGCAGTGAGCCTGTCCCCTGCCTTTGAGTTCCTGGATCCCGCAGTTCTGAGCTTCCTTCCACCCTTCCAGGGAACAGGATCTAAGAAACGCAGTCTCCCCTCACTCCCCTCCACCCTCTTCCGGCCTCTTATACTTTTCTTAAGCTACCTGGAGTTAGGGCTCTGTCACTTTGGACTGAAAGAGTCCTGATTAGCACAGGACAGGTGGCTGGGTGCCCATGGAAACCGCTTGTGACAGATATTACTCCCGCATCCTGGAGAAGAGGACTGGGGGTCAGGAAGGTTAAAGAACTGCCCAAAGTCTCACGGCTAGCACGCCACCATGCCAAGGCTCGAATGCAGGCATGTCTAACTCCAAAGTCAGTCATCTCTCTGTGTTGCCACACTTTCTTCCTAATACCTTCTTTGTTCTTAGCATTCCTCTCTTTAAACTCGGGACTTCAAATTTAGGTGTATTCATGCTGCTGACCTTCTGTTTCTTGCTCAATGACCAAAAGCAATGAGGGCCCAACAGTGGGTTCTCCGGAGCGTTTCCCAGGCTCTGACTACTCCCAGTTTAAAAGTCACTGGTACCAGAGGGCCTCGTTGCTAATTTTGCAGAAGTTTAAAGTCACTGACCTTATCACTGAAACCTTGTTTTTCTAAACTTTGTCTTGTTTTATGAGTTCAAATGGAAAGTCACGTCTTAATTCCCTACAGAGTTACAAGGAGGTGATAACAAACTGAGCCCAAGGCCTCGGATCTTGAGAAAAGCTCTCCGTGCCCTTTCCTCGAGCCTGCCTCTCTGCTTATTGTCACATTCTCTTCCTCATGGAACCTTCTTTTTCCTTCTTTCCCATTAACCCAGTGTATTCTTAAGGGAATCTTTTCTAACTCATTCTAAGGAATTGTGGCAGAGACTATGGTCCCCAAATTGTTATTTACTCCTCTTCCCTTTCAAAAATAGAACCCCACATTTTAAAAACAATTCTTTTTGAGACATAATTCACATATCATAAAATTCATCATTTTAAGGTGTACAGTTGAATGTTTTTAGTAGATTCACAAGGTTGTACAGCCATCATCACTACCAAATTCTAGACCATTTCATCGTCCCCCACGCCAACACACACACACAAACCTCATACCCATTAGCAGTGACTCCCCATTCTCTCCTCCCTCCAGCCTCTCTGGCATCCGTTAATCGACTTTCTATCTCTGTGGAGTTTCCTATGCTGCACATTTCACATAGGTTGAGTCATCTAATACATGGCCTTTTGTTATGTAGCATATTGTTTTCAAGGTTCATCCACATTGTAGCACGTGAAAGTACTTCATTCTCTTTTATTGCCAAATAATAACAGCACTCCATTGCATGGACACACCATAACACCATATTTCGTTAAACCATCTATAACTGGCGGACATTTGCGTTTGCCCCCACTCTTTGGCTATTAGGAATAATGCTACTATGAACACTCACGGTCATGGCTTTTAGCAGAGCGCACTGAGCCTGATAAAACATCAACTCCTCAGCTTCCCCAGAGCTGTAACACTCATCTCTTCTAGCAAGGCTCACAGCACAGGATCTTTTGTGGAAATTGTAATGAAGGGTGCATTTTTCTTCCCAAACTTGGTATTTCTTGGAGTACTGCTCAAAAGATTTATAAAGTATACTACACATATAAACTTACTAATATTGATATATTTACTTGCAAGAATGACTTCTCATTAGCAGCAGACAGAGCCACAAACATAAAGACATGGCAGCAGCTACTAGCGAGACTGACTGACTAATGGTGGGAACTTTTCTCATCCATGCTCCTGTCCCGATTTCCAGAAGCGTCAGCCTTAGCCTCTACCATGTGCTCCATGCAGCCTGGGCACCCCTGATAAGAACACTCATCTCTTTGATAACCAGAAGCTCCCTTGAAGGCGGGAAACCCATGTCTCCTTCACATCATTAAACTTTCAGTGCCTTGCTTGGGGTTTGGAACAAAGTGCATGCTTAATTAATATGCACTGAATTGAATTTCACTGACCACAGAAGTGCTGTTTAGCCGAGCTTCAGAAGATGAACATGTCAAGTGGCTTGGGAGGGAAGAGCGTTTGGGGCTGAGGGAAGCAATCTCTTCACCCACACAGGCACACCCAACAGAATGGTTTCAATGGTTCAATGACCTTCAGATGGCAGGTGGGCAAAGGGTCATAGCAGGTGGTGAATCCGGCCAGATTATGAGGGGGCTTGTGTCCCTGCTAAAGAATACAGATGGGACACTCTAGGCAACAGGGAGCCTCTGAAGAAGACCTTCCAGAGGCAGACCGCCTGCATTGGAATGCCACCCACCTCCAAAATTAGCAAATTGTGAGCAGTTCTCTAACCTGCCTGGGCCTCACTTTCCTCATCTTTAAAACAGGGATTATAACATCAAACAATCAAAGAGCTTTTGGATAAAATGCCCGGAGACAATGCAGGTGAAATGCAGGTATGGTTCCTGGCACATAAAATAGCTCAGGAAGTGCCTGTTCATTATTATTATTGTTTTTGCTCCTGCTATCAGCAAAGGGTTTTAAACAGCAGGGTGCCACGATCAAATTTGTATCTTGAGTGAAAATCACAGGCCAGTCCCCTCCGGGAGATGTATGCTCAGACCTGACAAAGCTCTTTCCTCCTCTTTCTCTATTGTTTTCCATGGTGGTCTCTCAGACCTGAAGGACTACAGACCTCTGTGAAGGTCTTCAGTTTTCTCTCTTAGCTTCCACGGATTAGCTGTAGGGAGGCAAAGCAGATGAAATGACAGTCAGTGAAGCAACAGCCTGATGTCACAGGAGTCTTAGGTGGAGAAAACAGGAACGGTCAATACCATTTAAAAATCATGTCCGGTAGCCCAGACACTAAGTAGGCCCTGGGAGGCAAGGGGTGAGAGGTCTTTGGGTCTGCTAGCCTTACGTTTCCTACCGAGCTGACCTCCGTTTTCTCTTTGGGGAGCGGCAGGCACAGTCCTGGCCTTTGGAACCTTGTCTCTGCCATGTCATTTGTTTGAGCCTCAGTTTCGGCATCTGTAAAATGGGGATATTAATACTTATGACTCATCTTCTCATACCACAAGATGAGTTTACCACACCCTTTCCTCTCTTCTCAAACTTTCAACACCCGCTCACCCTCATTGCTTTGAGCTGATGATCTCGTTTCTTATTTTACTGAGAAAATAAAAGCAATCAGAAAAAGCACTCCTTCATCCTCCTCCATTTAATCTCCTATTGTTACATGTATCAGTCCGAATGCACTGTTCCTGCTTCTGTCCCCTTCATATGTGTCCTTCTCTTGTCTACTCAAGGACGGTGCTCCTGCAACTCTCACTCCACTGTCCTGTATCTTCCATTCTACCCCCCGCCACCACCGCTCTGCAGGGTCATTCTCATCAGTATGGAAATAATCTAAGAAATACAGAATCTCCTTCAGTCTCTTCCAGATTTTTATGTTTTCTTTAGCTGATTGCAGCTAGGCTTCTGTTATTTGCAACCGGAAAAGTCCTGGTTAATACAAGACACGTAGATAGGTGCCTATGGAGACAGCTTGTGTCCTTTTCCCAGTTGGTCTTCAGTGGGTAAAAGGTTACAGCGCCATAGGGTTCATCCCTTCTCTGCCCAGAGGATATGGCAGCTCTAAATTGCCCAGCTGTGCACTTCCTGTCGCCGCCCTCACAGCTGCCCAGCAATTTCAGATGCAGTTGGATGAATGTTTGAAACCACCCTCATAATAGTTTAATAGGGAGAGATATTTTTTAATAAAACTTAAAAAAATAGCATGCTTCTATAAAATTCCTTTCACACGGTTTTTCACAGAGTATCTGTTGAAGAGGAGGGTAATTGGCTTCAGGATTTGAATGAGTCATACTAAAGGCAGTAAAATAAGTAGGAGACTCAGTGCTTAACATTGAGCAGTTTATATTTATGAGTGAATGACTGGAGGAATGAATGAATGAATTAAATTAACCATTTGCAAACGTGTTGTAGTCCTAGAATAGGTTTTTGTAACTTAGTTGTTTTGAATTTGGGATGCATTTGCCCATAGAAACAATGTTATAAGTGATATTTATGTGTCAAGAAATCTCACTAAGGCTGTTTAGCCCATAATGTAGCAACAAAATGTAAAAGAAAAAAGTAATGGCATTGTGTAAAAACACCGATTAAACAGTTTTGAATGCTGGTGTTTGAGGAAAAGTAACTAATTAGGAGATAAAAACTGTGATTCCCAAGGGGACTTCTGAGACCTTTCCAGGGTTCCAGATTGTCCTTTTTACATCTATTTTAAAATTAAAATGTATGCCTTTCTTTCCGTTGGTACAATCATACCATTTGTGTGTGTGTGTGTGTGTGTGTGTGTGACAATCATACTATTCTTATCATCAGCAGGCTCACTGTTGGTTATCTGGTAGGTGATTAATAACTGTTGTGTCTCTAACTGGATGGAAGGGTGGGAGCAAAGCAAGATGGGGGTTTGGGGAAAACTTCTCTTAAGTAATCGGGAGAGTTGGAATAGATGACCATGTCACAAACAGCACTCATGTATTTGCTACCGTGTGTCTCCGTATTCAGAATAAAGGAATGCGACGCGCTGTGCTCCTCGGAGGCTTACTGTTTCCAGGAGTGAGACCTACACACAGAAGTGCTGCTGGGTTAAGACTTGTTGGATGCCAACCAGGGTGACAGCCGCGGTTCAGAGGACGGAGTGATCTCTGGGGCCAGGCAGGGGGAAGGAAGAGTTTTGAGTTTGATGTTGTGGAAGAGGATTTCAGTCTGGAGAGAGTTGCGAGAGTGCATGAGGTGAAATTACCTGAATGATACTTGTCAGAAAATACAGCAAAAGGGACTCCCGGCCAAGATGGAGGCTTAGGTACACACACTGTGCCTCCTCGCACAACCAAGATAGGGACAACAATAATTTAGAAACAGACTAACAACCAGAACTGACAGAAAATTGAACTGTATGGAAGTCGGACACCCAAGGAGTTAAAATAGACACGTTCATCCAGACCTGTAGGAGGGGTGGAGTCGGGGGTGGGGGGTCAAGGAACAAAGAGCGTTGGGACCAGTGCACAAGCTGTGGCCGGCAGACCCCGGCCGAGGGGCGGCAACTGGCAGACCCAGCGAGGTGGTGATTGTGAAGCAAGGCACTGTGCACAACCCAGGATCCCAGCGCTGGGAAATAGAGCCTTGGGACACTGATTGAAAACACCTATGGGGGTTGAGGCACCAGGAGAGACTCCCAGCCTCATAGGAGAGGTCCTTGGAAAGACCCACGGGGTGCACAAGCCCACCCACATGGGAATCAGCACCAGAAGGGCCCAGTTTGTTTGAGGAAAGTGGCGGAAGGGACTGAAGTCCAATGGAGAGAGGAGCAAGCGCCATTGTTCCCTCTCAGACCCCGTCCCCACATACAAGGTCACAACCCAGCGACTGGGGTGCCCTGCCCTGGAGAACACCTAAGGCTCCGCCCCTCATACATAACAGGCTCAATCAGACCAAAAAAAAAAAAAAAAAAAAAAAGATGGCTCAAACAGAAGAACAAATGAAAGCTCCAGAACCAATCCTTTTAAGCAACCAAGAGATAGCCAACCTATCAGATGCACAGTTCAAAGCACTGGTGATCAGGATGCTCACAGAACTGGTTGATTTTGGTTGCAAACTAGATGAAAAAATGCAGGCTACAATAAGTGAAATGAAGAAAAATGCACAGGGAACCAATAGTGATAGAATGAAAGAGAGGTCTCACATCAATGGAGTGGACCAGAAGGAAGAAAAAAACA
>CM052539.1:11319821-11392489 GCA_028533065.1 Trachops cirrhosus
AGATCAAGTGCTTCTCAGATAAGGTCAAGTTAAAGGAGTTCATCATCACCAAGCCCTTATTATATGAAATGTTAAAGGGACTTACCTAAGAAAAAGAAGATAAAAAACATGTATAGTAAAATGACAGCAAACTCATAATTATTAACAACCACACCTAAAACAAAAAGAAAAACTAAGCAAACAACTAGAACAGGAACAGAACCACAGAAATGGAGATCACATGGAGGGTTATCAACAGGGGAGTGGGAGGAGGAGAGAGGGGGAAAAGGTACAGGGAATAAGTAGCATAGATGGTAGGTAGAAAATAGGGAGGGCAAGAATAGTACAGGAAATAGAGAAGCTAAAGAACTTATGACACATGGACATGAACTAAAGGGGGGGAATGTGGGTGGGAGAGGGTGTGCAGGGTGGAGAGGAATGAACGGGGATAATGGGACAAGTGTAATAGCATCATCAATAAAATATATTAAAAAATACAGCAGAAATAAGATACGTGATGTGAGCATTAATCTACAAAGAAGAAAGAATTGGGGGGTGGGGGAGGATGCTGGATGATTTCCCCTTGGAGTCCACACAATGGCTGGGGAAAGGTTGGCTCTTGATAGAGCTCACTGGAAATCATGGCCTTGGAGTTTTCAAGGGGCCAGGCAGCAAGTGATCAGACTTTCAAAGGTGTTTGCAAATCAGATTGTACCTTAATATTCCTAGGCGTTTCTGTGCAACATAGAATTTGTATAATTTCATCATATTCTTGTCGATTTTGGTGACATGTGTCCTATTGGACAAATTCTACTGATTTCTAAAGAAGAAACTCTGAAACCCTTGCCCTTGGTATTAAAAAGTGTCAAGTTCCATTTGCCAGTCTTCCCTCCAGGCTCCATCTCTCCCTTCCTTCTCCTTTTCCTCTAGCCTTCCTTAACTGTTTGACCAAATCACTTCACTGTCGGGGCCCCTTTTTAAAAAATGTATTTATACGTGAGATGACTAAACTGGAATACCTAAACGTTCCATTTCTAATAACTCGATTAGGAACTTTTCCAAAATGACACAACAAAAACCACGAGGACGAGACCTTATCCTATTGCTCAAATCAATATTGCTGTGGTTTCCGAAATGAGTATCGCAGATGATTTAGTGATCCGGTTTTTCTTAAAACTAAGTGACCTGTCTATTCTCAGAGTTATCTCTGGAGCACTGAGATTTGTCTAGAAAAAGTGGTGTAGAAGTGTCGAGTTCTCCTTCCCTAAAATAAAGTGGCAGGAGTCACAACAGCAAAACCTGTACGCGCCTAGCTCCTCCGATTCAAAAGTTTTCTGGGTAGCCACAAGCTGATAAGACCTTATGTTTCCGCCCTCGCGGTCCCCTTCTTGGGCTTTATGTGCGTTGACAGGAACAAGTACCGCCCCCTTAACCGTGGATGTTAACATCCCAAGCGTTCACAAAACCCCCCGGGGTCCCGCAGGGTCTGCGCCGTCCCACGAGGCACGGGCGCGGCGGAAGCGGGTCGCCACACTTCCGGTGCCGGCCGGGCGCTCGCCACACTTCCTGTTGATCCGGCTCCGCGGTGGGCTGGGCTTGGGGGCGGGAGGAGGCGGTGGCGGCCGCTGGCCAGGCGTGGGCGGTCGCGGGCTCGGAGTGTCCGTCTGGTCTCCTGAGCCGGGAGCAGTCTCCGCGGCCGCGCGTGCTATCCTCCATCCGTGCATCCGGCCCTCAGCCCCGCCGCGCGGCACCATGCCCGCCGTGGACAAGCTGCTGCTGGAGGAAGCGTTGCAGGACAGCCCGCAGGTACCTCCCGCTGCTCCAATCCCCCTCATCCGAGGGCTGAGGCCGAGGAGGCCCCTCCAGCCCGCCCCGGGGTGGAGGCAGGGAATGCTCGGAGTCCCCTCGGGGATGAGGAGGGGGCGGGCCCGGCCCCGCGCCCAGAGCCCGGGATGCCCCGGGAGCAGGCGTTCCTCTGGCAGAGCTGGAGAACCCGGGCAAGCCCCCTGTGGCCGGAGCCTTTGTGTCCTGACCCCTTTCCAAAGTAGGCTGAAACTGAGGCTGCCCGGCCTAAGCTCGGGTTCCACCACTTACTAGCTGCGTGCTGCGGGCAAAGAACTTAACCTTTCTGTGCCTCAGTCTTGTCATCTGTGAAATAGGGATAATAATCATACCTGCCTCTTTAGAGGTGTCAAAATGAAATAAGCAAATGCCTGTAAAGTTGTTACAGACAATGCCTGATACATTCATTGTACGTAAGCAAGGAGCCACCTTTATTATTATTTCTACTGCTGTTACCGATGTCATGGGACCCGGTGGACCGAGGGCCAGAATGGGCGGCACAGCCCAGATCTCTTTCCCAGCGGTACCAGGCCTCCCGTTGGCACCGTTTTCTCATTTGCAAAGAGATTAACAATACCAGCCCCATTTGTCGCGCAGAGTTTCATTAATGCCCTCCAGATGCGAGTCCTTTGAGCTCTGCAGGTGAAAGCTGGTGTGTACCTGTAGCACATGAGTGCAGAATGACATTAGTTCATAATTCAGTGCTCTTTTCCCCAGGGAACTTTTGTTCTCCATTAACATTTCCCCAGCTTCATATCTACTTTCCTGGTTCTGCATCCCTGGGACATTAAAATCAGTCTCTTTATTCCCTGGCGTCTCAACCCTTGGATAATAAGAATGAGATTAACCTCTTTTCCATTCACAGTTTCTCTTCTCTTTTTGGTTCCTTTCCATTTTCTTCTTAGTGGATTGCAGTCCTGGAATGATCCTTTGGGCTTAGCTACAGCCACGCTGCATCTCTCCAGTTCCGAATAAGTCATCAGAAGGGCTGTGGGCTTAGTTGTCCTGTGCCCATTTCTTTGTAATGAATTGTAAGCGAGCGGTGATTTTGGTTTTGTTTTGCTTGTTTGTTTTTTCTAATTGGTATCTGCTGGTCTGATTGACTTTTAAAGTCCTCTTTGAAGTCTCCAGAGGTTTGGCATGTTACAGTACCTGAGCCCTTGGTAGAAGTCACGTCGTCCATTCTCACTCATATTGTGTGGGATTGAAGATAGTCACGTAGAATTTCTAACAGTGACACTTTGAATGGGCTTGCTTTGAAGTTGTAGAAACTGAGGTGTGTTGCTTTCCTCACTGAACGTGGTGATGGTGGTGATGGTGGAGCCAGGTTAGAGAGATTGCAGTGATTCTCCATGTAGCCCTCACCGATAAGTCACCTGAATTTCTGGCTCTATTTCTGAGTGGTTTACTGGATTTGCTTAGCTCTGAGGAAGCAGAAAGAGTACTGCCAAACACGTCAGGAGGCCTGGGTCCTAATGCTGGCTCTAACCCTGACTTACCATGTGATTTGAGCAAGTCGCGTATCCCCATCCTGGCTCAGTATTCTCATCTGCAGGAGCGACATGGAGCAGGTGATCCTTAAGGGGCTGTAGAAGCTTAAAATTTTGTCATTATCGGCATGGTTTGTAACTCGGAGCTTCTACGTGGAAGAGGAGGTTTAGATGCGTCGTCATTCCTGAAGTGTTCCTCTCACTGTAGGGAGTTTGTCATTGCTTTTGCAACTTGGGTGTCACCCTACTAGGTCCCTTGGTAAGGTTGTTGACTGGATGCTAACTTTCAAGAAGGTCTTTGATAGTCATCAGAGCATATTTATTTAACACTCTCGTGTGGGCATGTGCCTGGTGCCGCTTAACTGTTAGGGAGTCTCGCAGACGTGGAACTGGGAGGCATCTAATCGAGCTCCTTCATTTTATGAGTAAAGAATAAAAACAGTAGCAAACGCCTGCATCCCACATGCATCTTATGTGCCCCGCACTGTTCTAAATGCTTGACTTACATTAACTGACTCAGTCCTCCTAACTCTGTCGAGGTAGGTGCTCAGTTAAAATTACCTGGGAGCAGAGAAGTTAAATAACTTGCCCAAGATGATGCACGACCCAGTGGCAGAGTTGGGACTGGAACTTGGGCATTCTTCCTGTACTCTTCAGGTTAGCCCAGCTACCTGACGCCTGGCCTTTCTAGCATCGGTGACCTAAAATGTTGTTTCACGAAAAGGAAAAGGTGCTGAGAAACAGCCGTTGTTTGTTTCGTCTAGTTTTGTGCGGAGTAGTTATGAGGGTTGCTCCAGTAACCTGGTTGCATAGGTTTCATTAAACAAACACAAAAGCTTTTGCATTTGAACTTAGTGACCCAGGAAGGGCTGAATAGCAGTTGCCTGACTTTACAACATCTGTTCATCTCCTCCTTTTTAGTTCTGCGTGATGTCTAGACAACTGGTCTACATGTGTACCCATATTATTACCTGTGATCTGTGAGAGGTGGAGTTTTAGGGATTGACATACTTGTCTCCATTGCTGCTTGCAAGTGAGCCTGCGCTTCTCACCAGGCACTGCTAGTGCTGGGAAGTAGTGACAGAGGAGATAAGAGTGCTTGCCCCCCACGGGTCCACAGTGTGTTCCCAGAGACAGATCGGGAAGCCGCAGCTCCAGTACAGTGTGGGCACTGCTGTGACAGGGACACGGATGCGCCTTCCAGCCGCTGCAGCTCCTCCTTCTTCCCTTATTCTCTTTTTTGTGCAGATAGTCTGCTTTTGAGATAAGTGGAAGACAGAAGCACTGTTGCTCGCTGTTTGGTTTTGAATTTTTGTTTGTTTCCTCGCAGTTGGCCTAATAAAGCACAGAGAGGTAGAAGACTTAGTTCTGAGATTGTGCAGTGAGCAGTCAAGCCGGGAATAGCTTTCTCTGACTAAACCAGACCTGTCTTTCGTCAAGCGAGCTGCCTCCAAACACAGCTTGGTGGTCGTGTCTTCGTTGTGGAGAAGATTTTTCCTGCTGTTCTCTTGGTTTGCAGGACATTTTTCTCTTTCAGTAGGCTTAGTTCTACAGAGACATTTCTCTCCCTTTGCCAAATTATAGGTCTAAGGACTTTAATTGCTTTTACACTATAAAATACTTACATATAATTTACAATACACATATTTTACATTAAAATTGTACCATTGTGTAATTAGACGGCTGTTCTTGCGTAGAAAATGTCTAGGACTATTTCGTTAGGTAACACCCAGTTTCGTTAGGATAGAGGGCTGGCGTGGAGCCGAGGCCGTATCCGTAGGGTGTTTGGTTTTGTGTTTCTGGCCAGGCATCCTCTAGAGAGTGTAGGATAGTAGAAAAAGGATGGAATTCACATCCTGATTCTGCCGCTGTTACCTTAAGTGAGTTACTCAACCCCTCTTGGCTTGTGTGTTGACGTCTCTAAAATCAGAGTAAGACTAGGCACTGAGTGGGATTCTTACGAAGAATAAGTAGCATATGTAAAGTGTCTTCATGCCTCCGTGTCATCGAACCTCCATGAACGATGGCTGTTGCCGTCTTTGTAAGTGATGCGCACCAATAGCTTTCTGACTTTCTTGTAGAAATTTTGAACGTGTACCTTTGCCTTGTCGTTGGTCTCATTCCTTCCTTAAGTCTCAGAACATTCCTGTTGTTCCAGATGCGAGTTTAAGCAGATGTGGAGCTGATAAGTGATATCGCTAATGGTGATATTGGTTCTTGAGTTCAGCAAAGAAAATTCAGAGCCAAGAACTCGAGGGAAAGAAGTTTGTTTAGCCTTTTAGGAAGAAAGTCACAGAGGCAGAAATGAGCCAGCTGGGCTGCGCTGACTCAAGAAACAAGTTATAGAGGCGAAAGAAGGGCCCTTAGAGCTTAGGAGAAGAGAAGCAAAGGTATGTGCCAGAGGAAAGAAGCAGGGGCGTGCAGGAGAGAGCAGGCACTGGGTCCTTTGCTTTAAGGGTTTTATAAAAGGGACTTTAGGGGAGCTCTCAGGGGAGGATCTCAACAGACTATTCATCAGCTTCCCAGGCCTGTCCTTTCAGGGTTGTGGTCTCTGCTGATTGGTCAGCGCTAGGCTGAGGGGTCGTTAGTCCTTGCAGCCGGGCTGACATCAGCCATGGTGTTGCTTAGTCTGGTTTTGCCGCTCTTCTGGGCCTGGAGCTGAAACACCACCGAGGCCTAGATGTTATCTCCGGTTGGACCAAAACTCTCTGTGTGGTCAACAGACCGAAGGCTTTGTCCCTACGACTATTTGATGCTGATCAGAACCTCATTGTCCTGAGGGCTGAATGATTCAGGTAGTGGTTGTGCAAGAGAGAAGGAGGCAGGTGAGTCAGGGTATTATTGGGTGGGGCCAGTTTGAATCAGCCACCTGCCTCAGTTTCCCCAGTCCACTCGCCAAGGAATTTTCCTGGCTTTTTACTTTCCTGCCTCAAAATCAAAACCATGTATGAGATAGCTAGGGATATTTTTTTTCCAGGGGTGATCACGACCTAGTTAAATTAAAAACGGAAGGTTGGAGTTTTCCTGTCAGTTTTAATGGGTGCCACGGTAAATATGTCCAAAGCATAAATCAGGGGAAAACAACACTTGTGTTGTGGTTCTTGGGCAGTTACGGCAGGTGAGAGTGGGACAGTAGACGGCCGAAGACAGCCAGCTCCAGGCGGCCTTTACCCTGCCTCCAGGCCGGGCCGCGGGCCGCAGGCGCATGCCCACGGGTAGAACGCACCCCGCTGGGGGCAGGTGCAGCTTCTTCCTGCAGCGGCGCGGCCGGCAGACCATCCCGTCCCGCCCAGCTGCTTCCCAGCCGTGGGAGGCCCGACAAGTTTCCTGGCCCCGATGAACTTCAGTTTCATTATCTGTAAAACAGGGTTAATGTACCCGTGGTGTCTCCCTCCTAACGTTGTTGGAAGTTTGAAATGAAGTGACAAGTACTGAGTGCTCAGCACAGTGTCTGACACACGGGTGCGGAGGAAATGGTAGCTTTGGCTTTCTTTCTGTTCTCTCGTGGAGGACATTTACACAAGTCCTCTCTTGTTATCTCATGTTCCATTCTGTTTTATTCCTAAGAGTATTAAAAGCCATAAATAGGACTCAACTTAATGGATATTAGTAGTAGCAAAAAAAATGAAATATCCTCAGTCCAGTTGTATCCTCTTTTTCCTGCCCGCTGTCCTAGACATGTCAGTTGTAGCAAAGAAAGGTAACAGAATCATAGCATCGGTGGGCTCCTCCAGCACTGACTGGCATCGTGGGTGGGAGAAGTCCTCTACTATAGGTGACGTTTATGGACAGCTGCGCAGATGGCAGTGTTGCTGTAGAGTTAAAGTGAAATCGTCCCGCCCTTACTGTCCAGAATGTATCAGTGAAAGTTCATTATCTTCTGTATAACCAACATCACTTGCTGTCACTATGCGTCGGGCACTGGTGGGCACTTTCTGTACATTCGTTATCTCACTAACTCTGCCGATTTGGGCCCAGGACTAACAGGGTCCCAAGGTGATCCCAGATTCTTTGAGAGGGGCCAACAGACTATAGGCCTCTGGAGAACACAGAGCTGGTTCTCCTCACCTCTGCGTCTCAGCTCCCGGCACAGTGTTTCATCGGGTGCTGGGTGAAGGCAGAGGTGGGATGCGTGCACAAATGAATGAGTAGAGAGAGGTGGACCACCCGGAGGAGGTTCTGAGAATGTCTTGTGACAGTCTTTTTTTTTTTCCAAATAGAAAGTATATTTTAAAGAGCTGGAGTGAAGAATTCTAAACCAGTGTTTTTCATCTACTAATGGATTGGCATCCATGAATGGATTAGTAGATCCAGTGGGTCACAGCTGGGATTTTTGTTTACAGATGGAACAGAAGAGAATAGGGGAAAAAATCATTGCGTACGCATACTAATGGTATCGTTTGGTAAAATACGTTTTGTGCTGTGGATTTTAATTATAAACGTTTGAAGAACTCCCTTCTGACGCACAGATTACACGCTCTGTGCGCCCTGTGATGTTTCGCTCTCACTGAGGGCGTTTTAAAAACCTCTCTTACATTTTCCTTACTCACGGTGTTCTGTTCCTTCTGTAGATAAGGACTGGTACCGAATACAGGACAGTGGCCTCAGAGCACGTATTTTTTAGTGTTAAAGATTACCTGGAGCAAAGTCAAGGTCAGCATGCACTGCTGCGAAGTGCCCTGGAATCTGTGGAACGAAATCGGGTGGAGTGACCGATCCAAACGCCTAGGTTCCTGCTCCAGCTGAATGAGGCGCTGTGTTGTCAGCTATTGCTCTCTTACCTGAGATAGGTTAGAAAAAGAAATAGTAAGCTTTAATGGATTGTTCTTTGCAAAGTGTCTTGATATCACCTCATAAAGGCATTTCTGTAACTTATTTCCGTTCTAGACCAATTTCCGAAATACAGATCTCCTTATCGCTGACTTAGTATTTTACGTTCCCACTGTGCTGGGCACATTAACAGAAGTCCTTGAGTAGGTGTGGTCCCTTCCATGATGCCTTGCTTCTTCTTCAGACACCCCCACAGTATGTGAGTGTTTCCTTGGTGCTCACCGAGTGTCAGATAGGAGACGCCTTTCACCTGGTGGCATTGCCACTGCTCGCGGAGCACCGCGTCGTTCGTCTTCCGGGAGAAGCTGAACTGAATTCTTGCTAAGCTGCTCTTTGAGTTTTGTGCCCAGATCTACCACTGGTGGACCCAGGGTGCACAAAATTCCCTGGCCGTGAGTTTGCAAATCCGTTGGATAACATAAGGTGAAAGACAAGGAAACTGCCTGTAGTGCTGTAAGAGGAAAGAAGGACACGCTCCTGCAAGATGCCCACGATGGCAGGCCCAGACAGAGAGCTAGCCGCTGGGTTGGCGCAGTGCTGGGTGCCACGCGCCAGGTACACAGGCAGCGCGGACGTGGGGTTCGAGGGGTTCGGTTTATGGGCCCGAAGGGAGAGGCTGCCCTTTTCACACTGTGTGTGATTGGATGGACTTAACCGGTGCTTAGGTAGAGGCTGATGTCGAGACAGATGATGATAGCCCTGAGTCTTCATCTTTTCAAAACTGGCTTTCCTCTCTGGCCCCCGTACTCAGAGTGTATCGTTTGTACGTGTGCTGTAGTCTGAAGGATTAGAAAACGAGTCCTAAATTAAAGCTGTAGGAATCAACTTGCACTCATGCCAGTAAAAAGAATGAAGCTGGAGAATGGGCCCCTTCTCCCCGATCTGTGTGTGTGTGTGTGTGTGTGTGTGTGTGTGTGTGTGTTCTACCTCCCTTGAAGCTTTCCCACTTAGAAACGAGATTGACCTCTTTCCCTCTTCCCGTGCAGACTCGCTCTTTACTGAGCGTATTTGAAGAGGATGCTGGCACCCTCACGGACTACACCAACCAGCTGCTCCAGGCCATGCAGCGCGTCTACGGAGCGCAGGTACCCGCTGTCCCCTCACCTGGAGAGGAGCAGAGCACGGGCCTCTGCCCTCATCTGGAACTTCTCTCAGGAGGCTGAGAAATTTGAGTCGGAACAACACCATTTACAGTTTTGAAATAAAATCAGAATTACTGTTCTCACTTTGGTTCACCTTCAGAAACGAGGACGATCTGTTTTCATTACTGAAGAACAGAGTAACGTCCCTGTAACTAGCGGCACCGGTAGAGAGGGACCACATCATTGCTTTTGGTTTTTTAAACAGTTCAGCCCCAGAGGGAAGCACTTGAGCCTGCTCTGCCTCATTGGGGATGAGCGGGTTCAGCACCCCGACGCACGCTCTTTGTCCCTCTCGTAAGCGGGCGGTCTTAGATGCCAGTGCGGGCAGCGGGGATGTTTTTTCCAGTGCTTCCTCTGAAAACACTGGAGTCACAGTTCTGAAACTATTGGGTGGTTTCTTTGTTTTGAGGAACAAATATCTCTGGCTTGCAAAACTGTGGAAAATAAATTGCTGAGTAGCAAAAGCGAATCTTTGTAAGATCAAGAAGTGCTCACGTATGTTACTTTCCAAGGGAAGACTTGAGAGTTTCTTAAAAATGAAATTCAGCGTGTTACGCATCAGAATGCGCTGAGTCTTTCTGAGGTATGAAATATATTACCTCTTTCTGAGACTTGTTGCAGCTGAGTCTTTCGATTATTGATTTTTTTTTGCTGACTTAAACCCGTACGTGTTAATGTTTCTTTTTGTCATCGCTGATCTCTAAAGAAACAGCACACTCTGTATTTAATAACAACATGTATTAATACTCATTATAGTCATTATTGTATAGCTCTGATACTCACATATAATTACTTACTCTCATTGTCTTAGCAGTCATTTATTCGTGTCATGAATGGGAAGAAGGCTCAGCCCTTGCCATGAGGGAGCTTACAGGTGGGTGGAGGGACAGACAGAACCAGCACCGAAGAGCGTTGGCAGTGCTAGGAGAGAACGTCAGCTGATCCGGAAGCATTGTGCTGGGCCCCTGGCAGGAAGATGGCTGTGATGGTCGAGGTTCATTGAATCCTGAGTAGCTTCCAGGCACGGTTTCAGGGGCTCTAACATGGATCAGTTCATTTAAATTCCCCGACAACTCTGTGGGGTGGGTTTTGTTATTATCCTCGTTTTATATAGGTCAGGAGACCTAAGGATTCTGGTGATGAGTGCCTTGTCCAAGTTCACCCCGTTAATGCATGGCAGAGCGAGTCAGCCTGAAGGCAGAGTCCAGACTCGTCACTACTAAGCATGGGGATGGCAGCTGCACTGGGCGGGCGGCAGGAGAGCTGGAAAGAAGTGGGGGAGTTTAGGAGGTGGATCAGTGACCGGTTGGATGTGAAGGGATCTGGTTGGTGCAGGGAGACTCAGCCTGAACATCAGCTGTGGACGGTTGGGAGAGCACAGGAGGGGGAGAAGGATGTGTGTGTATTGGCCGGGATGTCAGCGTAATTCCGTTGAAGGGCTGATTTTGAGATGCCCGTGGGTCATCAAAGGCGGGGAAAGAGATCCTGTTGGAAGTTCACAGGCAGAGGTCAGGCTGCAGATACAGAACTGCAGACTATACAGTATTACAAGGGTTGCTTGTTCATCGGAACTGATTTTAATGACCAAATGAATTGTGTTCATTTGCAGTTTTGCATATTTTTGGTCAGACATTCAGAAACTAGAGGCTTACTTTGTTGATTTTTAAGCCCTGTTTATTTATATTGTCTGTTTCATATTTTCCCCTAAATATTCAAAATTTAAGAAAGTAAAATATTTTGACTGGGCTTATACCTGAACTTGCTTGCTATTCGGTAGTTTAAATACGGTCATGAAGTGATTTGTTTTTCTGTTTAAAGTGTTGTGTCCGAGCACCAAGGCTTCGGGGACTGTGTCTCCGCTACTCCCCAGAGTCTCTCCTCTACCTCTCCTTATCTGTCAGAGTCATTTACTTGGTGTTCAGGCACTTTCTTACGCGTTTTGTCTTTCGAGCCAGAAAACTAAGTTTTGCCAAAGTTAAGTGGGTCTTGCATTTCAAGAGGCTGTAACTGGCTTTTAATTCACACCAGATGATCATCACATGGGCTCTCCTCCGGGCCAGAAATCCTTCCCCCTGCCTCGGCATTTCCTGCAGCAGAGGCTAGCGGGGACATCTGGTCAGTGCCACCACGCTGGGCGACAGCCTCAGGCAGTGGTCAGTGGCATTCAGATCCGCTGGGTCAGGGCCGGGGGGTTTCTCAGGTTTATTTGAACACTTAGGTGTTTTGTTTTGTTGTTTTGTTTTGTTTTGAATTTAAAAAAGAAAACTTTTCTGACTTCTCTTTGATCGGTGTATATATATTTCTGTTTCTCAGTGATTTCATTCTGCCATTTTCTTTGTTACATTTTCTTAAATATAACTTAGAGAAACATTGTTTCTTAATATATTTCATACCTCGATCTATTGAATTAGATTCATATAGTTTTATAATTTTGTTTTTGAAAACAGAGGTACATAGCAAGATGTAGGTTTTCATTATATTTTAAAAACCAGGTTTATGCTGCTTATAAATGATGAATGTTCATAAAAGGTATTTTAATCAGACCTCATAGTAAATTTCCGTATTCTGAGATAGCAAATGCCCTTCATACCTCAGTTTTAGAAAGGGGAAGGGCAAGAAAACTGGAGGAAAGTTATGTGAGCAGTTTTGCTGATTGCGGGGAGATTTTAAATCTCATTTGGCGTACGTGCTGGAGTGAAGCTGTGGTCTGTAAGCCGCCTTCAGCATTTTAAAGCAGTCCCTGCCGTCACGTCCGGCCCTCTCTCCGCCGCCAGATCTGCCTTTGCACGGGGTGGGCACGGGGTGCTCCGTGGTAGGTCCTTTGGAAGACGGCAGCTGTGCACACTTCTCAGGCGTGAACCAAGCAGAGACAGGTTACGAAGGAGATCTGCTGTATTTCGAGCTGTTAGCTGAATGAGCTAAGAACCTCCATAGTGTCTGAACAGATGAGGTGCAGACGTGTTCTCACCTGGGCTATGGCAGCATTGACCCAGGCAGTCTTCCTGTCTTCAGGAGGAATCTCCCCTCAGTCCCTCCTCCACCCTACAGCTGAATCGATCACATGCAAACCTCCCTCCCCTCGCTGTCTTCAAATGCTTCCGTGACTCCCTGTAACCGCAGCAGGGGTTAAACTCAGCAAGGCGCTCAGAGGTCTTCATGCGCTGAGCATCAGCCTCCCCTCTGGCTGTTCTAGAATGTGTCGGCCCCTCTCCACGTCTCGAGACTTTGCTCTGCCATTCCTGCTGGCAGGCAGCCCCATCAACCCTTCCCGGCTTTTCAGACTAACCTGAAGGCCAAGATGTGTCTGACACCTTTGCTTTCTCACTTTCCTCCCTTCCTGGCCAGAATCCACCTGTGTGCCAGCTGCCCTGTGTACTCGTTGGCCAGTGCACTTAAGGTGCAGCGAGCGGGGTTTCCTCATCCCTCTGTGGACTTCGAGCTCCCAGGGAGCAGATTCTCTTTGTCTCCGATGCCCAGCACCCTGCCTGGCCCCACTGTACAGTTTACTGTCACTCCCAAATCTGTCTCCTCCTTGGGTGCTTAACCAGGGGCATTATCCTCCATCTGTCATCCAGACTAGAGCTGCTGCTTAGGCTCCTCCCCCTTTCCTCACTTAGAACACGCTGTTGTTTATGACGCAGGAATACGCCGCAGATCTCTGCCACCTTCTCCGCTTTGTGCTCCAGCTCAGACCCATGTCCATCTCCGGCTTCACTTCTGCAGCTGGTCTCCTGACCCTCGTGCCATTGTCTCCTTTCAGTGTCTCTTTTCCACCAGAGCCACTCGTGACTGCTCTCAGCGCCCATCTGATCTTGTCATTTGCTTGCCCAAGTGCCTCAGGGCTTCCCTGTTGCCTCGGGAATCACGGCTGCCCCCAAACTCTGCTCTCTGCCTCCCTTCCTGCTGCGCTCCTGCCCCCCACCCCAACCCCCGCCCTGCCTTGTGCCTCCCACCTCAGGGCTCCTGAACTAGAGCCACCCGTGACCAGCTCTGTGGTAAGCACTGGTAGATGGGCCTGTCAGCCACTTGGCTCCAGGAAGCATTTCTGGTCAAATACTTGGTATAGATCAAAGCAAATGCCCACACCTCGACTTTGACTCCGGTGGGTTTCCTCTGGCCCCGCCCCCAGCCTCTCCAGTCACGTGTACCACGGATGGTGCGGTCCACAGGGGTTTAGGTGACACTTGAGTTAGGAAGCACTCTGGGCCACCTTAAGATAAACATTGCTTTGCCAAAATCGCCAAGATCTCGGTTTCCCTTTCAGGTTTGCTAACCACAGGTCTTTCTGCCTTGGCGGCAGCCTCGGGAGGCCCTGTCTAACATGGGAGCGCCTGTCAGCCTTTCGTTGGGTTGTCTCTGGAAAGGGTTCTCGTGAGCCATCCAGTAGCGTAGACGGTAACCAGCGAGATCTTCCAGAGTGTCCAGAAGCAGTCACGGGAACCCATGATGAATCTCGGTTGTGGGCCACCTCTTTTGCTGGACTGCAGCTAGAGAAGTGTGGGATTTATGTCCCTACCGTAGGCCTGATGGGGCCTGCCCGCCAAGCAGTAACTAGATACACTTCGGGGCTTTGGGTTGGAACTCGAGCCCCATGTAGTGTTAAAAACTCGAGCTTTGGCATTCGAGTCCACCAGATCTGAACCGAGTCTTTGCCTTGCTGGTTACAAGCCGTGTGATTTTAGGAAGTCACTATCCTTTCTGATGGCCCCTACCTCATAGGTGCGCTCTAAGGATTAAGTGTGACAGTACAGGAAACACACTTAACAGCAGTGTCGAGTGCTAGGAGGGGCTCAGTAAAGGTTAGCAGCTGTCTTCGTTGCTGCGATTACTCACGTTTACTCTTTACTCAAGCTCCAGCCTGGCAGGTCTCGTTGCAGAGATAATTGTGCGCACTCACCTGAGAGGGTGCGGACTAATTAGCTGGTGTGGGTAAAGCAGGCCATAAAACCTTTGTACTCGGCAGTGCAGGAGGCTGAGTCAGATGACAGCTGGCCCAGTTCAGAGACTTTCCTCCCAGGGTGCTCCGTACAGGAAAGGTGCGTTTCTTTCCAGGACGGGTGACCGGCCATTTCTGACTTCTGGCTTGTTCCCAGTGAAATCGTGCTGGTAGAACAGCATCTTGCTGCCTGAAATCACACACGTGTGAAAACACACAGCTTTTCACCCGGCATTTCTAGGGGAGACGAGGCAGGGTCCCTGGCACACAGTCGTCGGGAAAGCAGCTGCTGTGTGTGGCGCGCCCTCCTTCCCTGCGCTCCGGGGGCTGTGTGAGCGGCACTCACGTGCGGTCTCCTTGCCCGGGTGCAGTGTGGTGCTGGCAGCTCCCCGGCAGGTTTTCCAGGACCTGCGGAGGAGCACTTACCAGTAAGCTCCCGAGAAGAGAAGACTTCAAGTAGCCTGGGGCCCTCACGTTTTGAAGGCAGAGAGGGTGGTTATCCTATCTGTTGACCAATCTCTAAAGGCTACAGATGTGGGGGAGTAATGTTTTAGACTTAGCCAAAGGTAAAAAGAAAGAAGCAGGAATTAGAATAGCAGAACACACTTCCTGAATCTGAAATTGTGTGGCTTCATGGAGCGCCTCCAGAGGGGGCTGTAGCAGGAAAGTGCGCTTCTCACTTACTGTCTGAAGCAGGGTCAGCAATAACCTGCCCTCCGGCTGGCCTCTCGTTTTTGTAAATAAAGCTTTATTGGAATGAAGTCGCACTCATTTGTTGGTGGGCGGTTTATGCCGCTTCCATGCTGCAGCAGCAGGGTTGGGCAGTTGTGACAGAGACCATCTACCTCACAAGCCGAGCACGATGACCATCTGTCCCCTTACAGGAAGTTTGTCAAGTCTAGTCTACAGCAGAGACCTTCTCAACCACCTCTCAGCAGGACTTGGGATCTTAGAGAGGAGTGTTTAACATTGTGGGTTTCAGAGTCCGACAGGCTTGGGTTCACATCCCAGCCCAGCTGTGTGACCTTGGGCAAGTGGCTTAACCTCTCTGTGCCTCAGTTTTTCCATCTGTGAAACTGAGTTAATAATTAGAGCCTGCCTTACAGGGATGTCAGAATTAAATGAGATAATGCTGGAATGCACTCAGGGTGGCGTCTGGCAGGAATTAAGTGCCTTGTAATGTTCGCTGCTGTTGTCAGGGTGATTCTGTGGGTCAGTGAAGCATAGCGTGCATGGCGCAGCCCCAGGCAGAGGCCCCAGTAGCTTGAACAGATCTGTCCTAAACCCAGTGCTAACAACTCAGAGGAGCAAGGGAGCTGCTGATGCAGCTGAGAATCAGCCCGGTGAGTGGGCTAAGACCCTGGTTCCCACGCTCTGTGGTCTTCAAAACAACACTGCTGAAGGTGGCGGCGGGCTGTGTCCTGCTGTTGCTTTATCCCTGTCCAGTTGTCGTATTTCATTCCCCCTCACCCTCTGCCGTTTGTGATGTTTCCTGTAGGATTAGGCAGTACTTTCCTCCTCACAGCACAATTGAGGGTATTGTTTTAAACTTGGAATTTAGATGAATCTTCTGACCTCGTTTGTTCATTCGTCCAGCACTTGCCGGGTGCCTGCTGTGCGCTGGGGACTGTGGCACATCCCTGCCTAGATGCCTGTCGCAGTGCTGGTGGACTTGCCCACTTGCCTTCCTCTTGGCCGCCAGCTCTGGCTAGTTTGGAAAGGGGTGGCACCCATTAGGGTGCCAAAGCCAGGAATCTCCTGGCTTTATTTTGGGGAAAAAAGGAGAGAGCCACGTTTCAGGGTCTATTAATGCCTGTCCTTGGGGCAGATGAAGGAAACCAGGGAAAGGGTTAGCCAGCTGTCTGCAAAGAGGGTCCTAAAAGGGTTGGATTAGTCTCTGCTGGGTCTTGTAGAGGAGGACCATGAAATATAAAACAAGCCCCTGTAGAGCTTGGTCCTTACCCAAAGGAACAGCAAACCCAGGAGTATTAGAAAGTAAGTGGAGGCCAAGGCCAAGGCCAAGGCAGGCCAGCACCCCGCCCTGTCTGCTCCAGGCCGGACCTGGTGGCACTACTCTGCTGTTAGGAATAAGCCCTGGATCTGAAGAGACGCTTTTGCTGAGCTTTAGAAACATAAGACACATTTTCTAGGCTGGGTCCATCGATGGGGGCGGTAGGGAGGGTTAGTTGTAGAAAACTGCTGTGCAGCCAGAGATCAGAGGGATAAGAAAAAGAGAAAAACGGGACAGTGTTGGCCCGTGAAAACTGGTGCAGAAGGGGCCTGCCTCCCAAGCGTTGCAGCTGTGCTTCTGTGGTACCATCCCTCATTCCCCAACCAGCGCTCTCCGTCTGGAACAATCTGATTGTGTCCCAGTGCTGCTTCAGTTCCCGCTGCTCTTAGAATAAAGCCTAAATCTGGGCCGCCGAGTCCCGCATGCCCTTGCTCTGCCTGCCCTGTGCCCTTCATTCCCCCGGCACTCCACTCTGTAGCTCCTCCCACAGGCAGGCTGTGCGCTTTGCCCACACGGGCGCCCCTCCCTCTGGGGAGCTATGCCCTGGGCTAACTCTTAATCCTTCTTCAGGGGGCTGCTTAAAACATCTCCTCCATGGAGACCCTCTGGGCCTTCCTCTCAGAGTGCCCTAACGCACCCAGAGTTTCCTTTGCGGCTGGTCCTTGTTATGCTCGTGACTGTTCTCCTG
The DNA here is from genome assembly GCA_028533065.1 of Trachops cirrhosus. Taxonomy (NCBI): domain Eukaryota; kingdom Metazoa; phylum Chordata; class Mammalia; order Chiroptera; family Phyllostomidae; genus Trachops; species Trachops cirrhosus. The sequence goes on from CM052539.1 coordinate 11,336,740, forward strand.
ATACCTGCTTCCCCCATAAGCCCTGGGTGGACAGACCGTGTCTTTGTCAACTGCGTTATACTTGTTCACTGCATCTGTCTACTGACTCTGCAGCCAGAAGGAGCCGTCGTTTGTAAATGGTGTGGGGGTGGGGCAAGCTTTAACCTTTGATTCTGTTTTTCCAAACAAAATAATTATTTTACACACACATGTTTTTAAGGAATTCTCTGAGGTGCCATTTTCCAGCAACTGTAAGCATTGGACAAGTCTCACTTGCTTTTCTCTCCCCCGTGCAGAATGAGATGTGCCTGGCCACTCAGCAGCTTTCGAAGCAACTCCTGGCGTATGAAAAACAGGTAACGTGGCAGTTACGTGGCGCACGATGCGAGCGTGCCCAGGACTGCCTTAACTGGCGCTCTTTGAAAGAAGCTCCCGGAAGCGTTGGTTCTCTAGGACCTCCTACCCTCCCTCGCGCCCACCTCCTGGCCTCCCCCTCTCTGTTTTCCCATAGCCCACTTCCATTGTTTTCTTTTTTCACCCATCTTCCTTCCCATGGATAAATTCTACCTGGTGGTTATCTCAGAGCCTGTGCGATGTGTTCTCCTTAGCCTGCGAAGTCCTCAGCGTCCCTTCAGGGAGGGCTCCTGGTCCCCAAGGGCCTGCAGGGGAACCGACACTAGCAGCTCCGGGAAGTGAAGGCAGAGTCACCATGATGTCTGAACAGGAGGGCGGTGGCCAGCGGAGGAATAGTTTGGGAGGGGCTGCTGGGCGCACTGTGGGGGCAGCAGAAGGGGAGAGCTCACGTCCTGCCGTTAGATGCTCTGTCGTGCTGTGCTCTTGGGAGAAGAAACAAGGGGACGCAGACAGTGTGCCTGGTGGGGCGACGTGGGGAGTGTGCACGGTGGGGCAAGGCTGTGGTGCTGAGTTCCCAAGCATTCACTTGACACCTGCCTCTTCTGTTCTTTGGTCTTAGAATTTTGCCCTTGGCAAAGGCGATGAAGAAGTAATTTCTACACTTCACTATTTTTCCAAAGTGGTGGATGAGGTAAGATGACATTGTGGAACAAAATTTTTTTTTATTCTGTTTTTGAACTTTCTTTTAGTTTTTATTTGGTCTGCTTTCCGTTTTTAGGTACCTGCTTAAATATTTGAGACTTTATCTCAGCTTGTTGATATTACAAGGTTTGTTTCATAAAAGAGGCCTTGTAGGATCACGTTTGTTCCAGGTTTGAGGGGAAGGGCTTTGGCACACATGAACAATGACCAAAAGAAAGGTTTCCAAGAATTTAGTTTCCTGGGGAGGCTGTATTAGTCTCTCCGGGCTGCTGTAGTAAATTGTAAGTAGGTGACTTAAAGCAGTAGAAATTCATTCTCTCACAGTTCTGGAAGCCAGAAGTGTGACATCAGGGTGTCCGCAGGGCTGTGCTCCCTCCGAAGGCTGCAGGGGAGGATCCTTCCTGGCTTTGGTGGCTCCAGGTGTCCCTGGGCTTGTGACTGCTTCACTGCAGTCTCCGCCCCTGACTTCACAGGGCCTTCTCCCCCGACTCCACCCCCCCCCCACTTTTTCTTTTCTGTCTGTGTCCTCTCTTCTTATAAAGAGACCTGTCATTGGATTTAGGCCCCGCCTGCATAGCCCACAATGATCCCATCTCAGGATCCTTTGTTACATCTGAACAGACCGTTTCTCAAATATTTACATGTTCTGGGTGGACATTTCATTTGTGGGGGGGGGGGGCGGGGGGAGGGGCTCGGGACATGATTCAACCCACTCCGAAAGGTTTCATACAACTGCCCTTGTAGCTGTATTGTGGAATGCACTTGGAAGATTTGTGAAAAACAGCCATCATTTTAGAAATGGAGTCCATATATCCTAATTGCAAAAAGAGAGCTCAGATGCTACTAGTGCAGGGCAGAACCCTCTGCAGAATTAGGTAGGTATAAACTGTTCATCTCTCAGGGAGTTTGCAAACTTGTCATAGAAAATCATGATAAGAAGACGCAAGAAAGGGACTATGCAGATGCCACTTAACTGTTGAGTCATTAATATGTTGCAGACAGTCTTTAGTTTATAAAACGAGAAACTCATATTCATATAAAATTACACTTACAGCATTTTCATTCATTCAACAAATTAGTCCGAAAGCTCGTTGTTCGTTCAACGCTCATGATCAACCACCTGCGGCTCAGCAGCTGCTGTGCTGGGCGCCGGCGACGTGACAGACACGTTGGTTCTTGTGGAGCTTCGTCTTCCATCCCACTGCTGTGACTTCCTTCCAGATGTGTGGCGAAGTGGAGGGGTGATGTAATTAGAAGGGAGCATAAAGTAGTTTCTTTTGGAAAAAGAAGGGAAGAATGTTTATAAATTAACAGTGAATAAATAGCCAGGGCGAGGAGCAAAGACGGCGCCTACCAGAATCACGTGTTTTCTGGACTAGAAGAGAGTTGCCGAGGAAATAGGGTTAGTCGTCGAAACCCCGGGGCCAGGATGCCCAGTGTGAGATGTTTACTCACAGCCGTATCTTCAGGGGCAGCAGTGATTATTCGTTTAGGGGAGAGTGAATCATGTCCAAAGGACGGAGCCTGGAAGAGCCAGCGTGTGAGTGGGGTCGTGGCTCCCGGAAGTCTCCTTCTTTGTAACAGCTGTCAGCTCGTGGGGGAAGAGAAGACTAGTTTTTGAGGTTGTTTTCTCTTCTTGGGCCTAAACCAGGTTAAAAATTCCTAAGACAAGTAACGTGACTGAGAAGTTAAACAACTAAAAGTTCAGATTTGTGCGGTTTATATTTAGTGGAATGCCTTGGAGCCAGATCTCCCGAGCAGTGGGCATGCAGGGTTTGTCGTCCTTGGTAATTTCCCCAAAAGCAGCGTCCTGGTCACTTCCTTGGAGTGCGCCTGAGACAGGAAGTCGTTATCATTACAGATTCCCTTTGCCAGGCAGGTGTCAGGCCCTCGGCTCTGCTCTGTGAGCGTTTTCTGTTCACATCACTGCTTTACCCTCACAGTAGCCACGCAAGGAAGACGTTGTCCCCATTTTCTGTGTGACGCTGCTGCAGTGCCGAGAGGCAGCCAGTGCATGCTCTGTCCACTCTGCTCACTGAAGGCACTGTGTTCAGAAATGGTGGTCCCCTGCCCTCAGAAGCCCCAAGGCAGAAAGTTGATGACACGCACCCTTTGAACTTTAAGAAATTAGGAAGAAATTGAGTATCTAGGAAATTGCCATCCCTGAAGTGAATAATCATTGGAAAGCCACTTAACATTCCTGAGTTTTGGCTTCTTTGTGAATGGCAGTAGCGGGAAAGCCTGCTTAATTGGAATATTATAGAGGTTAAATGAAATAATGTGTATCAGAGCATTGAGCACAGAGCCAGGCGCATAGTAGGTACACTTGTTGACTTTCATTCAGTTAAGTGTTAGTCAAAAACAGTGCATTTCTTATTGGAGTTACTCAGGAAAAACCATTAACGCATTCTGTCCTGATGGCTAGTTTATTGGCATGACTGTCTTCATGCGTTCCCAGCTGCGTGAAGCTGCCCCGCCTCGGCTCCATTGAAAGGCAGGGAGAACAGGACCAGCTCGGCCCATAGCTCCTTGCCTGGTTGACCTTAGCCGAGCTTATCAAAGCAGCCTCTGCAGGCACACCCCTGAAGGGGGGAGATCTCTGTGCAGAAGGGGACACGTGTGTTACTGCTGTCACTGCTGGAAGAAGCTTTGCCATATGTTCACTGCAAAAAATGCCTGCAGGGTGATTCCCCCGTCACCCGACAGGAGCCCTGGAACATCCTCGGTAATCTCGGAAAGTCTGCGGCACAGAGGAAGAATCCCTTCCTCTGTGTTCGTGGCTGGTGTCTGGACAGCCAAACGTTTGAAGTTTTGGCAGCTCCGAGAGCATGGAAGACAGACGGCGTGACTCAGACCGTGGAGAGGGAAGAGCATGGCTTTTGGATCCCGGTAGCCCAGGGTTAACATCCCAGTGGTGCCACGTATGCGCTGTCTGGATTGGGAGCCTTACCTGCCTGTCTGTAAGACGGGGGTGATAAATAACACCTCGCTCACAGGTGGGAGCTAAACAGTGTCCAGCACGCCGAGCTGCTCTACAGAAAGTCATCCAGACGGTAGTGCTGAGGGGGACCATTCTCATTTCCCTGTGACTGCTGACAACACGGAACTTAGTGAGGCTTTGAGGTAGAGGGGGAGAAGGAACCAGGAGCTGTTGGAATGCTCTGATGTGGAGAATCACTTGTGGATTCAGGCGTCTTGTTGTTCTTAGAAAGACTCTTTCCCAAAGAGCAGAGGCTTGGAGTCTGGCTGAGTTGTGTCAGTGGAGAGCTTTCTCTCTCCAGAGAGTAATTTCCAGGCCCACAGCTGGCTGTGGTGTGAGGGTTAGCAGGTTCCCAGCAGGCCTGTCTTTGAAGTGTGCCTCCAGCCCTCTGCGAGTGAGAGAGCCCACAGTGGCCTGGGGAGTGGCGATGTGTGCTGAGCACTGTGCGAGCTGCACGCACTGCCCGCACGCCAGAGCGTGGGCGTTCCCCGGGCGGGTGCGGCTTAGACCCACAACACTGAACCCGAGTTTACCCGGTAAACGAACAATAACCTTGGGTGCAGAGACTCCTTTAGCAAACTTGCCTGCTCAGTTAGAACCACGTTGCTTCTTTTTTCACTCCTCATCCGAGGACAGACTTGTTGATTTTAGGGGTGGGGGGGAGGCAGAGACACCGATTGGCCGCCTCCACACACCCCCCAGCCTGGGATCAAACCCCCAATCCAGGCATGTGCCCTGACCGGGAATCGAACCCGCAGCCTTTTCATGCACAACCAACAGGGCTGGTGTTTAGTTTCTGATACCTCGAGCTTCTGTCATTTTCTGCTCTGTGAGGGTATTCATTTGCTAAGGAGATGTAACTGAGCTCTGTAACCACTCAGAAGTGTGCACAGTGATTCCTGGGTGAAATAAGACAGTGTCAGTAATAGTGGATGTAATTTTCTTCAATAGATTTCTCTTTCTTTCAGCTCAATGTTCTCCATACAGAGCTGGCTAAACAGTTGGCAGACACAATGGTTCTACCCATTGTACAATTTCGAGAAAAGGATCTCACAGGTAAAGTAACTGAATTCAGTGCCAGTTACCTTCAAAATATTAATTCATTGAATAATAATTTGTATGCATTAATTTCTTTAAATGTGTGGATCACTGAGAAATGCTCTTTCTTTTGAGCAGTTGAATTTAACTAACTTTTAGTGAATCCTCATTGTGTTCTTGGCTCACCCGAAGGAGGTCACAGGCTAAGAGCCCCGCTTTTGGGTGACACCCAAAGATTTGGAGTGCTGGTGCAGATCGAACTTGGGTCAGCGTTAGAGCCGACTTCGAGTCTGGCACCCCCCCTCCTGAGACAGTGGAGTTTCATTTTGCTGCCATTTTCATTAGGAAAGCTATTTAAAATCGATAAGGTAAAACGTCCCAACTCTGCCCCAAAAGGAAGTAAAAAGTGAGACAGAAGTAAGAAAAAATGCAAGAAGAGAAAGACAGAAAGCAGCATGACATCAGAAAGGGTAAACATAATAAGAGAAATTGAAAAGCTGGAGGCAGTTTTGAGGTAAATTGAAAAGCAACATAAAACACGTGATAATGCTTTTTGCTTTGACAAACTAAAAATAGAGAGTTTTGAAGTTCTGGCAGATGCCACTTCCCTTTAGCTAGCTGTGCTCTTAGCTTGCTCTCCTTGATCCTAGGGTGGTTTCTGTGGTCTCGGGCTTTGGTTAGCCATCCTTGTGTGTGACGGCTGCAGCGCCCCCACGGCGTAACAGTTACGGGGTTGGCTCGCTGCAAGTGCAGTACACAAGGTTGCTTCTCACTTCTTCGTTAAAACAAGCACCATGTATTCCTTGGTCGGGTGTTAAAATGGCAGTGCCAGGAAACTTCTGGGGTGTGGATGTAGTCAGGGCATTCTGAGGAAAGATGAGCTAAAACGCATCGGGGCTGAAGAATCAGAGCTCACATTCTTAACTCCCGGTCTCCGTGAGTGGTGCCTGGCCCCCCGCGCACTCCAGCCCTCGTCCCTAAGTGCTCTCTCCGTCATCGACCCTCAGGGGCTCCCTGAGCTCGGAGTGCAGCTGCAGCCACGAGCTCCAGCGAGACCCGGATTCCCAGCCGTGAGGTCGGACCGGGAGGGCAGAGGACCGGGAGCTGCTGGCAGCACCTCCCCCGCCCGCGTGGACACCTGTGTATTTTCGTGGGGAGGCATTAAAGCTCTGGGTTGGCTGGTTTTGTTTTTCTGTGCTCTAAGACGTTTCTTTTCTCTCGTGCAGAAGTAAGCACTTTAAAGGATCTGTTCGGACTCGCCAGCAGCGGTAAGCGTCCCCTGCGCCCTTGGCGTGTGGGTTTAGAGATGCGTGTGAGTTTAGTATGTCTGTGGCCAGAGATGCGGGGTGAGTGTTCGTGCCTTTCAGCCTGTCTGGTGCTAAAATGTCTCTCTGCTTTCAGAGCACGACCTCTCAATGGCAAAATACAGCAGGCTTCCCAAAAAAAAGGAGAATGAGAAGGTAAGAACACCTACCTTATGCGCTGTTTTTCACCTTGTTTACTTAAGCTCCGTTTGCATCTTCCTGTGGTGAGTTTGTAGTCTCGAGGATGTCTTAGTTAATTTCTTACCTTTTTTCCCCATACGTGGGTTTTTAAATTTTTAAATACTAAGTAGACTCCCACTTCCCAGTTCCAGCTTTAAAGACTGATTTTCAAACACCACGTTGGAACCACTGTGAAGTTATAGCCACGCCATGGTTTTCACTACGCCTGGGTGTGTGGTGTGATTATCTGACACACACCCACGCAGGGCTGAAAGTCCTCGCCCTGGGTGTTTATGCTGAGTTTTGAGCCCACGCTTTCTAGCTTTTTTTACTCCTGTAAAAACTATCGAGTGTTTCCGGGTGTGTAACTTTTGTCTCTGTGACCTGGCTTCCTGGGATGCAGGCTCACAGGTGAGCCGCCGCGTCTGTGGCACTCAGTGCTCGGCCTGCTGTTCTCCCAAAGGGTCGTGGCACTTTGTGGTGCCGCCTGGAGAGCGTACTGGCTTCACCCCAGTGCAGCCTCACAAACACTGAGCTGGTGTTTGTTTATTTATTTATTTTTAGAGAGAGGAGAAGGGAAGGAGAAAGAGAATGAGAGAAACATCAGTGTGTGGTTGCCTTTCACGTGCCCCTAACTGGGGACCTGGCCTGCAACCCAGGCATGTGCCCTGACTGGGAATCGAACTGGCGACCCCTTGGTTCACAGGCTGGCACTCAGTCCACTGAGCCACACCAGCCAGGGCCGGTTTGGTATTTTAATTTGGACTTTTAAAAACATGAGGTGGAACCTCATCTGTGTTTTACTCTCTTTGTCCCGTAAGTGGTTCTGATGTATAAACGGACATGTTTGGGAGTTGCACGTGCTTATAGAATCGCCATGTCCATTACACAACTTGGGGTTCTCCTCCCACCTCTCAAACAGGTGAAGGCCGAAGTGGTGAGAGAGGTGGCGGCCGCCCGGCAGAAGCAGCACCTGTCCTCCCTGCAGTACTACTGCGCCCTCAACGCGCTGCAGCACAGGAAGCGCGTGGCCATGATGGAGCCCATGCTGGGCTTTGCCCACGGACAGGTAGGACCCAGGCCAGCCGCGGGGGCGGCGTGGCGTCCCGCTGAGGGAGCAGCACGCGGGACCAAGGGAAGCGTCGTCAGAGCAAGAAGCACAACTGCACAGCCTCCCGGGAAACTTACCACGTTCAGCGCTGGGAGAGCTGCCAGTTGGGCTGGATTGGCGATGGCTGGGCTCGTGAGGCTGTTCGTACGTGCAGGAGATGACGGCTTTGACCCCAAGCCTCCCGTGGGGAGGAGCCGGCGTGGCCGTCTCTCATCCAGGTGACAGGCAGGACGGGTCCCGTTGTCTGAGAAGCAGCTGACAGTTCAGGTCGTAGAGCCAGGCTCACCGGCTCGGCCCCCGCCCGGTCCTCGGCCCCCTGTGTGGTGAGGTCACCCTCAGCTGGGCTGCTGTCAGGTGGTGCGTGGCTGAGGTGGATGCCAGCACCGTGGCTCGCCGGGGAGTGTCGCCAGCGCTCGTGAAGTCGCTGCAGAGGATGCGTTAGGTTCCTCCCCCCGTGTAATGGTCCGAGGAACGGTCGTCTGCAGGGGGGCTGCGGTTTCAGGACGGGGCCTGGACCGCGGCGCCGGCCTGGCCGGGTTGCGGGGAGTGGGAATGCGAGGCGAGGGGCGCCGGCCCTCACCCGCCACCCGCCCTGCTTTCACCCCACTTACTGGACTCCAAACCTCACTCCTGCTTGTGAGGAGCACACCGGGAACCTTCTCTCAGGGGACAGAAAGGGATGTGAGGAAGCAAAATGTTGAGAGGGGAGAAGTCAGCAACTTTAAAAAAATCCCACATGTAAGCACCTATTCTTTTCATAATACATTTTAAAAGTGCACATATTTTTAAATAAAACGCAACATCACCTTCATTCAGGGAAAGGGAGAACGAGAGGATTTTTGACCATCCAAAAATCAGTTGTCTGTCACCTTAATATGGTTGTTACCTCCTTGAATGAGGAGGACACTAGAGTCCGCCATGCCTTCGGTGGTCATATTAAATGGAACAATGAAATCTTTCTGTGTCATCCAAGTAAAGCTGGGTTGAGCCAAAACCCAGCGCTGCCCAGCTGTGGGCTCGGGCCCTCAGCAACTTCTGGGGAGCGGCCAGCTTGCTCACGGCGGGCGCTTGTGCCCACGCGTGTGTCCTCCCTGTCGCCCTCCTCTCTCCTTCTGTGAAGTTTTGCAGCTCTGCCCCGGCAGCTGTCCCAGGCTGCTAAGAGAGTGCCAGTGCTCCCTCTGCTCTCGTGCAATCCTCCTGTCTCGCTGTCCTCCCTGACTGACGGACCTCGCCTCTGGAGCAGGAATCCCTGCTCATCAGAGGCTCGGGGTCAGGGAGGGTCCCGAATTTGGCATCTCAGGAAGATGCACGGCTACAGGCCTGGGACAGTGTTGGGAGCCTGGTTCATTAGAGGAGGGGCTTTAAAAGATCTCAAGGATGGGTTGGGTACCAGCTGCATCCACTGCTCATGCCGAGGGCTACCCCTCTTCCCCAGCCTGCACCTTTAAGTGAACGCTGCTCACCACGGGGGAGAAGAGGACACGGTAGGTGCAGTGCCGGCATTGCTGGGTGGCGGCAGCGACCTTGAGGACCGAGGATGGCACATCTCATTTTCCATGTGAAAACTATTCAGATTTCAAGACACAAGACCAAATCGCCCCTGACCCTCCAGACTTTTTAATGCTTAGACCAGGTTGTTGTCTAACCCCGTGAATCTTTGGGTGATTCGGAAGCAGCCCTTTAGTCTTTTTTCTTTAATCCTTACCCAAGGATATATATATATTTTAGAGAGAGGGAGAAACATCAGTGTGAGAGAGCATTGATGGGTTGCCACCCCGACTGGGGATCGAACCCGCATTCTTTCGGTGTGTGGGATGATGCTCCAACCAGCTGAGCCTCCCGGCCAGGGCCGGGAGCAGCCCTGTTACATCAGTGTTCATTGAGTGTCACCTTTGTTGGCTGATGGTCACTTGACCATGGTACCTCCCACTGCTCACAAAGGCACATGAACTGTGGTGTTTGGACGTTCCTCTAAATCAGACTTACCGCCATCATCTGCCTTAGGGGAGAGGATGCTGTTTGTTTGACTCGATCCTGCCTTCCCTGGCCGCAGTTACACAGGTCTTCCACCGCGTCCTGATCCAGTCCTCGGGCCTGTGCACAGAAGGGGTCTGTAGTCTGTGTGCACGCTCACGAGAGCACACAAATGACTCCAGTGCAGTGTTCACGGGGCGAGTGGTATGTGGCATGGCCGCAGAAGCCAGGATCTCACCCTTTCCTCCCACTCGTTCATCAGGTTTTTGAGGGAACGCGTGAGCCCTGTCCTAGGAGCTTAGCAAACAGCGAAGGAGCTCAGACACGGACTTGAGTGTAAACTCCAGGTTGTTCAGGGAGGGGCCGGAGAGGAAGAGCCCCCAGGATGCTGTGTCCCTAGAAATGCATAATGCCCACTTAACCGGCGTCGATGGTGAGCATTGCAAGGGTTCACAGTGTTCATCGCTGTAAGATTCAAAGATCTCCCTGCGTGCGCTGCCTCGCATTAGGATACCCCTGGTCATCTTCTGTTTCTGTGCTGTGAAAACTCAGGATGTGGTGTCCGTACTTCCCAGGCCGCAGAACCGTTCTGATAGCACCTGCTGGTCTCCTCGGGGTGCGAGGTCAAGGTCTGTGCCCCCACCCAGGACAGGGCTGCTTCAGGTTAGACAGACGAGCTGGGTGACGCGAGAGGACACCCATGTCTGAGCCGAATGTTGTCCCTCCTTCGTGACGTGTAGGTCTGCAGCTGTGACCTCTCTGCAGACAGGCGTGTGAAAGGGAGCGACAGCTCACACCAGTACTCACCAAGCCACAGAGAGAGATGGAAGCTCAAGCTTTTCAGGGTGGGGTGGTTGCAGATGTCAGTAAGGCATGGAGGTGGCTGTCCTCCCGTCCGTCCTGCACCCCTGTCCTCCAAGGTTTGTCAGGGGACCCAGCCGTTCTGGGAAGTGAACACCCGGGACTCACGGGGAGTAGGGGCTTCCATCCTGTTGGTCTGCAGAAAGCCAGCGGCTGCAGTTCCATTGCAGACCGTGTGGTCCTCAGGTCTGCACAGGCGCTCTCCCCCGGGCTGAGCGAGCTTCCATCCTGTTGGTCTGCAGAAAGCCAGCGGCTGCAGTTCCATTGCAGACCGTGTGGTCCTCAGGTCTGCGCGGGTGCTCTCCCCCGGGCCGAGCGAGCTTCCATCACAAAACACGGGAGGCAGGAGGGGCCTCGCCTGCGCTGAGCGCCTGTGCTGTGCCAGGGCCTTGCCGCGCGTCCTTTACGTGCACGGTCCCATTTCAGTTGGTGTCAGGGCTGGAAGAGCCTTTTAAGGGTCTTCAGCCCAGTTTTCCCTCTGGAGTTTCGCAGCCATGTCACCACCGTCCATCCTGGGGTTAGAGCTGCACGTGGCTCAGTGAACAGGGCCGGTCGGGGGGGCGGCCCTCCCTTCTCAGAGGCCACCTCCTGCTGCTGGTTTGCTTCTTGTTGGGGCTGTACGTGTCACTGGTCACACACCGGGTTAGCCCCTGGGGGTGCAGAGGCAAAAGAGACCTAATCCCTGCCCTCAGGAAACCCACTAAAATTCCCCCGGGATAAAGGCTGATGATAAATATCAAAATTAATTATCTGTGGTAATTCCTGACACACCTGGTATATGCCAAGCTTTTAAACTTACACAGTTGCTGAGCCCGCAGCCTTATGGCAAGATAGCAGGTTTCACCGTCCGCTCTCTACGCGGGCGCCCCAGGCTTTGCCGGTGACTCAGCCGGTGGGATGGGGGCTCACGGGGACGCCGCCAGCCAGTGTGCGCCACCCTCTCCCTGTCAGTGTCCCCGTTAGCAGACTCATCGGTCCCCTTCCCTGGACTGTTTGCAGACTATCCTAATCATGTCTTTCAGATTAACTTTTTTAAGAAGGGAGCAGCGATGTTTTCCCAAAGTATGGACAGCTTTTTATCCTCCGTGGCGGACATGGTTCAGAGGTAAAGCTGCACTCCGTCTGGGTCTCTGTGCCTTTCGCTTTCCTGCTGGCTCGGCCCCGCTGGGCGTGGGAGGGGGGAGGTTCTGTCCACTTCCTGGACGCACACGCAGCGCCCTCCTCTCAGCTGCCGGCGTTTGTGAGTAGCGTGGTGAGAGTAATGGTTCTCTCAGTTCCCACCTCGTGGGGAGCCCAGGGAGAGTCCTCCCCACTGCACAAAAAGCCTGTATTGTCAGTAAAAGATTAAAGTGTCCACAGGGGTCCTTTCCTATTCAGTCCACGTTCCCGTTCTTCGGGTCTTCCTTTGTTAGTACTCAGGCTTCACAGGGCAGAAGCCTGAGCCCGGTGCGGACGAGCTGCGGGCGATGCAGAAGAGCACTTTGCTTTTCCCGGAGCTGCCGGGGCAGCAGGCAGGAGCGCCTTCCAGGCGCCCCGATCACCGCACTGACTGGTGACAGATGCACAGGCAGTAAGCCTTTTCCGAGTCAGCCGAACAGACTGCAGTGCAGTCTTGCAGCTGCTGCTTTTAAAAAATGCATCATCTCTGCAGACTGCCCTGCCCGCAGGTAACGGATGCGGTGGCTGCTCGGACCCCCGTGCGCCTGGCATCGGTGTGGTGACAGTGAGCCGGGAGGGGCTCCCGGGCACCGCCAGCACCAGGGTGCTTCCATTAGGAAATAGGACGTGTGGTTCCCTGAGGACCTTTCCTGGTTTCTGGGGTATAGAACTATGTCTTTCTGTCTTGTTGGGACCAGCACCTGAGCATTTTTCCAGGGGAGAAAATCCTTACCTTTCATCAGGTCCTCAAAGACTTTTATCACCCACAGAAGCTTAAGAACCATCCTGGGCGGTTTTGTAAACCTCTGGCTCTTTCCCTCCTCTCTTCTCTCGTACCGCTTAACTGTTTTTCTCATATTCCGTTCTGTTACAAGCTACAAGCAGGTGTAGCTAAGGAGGTTTGTTCTCCAGCTGGCCTGTCCTGAGGTCACCGGTCCTGGAGTCCCCAGTCATTTCATTCAAGTGCCAAAATTGCCAAAACTCCCTCAGATGACTGCCTGTACCCGCCTCGTTAAATACGGCGCAGGTGGCGAGCAGGGTGCCTCTCCGACAGGAGGGCGGGGAGTGGGCAAGCCCACACTGACTTCACCGCAGGCCCCCGCTGGGAGAACGTCCCCAGGGGCGCACGCTGTGGAACCCCGCACTTGGAATTCCGTCTGGTGTCCTTCGACGCAGTGCAGAAGCGGGACCCGCCTCTAAAGCGTGCTTTCCTGGAGGGATGGGCCACGGTGGCAGACTGTGCTCAGGCCTTTATAACCGAGCCTGCCACCACCGGGCAGGGCACTCGTATGGCTTTCTTAAAAGGAAAGCATCACCCTGGCTTGGTCGCTGCACCTGCACCGCTCCTGGTCACGGCCCATCTCCAGTGGCCCCCTCCCGGCTCCTGCCTCAGCCAAGGCGGGGGCGGGAGGGACTGCTCTTTCCTTCTCGCCTTTCTGGCACTTGCGCGGGCCGCCTGCCCGTGCCGCCCCTGAGAACGGGCTCATCAAAGCTCTTCTCCTGAAATTCAGGTCAGCAGTCCTGAGCGCGGATCCCATGCTGTTGGCAGAGACTCTGGTTCGCTGGGTTCAGGCGGGGCTCATGGTGTTATGTTGTTTTAAACAGAGGTCATGTAAACACTTGGAGTCATGCAGCCTGGAGTCCCTGATCTCCAGCTTCTGGGGCCCACGTGAGAGGTGGGGAGCCGAGGCTCCTTTGGGAGACAGGGCGCTGTGGGGGCGGCTCTGCCATCTGCCGCCCCACCGGGCTGCGCTGGCCCGTGAGGAGGGACTGACCTACTCCTTTCTGTCTTAAGCATTCAGGCGGAACTGGAAGCTGAAGCCGAAAAGATGCGGGTGTCCCAGCAAGAACTCCTCTCTGTCAACGAATCCGTTTACATCCCAGACGCCGACGTGGCTGCACCACAGATCAACAGGACCCTCATCCAGAAGGCTGGTTACCTGAACCTTAGAAAGTAAGGACGCCGGCACCCGCCCCCAGCGTGGCTGAAGTGCCCCGTGCCAGGGCGGGGGTGGGCGGGGGTGGGCGAGGCTGGGGAGGAACTCCCACCCCACCACCCCCTGGGTCCCAGGTCCCAGATGCCCGCAAGATGGGCTTGACACAGTCGTGGGAGTAAGGACTGAGCGCGTGGACTCCCAAGACCCCACAGGCCACCTGGTCTCTGCCCACCGTGGCCACTTGTACACGGACTGCTCTTAACTCTCATCATCCTGGACCTTTGAGAGTTAGCGCACCCTCCCCGCCCCCCAGGCCCCTGACCGGGGAGGAGACCTCCCACGAGGCAGAGGCTGAGGGCCCGAAGCTTTCAGTCATCTCAGTTCATCTAGACTGAGTCACACACTTAACACTCAGGTCGCTGAATGTCCATTTAGAATTGGAGGGACGATGGGGTTTCATTGCATCTAAGAGCACAGACAGGCTGTTGGCAGGTGTGGGGAAGACGGACTTCCGTAACAGATCCTGTGGGTGGGTGGGGCCTCGACTGCTGTGTCTGTAAAATAGAGCTGATAATTGCTCCTACTGCCTACAGTCGTTACAAGTCGCTGCTCAGTAAATACTGGATCAGCCAGTTCATTTGATGTCCCCCCAGCGGGGGGCCTGCGGAGAGGAACCTCCAGCTGCTCTTTGAGGAAGATCCTCAGGGGTCTTCAAGCTTCTTGATCGCAAGCCAGGTGTCCCCTGTAGTTCTGCACAGATAGCAAACTCCACAAGGTCCTGGTGCTCTTTGCCAGGAACTGGATTTCCCTCTTGTAAACAGCCCACAAAACAAGAATAACATCCAGTTGGAACAAAACCGAATCCAGTAAAAACCCCCACGATTCTGGGCGGGTGTGCTGTGGGCCCAGGTGACCCTGGTGACTAAGTAGATACCGAGCAGTCCAGCTCCTGGTCTTAGAGAAAGGACCTCCCGGGTTTCAGTTCCTCAGGATGACGGACTGGTTCTGTTCCGGATACCAGCTGTAGCAGCCAGTCTGGCTGCCAGTAGGCGCGTCCCGCCCACTCGTGGAGGTGGCCCTGGGACTGGCATGCCCTTGTGAGCCGGGCCCATAACCTCCCAGATCCTTCAGGCTCAGTCGCCCTTTTCTGCTGCTCTTCGGACCTGAATTATTTTCAAGGCAGTTTTGCGTGGATATAAAGGGAGACATTGTTTCTAAAATGTCAGATGCACATAAGCAGGAGGCAGCAGACTTTGAGGTACTGCTCATGCTTTAGTACTAATGGGCTTTAAACCACAATCCTTACAGCAAAACAGGGCTGGTCACCACGACCTGGGAGAGACTCTACTTCTTCACCCAAGGTGGGAATCTCATGTGTCAGCCCAGGGGAGCCGTGGCCGGAGGGTTGATCCAGGACCTGGACAACTGCTCTGTGATGGCGGTGGATTGCGAAGACCGGCGCTACTGCTTCCAGATCACCACTCCCAATGGGAAATCGTACGTCACGTGGGCTCACGTGGGTGGAGAACAAGCAGTGACTCCGCCCCTGCCAGACCTCCCAGCTCATTCCCGCGGGACCGGCTGGTTCTGGGAAGACAGTTTTGTTCTCGTGAAGCAGGCACACGTGACCCGTGTGGGATCCAACCTGCCTTTTATAGGGGGCCCAGTGCGGGTTTGCCTGTGGCTTAGGGAAGACATGACCCGCAAGACAGCGATAAGGGTGGCTGTGTTTGGCACAGACCCTCAGGTGGGGAAGGCCGTGGCTACGCCTCACCTGTGCCTGGACAAAGGCTTTGGGTCTGTATCAGTGGGGCAAGGATGAGGAGAGTCAGTAGGGAAGGAGGATCTGCCCGAGGAGTCGGCTTTTCCAGCTGAAGTGGGAGATGTGAACAGTACGTTCAGCTGCAGGAGTGTCACTCATTGGCATGCTGTCCCACCCATCACGGCCCAGAAGGCTCCTGCTTTCAAAATGGCAGCCGGTGGTCACTCACAGTCCACCCCACCCCAGTGGGAGCTGCTCCCCCTTAGAGCAGGGATTCGCCGCTGTGCTCCAGGGAGGTCAGAGCCCCGGGAGGGGGGAGGTGCTGTCTGCAGGGGATCCGAGTTGAGGTTTGAGCACTAGCTTGTTCGGAGGGTGCGGCACTGCTGGCCCAGCGGTGACCGTCTCCTCCCCCGGACCGGCCGAGCGCCTTCCTCCCTGAGTGATGAGGAATGACCTGGGAATGAAGGTGCCTGCGTTCCGGCCGTGCTCCGAGGCAGGCACTTAACTCCTCTGGGCCCGTTTCCTCAGATGTGAAGGAGGGATACGACCCTTGCTCCCCGCCTCCCCGGATGAGGTGTGGAGCAGAGGAGCCGGCAGATGTGCAGTCCCTTTGGAGTGAGCCTTCGCAGGGCAGGGCAGTACCACCTGCTGTTCCACAGGCAGCGTTCTGTCCGTTCAGGGAAGGGTGGGATGGCTGCAAATTCCTTCCCTGGGCGGGGTCGGGAGCAGGGGCTGGCCCGGAGCCCAGGTTGCCTGGGATCGTGGGGGGAGGGGAGGCGGGCGGGCCTGCGTATGGTCAACACTGTAATAAGAATCGCAGACCTGGGCCAGTGGGTCTGAGCCCGGCCTGCCCGCTTTGTAGGTGAGAGCGCTGAGGCCCAGGGAGAGGAAGCGTTTGTCCATGACACAGTGATTGAGCCACAGAGCCCCAGCCCCATTCTCTCTCCTTCCCACTCTGCTGCCTTCCTGGCCCCTGCCCGTGGGACCCCAGCGGAGTTGTTTCCGTAGCACACCCCTCGGTCACTGCGACCTGGGAAGCACTTACTTAGATGCTCTTTGTTTCAGGGGGATAATCCTCCAGGCGGAAAGCAGAAAGGAGAATGAAGAGGTAAAGACTTTGTTTGTGTCGCTGCCTTCCCAGTGCGGTGGGGCTCTGGGATTCAGCGTTTCTTTTCCTGTCCCCCACAGTGGATATGTGCAGTCAACAACATCTCCAGGCAGATCTACCTGACCGACAACCCCGAGGTAACGAACAGCCACCTTCCCTGCACCTCACCCGGTTCTCGGTCTCAAAGCTCAGCGCCCGCCTCCTGGGACTGAGCCTGTCTCCCTGTGGGTTTTTAGGCAGTCGCCATCAAGTTGAATGAGACGGCTCTCCAAGCAGTGACTCCCATTACAAGTTTCAGGAAAAAACAAGAAAGCCCGTGCCCCAGGTAACTAAAGGACAAAGGCGGGCTAGCTTTTGTGGAGCCAAACTCGGGTTAGGAATTTGACACAGGTTGTCACTTCATCCCCGCAAGCACCGGGGTGGTGTGCGGCCCAGTTCTGCAAAAGCAGTAACTGGCCGGGAACGGCCGGGAAAGGCTAACCACGTCCCGGCATTCACAGCTCAGAGGAGGGGCGGCGCCGAGATGCAGGCCTTCCCCCGCCCCCACCGTGCTGCTGCAGCCCGAGCACGGAGCGCGTAGGACTTGTGATGGAGGGCCCTGCCGGTGCGGGGTTCCCCATCCCGTTTCCTAGCCCCACCGACGAAGTCACGGCACCAAAACCCATTTTTAAAAAAATGAGGAACAAAACCACCTTACGTGTGTCCATGTTACTGCCCAGGCACATACAGCGATATCTTCATGTGTGCATTTATTTTGCCTCTTCACACATAAGTTTTTCATATTTTTACATTTTTGTTGTCCCTTTTAATACTACACACTATTCTATCACCTGTTATTAGCCACTGAACGTTGAGGTTGCTGCCCTTCCATGTGTGCGGTCTTCATTGACAGGGAGCATTTTCGTGCACGTAGCTACGGTGTTCCCTCGTCCCGAGGACTGCCGCAGGACTCGTTCCCGGAGTCCCACCTTGTTGCCTATGGGAGTTTCCAGTTGGTTCTGTAGTAGAGAGCCGTCTGATTTGTCATGGTGCCGAAGGGTAAACTGGAGTTGACGGTATCGGTGTCCACTTTCTAGTGGCCTGCAGAAGGAACCCCACTGTCTCAGATACTACCGAACGACTCCAGGAGGGGCGGGACAGTAACTCCCAGGGTCTCCGTGCTGTGCAGCGCGGGGCCAGTGTTCCCACTGCTCTGTGCACACGATACAGAGGCGAAGGTTAGGCAGAAAATAGGTTTGAGTCCGACTGTGACAGAATGAGGTGCCCTGCTCAGGAGCGGCAGGCAGGGGAGCAGCGCTGAAGGCTTTGAGAACAGGAGTGGCCAAGTCAGAACCAGTGTCGCTCAGGAGGCACACAGAGGCACAAGACTGTCCCTGTGACTTAGAACCAGGGGTGCAGAGGAAGGAGAGGGTCCGCCAGGCTTGAAAGGTGTAGCGGGTGAGTAGGAATCTGAGCTGGCGTTTGAAGTACGAGGGAGTTGCTGCGTGGCTGGGATGGACGCGGAAAGGAGGAAGAGCACGCGGTGTGCTCGGTGCAGCTCTGGAGGAGGGTGCGGTGAGGCGGTGGAGGGGGCTCTCAGGAGCGAGAGAGGGGAGCCGGGTTGTGCTTGAATGCTAACCCAAGAAATACTCAGCTAACTTTTTTGATTGCCCGATATGTACCAAGTAATAAATATGATTTAATCATAGCTCTGTCCTCAAAAACCTCACAGGGAGAAAGATACTGGGTTGGCCAAAAAGTCTGTTATTTTTTTTCCGTGAATTAGAAGACACATTTTTTCATGCTCACCAATAACTTGATTGATTGGGATATTCTGAGCATGTCGGCTATCCCCCCGCTATTGGCTTCTAGTGGGTAGAGGCCAGGGCTGCTGCTGAACATTAGCCAATGCATGACACAGCCCCAGAGCAAAGAACTGTTTGGCCAAAATGTCAATAGTACCAAGAAACTTACAAACCACTTGTGATGCACTGGATCAGTCACAGCACCTTCTCTATACACGGCAAAAATCTTCGTGTTTCAGGTGGTTTTTACCTTTCCTGAAATAATAAAGCATAATAATGCCAAAAATGTTGCATATC
The DNA here is from genome assembly GCA_028533065.1 of Trachops cirrhosus. Lineage (NCBI taxonomy): Eukaryota > Metazoa > Chordata > Mammalia > Chiroptera > Phyllostomidae > Trachops > Trachops cirrhosus. The sequence continues at coordinate 11,355,269 of CM052539.1, forward strand.
TTCTTCCATCTTCAATATTAAAACGGACAAAAAGTCACCCATTTTGTTTTTTAATGCACACTGATACGACAGCTGTCACAATACCGTCTAACACAATGTTAACTTCTAATGAAGTTGAAGACAGCTGTGCACGACTACAGCCATGGCACAGGAAAGACGGGGCGGACTTTTTGGCCAACACAACACAAACAGAAGATCAGCTGACAGTGGTAAGCAGCACAGGCGCGTGGAGTGCTCCGCCGCAGAGCTACCTATAGGCAGTGGGTGATCGGAAGTGTTGCAACCATGGAATGGCGTTCACGGAGATTTATTTGTAGAACGGTTTGAAGGTCTGGTTGAAATCTCCTCCCTGGCCTCCATCAGCACTCAACGTGTATTCATTTGATTGTAAAGACAAACGATTAAAAGGGATTTGTTCTTCTCCCTCCTATCTTGTCCCATAATCCAGCCAGAACCTGGAAAATTCAGAGATGCACAATGATGACACTGTTCCCAAAGCGACAGTCAGTGCACCGGAAGCTGAAGAGCTGATTGCACCGGGAACGCCCATTCAGTTTGACATTGTACTTCCTGCTACCGAATTCCTTGATCAGAACCGAGGGAGCAGGTATGGCTGTGCGAGTTCCTCCCTGGAAGAGATGAAAATAAATTTGACATTTCTTGTGTCCCCACCCACCTCCAATGCATTCTGACGTAGAGGTCAAGTGCTAAGTGTCCTTTTAGCAGAAGCTGTCATGATTGTTTGACTCTGGCCATTTCCTTAGGCGTATCAACCCTTTTGGCGAGACTGAGGATGACACATTCCCAGAAGCAGAGGGTAAGTGGTTTGCTTGGTGCACTGCTTCTTTCCCCTGCACAAAATGACAAGGGCCATTGAAACAGATGTGACATCATGTTGAGAGCAGTGACTTGCAATATGGGTTGAATTTATGACCCACAGACGTGTTCTCTGAAAACTTATCAGGATCCACGCAGTTAGGTCTTGGATGAAAACTGAGGGTAAGCTGACAGATTTCATACAGCTACTGCACCGCTGGCCACATTCACACCTTTCTGTAGCTCCTGCTGAGAAAGTTGTCGCATCCCAATCTGGTGTCACGTTATTACAGAACAAATCCAGGGGATAAAATCCCATTACACGCAGCCTGGGTGAGTCAGAGATGTGCTGTTTCATTTTAGAAGACCGAAAGCACAAATAACTCATTCTTGAATTCAAAGGCCATGTGAATGTTATTTGAATTCGAGTTTTTGTTTGATTTACACTCTCACATACATCAGAACATTCTCAGCAGAGCTGCCCATGACCCCTGCTCCACAGTGCAGGACTGCAGCTCCCAGCCAAGGCAGGGCTGGCAAGACCACACTGTGGCCCAGCTGCATGAGTGGGGCCGAGTTAGGAAAATACGATTGACAGGTCATGTGCATGGAGTCACTTCCCATTTAGAATGAAATGCTAGTTATTGACATGTGAACGAAGGACCTGAGAAATGGCACTCCTTACATCAAGCTTCAGGGGAAAAAAAATGTTGCCTCAAATCTGACTCTCCACTTACATCTAGCTGACTGTTCACACAGACCAGTGTGTAAACAGTCTAGACAAAAACTTTCAAACTTGTAAAAATGCTTCACGTGGGAAACATTTATGACTTGTCAATTATATTCAACTTTTAACTCAACTTATTTTTAGGGCCTAGGATACTAACAGGAGGGCAAATGAACAAAAAGGCTTAGCTTGAAATGGGAGGTAAATGCATTATTCTTACAGGAAAAGATGCTTTAAGCGTCCTTCACGATCTCCAGTTTGGCTGCCGTAACTGAGTTCTGTCAGGTTATACACCAGCCAGGTATACACTGGCCACGACCAGGAAGCCAGTACAGGAAGTGCAACAGAATCAGATAAGCAAACTTAGTTTGAGGTCTCCATTAGTTTATGGAATGTAACATCACTGCCCTTCGATCATAAGTGAGTAAGACCCAACATCAGGTCTTTTCTTCAAATAAGCCTTCTTTTATAAGAGGACTTAATCAGTGGGCCGAAGTAAGGAGTGTTCTGTTTTCCAGTGGAAAAAGTATTTTCAGAGGAAAGGTATGATGCATATAATGCCCCCTGCACGCAGTCACCTAGCTTTAGTGCAGGAGGATGCTTGTCTGGTACTGCTAAAAGCCGGGCTTTTCTAGTCCAGGAAAGTAGTTCCACACAGGCAAATGCAGACAGCGGGAGACTCAGAGCTTTGGCAGCTGGCGTGCATTGGTAAAAGCAGAGGATTAGACTCGGGCAGAAAGCCAACCAAACCTGAGGTCTCAGTCCTCAGACCGTCACGTAGGACACGGGGTGCAGGGCAGCACAGGCAGGACGCGCGTGTGAGCCTGAGCAGAAATCACTGCCTTGCAGACTCCCTTCTGCAGCAGATGTTCCTGGTTCGGTTTCTGGGATCGATGGCAGTTAAAACAGACCACACCACCGAAGTGATTTACGAAGCGATGAGACAAGTACTGGCGGCACGGGCTATTCACAACATCTTCCGTATGACCGAATCCCATCTGATGGTCACCAGTCAAGCTCTGAGGTACGTTCGGCTTCATTTTCACACTCTCCTACAGCTTCATCTGGTTCCTGTTTGAAGGCACATTTACCCGCCTAGCATGTTCACAACTAGGATATTCAGTCGGAGTAAGTGAAGATGCTACTCTTGTTTCTGCTCTATTCCTCTTCCGTCAGTTCTGTAAGCTGTACTGGACGGAAGATGCTCCCTTAGTGACAGCTTTGGGAAGTTAGTGGCGAGTGAATCCTGTTGTTCGTGAGGTTGCCATTATTCCAGAGTTACTGTCTCAGAGCTTGAAAATGGGAGGTGGATTTTTTTTTGTCATTTCTCAGTACTATTAATAAAAATTAACAACGAATACAGGACATGAACCCACCTGACGTAACGAGACCACCCGAGAAAATCTGATCAGTATTTGTAGGGCTTAAAATCAAGAAGCCAAGCAGTTTAAAATGTATCAGGGGTTCAGGCGGTAAGACCTACGGTAAAGACTCTCAGGCCACTGTCTGCACAGGCCTTGCGAAGAGCTGCCCTACGCAGGACTGGAGCTCCGTGCAGTGCCTGAAGCATAACCAGCCCGAACTCAGAAGTGCTGCGAATGTAAAATTCTGAGATCTCGTCCTGCCCCTGATGCATGCAAAGTATCTCAATAATTTTTATATTTGTAACATGTCTTTAGGTCTATTAAATAAATTAATTTCATCTGCTTTACTTTCTAAAATGTAGCTGCTAGGAAACGTTATGGATGAGGCTTACACTCTGTTTCTCTAGGATAGCAGCACTGCATTGGAGCCAAAATGTCCAGGCTCATTCCTGGCTTTGGCATTTATTAGTTGTATGACCTTCCATGGGCAAGTTATTTAACCCCTGTGCCTTGGTTTCTTCAGCTATAAAATGGAAAGCAACTATCGACACCCCCTAGTGTTGTCATGAGGAATAGATGAGTTAATACACATAACAACATTTACAACCATGACCGGCACATAGAAAGTGTTCAATAAATGTTAGCTTCAAAAAAGTTAACCAGGTCTTTGGCAAAAACTAGAATATCATTTCTTCCATTCATTAATATCAGTTCATTTGTTATAAACTTTATACTAAGAATTGGGTTCTTACGAATAAAACCTTGTATTTATTACAGCTTTTCTCCAAGTATGTCCTGGATCTTTCATAGGCACTGGCTCACTGTCCTCATAATCGTCACCAAAAGCATCAGCGTAAATGTGTGTGCACAGAAAAACCATAGCGCATCAGAGAACGCTATCAGAAAGAAGAGTGCAAAGACAACCCACAAACTCAGTTCTAAGTTTATCCACCATTTGTAATACAGTGTCTCTTAAATTTCAGGTTAATAGATCCTCAGACTCAAGTGTCCAGAGCCAATGTAAGTATATGCCGACTCTGGTGATTACTCCTCCTTTCATCTCTGTAACCACCTCAAACACAGACTAAATGACTGTCACCAGTGCACTTACGGTCGTGACTTTTCCCATGGAGAATGACCTTGTCTGTGAATTCCAGCGTGTTGTGTGATATTAAGTCTCTTCCTGTTTCTTCCAGTTTGAGCTTAACAGCGTCACCCAGTTCGCTGCTCATCAGGAAAACAAGAGACTGGTTGGCTTTGTGGTCCGCCTGCCTGAGTCCACGGGCGGGGAGTCTCTGAGCACCTACGTTTTTGAAAGCAACTCGGAAGGCGAAAAGGTTATTTTTCTCATCTTAAGATTCTTAATCGAAAAAAAAAAGATATTTAAAGGTTTTTTTGCCCCCCCCCCCCCCCGTATAGTTGCCTATTGTGCAAGTCCCCACTGGGGAGTTCAGATAATATACCTCCTAGGAAGGGCCCACTGAAATAAAACTGCCTAGAAGTAAAATTTCCCTGTGGGAAATATGTATTAACCAGAATAGACTGAATGATGAACTTTCATGGTGAGATATAATTGTTTCGTAGAGCTATCAGTAAACGTTAAAAGCAGTTCTCCTCAAAGCAAAAGTTACAGCAGAGAAAAGCTAATCTCAGAGAGCAAACCAAGGAAGCAGACACCAAATACATCTAAACTGTTCTCTTGTTGAGTACGAACAACTGACTGCACTCACTACTTAGAAGCAATCAACATTAACCCGCCCTTCTTCCAGCAAGCGCCCCTTTGCCCCTGCGTGTGGACATGCAGTGCTGAGTACCGTCCAGAGACAAAGGGAGCAAGCGTCCCAGTGAGGACCCTCAGACGCTGCAGTCACTTGCCTTTCCACTTGCCGGGGGGTTCTGCACACACAGGGGCAACGGGAGACCAGGACAGGTGGGCGCTCGCGTTCAGAGCCCTGTGTGACGCGTCTCCTCCAGCCACGTCCCCATGTTGACGTGAGCGCACAGTGATCTCGTATTTCCATAATCAAAGAATTTTTTCCTAAAATTCTTTATCCTTTTCTACCTTTACCAAACACCACTTCTCTCATCTTTTACAGATATGTTATGCTATTAATTTGGGAAAAGAAATCATTGAGGTTCAAAAGGTAAGGTCACTTTAATGCTCACTTAGCAGCTACTTAAAATGTAACGACACACATTAGTATTTTTCTCCAAAAGAGAGGATGCTCACTAGGCAGTGCGGCCAAGTTTGGGGTTTCCTAATAAGCATCTAAGCACATGGCTGATCAGCTGGTTCCCACGGTCAGTGGTAGTAACACCTGTGGAGCTGTTAAAGACGTCCCTGCTGCTGTCGCCTGGATTTCCTGTCTTTCACGTTAGGATGGTACAAACCCAGGCACCTGCCATGTTCCTCAGAGGGGTCACAGGCCGAGCACACATCACCCAGAAACTTACTAGAAATGTTGGGCAGCTTACAGTCTTCCACTCCCCCACCAGGTTTTAAGTTTGTTAAGAAATACCTGGAATTAAGCAGTGAGCGAGACAGATGCAGTTCCTGCCCTGGTGGGGGGGGGAGGGGGTGCTGCTGCAGGGTTCAGCCTTGTCCAGGAGGACTTTTGGCAGTAATGGAAAATATGCAGATTGGATGTGCCCAGTGTGGCTGAGGAACTGGATTTTTAAATTTTATTTAACTTAAATTTAAATACTAAGGTAGCTAGTGAGAACCGTGTTAGTGTGGTTCTAATCCTCTAGTGTGGACAAGGACTGACACTGACATACGTGAAGTGACTAGCAATGCAGTTAGTACTTTACAGACTAGCGCCAGATGGGGCACCTTTTGGGCTTATCATCGCTGTCTCACTGACTCAACTCTGCTGTTGTAACACAAAAACAGCCACAGATACAGTACGGAAATACGCGGGCATAGCTGTGTTCCGATTATACATTCACACCAACACAAGTGGTAACCAAATAGCTATGGTTTGCAAGCCCGTACTATAGAATAAAAGAGAAGGCAGGAGTTGAAAGAGATAGAAGACAAAAGGTGCGCTGTGAGGGAACTCCTCTGGACTCTCTGGGAAAATGATGATCTGTGTACGTAGTGATCGTCTGGCTGAGTGGAAACCCGCGCCTAGATTCTAGCAGTAACACAATTGAGTTTTTTTTCAGAGAAGCAAGAAGACTCACCTGGAGGCACACATAGACAAGTCAGAAGGACTGAGGCTAGAGGACAGAACATAATGAAAGCCGAGCCAAAAGGGGTTTTAAGTGCATTTTAAGCGTTTTCTTTTCTCCTTCTTAAACTCCCATAACCTCAGGATCCGGAAGCATTGGCTCAGTTAATGCTGTCCATACCACTAACCAATGACGGAAAGTATGTACTATTAACCGATCAACAAGATGACAGTGACGGAGTTCCAAGTGCAAACAGAGGCGCAGAATCTGAAGCATAACTCTTGCGCCTTTGGGGGAAGAGCAGCCAGGACAGAGGGCTGCCTCCTTCAGGGTGTCCAGCTTCTCCGACACACAGGCACACGGCCTGGCTTCAGAATGCGGACAATCGCTCACGGAATCGCTCACTCACGCCTTGGTACTGAGACTGGGGGGGAACAGTGAGAAGTGGTTGACAGCATTCCTAGCCATCTACAAATGTTGTTTTAGGTGCTTTGTGGTAAGTCCTTTTCTTAGATTGTTACTCAGTGTGCAGAATGAAAGTTATGAGAAAATGCAATGTTCACTTTATTTGAATTTCATCTCTTCAGTTTCCAGTATCCTTTTTTAAAAATAGCAAAAGCCTAGATTTACAATTTGATAAACACTAAATATTTCCTATTAATATAATCTATTTTTGTATTTTACTTAATAAGCTTTAAGTGCCTGTCATTTTGAAAACCGTGTATTTATAATCAAGCTTGTCTCATAATTGGACCTACCAGCATTAATTTGTGCAGTTAGTGACAAGCCCTGCTTTGAGGCCCAAGCACTAGCGAAAACGCAAGTCCAGTTCTGGTAACTGTTCAGGCACCGTGCAGCAGAACGGCTAGCAGCTGAGTGCCACGGGAGATGTTCAGCTTCGCGGTGGGCCCGCAGTGAACCAGCACTCCGAAGTCCATGAACCTGTAGGTAGTACCGTCTTTAGTAGCGGATCTCCGTGGACAGGGTGGCGTTCTGCCAGGTCCTCTTTCTTCTGAGCCAGACTCTCCTCAAGGAAGGAACAGTTCATTTTAAAACTCACTTGAAGAACAGTTGGTGGTGGGGCTTGGTGTGAAGGTCCTACTGCCACTCTGGCACCCCAGCAGACGCCACTCTCCCCTCTGATACATGAAATAAGTACAATGATCTTGAATTGGTACAGCGTATTTAATTATAACCAAGTTCAACAGAATGTCGTTGTCGTCATAATAAATTAACCTAGCAGTAAATGCTAGCAAATAAAACCTATCATTCTGTTTCTTTCCTTTGCTTTTTTGTGGTTACTTTTTGGAACATCCCTGGAAGAAAACTAAAGTTGGTAATTTCCAAAAAACGGGAGCAGAATGAAATCACAGGGGAGGGGATGACTATCACAAAATACCTGTATTCAACGTGAGTAGAATAACGGGGTCTCGATGCCAACTTTTTAAAAGCTCTTGCTTTTAAAATGGTGGGTTAATAAAATAATTTTTGGGGACCCCGAATTAGGGTAATGTTATATAGGGTCGGTCTGAGAAATCTACTTGTATAACGTGGACACCATCAGAGACACACTGAGCTGGTTGGAATATGAGATTATATACCATAAAATTACTAGTCCAGTGTTAACTGTCCTACGGATTTGTATATATCATAATTATATCAGGAAGTTCTCTGACAGACTGCAAGAGCCACAGTCCCCAGAATTTCTTTTTCTTGCTTAGAACTGTTGAGAATGGGAGAGGAAGAAACCTGAAGTCGTGAACAATATTGTTGGAAACTAAAATCGATCTTTTTAAAAAAAATTTTAAAGAATATGTGGTTTAACTAAGCAACAAAGCATGCAAGTCATAAGAAAAATAATGAATTTCAGTACGTTAAAACTAATCACAAAAATACCATAGAGAGAATTAAAACAAAATTAACACAGCCTATTAGCAAGCATAACCAACAAAAAATTACTACTCTGGACATACAGTGGGGAAAGGACAGTTTTTCAACGAATGGTCTTGGGAAAACTGGACCACTACCTTATACCACACACAAAAATTAACTCAAAATGGATTAAAAACTTGGATGTAAGACCTGAAACCATGTAACTCGTAGAAGAAAACATCCAGTCAGCTCCTTGACAAAGGTCATGGTGATGGTTTTTTAAAAATCTGACACCAGCCTTAACGGGTATGGCTCAGCTCGTTGGGCATCATCCCACAAAGCAAAAGGTCACCAGTTCGATTCCCAGTCAGGGTACTTGCCTGGTTGCAGGCTCCGTCCTCAGTTGGGGCACGTGCAAAAGGCAACCGATCTGTTTCTCTCCTTCCTTCTCCCTCCCTTCCCCTCTCTCTAAAATGAATGAATGAATGAATGAAATCTTTAAAAAAACAAACTGTAAGGATATTAAAATATCTGACACCAAAAACAAAAGCAAAAATAAACAAGAGGGACTACATGAAACTAAAATGATTCTGCATCCATCAACAGAATGAAAAGGCAACCTACCGAATGGGAGAAACTATTTGCCATCCTATCTGATTAAGGGGTGAATACCCAAAACATACGTAACGAATTCACACAACTAAACAGCAAACCAACCTGATTAGGAGATGGGCATTGCCCTCACTGCTGTAGCTCAGTGGGCTGGGCATCATCCCACAAACCAAAATAAACGGGCTACAGGTACATGAAAAGATGCTCTATATCATTAATAATCAGGGAGATGAAAATAAAAACTGTATTTCACACCTGTTAGAATGGCTATCATCCAAAACACAAAAAATAACAAGCATTGGTGGGAATGTGGAAAAAAGAACAAGGTTGGAGGGAATGTAATTTGGCGCGGCTGCTGTGGAAGACAGTATGGAGGTGCCTCCAAACAGCTGCAAACAACCACCATATAGTCCAGCAATTCCACTTCTGGGTGTTTATCAGTAAAAACAAACAGGAACTCGAAAAGGCGGCTGCGCTCCCACGTTCACGGCAGCGTTGTTCACAACAGCCAAGATGCGGAACCAGCCTGAGCCCGTCAGCGCGTGAGCACACGAGCAGGAACGCCTGTGCAACGGGAAGTTCTTAGCCAGGAAACAGAAAGGGAAGGAGTCTCGCCGTTTCCAACAACACAGATGGACCTTCAGGACATCATGCTAGGTGAAATAAATCCGAGAACGACAAGCACCATATAATCTCTTACATGTGGACTCTAAAAACATAAGTTAAAAAAAATAAGCTCACAGATACAGATGGGTGGTTCCAGGGGGTGGGAAGAGAGTAACAGGTGAACTGTTTCTGGCTTTTTCCATTAAAGAAAATGAATTTTAAAAATCTGATATAGATAGGTGCTTCAGGGTATAAAAGTATTAACTCCTTTTCCCTCACTTTAATGAGCATTAGTATGGAATGTTTCACCATCGGAGATCTCACAAGTGTTACAGAATGTACAGTCCTTGAAGATGATCCCAGAATTATGACATATCAGATCAGGAAGTATATCAGATCTATAGTGACTGGAAGATAAATTTCATCTACTTGACTGAGTATGTCTCCCTAACAGGAACAACTGGAACTACAAGTAAACGAGGTGGTAAAGAACCAAACTATTAAAATAGAAGAAAATGTCCATAAACTTGCCTATATAGACTTTTCATAGATAATACATAAGAACTTTTTGTATAAACTCAACTCTGCCCTCACCATCTCTGAGTTCATTGAATAGTCCAATGACTCCACTTAATCTCTACAGATTTCCACTTATTCTGGAATCTTTAACTGAAATCTTTGACAATGTTATTCCTAACATCCTAAAACTTTTTTTTTAAACATAGCATTAAAACTTCCTTAAGAAAAGAAATACCATCAGTCTGAAACTTCTGCAACTTTAGCTGGATAAAGAACTAAAGTTCTAAAGTACTAAAATTGGTTAAAGTCTACCTTTTAACCTTTAGCCAACCCAGGATAAAGAGAAACATGACGATGTATGTGATGGTATTATCTCACCTTTCCCACAATCTTAAAAACGTCCTACCTCAGAAAAGGAGCATCAGACTTGGCCAAGAACAATTTCTGCTGCTATTCAAAAGGCTCGTGTCTCTGTCTCCAGCAAAGTATCTGAGAGGCTCTCACTTCTAATTGTTTCAGCTCAACTCCTGTTTGCCAATGGCACCACAGTTACTTCTAACATTGAACACGGCAAACTAATGATCCCAGGATTAAGATTTTAAATTAGTCATGTAGGTTCTTTTTATATGAAAATAGCAAGCAACAGAAAGATCAAGAAGGTGAAAAGGAAAGAAAACAAAGATTCTTCATTTGGGATGTAGGGGGAGGAGCTAAAGCCAACCGGATACTTGAAATTTCTTGTTACGTGCAAGATTAAAGGGAACTCCATAAAGGTTAATGTTAAATACTGTCTTAAGATTCTTTGAACATAAACAGGCAGGGGAAGTAAACTTTTGAAATTACATTTATTAATGTTTTATTATACATACTGTATTCTGTTAGGCTTGAGGAAGAGGGACGCCCCACTCAAGTAACAAACTTGCCGTCTTTTACAAAATTCAATTAGTAACTGACAATATTATAGTAGGACTCAATTCCTGAGAATCTGAACATTATTAAGTTTTCTGTGAATTTACAACAAATGCTCACACTAATTTTAATTACAGTATGTCTGAAAAAATGAAAATATTAATATGTCAGGAAGGAAAACCATCATCCAAATGTGTGTGTTAACTTAGGTGTGAAACACTCAAGCCCTGTTTCTCAGCACTTTAATAACATTTAAATATGCTTAATCTTTTCGGAGATTTCAAATATGTAAACTTACTATAATTTATCCAGACTACAGTGACATTACTTTGACTAAAGGCAAAATAACAGCCTATCAGTTTCTTCTCATTGTAGGTATCCATACAGTCCGCACGTGGACTCGAGCTACTATCGACGGATAAAATAAATGACGTGTGGGGATACAGAACAGACCTCTATCTGATTCCCTTCCACTTACACTTGCTATCCCTTTTAAAGGAGATGACTTTAGGGAAGTTAGAGAAAACAGAAAAGCAATACTTTGCTATGAAATGGTGACATTTGATATAACCCAATGCAAGATCACTAATATAAACATTTACAAACAATGAAAACATAAATTATTAATTGTGCAGCATGCTTTAGGGCCTTTCTACAGTTAGAATGAATTACAAATATTAAATGCCTTTAATTCATCATTTTCCATCATTTGGCAGGTCATGTTTACATAATTTAAAAAAAAAAGTTTCCTACCTATTCCGTTTCTTCTGACTTTTAACAATAAAAGCATTTATCTTGGGCTGGGAAAATGACCCTGACTGTCACCAATGAACACAGAGAGGGCATTGTACACTGTTTCAAAAGCTGGAAATCAAACATGGTTGGAATTACTTTCAGGATTTACCCATAGAAATGTTTAATAGGCAAGTGCAATGGAAAATTAAATATTTTCCAAAATACTGTTAGTATTACACGTAGGGTTTTAAACTTTCTTGTTTTCACTGTAAAGGTATCATTGTGTTGTATTAAAAGATTATAGGTCACAATTAACCATTTAACTACTAAGTAACATAAAGCTTTATAAAAATAAATCTAGTACCTTGCTGGGAGCTAAATTTACTCAAAATCTTTATAATTTTTAAAACAGTAAATGATTTAATTTATTAAGACTTTATTGTCTCACAGTGCTAATTTTTTAAGAACCTGCACAGTGCTTAATCTGATGTCTTAGATTATACTTGGTTTAAAGAAAGTTTGCCCAAACCATCACCAAGATTTCAATTCAACTTAATGAAGAAACCTGAGTTTGGATGTAAAAATCAGAATTCATTCAATTTTCTCTGACATCATACACAGTGCCTTCAACCAAAAGTGAAGCTTCAAGCGGGACTCTATGGCTTATCTGAATTTTATTCCATTTTGTGTATTTTAAGCAATTGTAGAGGTTAAATGTTCTCAAAGCAACGTAAACTGGTTATAAAACGTCTCACCAAAGACACCAGCAGCTCTTGTGAGTCACATGAAGTTAACGATGAATCAGCTTATACTGCACGTAAAGAGTACATAACACATTTGTGCCTCATCTCTAGTATCAAAACATCCTCTCATATTCTTTTGTAAGAATATTGATGTGTATGATTCATGAATTTCAGGCTAAATTCCTTTTGTTTAAACATTGTATGTATTTACTGGCTGTACACAGTATATGCACTGAAATGTCCAGGAACTGGACAAATACGGGTCAAAGACCCACACAAATGAAATTCTAAATATTCACGTAGATGACGAGAAATCTGAGGTGGCAGTTGAGGAATTTGGATTGGCCCTTTTAGAACTTCACTTCCTAGGCACATGTTCGCCTAAAGTCCAGGCAGAGATCCAACTTTAAAATCTCATTCTCGACCTTTGAAAAAGTAAAGCCTTTGAAGAGGAATGGACTTATCTTTAGAGCACTGCCTTCGAGAGTCCCGGCAGTTCCACATTCCCCGGAGCGGCGGCCAGGAAAGACTTCACTAACATCCATGTCACTGGCAGCGGTGAGGCCTCGTTCCGAGGACCGCACGGGGGCACGGCGCACCGCACCCTCGGTGTCATTTGACAACACGGTCTGCAGACACAGTGCCGTTGGACAGGTCTCCGTTGCTCAGTTTAGTCTCTTCTGGAAGAATACGTGAAAGTAACAACGGACAAATGTATGTTTGTTTTTAAAAACTGAAGTCAATAAAAATTGAGAAGAGCTGCATGGCTAAATTTCAAACTAAGAAAATGTATCTACCAAATATTTCTTAAATATCACAAATTATATTTGGATTATCTTTTTTAAAAAGTTGAGACTAAACACTGCAAATGCTAGTTTCAACTGGTTCTTAAAGGGATGCAGATTTGGAGAGATCAGACCAGCGCCTGGGGGGAGGCAGAGTCCGCAACCCATGTCTGAAGGCAAGTTCCCCGCAGCCGAAGGAAGAACCACTACTACAGTGTGCGACACGACTGAGAGAAACACGGCTAAATTCACAGAAAATTGTCCAGCTGAGTAACTTTTCATTTGAATCTATAATTTATATCTAAAAGCAGCTTACTGTGATTGTGATAAAATGAATTCCTAACTTTTGTGCAAAATGTCACATGCATTTATTTCTTTGTAACAAAGAAAACTATCTGACTAATGTATTCAGCAAACTTTGCCTTCATTCCTGAGCAATGTTTAGCTAAAACAAGAGTCCTGAAACAGAAGAATCATCCAGGCATATGAGTGATGTACATCAACCAGAAAGAACCCTAGAATTCCTTAAAAACAAGCCCAGCCCTGGCTGGTACGACTCAGTGGATGGAATGCCAGCCTGTGAACCGAGAGGTCGCTAGTTCAACCGCTAGTTTGATTCCCAGTCAGGGCACATGCCTGGGTTGCAAGCCAGGTCCCCAGCTGGGGGCACACAAGAGGCAACCAACTGACTGTATCTCTCACACATCGATGTTTCTCTCCCTTTCTCCTTTCCTTCCCCTCTCTCTAAAAATAACAACAAATACCACCAGTCCAAATCAAGTTGTTCCACTGAGAATGAAAGGTTTGTTTTGTGTTAATGCTTTAGGTAGGCCTTAAAATAAATTAAGGACTGGTGACAAGGTTCTGGCATTATAAAAAGCCTGAACAGAACCTATGTAGTAACTGAGTTACTTCATTATTTAGATTAAACTGACTAAATCCAAGTGGCTTTGCCAAACATTATCTTAGCTCTGAAAATGAACTGAAACATAACATATTTTTACTTAATAAATACTGAATATGTTCTAGGTAACAGCCTGAAATTATTTTTTAAGCACACAATTATTATTTACTCAATCTAGACTCAAGAATGTCTGTGTATGCTCCTTACCAATAAGTAATATTCAATTTATGGGAATAAGATTGTTGATATAAGTGGTCTATCCAATTAAATCACCTCTCCAATGTAAAAAATTTTTTTGACAAAATTCATAACATGTCATTTATGAAATGTCAGTTTTATGTTTTGCTTTATGAAATACAAGATAAAAGGAAAAAGAGCAAACACGAGAACTTTCAACTCAGTTGCTGCACCTACTTTTGTGCTTCCAAGCAAAGAGGAAAACCTAAGTTACATAATTTCCACAACAGAAAAAAAGAAACATCCATTTCTGGGGGAAGATGGCTGTCACTAAATCTGAAATCTGAGAGAAATGTGTCATGGCAGAGTCTGTAAGTATGACACACTGAGCAGTGTTCTTAAGCATTAAAATACATGAACACGTTCCCACCACCCTACACAGCAATGCAATGGACAGAACCCTTTCCAAAGTGAGTCCGGTTCACTGACCGCGCTGCCGGTTATCCGGGCTACAGTACATACACCTCTCCAAGGCCTCCTACGGAGGAGAGCAGGAGGCTGTTCCTGCGTCACGAGGTGGCCCCCACTATTTTACGCCTTCTTAATCACCTTCCCATCTCCTTCGGTCAATGCCTAGTCATCAGCAGCTCTGACTTAAGCAACATTTAGTGTTCCTCCTCTAAACTGTCCCTTCCCATCTGATACAGGGTGAGGGGTGGAAAAAACCCCACTAAGCTTGTTACTTTATTTAAATTTAAGAGAAGATGGATGAAACTGAATAATGAGTTACCCCAGAATGAACTGTATATACTACGTCACTTTCTTTTCAGTTTCATAAATGATCCAAGTAGGCTTTATTGTTTTAGAAGACATTTCTAGTCTGACCGGATAGAATGGGGAATTAGTGTCTACTATTAAGGAAAGATTATTGGTCTTTCCAAATTTACGCCATTCACTGACCTTCCTTCTCTTTCTTTTCTTGGTTTTCTTCAGCTGCAGTCTTGTCAGCTCGGAAGAAAATTCTCGCACTGCTCAGTGAGAAATACAGCAGTTCAAATTCCTAAGTAAATAAAAAATATTTGAAATAAAAGCTGAAAATACTTGTATCAAAATAAAATTATATTTCATGTCTTACTATTTCTAAAAAGCTCCAGTGAAAATCATAAATGCAGAAACTGAACTAAGTAACCCATCCATTTTTAAAGATCTGATCAAATGGCTTCCAAATTCCGTTCCTTTTAAAATATACTCTAATTACCTCTACTCATCTCACTTGTTAAAATGGGGGTTTTTCGTGAGATTTATGTTTTTTCAGACATGTAAAAGTATATTAAGGATATTAAGATATTAAGAATACTAAGTATAAAAGGATATTAAGAAGGAATGGACATCAAAAAGTCAAAGCAGATTTAACTATTTCTCTCCTCTAACCTGCAGATAGACATCCAATCGTTTCTGGGTAAGATTCATGGTTTGCAGTAGTTTCTCATCTTGACTAGCTGACTGCACGTTCTGTTGCTTAGCAACTGCTCGTATCTCCTTCAGGTACTTCTCTCTAACAGACTGGAACCAGTGAAGCGAGTCAAACTCCTGGTACTGGTCCAGAAGCTTCAGAATGTAGGCCACACCTGCAGTCACCAGCAAAACCAAAGCACAGCGCAGCGAGTCAGTGCGGTGTGTTCTACTCCACCGGTGACTCCTAGCTAGTCATTTCCAATTAATTATCTTTTAAATTACATCTTATAACATAAATATAACAATGTGACTTGATTTCACCTTAAAAAAAAACAAAACGATGTGAAAGCATAAAGAATGAAAAGCAGGTCAAGAAAGAAGAGGAAAGAAACGGCATGGCTGCGAACATCGCCGGGGAGAACACGGCTGTGAGGGCGGGACGAAGTGCCACCGCTGCCCAGAGAGCACCGAAGGGGGCTCCAGGGGAACCAGGAAACGAAACACAAGACGCCAAAACTGGAAAACAAAGCCTGTCAGGTCCAGCTACACTGAGTGCTTAGCAACACTACGGGGACATGGATGACAGTTACAAATGATGAAAGGCAAGTATCACTCAGATGACCCAGCGAAAGAAAAAAGTAAACACTGCTCACGGAAAAACAAATCAACAAAGAGAACACAGAGAACACTCTCTCGAAAATTCCATTATAAAGTGGACATAAAACTGATGGGAAAACAATTCCATTAAGCTTACCCATGGCAAAACCATCATCAGTAAAAGCAGCTCCAATTTTATTTTTTTTATTCAATTTCTCCTTGCAACTAATGGAATGCTCTACAAAGTTGAGGGTCTAAAAAGAGATAACAATGTATTAGAAAAACCATGCTAACAAATCTTCAGAATTTAGTTCCTAAAACAGAGATTACAATAATTATAAACAGGACCTCTTCTAGGCTCCTGTCCTTTTGATTTGATTAATTGCTTCATATAAAGAGCTCTTGGAGAGGTCACAATCTGTACAAGTGTCTCTCTGAGTGACTCTCTTCCCCAAGTTCCTCAATAGGAGCCCTCCCCACCTCCATCATTACTTATCCCAAGCCCAGCGCCTTTATAGAGTCATCATAAAATATCATGCACATTTTACACATGAAGACTATGAGGCTTAGGAGGCTGGATAACTTGCCCAAAGTCATACTCGAAGTGAAAGCTGGATTCAAAAGAGCGGGCCTGCCTACCTCAAAGCATAAGCACTTTTCACCATGGCAACCCCTACTTTTGCCCACCCAATTCATTCTAAAATGCCATTATCGCATTCTTGGTCAAAAAGTATTAATCATTTGCATAAATGAATGCCCCCAAAAGCGCTCCCTTAAAGTTCAGCTCCTCCAATACCTTCTCTAATCATATTATTTGTTCAGCAAAGAGTTACTGACGCTTACTATTTTAAGTAATTACGGTAAAAAAGATAAACACCATCCGAGAGTTCACATCTGCAGCAGCACTCTCAGCAGTGACAAACATGCCATATACCTGCACTGTCCAGTGCAATAAGCCACTAGCCACACAGGACCGAAGAGCACTTGAAATGGGGCCAGCACAACTGAGGAACTGGATTTTTATTTTATAAAATTTCAATTAATTTAAGTAGCCACTTGTAGCTACATACAGTAGCACAGCTCTAAAGGGGTGGAGACTTGTTTAAAACTTACAAGCCCTAACTGGTATGGCTCAGCAGGTTGGACGTCCTCCCGTAAAGCACAAGGTCACCAGTTCAATTCCCGGTCAGGACCCACGCCTGGGTTCCAGGTTGTGCATATGAAAGGCAAACTATCTATGTTTCTCTCTCGAATGGATGATTCTCACCCTTTCCTTCCTCCTCCCTTCTCCTCTAAAAATAAATAAAATCTTTAAAAAATTTTTAAAAAGCAGCTTTACATAGAAACCTTTAGGTAAAAATTACTCTTACTGCTAGTATACACAGGGTCCTGCACAAATAATGCCCCTTTTTCCTTCCAAAATCCTTTATGACAAAATCATAAGCATGTAATTCTGTGACATAACAATATCACACTCAAGCACACCTTATGACATTTTAGGTGAAAAGTTCAAATTAAAACTATAAATCATTATATCCATATTACTACCCTACCAACCACACTCAAGCAGGCGTTACTTCTGCCAGGCCCTGTACTTTTCTAATCTCTTAACTCCATTTTCTCCACTGTAACAATTATTTTTATAATGCAGTTTTGGGTAACTTGAGTTATTCTGGAAGGAAACTACAGAATTAGGGCAGAACACGGGATATAGTACACTGAGGAAGCACTGAAAATTCAGCCTAGTTGTACTATTTACTACTGAGTAGAGAGAAGCTGTCCTCTAACACGATGCTTTTAAGAGAGGTGTCAGAAAAAACTCCATGACGTGATTGAAGTTAGTCTACAGTAATCGCTTAAAACATTTATGTGATGTACTTCAGCCCCGAAGTGATATATATGTAATGGTGTACACGCAAGTAATTTAAACCACACAAGGTTTCTGTGCAGTTATTAACAAAGAAGAACCTATCTTACAGGTTTCATTCTGCATAGCTAACATATTAGCAGGAAATTCTAGGCCAGAATCACTGAGATCACATTCAGTTTCATCTCCAACCAGAAAGACAGTAATATAGTCCGTGTGCGTTCCCTACTGCAGAGAACCTGGGTCTACTTATTAATACTTTCTAAAATTCATTGGGATACTAAAAATACTCACCAGAGGGGGAACAATGATGTAGAAATTTCGGAGATGTATATTCTTTGGCCTTCGAAATTCTGGTGCAAAAACATCTACGAGCATCTTGAAATACTCCGTGCCTTCAGCAGAATTTCGTGTGTGATCACTGAGGACTGAATCCAAATGCCTACAATGCAAAAACTTATTTACTTGGTATGCAGAAGTGTGAAACATTGTAAGATATTTCTGAGTAAATTTTCTTGGAGTTCAGAATGAATTAATTTTCTTACTCACAGAAGCTGAGCAGTACTATTTAATTAAACTTAGTCCCTAAATATAACATGTGGGTCATCTTGGCACTTAAAATAATATTCTGAGTTTTGTATTTCTGCTTCCCACAAGGAGCCCTATAGAATTCCATTTCATTTAAATAGATTCTTCTTCATCTTAAATCTTTTCACTAATGCTTCTCTACACCTTCTTTCCTCAACCGAAATCTTGTTCTTTTTCAAGAACTTAGAACCCTGTTCAACCTCCAGAAACATCGGCTGCTTTTTCTCCTGCATCCCTCATGGATAGCTACCACCACTTTCAAAGTATTACTCCCCAAACACCAGAAGGTAGCGATCTCTCCTTTGGGACTCACGTTAATCCAACTATACCCAACGACTTAACTCCTTCCTCCTGTAGGCAGGCATCTATTAACCTTTTAACCACTGCCCCACGTTAATTTATCTCGGACTGTGAACCTGCTCCAGTTCTCATCCTTCTGGAGAGCTCACTCTCCATTCACATCAATTCGCTATTATGACCCCACCAGCCCTTGACCTCACCTGCTGCGAACCTTCCTGCACTTGATGCTAGTCAGCCATTCCATCCAAATCTGGAGATCTTAAAAAAATAATATCCTATTCTCTGCTGAATTGCTTCAAAATATTTTTAAAAGGTCATAAATTTTGAAATGAATGATACCACTTAGTAAGAGGTAAAATGGTCTGATTTTCTTTTTTGATATGCAAGCCACAAATTTGTTCAATCATTTTAGGGCATGTGATTGCAAATAGCTTATCAACTGTTCATGGCTTCTTTAATCTGGCAAAGAATTAAGCTACACAACACAGTATTTGTGTTGGGACTTCATTCTCATAAAAATGCACACATGCATTTTCTAGTATATTTTCTTTTTGTATTTAAAAAAATTCTGAGCCTATCAAAAAGTTAAAATACGGTATAATGAACACCTGTACACCTTTCAACTAGTTCACCATTTAACATTTGTCAACATTTCCTTTTTTTCCTGAAATAAAAGTTGCTCAGCCAATAAACAGTTTAGTATGAATCTATTAAGAACTAAGACATTTTCCTACGAAGATATAGTACATTATTCCACCTAAAAACAAAATACAGTCATATATAATACACGTTCAAGTTTTCCCAATTATCCCTCAAATGTCCTTCCTATTGTCCTTGCTATTTTGTTCCCCATCTAGGATGTGATAAGGATCGCATTTAGTCATCAGGTCTCTGTAGTCTCCTAATCTAAAATAGTCCCCTTGCTTTTTCTACCTTTCACAACATGTGACATTTTTAAAGAGTTGAGACCAGGTGTTCATTCGGTAGAATGACCAACGTTCTAAATGTCTCCAATGGCTTCCTCACAATAGATTCAGAATAAACATTTCTGGCAAGAATATAACACAGGTACTTGCTATCACACCACATCAAGAGGCCACAGAATGTCAGTATGCCCTGTTACTGGTAATGCTACTTTTGATCACTTGGTTAAGGTGAAATATACCAATCTCTCCACTGTAAGCATAGTTTTCCTTTTTGATATTAATACACAATTTATGTGATCATTTTTTGATGAAATACTCTGTTCTCCAAAAATATTCTAGAATTCATTGATGATCTCGTCTGATTTCAAGTATGATAGTCGTGACTGCAAAACAGTGATTTTCCCCCAAAATTTTCTCATCCCTCCCTTATTCAATAGCTAGTGTTCTTCTGTAAAAAAAAGGAATTTTCCCTCTGCTCCTCTAACCTTTCTTATTATCACTATGACTCATGGTTTCATTTTTTTCCTCAATGTATTACTATATTTTATAAATGCGTTATGATCAATTTCTACCATTATTCTTTCTGAAATTCAAACTGTTTCCACTTTGTCCAGGAGTGCCCTTTCATGTCTGACTCAATAAACTGTTACATCACTTACAAAACTTAGTTTCCTAAAGTATTTCTCAATTCTGCAAGCCTCTCTCAAGTTTTAGATTGTGTTCCAAAGTCAATACTGACTCAAGTCTATAGATCTGCAAAGTCCAATAAGATGCCATTAGCTATTTAAATTTAAATGAAATAAAATTTAAAACTCAGTCCCCTCGTACCACTAGCCTTCATTGCAGCGTTCCCCAGCGACCTGTGGCAGTCCTGGACAGTGCTGCTCTAGGCTACCCGAAATGCAGGACAGCTACTCCAGAGCAGTGTTAGGCAACAGAAATATTAAGAAAGTAAAAAGAAACAGGTGAAATGAATTTTGCTAATGAGATAGCATCTACTTTCCACGAAATCCCCAAAATTAGTTATGTACTTCACATTTTAGCACATTTCAGCTTGGACTAGCTACATTTCAGGCGTTTGACAGCCTCGTGTTGCTACTGGCTATTACATTAAACAGCATGTTATAAAAGATCTCTTTTTAGTAAAGTTGGAAAGATCTCAGAATACTGGTCTTAAAAAATGTATTTCATAAACTGAGACCATAACTTGTATAATAAAAACAGTGACATGTAAGTTTATATATTACCCTCTAGTCAATCTTTTTTTTATTTTTACTTTTTTAATTTTCAAATACTTTTTTTTATTGTTGTTCAAGTACAATTGTCTCCGTTTTCCCCCCACCACTCCCCCTGCCCCAGCCATCCCCACTTTCCTTCCCTGATCCCACCCCCACTTTGGCTTTGTCCATGTGTCCTTTATAGACGTTCCTGAAATCCCTTCCTTCTTTTCCCCCCATTATCCCCTCCCACTTCCCCTCTGGTTACTATCAATTTGCTTTTAATTTCAATGTCTCTCGTTTTATACAAACATATACTTTGTAAATCTCCAAATTTAGATTATTCTAAAATTAAATTACCTTGCTGCTTTTAATGTTTCTTCTCCAAGACCTTCTTCTTTTACTAGTTCTTCAAAATTTATAATATCTTCAAGATCAGGCACAAACCTACATAAAAATTCAGGAAGGGATTTATTATGGCAAAATAAATATGAACAACTGAAAATAAATATGTATATGTACATAGAAGTGGTAGTATGGGACTCCAAATTTTTCAACTATATATTTGAAAAGAACATTGCATTTCAGTTTTATTACTAATATCACCACTTCAGACCCAAAATTGAATTTTATATATGAATAATCAAATTTTAATCCTTAAAATCAAATAATCTTTAGAACATTTACAAACTGTACTGATAAAATAAATTAACTATAACTTTAAAAGAAATAAAGATTTTCAAGTCTGTCATATTTTAAGAAAAACATTTTAACTAGAATTAATGTTTTCTTCCATATTTTATATCAAAATTCAATACATCAACAAAAGAAAAAACCTCTACAATCTTACAATAGATTTAAGTGACATAAAAATGTTAAATGGAGTAAACAAGGTAAAATGATGTTTGCGTCCATACCTAATGGCGTTGCTGCTACAATGAAGGCCACCAGATCTTATCATCCGTACATAGCCCATAGCATTGCCTTAAAAAGCGCACACACACAAAAACAATCAGGTATTTATACAAATAACTCTGAACTCTAATAATCACAAATATAGGTATATGTAGCAATATTAGGTGTCCACTCCTTAGAACCAAAGATTCTGCTGTATTTTATTTCAGTTCTTGCTCAAAAAAAATAAACATATATTTGTGCTTAAAATATAAATTTATATACTTATATACATCTATATTAATCCCTTTAAAAATAACTGTAACTCTTTTGATAAGCCAAGTTAAATACTGGCAACAAAATTTTATTACTGTATCAGGAATTTCTTCACTCTCATATTGACAGAGTCAGTGTCTGTCTGTCTGTCTCTCTCTCTCTCACACACACACACACACACACACACACACACACACACACACCTGAAAGTACTACCAGAAAACCTTATTTGGTGCTTCCCAAATTTATGTCTCTATCATCAACTACTCCTCTAAGCTTTTTAATCCAATGCCTATACCTCACATGGCTAAGAAGAATTTTAATTCAATATGTTCAAGTCAAACTCAAGATCTTCATCCCCTAATTGTATTTCATTTCCCAGAACCTGACAACTCCATCCTTCCAGTTTCTCATACCAAATGCCCTGAAGTCATTCCTGATGCCTTTCTTTTTCTTACACTTTATATCTAATCAATGGGCAAATTATTCGGCTCTGCCTTCAAAATGTAGCTAGTACCCAACCACCTTCCACCACCTGCACAGCTACCACCCCATCCCAAACCACCGCGCTCCTGCCTAGACCACCGCAGTATGCAGTGGCCCCCTGACCTCCCTACTGTCACTGTCGGCAATGTCGCCCCCCACCCCCACCAATCTTTTATCTACGTACCAGTAAGTGGTTCTTTTAAAACTATGTTGGAGCATGTTGCTTCTTTTCTGAAAACTCTACAATGGCTTTCCATCTCACAACAAAATCCAAAGTGACATCCTAACATAGCCTTGTATGACCTTGACCCTTGATGCCGTTCTGATACCATGGCCCACCACTCACACCTCCACTAACTCCACTCCAGCTCCTATTTCCCAAAAATACTGAACAGACGCAGGGCTTCTGCACTGCCTGCCATCTCTGTCTGGCACTCTTCCCCTCAATGTGCACACAGCTTATTCCTTTGAGTCACTTAAGTCCCTGTTCAAATGTCAGCTCCTTGGAGCCTTCCCTGAGCAGCACTGAACAGCACCGCCCAGGTCCCACGACATCTTGCTACCCAGCGCTCGTCACTGACATCCTTCTGCGTGTGCCTCCCCAGCCAGAATGCGGACCCGTGGCACAGCTTTTGTTCTCACTGCTCCGCCCCGAGAGCCAACGTGCCCTGGCACACAGCAGGAATTCAATACATAAAGTGCAACTGGATTTAAGTTACTCAGGAGAAGGAACAGAGAAAAAGGTAAGAAGTAGTTAAAATTCCACCATCACTGTAGTGATATGTGCTTTACACACACTAACTCATCTGATGATTCTAACAGCCTTCAAAATACGTATCACTGAACCTACTTTAAGGCCTATTCCAGTATGAGATGACGCTAAATTGTTTCAATATGCATCTTAGAAAAATCAAATATCTAGTTTTTTGTTTTCCTCCAAATTGTCAGACCAATATCTAGCTGACCAAAATGTGCTAATCAGAGGCACGTATTGAACAGCAGTTACGAGCAAATCTCAGAAGCCTTACTACGTGGGTTCCAATCAGGACTCTTTTTAGGCATAAGACCTCGGTCAAGTTATCAAACTTGTATGTCAGGCTCCTCATCTGTTACATTAAGGGGGCAGAGACTGTTTATTGTTATATATATCACCAACACTTAGGGACATTTCTTGTCCTCAGTAAATATCTATGGAGTAAATTAATAGAAATAATACTTCATAACACTGAGTTTTATATTAGTTAGAACACACAAGCACTCAGAACAAACTGGCACAAAGGAAATGCTCAATAAATGTTAGTGATGGCTGTTATTTCAGCAGTCAGGTTATTAGATGAAAGAACTTCTCATTTTGCTCCCAGCTTTGAGATTCCTTACTCCTTTTCTCAAGATTCTAAAAAGACTCAAAACACATTACAGTGTTTTAAGCAGAGGTAAGGAATTTGTATTTTTTAAGAAAATAAAGAATGAAAGCTGGAACAAAATGAAAAGTATAATTAATATTCCCCAACCATGGAATGCATCCTGGTGGCAACTGAGGTGACAATGACATTATTATTTTTTTTGTTTATTTAGGGGGAACATGACTAGCATACTAACCTCATGACTTAACAATTATTTCATAGGAATATATATTTTTCACAGGAGGGAAATATTTTTTAAAAAATATAAAAACATGAAATGAATAATAATACAGGCAGTAATCACATGGGAAAAAACTCTGGTATTGGTATGCGAATAAATGAAGTTTTCCACAACAGTGCCCTAGGAAAAAAGCTCTTAATCTGAGGCCCACGGACTAACTTCAAATACCTGAGCTACAGTATATTACATGCAAAATTGGTGTGCATATGGCATTGTTCTGGGGGAATCAATCCACAATTTTCATCAGACTCACAAAAAGGGTTAACAACTATTGTTCCATAAGTTTACATAATATATGTGGAAAAACTCAAATAAGTATAAACTTTTGTTAATCCATGGTTACTTTTAAACACAGTTCTTGTTTCCAAATGTAATGTAACACACTTCAGAAGACAAGTCTTACATGTAAGGCAGAAAGACAACTCAGGAAATTATACGTAAATGTGAAATGGTGTGGCATAGAATTACAACACTTAATATTTCATCTTTAAATTTATATGTACCTTATATTAGTTAACTTTTCACATATTCTCTATCTTTGTATTTAGGCTGTAACCTCTTTTAAAAGCCTAAACAGTGCCTTAAACAGAGTAGGTACACAATAAACAGTTATCGGTTGGCTATTATTATAAGTACGGTCTTTGAGATGAATTACTTATTATATTTATTTTTTATCCTCACCTAAGGATGTGCTTATTGATCTTAGATAGAGAAAGGAGCAAGAGAGAAAGAGGGAAAGAAACATTGATGTGAGAGAGAAACATCTGTTGGCTGCCTTTCATACGCACCCCAACCAGAGACCAAACCCACAACCGATGTATGTACCCTTACCAGGAATGGAACCCACAACCTTTTAGTGTATGGGATGACACTCCAACCAACTGAGCCACACTGGCTACAGCTAAATATATTTTTAATTGAAAGATTTTATTTAACATATTAGTCCACAGTCTATCAATTATTTCTGCACCAACAGTCCAATCATACTTAAAAAACTTGCAGTAAGAAAAGAAAGTTCTCTAGTAGAACAAAGCTGAACTCAGACCCTCAGATAGTAAGTTATTTGTATGAGATATCTAATACATGAGAGAGATTCTTGAGATCTGTACTTTATTTCCCAACACTTTGATAATAACTTACCAATCTGGCTGATGAGCTGCCTAAACTGATCAAGGTAGCTTTGTCCTTCTGGGGTTATTCCAAGTTTTCTGATGCCTCGATTAAATTTTTCTGCTCTTTCAAAAGGATACTAGAAAGATAATTTAAAGATTACCTTTATTAAAAGAGAACCCTAATGTATAAAATGCCTACCAAATCAACCATGCTAATACCACTTTCCTTTCTAATTTTGCATTTCCATTGTGCTTAAGGGGAAAAAAATCACTCAAATCTAATAATAAAAAATGCATAGCACAGAAACTACCAATGCTTAAGATCAGTATAAAATTAATCTTTTTGAAAATAATCATTAATGCCACTAAACTTACGTTTCCCACCACCATTATCAGTCTCCCAACACCCAACCACTCTATCCGACAGATAAAAGAAACCAATTCCTCCTGGAAACATTTGTTCAGAGATGTGTGACCACATTTCTGTGGGTTGAATAGGTATTGGGAACATACATAAATATACTTCTTCCCAAATAACACACATTGGTTAAACTAAAATTTCTAGTAACCATCACCAATACAATTTTTCAAGTCTTAGGTCATTAAAAGATTTAGGCTATGACTCATGTTTATAAATAACAAATGGAAACAATTCTTATACAATAGCATGGTTGCCCTGGCTGGTGTTAACCACAGGGTCACCAGTTCGATTTCCAGTGAGGGCACATGCCTGGGTTGCGGGCCAGGTCCCCAGTAGGGGGTGCACGAGAGGCAATCACACATTGATGTTTCTCTCCCTTTCTCCCTCCCTCTCTAAAAATAAATAAAAATCTTTTAAAAAAACCAAAGCAATGGCATGTTTATTTATTTCTCTGAATACTAGTAATTTCTGTTCCAATAAAAGAGATAGTTAATACAATTCTCTACTGATCACTATAATCTGTAATTTTATTATTTTACTAAAAAGCAATGCCTTTCTGCTCTGACATTGAAGAGAACTACTAACTAGTATAAAAGAGAGTTGAAACTAAGTGATGCTTAAGGGTAATTAAAATAGTTCTGGATGTAGCAAATCAAATATATCACCCATTTAAGGCTGCTGGTTCTCTATCCAAGTGACTATATGGCTCCATACTGTTACCAATTACCGTACAATTCTTCACCTCACTACAAAAAAAATCAGCCTGCGGGATGAAGACAAAACAGCATTTCTATAAGTTATAGGTTGGGATGTTAAGTGGTATAGTATTTTTTTTAGATTTTTATTTATTTATTATTTTTAGAGAGGGAAAGACAGGGAGAAAAAGAGGGAAGAAACATCAATGTGTGGTTGCCTCTTGAGCGTCCCCTACTGGAGACTTGGCCTGCAACCCAGGTGTGTGCCCTGACTGGGAATCAAGCCAGCAACCCTTTGGTTCGCAGGTTAGCACTCAACCCACTGAACCACACCAGCCAGGGCTGGTACAGTACTTTAGAGTGCTTGGAAATACATATCAGAATTTTAAATACTTATATTCTTTGCCCTAGAAATTTCTCTTCAAGGAACCTGTCTTTCAAAAATAGTCTCCAAATACACAGAGATAAATGTGTAAGGATATTACTGTAGCACTGTTTATAACACTGAAAAAATCAGAAAAAAACCCTAAATATTCATCAGGAGGAGAAAGTTGCATAAGTTTCAGCATACATCGTTACTACCAACTCTTAGAAAGAGTACGGTGGGTTTGTATGTGCTGACATGTGGCGGACACACTGCCAGACCACAGCAGGCCCCGTGTCACTCCACTTTTGTTAGCCATTTGCTATACGCAAGGGTTGAACTGAACTGCCTTAAAAATACGTAAAATACCTTATGATCATTTTGGTCCTTGATTTCCCTGAAAAACCGAATATCTTTAATCAATCTGGATTTGATATGTTCATCATACATAAACTGGCTAAATATATAGAACTTCTTTTTCAAAAACTGGTAGGTGAAGTTAACCTGTAAAATTGGGGAAAAATATAAAAATTAATTTAAAGTCAACATAACTGAATAACAATTTTATAAAGTCTAATTTATATGAGACCTTATAAAGCCTAATAGTTATAAAGTATAATTCACATTGGACCTGAAATATTTTGATAAATGAAATTTTTTATTGCCCAATTCTACAGAACTTTCTATAAACTCCCCTTAAATATTTTCACTATAAAAGGGAAAGAAAAACAGAAAATACTTTCACAGTAGGACTAAGAACTGTAGTGAGAATAACAAAACCAGATTCAACACTCTAGTCTTTAAGTTATAAACCAGTCAGAAGTTTCTATATTCTCCATCTATAAGATGGAGATTACTTATTACTAGTATTCATGTCCAGAATGATTCTAAAGTAAGAAATGTGGTGCTCTATTAACTCTCCTTAAGGAAGACTAGTAAGCATTCAGTTATGTATCAGTGAATATTCTGAGTACCTGGAACATGCAAGAAATGTGCCTGCTCTCATGCTAGACATGGTCCTATCGTGAAGTTCAGAGTCTAATAGGACTGACATTCTAAACAAGTATGTTAAAGAAGTTAGTAAATCTCAACTGCAATAATTTCTAAACTGAGATGTGTGGGTGCTTTGAGAATGAATAACAAAAGGCCCCAACCTTGAGTAAAAAACTCTGAAAAAGTATGATTTAAGCTGAGATTAAAGTCAAAATATTATGATTAATTCTGACCTACAGACGGAAGCCCTGTACTAAATTCCATTCCCACCATTCTCAAATACTACCAATTGTTTCAGCAAACGTATGCCATTTTTAACATTTACCCAATTACAGAAAAACAGGTGTTTTCTCAGAACTTCTCTTGTGGCTAAAATACTGCCTTTTTCTTGATCACATCAGTAGTAGCAGCCTTAGTAGAAGCAGTCTCTTCTTTATCCTTCACACCCTTAGCAACGGTAACTGTGCCAGCCTCTGATCTTACTCTTCTATGCTAATTCGATCATCATCAGACTTTACAAGTTTACTTTCATTAATGCAGTTAACGGATTAACAACTGTAGCTCCTGCCAGACTATGATTATGAGAGTAGGATATGTTTTTCTCACCCCAAACCCCAGCACAGAGCCTTACATATAAAACGGGTGCATAATCATATCCGTTACATAAATATTTGCTAGATAAGACAGAGTTTATTTATCCTTAAACTTTCAGGCATGACCTTTACATGGATGACTCATTTTAAATTTGAAACTCTTTTATGTCTCACTTCCATGTTGGTAACCACTAATACAGAGCTCTAACTGTATCACTTATCAACTCAAATACTTCAATGGCTCCCCCACAATATATGACAAAGGTTCCTATGTAACTGTGCAGTTACGTAACTTCTCCCTATTCCCTCACTCTCAAATGTGCTTCCTAACATCCTACCATACAAGCATTCACATTCTTTTTCCCTCAAGGAGAAATTAAGTATGCCCAGAAAACCAGGGAAATTCAAAGAGGTCTCTTCCTCCACAGAAGGAAAAACAGCATACAAGTTAAAGTGATTTCTTCAAGTGACTGATGCCAAAATCTAAGATTCAAAATATTTTTAGTACATTGCTGTTTACATGGATATCAAATAATTATTAAGCGCCTCCCCCAGAAAAGAGCATGAGTGCTGCTAAGTAAACTGTCACCAATGATTCGTTTTCAAAAGCAACTTTCAGAGAATATCAAACTATCCATACAGATACACATATGTATTTATGCTGATGCTCTCAAATATCTAATGCTGATTTTATAATGATGGCCCTGAAACAGTAAGATAGTGCCTTTTGTATCACAGAGCTTCCATCACAACCAACACAATTTTTGTGCCAGACATTTTAATTATGCCAACCAGTAAAATGGAAATTCCAATATAATATAAAGATACTGGCATATATTGACCAGAATATTCTCTGAGAAAACTACTTTCCAAAATACCAAATTAAAAGGGGGTCCATCACCCACCCAAACCCCTAAAGAAGATTCTTACTGTTGTATTCATGATTCCTGTGCCGTGTGTTCGAATTGAATTAGCAATATGCCGAATATTAATAGTATTCAAATGTTTGTTATTGCTGGTTCGTTCGATAAAAATCTGCAATGAAACAAATTTATGCTTAAATAATAACACAATCCAACACCATCACTGACTGGTCAGTTATCCAAAGAAAATCTTAGAATCTATTTCATTAATGATAAATCAGAAAGTCATTTAAGAAGATAATACAATTAAAAAACAAATAAGATGATCTTCAATTATTTTTTTCTTTATTTTACCAGTTTTAACTATTGAGATCAGTGTTTGCCCTGGCTGGTGTGGCTCAGTGTACTGAGCACCAGCCTCTAAACCAAAGGGTCACCGGTTCAATTCCCAATGAGGGCACATTCCTGGGTTGCAGACCAGGTCCCCAGTAGGGGGTGCACAAGAGGCAACCACAAATTGAGGTTTCTCTCCCTTTTTTTCTCGCTCCCTTCCCCTCTCTCTAAAAATAAACTCTTTTTAAAAAAGAATCAATTCTTTACCCCTTAGCCTTCCTACTACATAGCCACCCACATTATAAAAATAAAATTTCTAAAACCCACTCACCTGATTGTTCAGATTATAGAGGTATCGAGACACAAATATATGAATATTTCTCATAATTTCCAAAACATCCAGACCCTGCAAACCAATCCACACAGCTCTATCATTCATTTAAGATAGTTAGACTTGTATCAGTATAGTGACTTACTGTTTACATTATGTTTCCCAATATTTTTTATTTTAAAAAACAGCTACAAAAGAATCCTGACCAATTGTTAAAAGAACCTTCTAACACGTACAATCACTGGCTGCTAGTTATCTTATCCCTTTTGTAAACACAGGAACAGATAAGGTTAAATATTCAAAGCTCTATGACTCACAATCAGTTCCCCACCATTCTTGAGAATAGCTCTTGTCTTCCCAGGGATTTTCTCTATATTTTTTATAAAGTAAACTAATGGCCAAATTCTGAAAGATAGGATATGTGGTAATATTTATAAAATACATACTATTTTTCAGGCACTGTACAAGGTTCATTATAAGTAATTCTCAAAAAGTAAGATATTATTCTAAATTCTACACCTGAAGAAAATGAAGCTAAGGGAGTTCTCCTGTAACTAGAAAGAGACAGAAGCCAGGGATTTTTGAAAGTCTAATTCCAAATCCTTGTGCTCCTTTTAATTATACTAGACCATGTTTAATGAATCCTCCATTAATGATGCAGAATCTTCCCTGGCTAGTGTGGTTCAGTGGACTGAGTGCTGGCCTGTAAACCAAAAGGTTGCCAAGGTCGCCAGTTCAATTCCCAGTCAAGGCACATGCCCAGGTTACGGGCTAGGTCTCCAGTTGGGGACATGAGAGAGGCAACTAATTAATGTATCTCTCACTCTTTCTCCCTCCCTTCCCTCTCTCTAAAAATAAATAAAAAAAATACTTAAAAAAAAAAAGAATGATGAAGAATCTGTCAGTCTTCAGCTATTACTCTAATACCTAGTGGTATTAGACAAACTGTTCTATTGCCCATTTGATAACATTTTCATTATAGCTTTTCTCATCCTCCAAATTAAAACTCGGTTTACTCATTCTTTCTCTCACTAGTCTGTAAGTACACAAGCTGAGACTGTTTCCATTTATTTTTGTAACCCTAAACATAATTCAGTGTCTACCAGGTTTTCAGTAAATGTTAAACATATAAATAAATGAATGAAAGGATATACATACTGATCCTTGAAATAGTTCCTATATGTAGTGGGATGAAGGAAAAATTGTGATGCTTAAATTCTGGAACTGAATGTTTTGTTTTGTTTCTAAATATTATCTGGATTATCTTAAAAAGAATTACATGCAAATTAACTGAAAACAAACTTTTGCACTCATGAGATAGTACCACATGGTCAAACAGCTCACTGAATTAGCAAAGCTAAATGCTTCTCTACACTTCTCAGTCAAAACAAATACATTTATAAATATATAAATTTAAGCATTTTCCCTGAGATATTGAAGTTTATGTATTATATCCAGGTTTGAAATCCTTAACTGTGTGATGTTTATTAAACATGTTACAATTCTGCAGAAATCACCTGGCTACCCCGATGTTTCTGAAAAGCTGTGTCAAAACCTACGTGCACAGGCACACCTTGTTTTACTGCACTGCACTGCACTGCACTCTGCACACACTGCGTATTTTACACTCTAAAGTTGTGGCAACCCTGCATCAAGCAAGTCTACCAGTGCCGTTTTTCCAATAAGCTCAGATAAGAGTTAGCATATATTAGCAATATTTTTAATTAAGGTATGTACATTGCTTTTTCAACATGTTATTGCACACTTAGTAAATTACTGTACAGTGTACACATAACTTTTTTAAAAATTGATTTTTAGAAGGGGTGGAGAGAGAGACATCGATTTGCTACTCCACTTAATGATGCACTCATTGGTTGATTCTTGTTATGTGTCCTCACTGGGGATAAAATCTGCAACCCTGGAATACCAGAGGACGCTCTGACCAACTGAGCTACCTGGCCGGGGCACAACTTTCATATACACTGGGAAACCAAAATATCCGTGTGACTTGCTTTATTTGGATATTCACTTTTATTGCAATGGTCTGGAACCAAATCTGTATATATCCAAGATTTGCTTGTAATTCAAATGTTCAACAAAAGATGAAGTGTAAGCAGGAAGCCTGTGATCATTTCTTTCATAAAGCAAATTAGGGCCCTAGCCAGGTAGCTCAGCTGGTTACAGCATCACCCCAGTATGCCAAGGTTGAAGGTTTGATCCCTGGTCAAGGCACATGTAAGAATGAACCAATGAATGCATAGGTAAGTAGAACAAATCAGTTTCTCTGTCTCTCTCCCTGTCTTGCTCTGGTTCCCTTCCTCTCTGTCTAAAATCAATTCACTAAAAAAAACTTTTTTAAAAAGATAGCAAATTCGCACCACATAATTTTTATTCTTGTCAAGTATGAGATTTTATATAGTAAATATTTTCTTAAAAAATAAACATGTAATAATGAAGTTTAAAAAAGATGTCTTAAAGAAATACTGTTATGCTACAATCAGACTAAGCTGGAAACACTTTATACCATACCTGTTCCAAGGTCTGGCTAGGAAGATGGGCCTCTGTCATAACCAGTCCATAACGCTGAGTAGCTAAATTTCTCATTTCACTGTACGTGGCCCAGTCATGAAGAGCTACTGTTGTAAGATTGTAGAAAGTCTTGTCTAGGTAGTGAGTTACATAAGCTAAAAAAATAAATAAATTTCTGACTCAGGAAAAGGTAGAAAAGAGAAATAAAACTAAAAAGGCAGCAACTCTGAATATTAAATTTTTGTCTACATAAGGTGCTAGGAAAATATAAATAAATAAAAAGTAATTAAAGAATAAGTGGACTGAAACAGGGATTGTGGGAGAAAGGCTCTTCCTTTCCCTCTGGCAGCAGCCACCAGGTGAGCCAAGATGGGCGCCTACAAGCACGTCCTGGAGCCGTGGAGTTAAAAGCAGTTCGATGCCACGTGCTTCTTTCTCAGGGTGCGCTGCTGGCAGCACCGCAAGCTCTCCGCACTCCACAGGGCCCCCGCCCCCGCTGGCCGATAAAGGACACGGGCTGGGATACAAGGCCAAGCACGGTTATGTCATACATCGGATTCATGTGTGCTGTGGTGGCTGCAAACACCTGTTCCCAAGGGTGTGACCTACCGCAAACCTGCCCATCATGGCATTAACCAGCTAACGTTTGCCCAAAGCCTTCAGCTTGTTGTTGAAGAGCGAGCCGGACGCCACTGTGGGGCCACTGTGGTCAAAATCCCACACACAAACTCTTTGAGGTTATCCTCATTGATCCATTCCATAGGGCTATCAGAAGGAATCCTGACGCCCAAGGAATCACCAAGCCAGCCCACAAGCATAGGGGGATGCAAGGGCTGACCTCTGTGGGAAGCAAGAGCTGTGGCCTTGGAAAGGGTCAGTTCCACCACACTATTGGTGGCTCTCACCGCACAGCTCGGAGAAGGCACGATGTTCTCCAGCTCCACTGTTACTGCTAATATAAGTAATGTTTGTAAAATTCTTCCCTAATAAATAATTTAGGTCGATTTAAAAAAAGAAAAAATGGACTAAAAGTAAAAAAGATAAGCTCGAAGTTTCATTTTTGTTATTTGTTCCTTTATAGTTAGGGCAAAAAGATATATGACTCTCAAAAGAAAAGCGGGACACTCACCTCGAATGTCAATGAAACGATCGAAAAACCGAATTGGATTCAGAGAGAAAAACAGGGCCAGGTCTTTCATGCCAACTTTGAAAGGGTTTCGGTCATCCAGCTTTAAGTGAGTATGCACAGAAAGTCGCAGATCCTTCTCTATTTCTTTGCACAACTTGTCCAGCAAATGCTATTCACAAAAGAATACCACAATTTTTCCAAATGATATTTCAATTGTACTGCTCCACTAGGTGTCTGTGCTTTAACCATTAGTTTTATAATCCATGCAATGATAAAAATTTGTCAAGCTGGTTTAAGGGTCTAAATACTCGGGTAAAATATTATTTTTATTGGGAAACTGATTATCTCTTTGCTCCCCATTTTAAACCAATGATTTTTCTGACCAGGAAGCAGTTAGATATAACTCAAAGCTTTTTCATTAATACTTGAACACCCTTGAGAGAAAATCAAAAGCTAATGCCTGATGGCTTCAATACAAGGAATACAAATATATACTAAAAAGCACAAAAGTTACGGGACCAAGCAACATGCAAGAGAGGAAATTTTTTAAAAGCTTCCTTGTAAAAATCACTAAAGTCACAAAATTCATTGAGCTAAAGGTAATGAAGTTCTTCATCTTTTCTGGTCTACCATGGAGTTATAAACACTGGTAAGACATGCATTTAATCTTCTAAATAAGAATATTTAATATAAAAACTATATAAAAATTTCCTTTTTATCAAACCCAAATAAGGTTTATATTAAAGTTGACTCATTTTTAATTCCTCCCTCTAAGTAAAAATATCATTAGATAGAAATTTAATTTTAAAGAGATCAATGTTTATAATACTTTATTCAAATAGGGGGGATGTACTATATAGTATCTGAATTATTGCTGTTATACAAGTAAATCTTTCAAAAATATAATTTCCTCTATTTAGTCAGTAGCTCTCCAAATGGATTTAGTAAAATAATGGTAGTTGTCTTAACTGTATTATCATTAGCAGCATTCAATATTCCAACCAATTTTGTATTTGTATTCTTCTAAGAAACAAAAACTTAAATATAAATATACTGTTTACTAATGTTAAAAAAAATT
The DNA here is from genome assembly GCA_028533065.1 of Trachops cirrhosus. Classification (NCBI taxonomy): domain Eukaryota; kingdom Metazoa; phylum Chordata; class Mammalia; order Chiroptera; family Phyllostomidae; genus Trachops; species Trachops cirrhosus. The sequence continues at coordinate 11,389,903 of CM052539.1, forward strand.
CCCAATTCCTAGTCTGGATTTTTACATAAAAAATTAGGAATTAAAGACCAACTTAACACAATAGTGATACTATAACTAAAAATCATCTCTTTCTTCTAGACAGTGATTTATAAAAAATTTTAAATATGTAAAAGCCTACGTCAGTCAAAAGTTTTTCCAACCCTGGCTGGGTGGCTCAGTTGGTTGGAGCATTGTCCCATGCACCAAAAGGGTTGCAGGTTCAATTCCCAGTCAGGGCACATACCTAGGTTGCAAGAAAAATCCCCAGTCAGGAAGCAACGGATTGATGTTTCTCACATCGATACTTCTTTCTGTCTCTCTAAAAAAAAAATCAATAAACATATCCTTGTGTGAGGATTAAAAAGTAAATAATAGCCCTGGCTGGTGTGGCTCAGTGGACTAAGTGCCAGCCTGTGAATCAAAGGGTTGCTGGTTCAATTTTTGGTCAGGGCACATGCCTGGGTTGCGGACCAGGTCCCCAGTAGGGGGGGCTTGAGAGGCAACACCAATTTGAGGTTTCTCTCCCTTTCTCCCTTCCTTCACCCTTTCTAAAAATAAATAAACTCTTTAAAAAAAATACAGTTTTCTCAAATACTGCATTCCAAATACATGTTTTAAGTTTTTCAATCTCAAATGTGGTATTACCTCATTTAAAATTTCCATGATCTCCTTGTCATAGCAATCCAGAAGTATTTCATAGGACTCTAAATGTCTTGCATGCATCATAGCAGGTACACAGTCACGTAAAGCACTGAACATATACTAAGAAGAAAATCAGAATGTACATGAATTTATAAAAACCAGATCTCTAATGTAAATAACATCACAGAGTTTAATTATCTATCTTGAAAGACAAAACATCAATCTGAAAGTCATTTTTTTTACATATAACTGTCTTCCATTCCTAAATAAGAGTAGTTGGATTTTCTAATGTATATATTTTAGTACAAAAAAAACAAATTTACTTATTCTTTCCTATCTTGAGCATTCAACTGCACTTGTTTCCATATAGATATAGAAAGATCCAAATAATATATACCTTACTGACAAATTAATGTCAGACAATTGTGACATAAACTAAAATCAAGGAAATGAGAGTGATAAGGAATAAGAGGGAAAGAGTTCAATATATTAATATTTATTAAGTACAAAGTCTATACTGTATAAATGCTATTAAGTATGTATAGCATTGTGTAAACCAGCATTAGCAGTTAAATCAAATAATCTATTTTAAAATTAGTTTGTATGGTGATTACAAAAGTGATGGGTTTATCCTTTACTTACATGTAATCTGGCTGCATCAACGGCATTTTCATATACATCATCTAAATAAATTGGGAAGACAGTTCGATGCCAGTATAAAAAACAACAGTTACACTGTGCTTGAACTCTGCAATGTGAAGGAGTAATTAGTGGCATCAAAATTGAAGTATCTCTCCCTCGCCCCCAAAAATAATCTTTTACTAATTTTTGCATTCCTGACATCGCTTAACCCAAAATTAGTATGGAAAAGCCACCAAATAAATATTTCAAATTGAACAAAGGTGACAAAATATTCTAATACCTGATATTTTCAGAATTCTGCACATAAGCTTTAGTTTTAAAGCACACATGAAAAACTAACTTTTATACAGAGGAATTTAGAAGAAATTTATTTCAGTATCATCTGATATATCTACACTTACAATACTTGCATCACATGCTCACTTTTACCTGTCTTGAAATTGAAAAGCAAAGTCTTTTAAAATATTGTAACAAAAAAAAACAGTTACACTTAATCTGTCTACTATCTTTGCCAAGTGACTATTTCATACCTTACAGTGCAACAAAATGATCATTAAATATCTCATAAAGAAAACCATTTACTATTTCTTCCAAGATGCAATGTTAAATGCCACTAACTACAAACTATCTCAGCTTCTCAGAACAAAAACAATATTGTAAATATGAACATTAAATGGAAATTGTGCTGTAACCTTAATTTGGCTAGGTATTAAAATTTAGAAGATTCATTTTCCCATTAAGAAACTTGCTGCTTACTCTTTAATTAAAAAATAAATAGCCCTGGTTGGTGTGGCTCAGTGGATTGAGTACTGGCCTGCAAACCAAAGGGTCATGAGTTTGATTCCCAGTCAGGGCACATGCCTGGGTTGCAGGCTAGGTCCCCAGTGTGGGGCACATGAGAGGCAGCCACACATTGATGTTTCTCTCCCTCTCTGCCTCCCTCCCCTGCCCTCTAAAAATAAATAAATAAGATCTTTTTTAAAAATTAAAAAATAAAGCCACAAGGAGCTACAAAAGGTAAGCCTTCCAAAAACTACTTCATCTTAGTGCCTTGGCTACCAACAACGGATGTCTAAGTTTCTCACAAATAGATGAAGCCTTATGAGGAAGCAACAATTTTAAACATCAGCTAGAGATATCCATCACAAAAATCACAAAGCACGACTTCCGGCCAAGATGGAGGCATAGGTAGACGCACTGTGCCTCCTCGCACAACCAAGATAGGGACAACAAAGATATAGAAACAAAATAACAACCAGAACTGACAGAAAATTGAAGTTTATGGAAGTCGGACAACCAAAGA
>CM052539.1:11392989-11422600 GCA_028533065.1 Trachops cirrhosus
TAGAGCAATCTTGGATGTAGATCCTTGCCTTTCATGACTTGGAATACTTCTTTCCAGCCCCTTCTAGCCTATAAGGTCTCTTTGGAGAAATCAGCTGACAGTCTGATGGGAACTCCTTTGTAGGTGACTGTCTCCTTATCTCTTGCTGCTTCTAGGGTTCTCTCCTTCATTTTCACCTTGGGTAATGTAATTATGATGTGCCTTGGTGTGTTCCTCCTTGGGTCCAACTTCTTTGGGACTCACTGAGCTTCCTGGACTTCCTGGAAGTCTATTTCCTTTGCCAGATTGGGGAAGTTCTCCTTTATTATTTGTTCAAGTAACTTTCCCACTTGTTGCTCTTCCTCTTCTCCTTCTGGTACCTCTCTAATTCAGATGTTGGAACATTTAGAGATGTCCTGGAGGTTCCTAAGCCTCTCCTCATTTTTTTTTGAGTTGTTTCTTCATTCTTTTCTGTTTGGTTGTTTCTTTCTTCCTTCTGGTCCACTCCATTGATTTGAGTCCCAGTTTCATTCCCATCACTATTGGTTCCCTGTACATTTTCCTTTCTTTCACTTAGTGTAGCCTTCATTTGTTCATCTAATTTGTGACCAAATTCAGCCAATTCTGGGAGCATCCTGATCACCAGTGCTTTGAACTGTGCATCTGATAGGTTGGCTATCTCTTCGTCACTTAGTTATATTATTTCCAGAGCTTTGATCTGTTCTTCCATTTGGGCCATTTTCTTTGGTCTGGTCACACCTGTTATGTAGTAAGGGGCGGAACCTTAGATGTTCACCAGAGCGGGGCAACCCAGTTGCTGGGTTGTGACGCTGCTGTGACACTGTATGTGGGTCAGGGGTCCGAGAGGGAACAATGGTGCTTGCTCCGCTGTCAGATTTCAGTCCCTTCAGCTACTTCCCCCAAGCAAACTGGGCCCTTCTGGTGCTGACTCCCAGGTGGGTGGGCTTGTGTACGTTCTAGGACCCTGTGGGTCTCTCCAACGAACTCTCCTGTGACGCTGGGAGTCTCTCCTGGCACCTCAACCCCACAGGTGTTTTCAGTTGGTGGTTTGAGGCTTTATTTCCCTACACTGGGACCCTGGATTGCAAGGTCTGTCTCGCTCCCCAGTTTTGCCTGGTTTATCTGCGCACGAATGTGGGGCCACCCGGTCTGCCAGCCACCTTGTGTGCCACGACCCGCCACGATATGCCGCCTCGCAGGGTCCATCTGCTGCTGCCTTGCGCGTCCGGGGTCCACCACCCGCCACTTTGCTGTGAGTCCTCTCCACCAGGCCGCCTGACTCCGCCCCTCCTACAGGTCTGGATGAATGTTTCTTTTTTAACTCCTTGGTTGTCAGACTCCATACAGTTCAATTTTCTGTCGGTACTGGTTGTTTTTTGTTTCTAAATTTTTGTTGTCCTTATTTTGGTTGTGCGAGGGGGCACAGTGTGTCTACCTACGCCTCCATCTTGGCGGAAAGTTTAATAATACATGTTAAAGAAAAAAGACTACAAATCTAAAGGCACAATTTAAAAAAAAAATCTATTTCCCAAGCAAATCTAAAAGCTATCAGCAGAAATTTGCTAGTGAATCTTAATTTCAAATTTTAAAAGATTTTATTTATTTTCATTTAGAGAGAAGGGGAAGGGAGAGAAACACTGATCAGTTGCCTCCTACACGCCCCCAATGAGGAAGTAGACTGCAACCCAGGCCTGTGCTCTGACCAGGAATCGAACCAGCGACCCTTTGGTTCAGTGCAGTGCTCAACCCACTAAGCCACACCAGCCTGGGCCTTAATTTCAATTTTTAAAAAAGGTTAAAAGGCTCTCCTGCTTAGAGGGGCTTTTTGTTTATTTATATAGACTATACAAAGAAATATTTTATCCTATTTCCCGAAGTACACCCTGGTTCTTAATTTATTTGACCACTCCTGCAAGCAGCTTACTCATTCATATCACAAGATTACAGCACTTTCTCTAAGTTACAAAAAATATATATATATATATGGCCTCATGTTGACTATCCTCATATGTATTTGAAAACCACAAAATAATAGCCAATGGTACAAGGGTATAATTTTTTTAACTCATACAATGTGTTTAAAACTTCCATGAGTAAATCTTTACTAATACTTAGGCTAAACTTTTCATTTTCCTTTTTTTATGTCTCACTACATGTTAACTTTTAATACAGTTTAAATATATTAGCCATTCATAGAATGTTAACATAAATTTCTTTCAATGCCTAGGTCCTTTGTCCAGCTGAAAGATAACTGCATTTTCCCATAACTTTTTATTCTCATATAATCAGAAAGTCAAACCTTAAAAGATCATCCTAATTTAAGTCCAGGTCATTTCTAAATTATAATGGCAAGGTAAAATAATCTAAAACCTACCTTGAGAAGTTCAACAAGCCTGCATAATGCCTTAACTGAGGTTTTGGTCATTGGCTTTTGCATGGACATGTAGAGATTCATTGTGGTTTTAATAATGGTACTAATGCTATACGCATATAAGAAGCCCTAGAAAAATAAAATAAAACAATGATTAAAGTCACAAAAAATATTTCATTTCTTCACAATTTCAATCTCTATGTAATAATTATTCCACAACTCACCAATAACTAGTGTTTCTGAAGTTCATTTTAAAGTCATCTCTTACAATATTGAAATATTCTTCCTCACACAATGTTATGTACATTGTGGTTAAGTTTCAAAGCAGTCCTTAAAAAATTTTTAATCTAGCACATTCCAGAAGTTTAGTACTGCTGAAATTATTGTTTATAGTCACATTAAATAATCCTTACATTAAATTCAGAAAAATTATTTGGGTGTCAGGAAGATACCTATTCATTTGTATCTCATCTGCCAAGCAAGAAGATAGGCAGAAGTTAAAGACTCCTATGTGTCTACAGCTTAAGACAAGAACTGAGGACTGTAAGGAACTAGGAATTCAAAAATGAAGATGAAGAGAGCTGCTCTCTGGCCAACACCTGAATACAAATGTATTCTCAGTTCCAAGACACTTCCCCCTTCACTTTCACCTAGGCCAATACGCAACCCACCTGCTACCATGTTCCCTGCCCACGCTGGTGCTAACCAGACTTTCTCTCCTTCCAGCCCTATGAGAACAAACTCTCTCCCACCCTTCCATTCATGAAGGAAGCACACAGGTCTTATGAGGTTTAAAAAAAATAGTGCTTATAAACCCAGGGAAACATTAGGGAATAATAAAACAGGACAAATAATATTCCCCCTCAAATATTTTAATTTAGACCCAAAGAGGGTACAGAAACACAAAGAGCATGACGGAGACTTGCTGAGTTTATAAAGGACCAAGACAGATACACTCACAGGTTATGAATAAAGCTGAACTATACTATTGTGGACATACCCAAGGAGCTGGGGCAGAAGCTACATGTGAGTCATCCTCAACCTCTGGCTCCTGCCCCACCTTGTGGGAGAGATCCAGCACTCTCCCATCAGTGACAGCAGCTCACTAAAGGAGTGACGCTCAGTGTGGGGTGGGAATTTCTCTGAACCTGTAATAGCTCTGTGGTAAAGAGATGTGCTAAACTAAGAGAATTAAGAAATGAAAGGGCAGCAACCTAAGAAGGTGGGCAGTAAGACCAAAGCTTGGGGTATTCGTGCAGGAAAGAGCCACAGCCTTACCTTGTCAGCTACAGGACTGTAACACTGCCCTAGCCCAGACTCTGCCCTGGTGCAGTGGTTAAAAAGCAGAAACAAGGAATAGCGCAAGTGTAACTCAAAGGCAGGCAGAAAGCGGGGGTGGGGCTCTTTTGGGGGAGAAAAAAGATACTCATGGGCTGATATCACGCCATTCCCAGATAGATGGTCAATAATTTATGATGGATACACACGAAGGATGTACAGCCTTTTTAAAATCTAAATTTGGGGGAGGGCGCACCTGGGGTCTGTTTCTGTTAACAGCAGAATAAATAATTTGGACTACCCTTTTCACTGACAACAACTAGAAAATCTGGGTAAAACATTTTTAAAAATCTCTTGGAAGGCATTAAAACTGTGAAGAAAACAGGGAAATTTATAGTCCTTATGGCCACACTCTGGGAGAAGACAGAAACGGGGAAAAGTGAGCTTGACATGTGAGGCTGCTTTCCCTTCCAAGAGAGGAAAATAAAGGCAGGAGACAAGCTAATCTTTTAACCTCTCATTTGAAGGGAAAGGGAATAAAAATAAGAGTGCATGGCCCATAAGGAGAAAATGGGAATCCAGGTAAACACTAGGCTCTGGCTTGGGATCCTAAAAAACTGCCCCCTAGAAATCAGGAGTGAGCTACAAAAAACCAGCCATCAGAGGATTTAGGGCCCACTTCAGTCATCCCCGTGTACGACTGGGTTGAGATAACCCGTGTTACAAGTTGTCCACACCTAGATACGTACCAGAAGAAAGACAAAAACTCTCTGGTCTAAAAACAGTACCCAGATCCTCAAATTATATCTATAATTTTTCAAATGTAATGTGTCACACTACAGAAAATAACCAGTCATACAAAAAGATGGCATATCCAAAAATGAGATATAAACAATAGCTAATAGAAATACCCAGACAATGAAATTATTACACAAGAGCTTCAAATAATTATGACAAATATGTTGAAGGAAATAAAACAAAACTACTTCAGAAGAGAACTGGAAACTACTTAAAGAAAGAAATAAAGAAAAGTAAAATAATTAAAATTAACATGGAAAAAAATTAGAAAAAGAGCAGAACAGTACTTGAATAATTTAATGGCTGAGAATTTCCCACAAGCTCTACGAATCGTAAGTAGCACAAACACAAAGAAAATTATTCCTGGGTGCATCAAAGTAATATTGCTAAAAACCAAAAATTAATCTTATAAGTAATTAAGGAAAGACACATAGTGAAAAAGCAACAAAACTGACAGCTGACTTCTCAACAAAAACAAAGGGAGCCAGAAGGCAATAAAATGGTAGCTTTAAAGCTGGGGGATGGTGGGGGAGGAATCCTACCAAACTAGAATTCTGTAGATAGCAAAATAACCTTCAAAAATAAAGTCAACATTATGCCAAGTGAAATAAGCCAATCAGAGGAGGACAAACACATGATTTCACTTATATGTGGAATCTAATGAACGAACCAAACTAACAAGGAACATGGGGAGAGACTCACAGACGGAGAGCAGGATGACAGCTGGAGGGGAGGGAGACTGAGGGGGGACTGAGCAGAAAGGAAAAAAGGACTCATGGACACGGTGTGGTGATTGCTGGGGGGAAGCAAGTATAAGGGGAATGAATAGTAATGGAAAAAATGCAATAAAGATTAAAACAAAAAAATGAAGTTAAAATAAAGACACATTCAGACAAAAAACTGTGAAAACTCATCAATAAAGTCATTTTAATTGAAATACTAACAGGTAATCCATAAACAGAAGGATGAAGAGATGTAGGAAGGAAGAAAAGCAACACAATGAGTAAAAATGTGGGTAAATCTAAGTGAACGCTGACGATAAAAACAGCAGCAGCAGCAACAATACCTTGTGATGTTTAAAACGTATAAACAAAATGCACAGCAGCAGCACAGAGAGGGGGACAAAGAGAACTAAAGCGATTTAAGATCCTTACACTGTCTGGAAAGTGGTAAAACTGATGGACATTGGAGTTGAATGAGTAAATCATGCATCTTAAAATCTCTACAGTAACCACTAAAAAAAAAACAGTATTCAGATTCAAATGACAGAAAAAAAAAAGAATAAAAGCAACCTAGAACAAGTGAAGCAACTAGTAAGGTGGTGGTTTTAAATCCAAATACAGTGGTAATAACATACATAGAAAACAGTTTAATGAAAAAATTAAGATCATCAGATTCGGGGGAAATGTATGCTGCTTATAAAAGATACACATTAAATTTCAGGAGCCAAACAGGTTGTAAGTGAAAGGATCAAAAAAGACATACAATGTAATAAACCTTAACTAGAAAACTAGGGTAGCTATGTTATAACCATACAAACAGATCAACAATGAAAGAAAAAAGGAATATTTCATAATTCAATTCACTAGGAAGACAAAACAATTCTTAATGTTCTGCACTTAGCACCAAATACATAAAACACATAAAATGCATAAAACAAAAACTGACAAAGCTACAAGGATAAATGGATAAATCCACAGTAACAGTGAGGGACTCTAACCCAATTCTCTCAGTAACTGGTGCACTGTGCAGCCGGTATCATTTAGAAACACAACCTATTTAACACCTGCAGAACACTACAACCAACAAATACAAATTACACATTCTTTTCAAGTGCCCATGAAATGTTTACCAATGCTATCAGAGGCTGGGCCATACATAATACAAATCTCAACAAATTTCAAAATACTGAAATTACTGCTAAAATCAATAATAAAAAGATAACTAGGAAATCCTCATACTCAGAAAATAATAAATCTCTTTCCAAATAAGCCACAGATCAAAGAAATCACAATAAAAATTTTAAAATATTTTCAACTAAATAAAGGATAATGGAAATGCAACATATCAAAACGTATGGCATACAGCAAAAACAGTCATGCTTTGAGGAGAATGTAGGGATTTAAATGCATATATTAGAAGATTTAAATCAATTACAAATAATAAATGTTACACAGATCCAAATGTAACCTAGTCAATTTCAATTTTATAAACGAAAACATATCCTATCATTTCCAGTTTTTTTGAAGCGTACCTTCTGTGCATTAGATTAACAAAGAAATGACACCCAAAATATTCTAAGAGGATGCAACTACCTGTATAAAAACACTGCATCTATTGGTGAGGTCTTCAGCAAATTTATCCATTCTCTGCTCCTTAGATAAAATAGATTCCATTTTCATCATCCACGAGCTCACAAAGACGTAGTAAGACTGTACATCTCTAACAAAGGAAAATACCTGGGTTACTAAGCACAGAAAAGAAAATGTACTTCCATTCCTTCATATTGGTTGGGATAAAGTATTTCCTTGCGGCAGCCATTTCTTCTTACTGGTATTGAAAATGCAGATATCGTATATACATATATAATTTATTCATTCAACAAATATTTACTGAATGCCTATGTAAGGCAAGCACTGTTTCTCAGTACTGAGAACAAAAATCAGCAGTAAAGAAAACAGACAAAAATCTCCACCCCCATGAAGCTTACATTCTGGAAAGGGGAGCTGTGTAAGAAATCAATAACTGAACTTTCTAAGATGTCAAATGATATGGAGCATAAAAAAAAATACAGCAGGAAAAAGGGATAGGGACCGGGATGGTTGGTACAATTTTAAACACCAGTGATCAAAGTGGGCTCATTTGAAAATGTGATTCTGAGCAAGATTTAAAGATGAATGAGTAATCCATACAAACTTGTAAGACAAGAAAATTCTAGTGAAGCAGCAAATGCAAAACATGTTAAAACAGAACACATGTATGTCTGGCACGTTCAAGTGATACCAAACAAGTGAGCAGAGCACAGACAGCAGGGATAAAAGTAAGGAAAAGATCAGGGAGGTACACGGATGGCAGACTGGGAGAAAGGAAAAGTGGGGAGTGGGGAGAGCCTTGCAGAGGGGACTTCAGTGGAAACTCGCTAGAGGATGTGAGCGGGTGACTTGATCTAACACTGCAGAGGATCAGGACACTTTGGCTGATATGTTGAAGTAAACTATAAGGAGAATAATGGTAAAAGGAAAACCACTTAGGATGCTGCTGTGACAGTGCAGAAGAAAGCGGATGAGAGCTTGAGCCAGAATGGGGAAGTGGTGCGAATTTGAACAGCCAGTATTTATTGAATGCTTACCTATGCCAGCCACTGTTGTAAGCACTTTACACAAATTCACTAGTTCAATCCTCACATTAACTTTATGAGGTAGGTATTATGATCTCCATGTCAGAGTAGAGAAAACTGACACACAGAAGTTATGTGCTGAATTTCATACAACTAATAAGCAAGTCAGCAAGTCAAGATTAAACCCCCAATCTAGGAAGCTTTCCCACCCTGGAAAGATTTAATATAATTATATGCATGTTGAATTCAAACACTAAAGCATTCTACCAATGCATCTCAAATCACTTAAGACAGGAACTGTTAGCCCACATGCTGTTTAAACTATACTTTTTTAAAAACTCAGTGTGCAAAAAATGGACAATTCTCCTTTGTGGGATCTGACTTTACCAACTCTTTTTAAAAACTATCTACAGTTATAAGCAGGTAGAGAAATGACCCATTACTGTTGATGAGAAACAGCTAAAGGACAGTAAGTACATCAGGGCAAGAGACTGAAGAGCCCCACCTAATTAAGAGTAAAATCCCACAGAGGTTGTTGGCTAGCCATACCGCCAAGCAATCTGATAATCTCAAGAACTTAGTCTAAAGAAGGATTACACCAAAATTTATAGTAAATGTGTTTTAACGAGGTGAAACCCTACCATACACTCTGAGAAAAATGGTTTCTGCTGAGCCAGAATTCCATCAGACAAAAGACACCGATATTGTATTTTTTGGCTTCGCCTCCAATGGTGCTAAAGCGTATTATCTGCCTTGTGGATAATTCGAATGAAAAATCTGGGACAAAGAGAAAGAGCACTAGGGCAATGCCTCCACTCTTGAGGACGACACTGTGATCAGGACCCAGCAGGGTTACAATGTACAGGAGAGGACAGAAAGGTTTTGAGCAAGGACACAAGGAAGGGGCCTGGACTGCGGGGCCCTCCCCAACAGCAATCACGTCGATAGCATTATAAAGAAGGCTAACACACAGTCAAGAGTATTCGCTCGGTTTTGGACCACAGCATGCAGGTTAAGGCAGAGTTTGTCACTCCAACCATCACTCCTATACAGACACCAGATGATCTTGTTTCCTGTAAATACATACAAATAAAACTACTGCAAGTTTTAAAAAGCAGGTTATCTGACAAAAGGAGTACAAAAATGGCCAATGTCAGACTGTCAGCTTCATTACAAAATACAAACAGGAAAAAAATAAACCTCCTGCCCCAACATAAACCACTAAACGGTGTCAAGACCTGTAAGTCAACTGGGGTTCTGAAACGAAGGTTCACACCTCTATCCTCTAACGTCAGTTTCCCAGTGTCAAAATGGTTGTGAATGAAAAGCAAAATGCAGCAACCTACAAACCCCGGACCCCAGTCAAGAGATGGCCGGCGCACCGGCCAGCTGGGGTCTAGTGTACAGTGAGGGGCAGGGAACCTGTCCCCACCGCTTCTTCCTCACTTACCTAATGAACTCTGGAACATGACTGGGGCAGCTCCGAGTCCGCCCTCGACTTTTTCTAAAATACCAGACAAGCTCATGCTGATCACATCCCGCCTCTCCCAGGTTTCACTACAGTGGAGTGTCTACGGCAGAAGTCAAGGACACTGAAAATCTGTGCAGCTCCACAGTGACTGCATATCTTCAGAATCAAAATTTAGAAACACAAAATTTTATTGTGTGGGATCTCTGGAAGTCAACTTATGCAACCTTCCACCCGACAAGACTCACTTCGCACAGCACCCTGGACTGACTAACGGTCATCTGTATTCTGCCCACAGAGGTCTGGTGAGAGCGCACGGTACCTACCGCTCCGAGCAGCCCACACAAGGCAGCTGGAGGCTGGAGAGTAGAACTGGCATGGGTTTGCAGACCCTCTGTGTACCTGGCTGTGTGACCCGGCAAAATCCATTTCTCTAAGCCTCATCTTTCTATCAAAAATGGGACAAAAATAGTGCTATTGAGAAGTTTACAGCTTATGCTCTAGAGCTGGACTGCCAGGCTCTGCCATCTACTTGTTGGTTAAATTTGGTAAGTTTAATCTTTCTGTCCTTCAGTTTTCTCATCTATAAAATGGCAATAACAACCACATCTACCTCATATCAATTTCTGATGACTAAAGAAGATGACATACATGAAATTCCTGGAATAGTTGCTGGCTTATCAAAAGAAAAGAACAGACTTTAGTTATAGTGTTTATTTCCCACTTAAGACTGTTACAGGTTTTACATAGGCACTGTGTTTAAAGCCTTTATTAGTATAATGCCTACTAAATAGTTAAGAGCTCGATCATGTTAGCAATTATTATCTGTCATTTTCATCTTTTAGTTCTAGTCCAACATTCTGAAGCTACAGAGGTCAAATCTGTTCCCTCCTTAACCTGAATGCCCCTCAAGTACTTAGACACCCACCACGTCCTCCCCAGATTTCTCTTTTAAAGGCCAAACTATACAGACTCTTCAATGAGTCTTTAAGGGGCATGGTTCTCAGATCTTCAGACATCCTGTTCAACTTCACCTGGCGTTGCTACAGTTTGTGACCCTCTTATTGTACAATAAAACATGGTACAACCAAACACCAACTATGACCTGACCAATAAGAATTCAATGAAACTACCAACTCCTGCGGTCCAGATATTGTAACCACGAGTTTTCATAAGCTGGGTATAGTTGTTAATGTAATCTAAGTATGTACTGGCATTTTTAGCAACTGCATCACACTGTTAAAGAATATTAAGCCTCTGATAATTAAAATATCCACATCTTTTTTAAATTACTGCTATTCACCCTGATCCAGTCTCCCCATCTTACTGAATTCATCTGTTTGACCTAAATTCAAACTTACGCCTGAGAATGCATTAGGGAACTCTGAAATCCCTACCGTAAGTAGTCCTGCCTGAACCGAGTTGTCATGTTCCACTGACTCGAATCACAGATTACGGGAGAATAATGCTTTAGGCAGGGGTGTCCAACATTTTGGCATCTGTGGGCCACACTGGAAGAAGAGTTGTCCTGGGCCACACATTAAATAAACAAGCACTAACGAAAACTGACGAGCAAAAAAAGCGTTTTAAGTAAATTCACGATTTTGTGCTGGGCCGCATCCATAGCCATCCCAGGCCACATGTGGCCCACAAGCCACAGGCTGGACACCCCTGCTTAGGGGGTCTCCTGTATTTGACGAAATTCTTCCCCCATTGTGTAGCAGGGGCCCCATTTCCCCTCGACAGTCAAGATCAACAGAAGGTGGGGAAGCATGCCTACTGTCCTTTCAGTATGTCACAGAGAGACACTGTGTCCGGCACAGGGCCAGGGGCCGAGTCCTGTGTCACTTACGACCTTCACCCAGGTCAACATGTGATCTTAGCACTGCACTCAAGTAAAGACGTGCAGTAAGTTTAATTGTTGATGCTAGGTGATGAGAACATTGGAACTCCTTATAACATTTTCTCTATTTTGTGTACATTTGAAAATTTACAAAATAAGAGTTAAAAAATCACAGGTCAATACCAGAAGAAACTAAAAGCATTCTTTTAAGGAAGACTAAGGTACAGGTGGTAATTATTTTTCCCTTTAAACCTTTAGTTTTTAACTTTTTAAATATGTATCTACATTAGTTTCCTAAAAATTAAGAAAAGAAATGCATAAAATTAAAGTCAACTCCTCCAAAACTCAACATTGAACCATAGACACAAAATGTTTTAATGACATCTACTGGAGACTTCACTTTAAACAAAAACTACTTAATGCATCTGATAAAAAGTATATGTGTGTGTGTGCGTATGTGTGTACATGTGTGTACACATGTATGTACATAAACACACACACATAGATCCAAAAACTATAATTTCCTAAATCTTAAACGGAGTGTAAGCTTAAAAACAAAACAAAGAAAACTCCTAGAAAATAAATTTCTTAGAGAATGCCCAACCTTTTCCCTGGTAATGAGTAAGTATGTTTGATTTTATAATTCAAATGTTTAAGCTTTGAAAATATAAAATATCTAAATATTTTCATTACAGGTACTTCTTAAACCTACTTGGTAAGTGACTGAGCTCTCTGCTGTAGGAAAGTATCTCTGTGTATTTTAATGGCTTGAAGACTTTTTCTGTCTAGAAGTTTGGCAGCTGCTGGTATTTTCTGGATCAAAAAATTATCAGGAAACCAAATGATATTAGCAGTTAGAGTGATGGCTGGTACCTAAAACAATAACCATAAGAGGAAACAAATCATTAAATGAAGGCTAAACAATAAGTTGTTTAATAGTTCTACAATACATAACGGAAGACAATTTATTTCAAGAAAACTAATCATGAAAAAATACTCATTTATATATTATGAGACAAATTATCTTACTGTGGCATAGTTAAGGCATTCCAGTGTTGGGTATAGAGCATGACAATAATTTCATCCTGCCCAAGTATTAAACAACACATGTGCACACACGCGCACACTCTCATGGATTTTAAGATGAACAAATATATGCAAACAATCAAATGGAAATCCTCATGACCTTCACTTTCACTCTATAGTCGCGTTCAGAAAAAATAAAAAAATAAATACCCAACATGACTGGGTTCTCATGGTCACATATCACTTGATTCTTCACACAAACTAAATTTTCAGTTTTTTAAAATCCTTATCCAAGGACATTTTTTTAAATTGCTTTTGGAGAGAAAGGAAGGGAGAGCGAGGGAAACATCGATGTGTAAGAGAAACATCGACTGGTTGCCTCCTGTACTTGCCCGGACCTGTGATCACACACATCTGGACCAGGGATAAGACCAGCAAACCTAGATATGTGCCCTGACCAGGAATTGAACCCACAACCCTTCGGTTATGGGATAATGCTCCTACCAACCACATTGGCCAGGGCTAAATTTACAATTTTTAAATCACGTGCCACATCATAGAAACAGGAAAAATGTAAAACAAATTTTTTTTAATTTTTTTCTACTTCAATAATGAGAATAAGTGGCAATAGGAGGAAGAGAAAGAAGAGAGAAAAGTAGTAATAGAAAGTTAATGTATAGGAAAAAAATCTGGAAAACCATCACTAATACATATTTACATTATGTAGAATTATAAAGTATTTTCATGTACCATATTACTTATTTCTAGAATGCTAGGGGCTTTTTTAATGACTACATTTTTGTAAGCAGAAATAGAATATATTTTAAAATATTCACTTTTATCCAAAATCTTTGTCATCTACTCAAATTGAAAAAAATAAAAATTGCAAGTTCTTACCTTCTTACAAATGTCCAATAAAGACTTATAAAACTTTTTATCAATAGTTCGAAAAATCTGAAAGTGTAGTACAAAGAGACCACAAATTCCAACATACTTGTCTCTCTGGTCAATTTCAGAAGGCTCTCCTTAAAAAATGACAATATGAGAGAAAAACAGAGTAAGTATATTTAAAATTCTACTTTCAAGGAAATGCAAACTTTATAAACAAAAGCCAAAGAATGCATTATACATTACCAAGTCTGGCTTCTACATTTGCAAAAATTGAGCGAATACTATGTGCAAATTCTTCTGCAAAAGTGGTATTTTTTGACACAGATACACCTCCATTAAGAGAATCAAACTGCTGCTCTATACAAGCCTAGAAAGGAAACATTTAAAGAGAAATTTAACTCTCAATAACAATCTATTAAACAAATTTAAATATAGTGTGTGAGGAACAGCTACATTCATCACTTTAATTTTACTAGCACTAAAGTTCAGGTTTTTACCTAAAGTTCACGTTTAGTTAAATCCAAAAGGATTTAACTAAATCCTTTTGAGTAGAAAATTTACATATACTTACATATTTGAGTACCACTTATGTGAAATAAAACTAAATCAAAAATTTGTAATTCAATATGAAGAGATATACTCAGTGATGTATAAAAGATTTATCTGATGAAGCACATGTTTTAGAAAACATGTTTTTTTATTGACTTTGTACTTTTAAAGGCGGAGTTTATTTTTTCTGTTTACAATTACTTTCCTGGCACTTTACTACAGCATGTGGAGAAATGTCTCCTGAAAAAACAATCAATGACAAAAAAAACTACCTTCTAAATCTAATGGATTAAAGTTAAATTGTTTTAAACAAGAGTTTGGATGAATCTGTTAAAACTGTGGTCATGTAAAATATAAATTAAAGGTAACGTGGAAGCAGATATTACATGGAATATAACGCAACTTCTGGTAGATACCACCCATAGCCCTGCTGTTCAACGGGATTTTCTGTGACGATGGAAATGTTCTCCCTCCGAGTTATCTTATGTGATGGCTGACCACAAACAATATCTGGGTATTTGTCCTCCAAGCCTTACTGAGATATTATTGACAAAAAACGTGTAAGTTTAAGGTATACAGTGTGATGACTAAATTACATGTGGCTAGTAAGCACCTGAAATGTTGTCAGTGTGGCAGAGGAAGTAAACTTTTTATTTTAATTAATTTAAATTTAAACAGCCACATGATTAGCAGCTACCTGGACTATACAGATCCAAATCACATTCTCTGAGCCTTGGAAGATAAACAGACTTTTGAAAGGTACTTTCACAGACCTAAATCTAGAGGTTGACAACAAGCACAGTACTTAACACAACTGCTTAGATCTTATTCCTTGGAGAGCTTTACTTTTTTATACCCTTAAAAAAGAACCCTCACCCCCAAAAACAACTAGTACACTAATTCTGTTTGCTATCAGATACTGAAATAATTATATATTACTAGACTAACAATGTTTTAAGACAAAGCACTTTTAAAGAAAAACATATTCAACAGTATGCTGGTATGCTATGAAAGTATCCTACTATAATTCCAAACATAAGCCCACTTGTTACACACTGACACAGCTCTCATACCTGAAATATCATTCCATCAAGTAACTGCCCTTCTAGCTTCAGCAAGAACTTTTCAAATGGCTTTAATTTTTCTTCCTGAATTCCAAATTTTGAAGGATTGTGATGGACAGATTTCAGTAACCTTGTAGAAGATCATAAGACCATAAACTTTTTAATTAAAAATTTTCCCAGAAATCAAAATTTCATATTTGTATTTCTTGTTTGGCTCTATGCATTGAAAAATCTGAACAAAAAAAAAAACCTAATACATTTAATTTTCTAATCATTCCTTTTTATATCATCTGAAATTCAGATACTTGATGTTCTCTAGATACCAGACATTTAGTAAACTGTAAAATTGAATAAAATAAAATGCGTTGACTTAAAAAAGGTCTTGGACTATACAATGAAATAAAATTAAACTCAGGAAAAACAACTGTCCTTTGAATAGAAACCAAGGAAAAAAGAAATCAATCTGAGTCCAAAGGTAGTCCAGAGTCAGGATGCTTTATACAAGTGTATCACACTCTCAAACAAACCCACCTGAAATTAAAGAATGGCTGTATCTATATAAAAACATCCAACGTGAGATTTTCTAAATACATATTTCCAAGTCTGGTAAAGGACTTGCACTATTTATATATGTTTACTTTTTACCAAAACAAAGAGAATATTTTAACTGGCTCACCTTTTATACATAGTCCAGTGGTCTTTTAATGTGATGTGATTATCAATAATTTCATCCAGGGTAAGCAAAACTGTTAGCAGCTCTCCCAAGTGCTCATACATAGTCTGTCAAAAAACCTTTAATGATTACCATTTAATCACTAGTTAGAAGTTAAGCTTCATGTGAATTTTTAAAGTTAAACACATTTTAGCTAGTTACTGAATTAATTAAAGCAGTGGGTAAATCAGTTTACTAAGCTACAGATGAGACTACTAATCCTGAGATGGAATAATTAGCTTTAAATAGAGAAACACTTTGCCCAGCATTTCATCCTTAACTGTGATGTTGCAGGTCTGTTTCACTCTCCAAAGAGACCACTTGGAGAACCTGCACCGGGCCCCTGCTGGGAAAAACTAAGTTACACTGCTGGTGGGTCAGTAATGTCGCATCAGCTTCACAAATGAAAGAGAACAAATTCAAAAAACAATCCTTTAAAACTCTTGCTATAATTGTTGCACTCCCCAATCATACAAACTCCCAAGTAAAATCAAGTAAAAATTAGTTTTATAGATCAAGTTAAATTACTTTTACCTGAAAATGAACTCCCGTTGTCTCTATAATTTTGGGTGCACCTCTATAATAAAAAAATACACAAGTTAAAAAAATGTGTCCTTTTTTGTCACAGTTCACTTTTATTTTAAGGAGAACACATAGCAGCAGGAGCTCTTGGGATTTTAATATGCATTTATCTTTATTTCAGCTTTAGTCTATAAAATTTAAGCGATCCAAGGAATTACTACCATGTTGCACTTTCCGAAGAAAGGAACTAACTTACACATCCAGAGTCTGGACTATCCTTGCCTCTACCCAACTCGGTGGATAGGGATATGACAATGTGAGGTCCATTTACAGCCTTAGCCATTTAACACTAAAGGATCTAGCTTGGGAGGGAGGGAGGAAGGATGAGAAATAACAAAACTGATATTCATTTCTTTCTGAACGATTAGGATTTCCCAATTCCCAACTAGAATCTTTGTTATCCTACCCAAACTATTACTGAGTTGTCATCCCTACTGAAAAACAGTGCATACAACTAGGATTACACCAAAATCAAAAGCCCCAAAATAATGTTTTACCTCCTAGAGATTCAATTTATTCAACAGTAAATAATTTAAAATAGTACTTATATGTCAAAGCACATCTATTCCACAAGACAGAATATTTTAAACTTAAACACACAATCCAGTAAGTTTCATCTTCCTGCGGCAGGGGTGTGGTGGTAGGGGTTTACACACTAAGGACTGAATTGCACACCAGGCACTGCTGCGGCTGGGGGAGCTGTGCTCTCTCCCTTGTGCCACGAGAGAGTTTCAGTGAAAGGACAGAACATAAATACCTGACTGAGGGGTAAACATGAGAATGAGAAACAGTTAACACTGTCTTCCCGTTTATAAAAGAGTTAGGATGTAGCATGGTATGTTAGAACAAAAATGAATGGATTGGTGAAAACAGTACCTAAACAGCTGTGGAATCTTGGCAAAGTAATTCCTCTGGGCCTCAGTCATCTCTTCTCATAATTGAGAATCCCTCGTCATATACCTCAACAAAGTTATTGTCAAGTTTCATTAAATACAGCCACGCACTGCTTAATCACAGGGCTATGGTCTGAGAAATGTGTCATTAGGGGACTTCATCATTGTGCAAACATCACACAGTGCACTTACACAAACCTAGACGGTATAGCCTACAATACACCTTGGCTATAAGTTATAGCCTATTTCTCGATAAAGGAGAAAAAATAAATTTCCCTCTACCCCCTGGGCTCATGGCTGAGGCATCCCCATAGTAAGAGAGACTTTATTTTAGTACAGGGTGACAGACACTCTTAAAATTGAAGATTTCCCTTACAAATGTTAATGTCTTTTTACAAAGAATAACTTCTGCTTGATTTTCAGAGCTTCTCCCTTGTCTGCTGTTTTTAAAATAATCTTTATGCCTAACAGACATATTTTAGTGTAACAAATTCTGTTCCCCTACAGCTCCCAGGCTACAAACCTAGGATGTTACTATCCTGAATACTGTAGGCAACTATAACGCAATGGTAATATTTGTGTAATGCACTGTGCTATGACATAACTACAGCTATGTCACTAGGTGATAGGAATTTTTCAGCTCCATTATAATCTTATGGGACCACCATCGTACATGCGGTCCATAAGTAACTGAAATGTCATTATTCATCACATGACTATAGTAAGAGGGAAAAATTGTAAGTAAAAACTATTAATCATGCAAAACAATTATTTTGTGATAGTAAGAATGGTAAGAACTCTATGAAAATTTGATTTTTCTTGAATGCAGGGCAGTGGTCCCCAAACCTGAAAGATTATTAGAATTACTCACAAAAATTTTTTATGTCACTTCCCTAACCCCACTCCTAAAGTTTAACAAAAATTCTGCAGTTTAACAAAAATCTCATGTGATTCTAATGAGCCTGGGAACCTTCGATGTAATGGAGGGAGGAAAGGAGTAAGAAGAGAGAACATGGTATGTTAGGCTTTCTCTATATAATCAAATTTCTTTATGATTACTCTGTCCACATTCTAATTCAGACAAATAATGGGTTCACTCACCATGGTAGAAACTGTGACTCATTAACCTATCATTTCTTCATTAAACACATCAAATAGCGTTTGAAATAGCATGAGTGTTTAAAGAATGCTGAGTAAGTGAATGAAAGAATGAATAAGAGAACAAACAAAAAACTATTTCAGGTAATTAGCTAGTTTTCAAAAAACATTTCCTGTATTTCTATTATAAACGCAAAAATATTTCTAAAATCCATTACTTGTTACTGATATAGAGGGCAGCCAACTGATGGACTACATTCATCACCACTTCATAGCACCTCGTAACAAAACAAGACAGTTCCTGAAATGACAAGTTGGGCATATGTTACAAAGTTGCTTTTTAAATGTCACCATTTCTGACTGAATTTTAGGGTAACAAGTTTAAACAAAAACAGTTTCCATAAGCACTCCAGTTAACCTGCAGCCAACTTCAAGCATCCCTCGAGCAATCAATTCGTAACTCATCTCCAGCATCCCAAGGTCGCTTCTACCTCTCTGCCCCCGCATTTCATTCATTCTTCTAGTTTAAGTCTTATGTTTTACTCGTGTGACTCCTGAATGACAAAGACTGTCTCATTCCTTCTCTGAATATTCACTGCCTAACATAGTAGCGAACCCTCAACTACTTCTCAATAAATTTGTCCTATCAGATGAATAAACGAATGAACATCTGAATGAATGAAGACGCAGAAAAGCTGCCAATTTTAGAAAGTATGACAATGAGGCGAAACGGCTCTCCAGAAACCACTCTCACGTAACTTCACGTGTTTACCTTTAACCTTATTTATAAACAGAACTGGCACAAGGCAAGTGAAATATTAATTATCTTAGGAATATGTTTGAGATTAAATAACTAACTTGCATATACCATGTCCCACCACCTCCTAAAAATTTTTTAGAAGCTCTCAACTTTTAAACCTATAGAAATAGTTTATATCCTAACATACTTAAAACCTGATTAAACCTGTGCTGTTCTAAATTTTACGCTATAGAGGCAGGAATTTCTGCTGGTTTTGTGCACTGCTGTATCCCCAGCACCAAGAATGATTTGTAACATGCCTATGCTCATAAACCACTTGTTGAATGTTTAAAAATGAAATATTATGCAGCTCTCAGTGAAATCTAAAAACAATGTAACATTTTTAAAATGAAAATAATGCATTTCAATTTTACTTAAATAGCTCCAGTTTTAGATTTCTTACATTTCTAAAAGTTTAATAAAAGCAGAGAACAGAAAAATGGAGGACAAGGAGCACAAAGGAGGCAGAAACAACTCCAGATATATAACAGACTAAGACAGAAATAGAATAAATTAGCCAATTAAAAGACAAAGACTTTCAGATTGCATAAAAAATCAAAACCAGATATGTGCAGTTTTAAAGAAAGCGTAGTGATACTGGAAGCTTGAAAGAATGAAGAGAGATAAATCAAGAAAATGATAACTCAAACAGAGCTGGGGCAGTGATAT
Organism: Trachops cirrhosus; assembly: GCA_028533065.1. Lineage (NCBI taxonomy): Eukaryota > Metazoa > Chordata > Mammalia > Chiroptera > Phyllostomidae > Trachops > Trachops cirrhosus. The sequence goes on from CM052539.1 coordinate 11,412,368, forward strand.
TAATATCAGACAAAACAAACTTAGCAATACCATAGCTAATTACTATATATAATATATATTTACATAATTATATTACCGTAGCCTAAGAGGGTCACCATATAATGATAAAAGATTCAATTTATTAGAAATTACTAACAGTTCTAAACCTGTATGCACTGGTATTTTCTGTATGAAGAAAATAAAATATCTTCAAAATTAAAAATGTAAAATTTAATAAAACTAGGGGGAGACACTGACACAATGCTGGGACCCTACAAATCACGTTTCTTAAGACTCCTCCCGGGCAGCCTTCCTGTTAGGTCCTGCCAACAGATGGCACTAAAAGAAGACGAGAGGGCAGGAAAAGTATTCTATTTCTTCCTGTTTTCATCAACATAACCCAGGCAGGAGCAGTTCCCGCCGGCAATGGCACACTGCTCCAGCCCCCAGCTCCTTCCACCGCTGCAGAGCCAGCCAACCCTGCACGGCCAACCCTGCACGGCCCTCTCAGAGGTACCAGCAGCAGCCAGGCAGCACTAAGCCCTCAGAGGTGAAGTGCTAATTCCAGGCGCCTGCTCCTCCAAGCTCCCAGATCCTGGCACCCCACACTCTTCCCCTTTTCCCCCTAGGTGTAGAGGTGGTATCTGCTTCCTCTGGATCACCTCACCGTTCTCTTTTCACTCGGCACTCCAACTTTTATGTAACCAACTACCTATATTAAAATCTCCTCTTTTGAAGTATCTTGTGTGCATTGTTTTCTACACTGGACCCTGACTGGCCCATACCATAATAGGGGGTAATTTAAATAAAATGCTCTCAAATTAGGTAGGTCAAGTAGACCAATAAAAAGTACTAACTAATGATATAAAAGATGTGAACAATATATGAGCATGCTTGATTCAATGAAATAATCACATCTTGTACCCAAAAATCAGAAGGCAGGTAGAATTATGGGTATTTTTACCTCATCTCCAGTATTTGCTTTTGTCACATTGTACAAGCATTGCTTTTATAATGGATAGGTGAGAAAGAAAAGTTATTTCATTGTTTTAAAAAAATTAAACCATAAGACCTAGAATAACTAAAACTTGGCAGTGAGCCCCGACCAGTGTGGCTCAGCTGGTTGGGCATCATCCCACATAGTGAAAGGTCACCGGTTTGATTCCTGGTCATAGCACATGCCTGGGTTGCGGGCCTGGTCCCCGGTCAAAGCATGTGGTAGAGGCAACCAATCGATGTTTCTCTCCCTCTCTTTCTTCTTCCCTTCCCCTCTCTAAGAATAAATAAACAAAATCTTTTAAAAATAAATAAAATAGAACTTCATAGTGATGAAAAGCGTATCTAAATTGAAACATTTGGTTAAGAAGCATCACGCACATATGCTTTCAACACCTCATCGCTGCTCATGTAACAGCTTAATCACCCCTATTAACAACTTCTTTGTGGCATAAATTATCTTTTCCTACATAGTATAAAGTTTAAATCATTTTAAAAGATACAGTGATAAGTTGTCCATAAATGAAATTATACAAAGAAACTTATTTTGATCTTTACTTCCCTAAAAACACTATGAAAATCTTTTAGGAATTACAATCTCCTTAATCATAACTCAGTGCCAACTAAGTGTCTTTCCCTCACAGTAAAATTTTTTAGCATTTGAAGGTTTCAGAAATCTTTTTTAATTATCTCTAATTCACTAAAACTTTTCAAAGAAAAACCTCAGTCAAAAGGAAAAATCAATTACCTGTAAGAATGAAATAAATCTCCCCATTTGAATTTGGCAATCACCTTCCACCATGCTAGAGTCTGTGGCTTTAAAAGGCAAAAAGGAAGAATTTTATTTCAATTATTTTTATATAAACTAGATCAATACCAAAAAATAAAAATGATTTTTATTCATTAGTACATCTTCTAATCTGCATAGTATTAACAGAATTTTTACACTGAAATAAAAAAGAAAATCTTTGATTACTCAATTGAAAGTAACCATCTGTTTTCCTATTTAATAAATTCAAGGAAAATTCTCATCTAGCTACAATGCTTTATAATTTATAAAAATATCACAAATAGGCTTTAGAGAATTTGCTGCTGCTTCATCACTCAGGTTTTTGTTCACCTGTTTACCAAACAAACCAACCAACAAAAAATCTGAATGTTTTTCTCACATTAATACGTATGGTAATCCTAGAATTGTCTGTTAACTTTTTGTTCAATCTCAAAAAGGCATCACAACATTACAATGTTAAATTTTAAAACTTACCTCCTTCTCCATAAAACAAGAGACCGTTATAAAATTTAGTTTCAGCCTGTTTTAAAAAAATTAAAATAACTTTACAAGGTGCTCTTTTGTCTTTAAGTTCCTAGGCTCTCTTAGTCATCCATATTCAGTAATAAGCAGAGGACATCACTTACAAAGAAATTCACTTAAATTCAGAAGCTGCTTATAATTCAGATAAATTTATCTTCAGAGTGCCAAAGGTTTTACTGACAGTCAATGTTATTTCTTGATTTTTCTAACCTCTCCTTTGTCTTCTCTGAGCACTCTACTGCACACCCTCCCGTTAGTTCATGGGAGACAGAAAGCGAACTCACAGTACCAACAACAGAGAGAAAAATGAGTTACCAACTTCTTTCAGAGTTTTGATTGCTCATGGGCAAGGAAACACAAAATATATTAAAAATCCAAAGCTTTTTACAAATACCGGTTATATCTAGAAAGCAAGTACATACGGCAGGTAACACAGACTCTGAACGTATGCAGACCTCAACTCAAACTGTTATACAGGTAAACTGTAAGGCAAGTGGCAGCCTCTTTAAACCCCACTTTCCTCATCTATTCCTCACATAACTCCCTGGGTTGCTGTAAGTATTAACAGGGTTAGCACGGTGTTTGGTACATGGTATTCTGTCATTACTATTGCTATTTTAATAAATAATTCATTTCACATTCAATAAATATTGATGCACAATGTATGCATATAAGCAGAGTTCCTTTTAAATCATGTTTTTAACATCTTAAGAATACAAATAATTACCTCATATTTTAATTTCTTGATTTCACAACAAAGTGCAGCATAAACTGTGATGACTTTATTTAAGACCTAGTTGCATAAGTAAAAATATAAAAGAAAAAATAAATTATAGTAGGCAATTAAAGCATTTTAAAAATAGATCTTTAGGTTCAGGAATCTGTACCTTGTTTTCGGTCTTTATGAGTTCCAAAAGGGAAGACTGTTCATAAGGCAAAAGCTATATAAACAAGAAAAAGAATATCTCTTTTTAATTTGAAAAGAACCACTGAAATCTTAAACACATGAATGGAGACTTGCTCTATTCTACTTAAACTTGTGTTAGACCCGATACTCAGCACTAGCACCACATCAGACAGGGAGTGACTACTAATGGGTATGGGATTTCTTTTTGGGTTGGTAAAAAGGTTCTAAAACTGGCTCTGGTGCTGGTTGCACAATTCTGTGAATACACTACAAAAACCAAAGAATTGGATGATATGTAAACTATATCTCAAGAAAGCCTGTTATTTTAAGTCAGTATGTGACTTAGGACAGTATCTAGTACATAATAGATGCTCAATAAATGTTATTAAGTGGTAACAGGCTATAGTTTTAAAGACACAACAAGACAGAACTACCTCGAAATGGAATAGAGCAGGAGTAACCTATTTTATACATTATAAAATTACTCCTGCCCTGGCTGGTGTGGCTCAGTTGGGTGTCATCCCGCAAACCAAAAGGTCTTGGGTTTGATTCTCGGTCAGAGCACATGCCTGGGTTGTGGGTTTGGTCCCTAGGTGGGGTGTGTGCAGGAGGCGACCAATCCAAGTTTCTCTCTCACATCAATGATTCTATCCCTCTCTTTCTCCCTCCCTTCCCCTCTCTAAAATAAAAAATATATATATATTTAATTACTACCACATTAAGATTCCCTAAATATCATAAAGGAGCTTTAAAAAATGACAAAAATATGCTGTATCTTGATTGGGATATGAGTTACATGTGTATATGTGTTTGGCAAAACTCACCGAAAAGCATATTTTAAATCTATGTATGTAAAATAACCTCATCTAAATATTCTATTCCAACCCTCATCAAAAGCTAGCTCAGAGTTGGAATCTGTCATTCCAGGCACTAAAAAGGCTTTGAGTTTGTGTCATTCTTTAAAAAGAGAAAAATATCTGTATGGCTTAGAGAAAAGGAAATTAAGAATTTTTCTCCATGTTTCTTTTAGTTCTCTAGATACCAAATAATATGTTTCATTTTCAATAATCATGTTTTCAAGATATAGTATGTCCTAAAAATGTATGCATAAATCTAAAAAAATCAAACCTTTAATGCTATAGGATCGAGATTGAAATCCCAAACATCTCCAATTGAATCATCCAGTGCATCCTCAATTCTTCTCAACTGAGACGTATACTCCTCGAGAAATTTCCCGTAATTCTTAAGCTGAACTTCAGCATGAATTTCTAAATGTAAATGTGAAAACAATATGTGAGAAGTACAAAAATTACAGGACATTTATTTCAAATAATCTCAAAAGTCACAGCAAAATACATACTAATAAGCATTGTTAAGTGAATTATTCTGGTATATCTTAACTTCTTGGAAATAAAGCTTCAAAGTTTAACAATAATTCAGCTTTCAAAACTTTCTGGACAGATAAAATAATTTTAAAAACAGATGCTGCCATATACAGAGATATATATCATCTTAAAACTAACTTTAAAGTATCATGAAAAAGTCACTATCCCATTGACCCTATTATCTAGGGCTTTTAAACTTAAAATAATTCCTTAGACAACTCAATGTTCTGATTCTATATTTTAGTCATAAACAACAGTTATGAAAAAAATCATGACTTAAATCAAGTACAAAAATTGGTGTGGTCATACAAGCAAAATTTAAAAGCATAATTCTTAATTCTAAGCACAGTAAACTGTTGAAAAATACACCAATATATTGTTTTTGAAATGCATTTAGACCTGTTTCATCATAATGAATATTATTCATGTAATGCCCCAAATTTATCAAGATACTGTTTTATTCTACTAACATAATAGAGTTGGAAAACCCAGTAAAGAACACTAAGTTTAGAATACTAGGTTTATGGTTACAGAATTTACATACCAACAGATTCTAAAGAGTCACTGAAATAAACTGAACAGTAAAGGTATATACACCAATATTAATGAAAGTAAAGAATTCATTACTTATTAGAAAGGCAGCAAATTTGCCCTGGCCAGGTAGCTCAGTTGGTTAGAGCACCATCCCAATACACCAAGGTTGCAGGTTCAATCCCCGCCAGGGCACATACAAGGGTCAACCAATGAATGCATAATAAACGAAACAACAAAAATCTCCCCGTCCCTCAAATAAATAATGTTTTTAAAAGGCAGCAAATTCAACTCCAACTCAGTTTGTATTAATGTGAATAACCTCATTCCACTTCTATCTTCTTATTAATAAAGGTAAAATTTTTCTCTCCTCAAATTAACAATGCAAAGTGAACTCGAAGTATCTTCTGATTCATAAAGACCTAGCTCCCCATTCTCCCTTATTTTGCAACTAATGCACTGACTCAGGTGGATTGATTTAGTTCATCAAAGTTCCTATCTCATTATAGCATTAACCCAGGCAATTCTGAAAAACAATTAGTCTAGATACGATCCACAGTCCAGAAATTAATGAAAATCAGGCACAGAGAGGAGTCTCTTCCCCACAGCTTAAATCAAAAACTGCGTAAGATTCTCAAAATCCCAAGTACACGTCTAATTCTCAGTTACATGGAAAATTACCACAGCTGTACTTAACCAGAAAATGAGTTCTTAACGACAAAACTACAAAAACATGCCAGTAAATTATTCACTTAGTCTGCTCGGGAATTCACAAGGTTAGCAGGCAAAAGAAAACCTGTAACATCATCCAAGTCCCCTGTTGGTAATATAAGGAATAGCTGTAATACCAGTGAAAGTTAGAAAGATTTGAAATAAGAATTACATGGTAATTCTTCAAGAGTGAAATTCCAAAATCGATTCACATGGTCATCTCCTCCAACAGACTGCTTTCTTTGTTGTATCTTTTTTGCATCCCTAATACCCAGCACAGTGCCTGGCGCACAGAAAATGTCTGAGTAAATCTGATCCTTCTACTCTAAGGTGAATGGTTTCCGAACCCAGTAACACAGCTTCACTCCCACTTTTTGAAGATGAACGTAAAGATTCCACCTTAGATGTTACAGTTCATTACTTAAGGGAAGTGGGGGGAGGCAGAAGAGGTTGCAGGGGGATCACTGGTGATGGGAGGAGACGATTTGGGGGGGGAACACAACACCATATATACACAAATGATGTTACAGAATTGTACACCTGAAACCTAGGTAATTTTAGTAACCAGTCACCCCAGTAAAGTCAAAAGAAAAGAATTCATTACTTATTCCCAAGGGGGAAACAGAGAAACTTTGTAACGGTAAATACAGAATCCTCTCTCCCCCAAATTAAAAGATGTTATTACCACCAAGACTGCTTTCTTTAATGCTGCATGAGAGCGAGTACCTTGTGGAATGTTTGGTGAGAAACTGCAAACCACCCTGAGTTAAACTCAGGCTTCTTTGAGAGACTAATAAAATTTAATTCAATTTAAGTACACATGAATCTTTCACTAAAATTAAGCAAAATTTACACTTTAAATAAAATTTAAGTGTAAATTTAAATAAAATTTAAGTATAAATTTAAATAAAATTTAAAGAATAAAATTTAATTCTTTAAAATTACATTCACCTTTTGGAAAAACTGCATTAAAAAAACAAATTCACAAGCAGTGTGTCCCAATACCTCTTCTATCATTTATGCAGAGTAACATCACCAAAGATAAGAAACAGATTGCCAACTTGTAGTAATCTCAAGTAGAGTTTCACCAAAATAATTAATGTGGCTTCTAAATTTTGCTGCGTGGAATTGAATTTATTTGTTTTTTTGGTTAGACTTCTAAGTTAAATCAGACAATTCGATTTTCTGAAGCAAACTTTGAAGCAGATTTGCTGTAATTTGTGAAACCTTTCAAGTTGCAATGGAAACAGCAGGACATCACTTTTATCTAACGTAAATAAAAGGCATCGTAGGAGATAAATTAGCATTCACGTGTTTATTTTTACCACGGAACGAGCTGTTATTCGCTCTAGTCTATGGTTATTAAGCATGTAAAAGCAAAAACACTAACTTCCAAAAAAGTTGGTTTGGGGAGGAAAACGAGAAAAACAGGAAACCGAAACAGGAACCCGGACCTCAGCCTCTTCTCAAAGTGAATGCTCGGAGGATCTGGCGAAAGCCCCGGAGACTCAGGGCCAGCCTCCGCTCCCGGGGCTGCAGGGCCTCCCTGGACCCGCCCCGCCCGTGTCCCCTGACTGCAGAAGGTGGACACCGCTCCCCCATGGCCACGCGGGCTCCCCGGGACAGTCACCGCCCCCAAACCCAAGCCCTGACCCGCCTCTTCTGGGAGCCCTAACCCTGAATGTGACGCTACAGAGCGATTCCCTCTCACATCCCAAAGGGCAGAAATTGCCCCTAATCAGAGGGCTGCGCAGCAACCGCGACGCAGAGCCCCGCCGCAGGAGGGGCTGAGGCCCGCGCCGGAGCGTCACCCCGCAGCCCTTGTCCTGCAGCTCTCTTACTCTGCGAGCCATCGTCAACGCGATCGAACTCCCAGTCCGGGGACAGGGTCTCCACCGCCATCACCTCGGCGCCTCCCTCAGTCACAGCACCAACCAGCCGGGGTGACTGACAGGGCGGCCTCACCCCGGCGGCTGTCACAGCACGTGACTTCCGGCCTTAGTCCCGCCCCCGCGGACGAGGGTCAGCTGGGTTTAAAGCCCCTGCGGGCTGGGCCGTGGAGGCCGCTGGGAAAGCGAGTCCTCTGCGGTGGCCGGGGTCGACTGCCTTGGCGGCGGCGGTCCTCCGGGTGTCGTCGTGTTTTTACTTGGGCACTTCTCGTCTCATGCCACACCTATACCTTCAACTTCGTCTTGCAGTTTCCAGGCCATATTTAGTACCTGTGGAGTTGCTCTCAGAAAGGCAAAATTGATGGGGTTGGGGCTTCACAGGAAGGCGTGGTCCTGGAGGAAGTCGCTCTCCAGGCGCTTCTTCCAAGAGGCCAGTATTTCCAATCCCTCCCTGTCGCCACCATCGGGGAGCTTGCTGCTTTCCGCCTGCATTTCCTGTGCGGTTACTCTTGGGAAGAAACTGCTGTGCGAGAGGAAGAGTTGTGGAATTTTACTGCTCTGCCTATATTGCATTTGTCGCTCTCCACTCCCTCCTCTCAAAAAGGTTGGGGGTGGGGGGGGAGAGAAAATGCTTGTACCTGCTACCTGGCTTTTCCGTGGAGAAGAATCTGTGTTATCCAGTAACTCTACTAGCTATATAGCAATGTTCATTACTCCCTGGTTTTTAATAGATAATAATGGGGAAAGATTGAAATGTCCATCAATAGAGAATAATTACATAAGTTTAATGATCCGTACTATCAAGTACTAGGTAGCTGTTTAAAAAAATAGGTTTATAGAGGCGTGGAAAATTGTTAATTTCTACACCCAGTGTTTATTCAGGGCCTTTTCTGGTCGCTAAAACCTTTCAAAGACTTCAGTTGTCTGGTAAAGGAAATTATTAAGATACAATCATACCTCGGTATTCGTCGGCTTCAGAACTCGTCAAACCCTGTTTTCGTGGCATATTGATGAGAAAAAAATGTTTCAGCTCTCAGTGCTTGCTCAGTACTCATGGGTTTCAGCACTCATCACGAAGTCTGGAAAGAATTAACCACGAGTACTATGATACCACTGTGTTTTAACTGAGGAATCTGTAAAGTACAGTTGGCAGATCTACAACTTGCTTTTGTAAATAAAGGTTTATTGGAACACGGTCCTGCCCATTTATTTGCACATTGTCTGTGGCCGCTTCACAATACAATGACAGAGTCGAGTAGTTGCACCAGTGAACCTATGACCCACAAGCCTAAAATATTTACTAACTGGTCCTTTAAGAAAAAGTTTGCCAACCCTTCTTTAAACTTCAAAAGAGCAAAATGAACTAAAAGAAAAAGTCTTTCTCTATAAGTAATGGTCTACAAAGTGGGTTAAAATAACCTAGTTTAAAAAGTTGTAACTACCTTAGAAAATTTTTACACCGGTTATTAATATATCAAAGTTATTGACAAAGATACCTCGATATCCTTGTAAGGAGGCAATGGGGATGACCTAATATAGTCACGTTCACCCATTTGCAGTTAATAACTAGGAAAAGTAGACAAAATATAATGAAAATAACTTTTTAAAGATCTGAAAAAGAATAAAAGCACACAGAAACCACAGGAAAATTTACTCAGCAATGGTAATAATTATGGGTTTGTGACTTTTTGCCTGACAGTGTCCTTCAACCCTTCAAATCCAGGAGTAAAACACTGCAGTCTTGCTGGCTTGAGATGGTAGCAAACTATGTTCAGGGTTGTTGGAGGAAAAACTGGAAATTTGGGGGGAAGAACCCTGATGCAAAGGACCCACCAAAGGGATGGAATCTAAAAGCTGAGTATAAACTCTGCCCAAATCCCTGGCTGACCACTAAGCAGAAGGCCTGCTGAAAACAGCAGTCGGGAGTCCTTGAACTACAGCTGCACTCGCTGAGAGCTGTGTTTGCTGCGCTGTGATGCATATATTCCCCAACAGATGTGCACCCCAGGTAGCAAAGGCTGAAGCCCTGTGGGTTTAATTAGCAGAGAACAGAGGCTGGGCTGGCAGAGGAGCTTGACATTTAGATGGAAAAACTGATAATCAAGGAAACTACTGCAAAGGGGCTGAATGCCAAAATCTGAGTAAAAGCACTGGCCGAGTCTTCCAAACATTTGGCGTCTCTGGACACAGTGGAGGAAGAAGAGCTGTCTTGGGTCACATGTTAAATATATTGCAACACACAATCACAAAAAAATCTCAATGTTCTAAGTAAATGTATGATTTTGTGTTGGGCCGAATTCAGAACCATTCTGGGCTGCATGAGGCCTGTGGGCCACAGGTTGGTGACCCCTGGAAGCAGAAATATAAGCTACTGATGACTTCCGGCCAAGATGGAGGCATAGGTAGACGTACTGTGCCTCCTCGCACAACCAAGATAGGGACAACAAAGATATAGAAACAAAATAACAACCAGAACTGACAGAAAATTGAAGTTTATGGAAGTCGGACAACCAAGGATTTAAA
>CM052539.1:11423100-11447926 GCA_028533065.1 Trachops cirrhosus
TGGTGTAGCTTAGTGGATTAAGCGCGGGCCTGTGAACCAAGAGATCACGGTTCGATTCCCAGTCAGGGCACATGCCTGGGTTGCAGGCCAGTTCCCAGCAGGGAATGCACAGGAAGCAACCATACATTGATATTTCTCTCCCTCTCTCCTTCCCTTCCCCTCTGAAGATAAATAAATAAAATCTTTAAAAAAAAAGAAACAAAAGCTTTGTTCCCTGCAAAAGGCTCTTCTCATGCAGAAGGTTATCTCCTGAGAACCCAGAGGTACTAGCCTGTCACCTAATATTTCCACCCCTTATTTCTTCCCAGGGCAGAATCTTTTCTTGCACTGGGTGGACACACAGTCTCCATAAAGCAGAGATTCTCAAACTCTGTGTGCCTATGAGTTGACAGAGAGCTTGTTTAAATGCAGCTTCCTGGGCCTGAACATCTGACTCAGTAGATTGGGGCGGGGCCTAGGAATCCGCATTTTTGAAAAATTATTTTTTTATCCTAACCACAGGATATGCTTATTGATTCTAGAGAGAGAGAATGGGATGGAGAAAGAGGAGAGAAACATCAGTGTGAGAAAGGAACATCAATTGGTTGCCTTCCAAATGTGCTTTGACCTGGGACCAAACCCACAACCTAGGCGTGTGCCCTGTCCTGGAATCAAACCTGCAACCTTTTGGTTTGTAGGATGATGCCCAACCAATTGAGCCACACCGGCCAGGGCAGAAATCCACATTTTTAACATGCCTTTCCAGCAGATTCTCCAACACTGGCAGTCTTCAGATAATACTTGGAGAAAAAAAGACTAGGGTGAAATACCCCAGTCATGCTAACTCACCATTAACACACTTAAAATCTGAAAATTTCTCCTGTTAGAAACTCACCTTTGTAACTTCAGCTTTAGCACTAAACTCAGAAAGTGTTTTCAAGAATGTAGTGTTTCCAAAGACACTGACACCGTTTCGGAAACGCTACTTTCGGGAACGGTGCTGAATCTGCATTTGCACTCCTGCTAATTGGATGCCCGCTGGCATTTGAGTCAGCTCAGCCTCTTGGCTCCTGTGTTTTAACAGAAGAATTTTAGCTGTCTTAAAATATCTGGCACTGGTATTGGTATGAGGTAAAGCCAAATTTTGCAAGACAGCCAATATGTAAATTCTATTTCAAGCCACAGCATTAATTATAGGATTTGAAGACCAAATGTTTACAGAACATTCATATATTTCGATGAGAGGAAATGAAATAGTCACATGTTTTCTGTAGGTGGACTGTACCGTTGTTGCAGAGTTCATTGGTTTGCTTGTGAGTATCTGTTATACGTTGGAGCTCTCTAGGCTGTTTTGGGATAGAAACTCAGCTGGCTCTGGGAGAGGATTTTTAAACTAAAACCTTAATTGTACAATTATCAGCTCAATTACAGGGAAAGTGTGAACCATATGCTTTTAAGTTCATGCTAAGAAGCGATGCTGTGCACACCCTCAATAAAGTGGGAAATAAGAAAGTTACGTTTCTTCATAATCACATGTTCACAGTGAGGGTTTAGTAATTCAGAATCCTATTGTTGAGGAGGGAAAAATTCTGCATCCGAACCCTGTGGAAACACATTCTGGAGGAAAAGGTGAATAGAGTTCTGGGAGCTGGGGTTGGTCTGTTGCCAACAGGGGGAGAGCCTGGGAAGTCATGACCCTGGTCAGTGCCTTCTCTCCTCTCACAATCCTGCTTCTCGCCCGCTCACCTGATGGCTTTTCACCGCCTGCCAGTAAGCTCTGTGGAAAGGCCCCATTTGGGGAGAATTTACAGAAGGCCTTAATTGCTTAAAGACAGTCCTTAAAAACCTTAACCCCTTTAGTACTTCTCTGATCTCTGGGGTGTTTATATTTCTTGATAGTCACTGTAACTTTGTGTGTCAGCATTAATCTTCTAATCAGGGAATGGAAGAGGTGGGTGATGAGAGCTCATTTTCATTATTTTATATTAAAGGACGTACATGAGCTTCGGAGTCAGACAGACCTGGGTTCAAATCCCAGCTGTCCTCCTTTCTGCCAGCATGACCTTGGGGCTATACTTGACATTTCTAAGCCTTGGTTTCTTTATTAATAAAATGGTATGAAATGGGGGGATAATAACAGGATAAGTTGTGTGTGGATCAAATTAAATAAAATGATGTACAGGCCTCAATTTCTTATCTGAAGTGTGTGGAGCCAAATTGTTTTAGGGTTCAGAAATACTCACGTTTAGTTAAAATATGGTACATAGCTAGTTCATTGCATACACTTCACAGCAGGGGCTGGGACAGTATCTGTAGCCAAATACATTAATTTTTCTGCAGCAAAACATGAATATTCATATAATCTTTATTAATATTATAAAGACTACAAATAGCATTATGTCAGCTCAAGTCATGTTTAAAGCCAAATTTGTTTGTGCAAACTTACAAGAAACCTATAAGGACTGTAAAGAATGTTTCATTAGATCCATCTATGTCTTGAGGCCAAATGAGTTGCATCCACTTACCAAGGATTTTGGAACTCTGGGCTTAGTGTAGTCTGGGTTCAGTGTATGTCAGTAAAAATTTATTTTAGATCATTGAGCTTTTTGTCATTCTCAGGTCATCTTGAGTGATTGATAAAAGAACGCTTATTATCTACATATCTTCATGCTAACATCTGTCATCGTTAAATTATTTCACAGGTTTATTTCAAAAACAAGCTGAAATTGGCCCTAATTGGTCAGAGCCTCTTCGGACAAGAAGTCTACAGCCACCTCTGCAAAGAGGGCCATCGAGTGGTGGGGGTGTTCACAGTTCCAGACAAGGATGGAAAGGCTGACCCCTTGGGTGAGTGTATATCTTGGAACGACTAGATCAAAGACTCTGAAATAGCCTTTCGACTCTTCAGCCTGGAGTCCATCTCAGACCCCTTATTCCTTATTAGCATTTCTCTCCTTCCATTTACTTGCCACCAGCCCTGAAGACCCAGATTGCATGCCTTCCTCCTGGGCTCTGCTCCATCCACCAGACCTATTGAAGGCCTTGCCAGGCCCAGTCAATTGGCGTGGTCAACAGAGAGTAGAAAATTCTCCTTCTCTGTGCGCTCCAAGATGAAGGGGCAGGTCCCTGTTGTATTTAGAGTTGCTCCATTTATCTCCATGGTACTCATCAGGTCCATCAGAGGAATTTCCAGGCACATGTTTTTCCTCAGTTACACTCGTGACTTTTCAAAGAGTAATATCTAATGCAGAGGTGCCAATAGGAATAAAGGGGAGGCCACACCCAGTCATAGATATTGGTGTGGGGCATAAAAGAATGCATTTATCTCAGAACAAATTATAGCCAGGGCTGCTTGGTGATTAAGGTATGGAGAAGACAGCCATCCTTAGAACAAAACTGCAATGTGATTCTGATTTGCAAGTTATGTCAACAAAGGGTGTAAGACAAAGAGATGAAAACAGTCTACAAATAAGAGAGGTCGGGAATAGGATTAGTGTCTAAAAATCTTGGCTTATGACTTGAATCTCCATGAATCACTGGTATGATGCAACACATTGGTAGAAAAACAATGTAACCATAACCCTAAAATCTTACTTTTTTCGGGGGGAGAAGCAGCTCTGAAGTTTATCCTAATTCTTGTTATTGCCTTTAAAAATATTATATTTTAATATTATTTTCTGAGAGTCGAGCTAAGAAAACGTTGGGCCAACAGCCCATATGCACATCGAGTCAATGAATAGTGATGATTGGGTGAAGAGAAGGAAAGGGAACCAAACAAATGTAGGGAAAAAGCCTAAAATGCTTACTGATGGAAAATAAATATAGTCAATCTTTTAGGGAATGGAGTTAGTAAAAATGGTATTTTATTATGGAAAAATGCGCTTGTGCTGTCTGCATTTTGGAGGGCGATTCCATGTCACACAGAGGTGGGATGGAGTCCTTCCGTTCAGAAGGGACAGTTTCCTCAGGAGGGAGCCTCAGATCTGCTCCCGTTTGGCCGAACCCTTCCTTGCAGGGGCACACATTCTTCAGTCTTGGTCTCTCTCCTCCCGGAACTCATCTGATGGGGGAATTTGGGAGAAGGAACTAGACAGGCTCAGCTCAGCTCCTTTCTCCCTTTATCCTTTGGATGGATCTGCCTGTTTGGCAGGGAGAGTACGTTCTTGTTTACAGTTTGCCCTGTGATCAAAGGAACTCCCCTCAAGAAATAGGAATGAGAATAAACTTGAGGTTTTCCAACTGTGCCAGAGGCTGAATATGCTTAATTTGGGTGGTGCTGTATTGGCACCTGGCTTCAAATCTAAAAAACATGAAAATATTCTTTAAATGGCTGGGTCAGTAATAGGGGTACAAATTTTGACCAATGAAAAAAAGCTTCAGTTAAAATCTCAAAATGTTATCTACCCACAAATGTTTGAGTTCAAATGTTATACTTTAAATATATAGATAACAATCATATTAGAAAAATGAATGGTTGATGTGGACCCCAGCTTGTGGGGTCCGAGGCGTTATAGATGAGATGAGACAAATTCACAGGGACTACCGAGTCCTGTGCAGGAAAAGGGACAGCAAGGCCACTCTCTCAAGGGGAGAGCACCCGACCCTTGCCTTGACAAGCTTTTATTGCTTTTCTGGGCACATTACATGATGGTCCTCATTTACTATGCACAGGTTCGCTTTCAGTGGTTACCTTTTACAGAAAACAAAGGAAGGAATGATGCTAATTACTTCAAAGGGAAGGATGTTGCAGACCAAGAGCAAAAGTGGTTGAACCAGTTACACTCGGTACTGGGGGAGGTTTAGCACAGACTTTAGGAAGTTACAGTAAGCCCTTGCTGCCTCAATTCAGGGTGAGGGAGTTTTAGCAAAAGCAAGTCTCATAGCAGCCTAGGCACATTGCAGGTCTGATTCCCCATGGGAGAACCCATCTGTGGGCATGGGTCCTGTGCATCAGACCTCGCTCCCCACAGGCCTTTCCAAGTGGGAGCTGGGCCCACACCATGCAGAATGGTCTCCTATAAATGGTCCCTGGTGAAACTATAGTAGATCAAATCATGGTCAGAATCTAACTTGTTCTTCACCATGCTTTATTTGTAAATATTTCACAGAGCTATAAAATTACAATGTGTAAATCCATAGCAATATAAAACGATGGCTAAAATTCTTTTTAATGACAACAATCTTCTCTTTCATGCTCAGCTTTGGCTGCAGAGAAAAATGGGACTCCCGTGTTCAAGTTCCCCAGATGGAGAGTCAAGGGCAAGACCATAAAGGAGGTGGCAGAGGCCTACAGATCCGTGGGTGCCGAGCTAAACGTGCTTCCTTTCTGCACGCAGTTCATCCCCATGGATGTCATCGACCGCCCAAAGCACGGCTCCATCATCTATCACCCGTCCATCCTCCCCAGGCACAGAGGGGCCTCTGCTATCAACTGGTGAGACTCTTCTTTAATAACAGAGAAGATGGGCCTATTTCTCTTGCCCGTAATCTTTCTGTGTTGTACCTAGGTGATCAAGAAGCTAGGTGTGCTTGAGCAGTTGTGAGGTCCTGTGTGATTGCTACTGCATGACCTCCCCTGAGAATTAGAGGTTCTGAATAAGACAAAAGAGCATTTCCCAAGAATAGTCTGTAACTCGGTTATAAGAATTGATTGTAAGTAGGTATGCAGCAAACAAAGGTTCTATGGTCAGACAACCCTGGTTTATGCTGGATTTCTTTACTACAGGACTTATCACGTCTTTTAATATGTGCTTTAATGTTAGCATCACAATCTCCAGGAGGAAATACGTAGTGTTCCCAAACTTATTCGATTATAGACCTTTTTTTTGTCATGGAATATCTCAAGTACATTTCAGGAAATGCTGAGTTACCTGAAATTATCTTCTTTGTTGTCTGTCTGTCTTCCCCCGTTCAACTTTAAGCTTTTGTATTTCCCAGTATCAAGAACAATGCCCGGGACACTTTAGGTACCCAGTACCGTAGGCATGCTGTGTTGTGGGTTGAGGTGGGCCTTTCCCACCTTCTTTACCTTCTCTCCTTTACCTGCACATCTCCCAGACTGTGCCCAGTGTCAGGTTATTGAACAGGTAGAACATCTACACTTAGTTTCAGTGCGAAGAACATTTCATTGAATTTAAAATCTGATTACATAAATCGGTTTCATTTTCTCTTTAAATGGTACTGTAGGGCATATCTTTGTACTTAAACTTGTATTTCTTCCATTTTACATTGCTTCTACATGCAGAATCATTGAGTCAAAGTGTATGGATATTTTCAAGGACCTTGATAACAATGCCAATTAATTTCTGAAAGTGTGATTAATTGGTTGATTGATTTAGGTCTAACTGATTAATTGCTCAGTGAAATAAAATGATTTAGATCATGAGCATGGCTGATCTACCACTTCATGCTCTGTGTATCAGGCTGCTCTGTGATATGTTTTGATATGTATTTGTCCACATATCCAGCTTATTGTATGTATTATAAGCTCCCATAAGGCCAGCATTTTCTTTTAGGTTAAGTTTTATAGAACCCAAAATATAAACAGTTAAAATAATCAACCACCTTCTACTACAATTTATGCAACCAATCTAGAGCTACTGCTAACTCTAAATGATGCTTACACCTGAACTACATACCTTAAATTAATAATCAGTTCTCCTCTTCACACTGCAGTGAGCACCCTCAGTTTTATCTTCCGATACCTTATTCTGCCTAATAGAGGGTCAAGTCCCATGTAAGAGTTTGGATGCAGGTGGGTGAAATTACTTGAAATCCGACATCAGGCAGTCAGTGAGTGGCAGGGATGATGGACTCCAGTGCCTTTTTGGGTAGACTATACATCATCAGTGTGTGTTAACAAGACCGCAGATATATGGGTGCGTAGAATAGCAGCACCATTAACCGCGGCTTGTATGAGTGCTGACATCTTCTGGCTCTACTACTAATTTCTCACAGTAGCTTCATTCACCATCAACTCTCCATCGTTACTGCCTCGTACTTGATCACTAATTCATCATTTTATGATACACTTAACCAACATTTTAAGGTGAAACTCTTTTTTTTCTTTACAGGACTCTAATTATGGGAGATAAGAAAGCTGGGTTTTCCGTGTTCTGGGCTGATGATGGTTTAGACACTGGGCCCATCCTTCTTCAGAGGTCGTGTGATGTCGAACCCAATGATACGGTGGATGCACTTTATCATCGATTTCTTTTTCCTGAGGGAATCAAGGCCATGGTCAGTATACTTATGCCATCAAGAAGGATTTAGTAAACTTTTAAATTTTTTAAGATATTTTCTTTTATTGAAAATTTGCTCATCTGAATTTTTACTAAAACCTGACAAACTTAGATTTTATATTTACCAGTAGGATAGTATACTTAGGGTGGAAATCTGAACTTTAAAATGTCTAGTCTATGAAGTTGATTGGGTCTTCTAGAGCAATGATCAAATGGATAATTAGCAATCAAACTGCCTCAGTTATTTTCCCACACCCTTGAATCTCCAACCCTGTTTATAGTGACTAATTGTAAAGAAGTGTAGAGGATCTTAAGAAACTTTGCTATGTATCAATGATTTGGACTTCCTCCAAAAGTATTTGAAATCAGTCGGCGTAACAAGGTGAAATCTGGCATTGCTCTGTTTGCTCAGAGGTGCTCTGGGTAGAAAGCTCCGAACATGTACACCACAAAGGAAAACTGTGTTAGCCTGTAGAAGTATCGAAAGACAATTTTACTGTCATTTAATGCTTTCCAGAGTTTGATTATGGCAGAAGTGGCAACACAGAGATGGACAGTAGCGGCGTGTAAAGCAGCAGCCTTTGGTTTCAGAGGGAGGAGGGCAATGTTTTGTTTGTCTCGTTCAATGATTTAATGACACCAAAGTTCTCATTCTGCCACTTTTTTATTGTGTGATGATAGGCAGGTCACCTTAGCCTCTTTAGCCTTGGTTTCCCTACCTGTAAAATGTAGATAATACCACCCGATTGACAGGTGTGAAACTTAAATGGCATTTGTGTAAAGCACCTGGCCCATAGTAGGTGCTCAAAAATGACAGTGATGATCAAAATAGTATAATGTGTGTTCAGTGGCATTTGCTCAAACCTGGTTCCCGTACCTCAGCCCAGATGATGTTACAGCTAGAAGCAGGTAGGATGGATGGGCTGTAAGCTTGCCCTTGCTCCCAGGTGGTTCCATCATGTGCTCTTGGGAAGGTTGGTCAGCAGCTGTGGTGCTCAGAGAGGAATCTGAGAAGTTGAGCTCGCGGAGGCCTCCCAGTGAAGGAGGGAGGCCCTCAACTCAAGCAAACACGAATATGGCGCAGAGGAGAATGCAGCACGCATCCCAGAGGCACTCAGACCCGTGGGGAGATACTAACTTGTTAAAGTTTCAAGTGTCCTGAGCTAGAAAGCAAGTTGAATTACTTACATATAACAATGCATCATTGACTACACTTACCGTGATGAGCAGAAATAACCCATAATGACTTATTGTACAATTATATTCTTGAAATTTCCACGGACTCACCAAGGGGAGGTGAACATTTGTTTAAACAAAGAAGCACATATAGGCTTGATATCGGCAGTAGACAGACTTGGATGTACGTCTTTCTTCTGACACCTACAAGCTGTCTCTGCGATCTCGAGCTAGGTGCTTACCTTTTCTGATCCTCAATTTCCTCATCTGTGAGACAGAAACAATAATATCCACCTTGCAGGATTGGTGTGATGTTGCAAGGGGTATTTCACATGAAGTAGCCACCACACTGCCTGGCACATAGATGGATCTGAAGAAATTGTAGTTCATTATTATCACAGTCTGACTCTCCGGACAGATTTATATGTGTAATTCTGCAGAGTGGAAACTCCCGTTAAATGGGTCGTGCCATTGTTGCCCATTGGGCTGTAACACAGGTAACCTTTCTGGTTCTAGGTGGAAGCTGTCCAACTCATAGCTGATGGAAAAGCTCCTCGGATTCCCCAGCCAGAAGAAGGGGCAACATATGAAGGTATCCAGAAAAAGGAAAATGCTGAGGTATTTACACAAACTCAGTAACACAGTTCAAAACTCATGGCCCTCCACGTTTAAGCAGTTCCCAATATACCGTGTTTTGGCCCAGAGGTAGATCTCCAAGCCAGCTGGCCCCACCCCGCCCACTTGTACTGATGAAGAGAAATGTTTCCATTGTCTTTGATGCTGTCAACATTAGGAGGTTCAGCGTGTGCTTTGTGCTTTCCTAGATTTCTTGGGATCAGTCTGCGGAAGTTTTACATAACTGGATCCGAGGCCATGATAAAGTCCCTGGAGCTTGGACAGAGATAAATGGGCAGGTGTGTTCTAAGGACCTTTTTTTTTTCATGTTACCACTGTAAGAGCAATTACACATAAATCTAGGTTTTCCATGGTCTTTCCTTGGTCATGAGGAGGGTCTGTGATTCTAGGTACATGTGACCTGCTACAAGGAAACACCCCTTTCTTTACTCAGCCATAGAGAGCGTTTGGTGGGACTGAGTATCCATCCTCTCTGTTCCAATGATGCCCTGCCTACCTCTGACGTAGCACTTTATACATTGTGTCTCTTTATTTATCTACCGCTCCTCCTCGACTAGACCACGAATCTTTTAGGGGTAAAGGCTTCAACTTGTTGTCCTGATGATCTCAGCACTTCGACAGAGTTCTTAGTGCTGCTGTGCCAATGAGGTACCCGTGTGAGGTGCCAATAAGACTATGTGGGATCAGTGAGGACCAAGGGAGGACATTTAGTGTAGTGGTGAGGAGTGTGGGGTCTGAAGCCAGAATGCTTCAGTTAAAATTCTGACTCTGCCACTATTTGCTGTGTAACCTGGGGCAGGTTACTTAACCATTGGGTGCCTCGTGTCCTCATTGTAAAATGGAGCTAATAATAGCACCTCCTTTACAGGTATGGGTCATGTGAGCATTTAATGAGTTAGCACATGTTAATTCATGTAAGCAGCTTGGTTCCTGCCATAAGCATTCAGTGAATGTTAACTATCACAGTGCTCAAGAAATGAGAGCTGACAGTCATAGAATTATAATAACAAATCAGTTGGTGTCGAGTTCTCTTGGTTACAGTCCAGAACCAGTCCTGTTTCCATGAACTGACCCACAAAGCACCCTGAACTTCCCATGAATACGCCCACTGTGTTGGAATAGTCTGTTTCCAACTCTGCACCTGCCCTCACTGACCACCCCCCACAACACCGCCAGTCCCTTCAAAACCCCACCTGCAGCCTGCAGCATCTGTGAGAGCTTCTCATTCACCTTTGTGTCAATGTGAATAAGTTAGAAACGTATACTCGCATTGCCTGGATGTGGGGCATCTGGGGGTTCTTCAGTCATACAGCTGCAGACTGCCTCTTGCTTTGTGTCCTTTCTGCAAATGTTTGATTCAGTCTCTCACGTTGGGGTGTCTCGATTTTATCATAAACGATAATTCCAGCTCTTCTGGAGTGAGTACAGCCTGTACATCCCGTTCAGAGGTGTAACTTCCTCACTTCACACTTGGGTTTGATCTCTGTATTAGATGGTCACGTTCTACGGCTCATCACTACTGCATAGCTCTGTGCCTCCCGGTGAACCGCTGGAAATTAAAGGTGCCAAGAAGCCTGGTGTTGTTACCAAAAACGGACTTGTTCTTTTTGGTAATGATGGGAAAGCGGTGAGTATTCCATATGGCCGCCTATAAAACACCTTTTTGGGGTTTCCTTCATAACCCAAGCTATTAAGGGACTATCTTTCACAGGGTAATCTGGCCTTGCAGTGGGATGCGGGAGGCTCAAGATATCTGTGCCCCATTTTTCTCTGGGGATGAGCTGGCTCCATGTGCCTGGATGAGAACAAGGCTCCCCAGGATGGGCTCTAAGGACCTGCACCGTCTGCTTTGCGATACAGCAGAAAGAGCTTGGGATTTAATCAGGAAACAGGATGTGAATCCCTGCTCTGCCACGTACTGGTCATGGGCAGGATGCTTCTCCCCTTTGGGTCTCAGTTTCCCCATTTATAAAGCAGAGAGAGCAATCCCATCTGTCTGCCTTCCCACTGCCGGAGTCTGGGAGGATCCAAAGAGATGGACATGGTCCTCCTTAGATGCACTGTGCCTTTGCCTCTCAGGCAGGGGCCCACCCACATCCCCGTGCTTGGGAGTGAGGGCTCTGGTGGGCTCTGGGCAGCTTCCCTGTGGAGAAAGCAAAAGGGAATTTGCCACATTACGGACACTCTCTGCTAGCGTGCAGGACAGGTCAGTTATTAAGCTTGTAGGCTCCAGAGTCCAGCTAGTTCTGGGTTTGTAACCACAGCTCTGTTACTTATTAGCTGTGTGGCATTGGACAAACCACTTAAACTCATTAACCTCATTTCCCCATCAGTAGAATGGGTGTAATAGTGGCACTTGCCTCCATCAGGATTTACGGCATTAAAGCAGATGCTTCAGCCCATACATAGTTAGCACTGTGCAAGCTAGTGTGAGTGTTCAGAGGATGGCAGTGCTGGTGGTTATAGTAGGTTTTAGTCCAAAAACCTACATCACATGTCGATTCTTCAGGGGCTTATTGTCCATTTTGAGATGTATCTACACAGATCTACACAGACTTAACTGTCTGTCTTCTTTCTGCTGCCATTATTTTATTTTAAGTTTTTTTTGAAGATTTTATTTATTTATTTTTCAAGAGAGGGAAAGGGAGGGAGAAAGGGAGAGAAACATCAGTAGGTGAGAGATGCATTGATAGGTTGCCTTTCACATTCCCCCAATTGGAGACCTGGCCCACAACCCAGGCACGTGCCCTGACTGGGAATCAAACCGGCAACCTTTTGGTTCGCAGGCCAGGGCTCAATCCACTGAGCCACCCCAGCCAGGGCTCTGCTGCCAGGATTAAAATACTGTTTCAGTCCTTTTACACATAATGGTAAGTGCTCCTCATCCATATGTTTGCATTTGCCAAATAATCTATTCCTTATAAACCATACATATATGACTTCTTCTCCCACCGTCTTCACTTTTGAACTGTCCGAATCCTCAATTCTTCCCCTTATTTTGTTGCTATCTTGTAGCTGATGGTGAGAAATCTGCAGTTTGAGGATGGAAGAATGATCCCTGCCTCTCAGTACTTTTCAGCAGGTGAGACATCGGTGGTAGAACTCACAGCCGAAGAGGTGAAGGTGGCGGAGACCATCAAGGTGAGCATGTGATGTCCTTACTATTTCTCTTCCCTTGAAAAGCTGAAGCATTTTTGTACCTGGTACCATCAGTACTCAAAGTAGTGGAGATGGAATTTTATTTCCTTTTTCTTGTATTAGCTACAACAAGAAACCATCCCCAACATTTATATGTAGATATATTTTTTTACTTGCATAAATAACCCAAGGTGGTGTTAGGTCAGCATGGGGATTCGGGGTAACGCTGGAACGTGAGGATTTGGGGGGAGTCATTCAGGGACTCGGACTCTGCTATCTTCAAGGTCATCCTGGGGGTCATCTCCATTCCAGACAGCCAAGAAGGGCAAAAGAGCACAGAGAACTGTGTGAGGGAAGTTTTCCAGGGGACAAGACTAGAAAGCAGGTCACTTCTGCTCATATTCATTAGCTAGACGACAGGGTTGTTGTCTAGCTTTTTTTTTTTTAGAATTTATTTATTTGTTTTTAGAGAGAGGGGAAGGGAGAGAGAAAGAGAGGGAAAGAAACATCAAAATGAGAAAGAAACATCGATCAGTTGCTTCTCATACACTTTCCAGCCTGGAACTGAACCTGCAGCCAGGCACGTGCCTTGAACAGGAATTGAACCGGCAACCTTTCGCTTTGCGGGATGGTGACCAACCAACTGACCCACCCAGGTCGAGGCTAGATAACAGTCTTATGGCTGCATCTAACTTGAGGAGATGCTGAGAAATGTAGTCAAGCCATACGTCAAAAACGAAGAAGAAATAGGTTTGGTGCAGAGCTAGCCAGTCTCTGCCAGGGTTCTACATGGAACATCCCTCCTAATAGTTACCCGTTTTGTGCAGGTCATCTGGGCTGGAATTTTAAGCAACGTCCCTGTTATTGAAGACTCAACAGACTTCTTTAAATCTGGAGCGAGCTCGATGGATGTGGTCAGGTAGAACCACCACCCCATTCACTCATGCCCCTCCACTAGGGATTCTGACTGTGACTTTGAAAATTAAATCTAAATCCTTTATTCCAAATGTTATTACTTTATCCTGCCTGTCTACTGTATTTCTCTTTATCTTTTTTGGTTTGTTTGTTTCCATGGTCCAACACATATATTTGTTCCCTCCTCTTTGTTGCTTACCAAGAGTCGTTTTCC
Organism: Trachops cirrhosus; assembly: GCA_028533065.1. Taxonomy (NCBI): domain Eukaryota; kingdom Metazoa; phylum Chordata; class Mammalia; order Chiroptera; family Phyllostomidae; genus Trachops; species Trachops cirrhosus. The sequence continues at coordinate 11,436,400 of CM052539.1, forward strand.
TATCTCCTACATACTCAGAGAAGCAACCCTTCTAATTGTTTGTTTCCCTTAAAAATCCATCTCCATATTTCTTAGCTGATTTTCCTCCAATATGACATTGGAATTGGGATGTTCCAATCGGGAATTCCCTACATAGTCTGATCCAGAAGGATACCTGACCTTGATTACACTTCCCACCAAAATCTTTTTTTCTTGTTCCCCCAAAGTGCCCAGTAAGATATACCTGGAATGAGGAATGTCAGGCTACTGGTGAGAACAAGAATCAATCCTATAGTCAGAACTTCTCTAAAGAGGTTTACAGGAAGTAGAAAGGGCTAGAATCCTAGAAAGTTCTCTATGGCGTGAAGAGTGAACCAGAATCCTAATTGTGGACAGTGTTGCACAGGTGACTTTTTCTTTGACACTCTGGCCATTCACTAAGTAAACAAAGCAAAGATTGTTACTCCTCTTATCCCTGGCTGGTGTGGCTCAGTGGACTGAGTGCCAATCTGCAAACCAAAGGGTCACCAGTTCGATTCCCAGTCAGGGCACATGCCTGATTTGCTGGCCAGGTCCCCAGTGGGGGCCATGTGAGAGGCAACCACACATTGATGTTTCTCTCCCTCCTCTCTTTCTCCCTCCTGTCCCCTCTCTCTAAAAATAAATAAATAAAATCTTTAAAAATTTTTTTAAAAAAGGATCCTCTTGACATAATCCTTCATTCTACAAAGTGAGGGTTCTTGACAAATATTCTATTTATTCTCTCATTTATTTAACAAAATCTATTGAACATTTACTGCATATCAGGAACAGTGCTTTGCACTGGGGACACCGTCATCAGCAGCAAGGTCCCTTCATTTATGAAGCTTTTCTACTTCAGGAATCAAAAACAATCATCTCGAGAGCAAATATCATTATCAAAAGACAAGAGTTTTGGTTCCTCTAAAAAAGCTAAGTAAAATAAAGTTTAAAAGAGTTTTGGTTCCTCAAATTACACATTTCTCAGCTATGACTCACAACTGCCCAGAAACTTCTAAGTTGCTCAACTAGAGATTTCAATATTGTACTGTTAGTACTATTTGTTTGCTAGCAAGCTACTCTGCATTCCTACTCATGCAGGAATCATCCATTTCCCGTTCGAGTGTCTGCCTTACCGTAACATCTTATCTTACACTACCAAGGAATAAATGACCTCACAGCTGTGGCAGGCTTTCTATACTGCATCTAGTACACCGATGCTATTCAAGCAATGTCAAATAACAGCTTTAATTCGAAAAATTAGCAGTGAAAAAAATCGAAGGATTAGAAAAGACTTCAAAACTTATATTGACCTATGGTTCTAGTTAGCATCCATATTAGCCATGTAATACAAACAAATGTTTGTGTGTCTTACACATAATGTAGAGAAAATATTCTAAAATATGACCTGTATTTCTCATAATCTTTACAGTTAGGAAATTTCCTTTTTTTAAATTTCATTTGAACTGATTTTATTAGACCCTATTATCTTGCTTCCATTGCAAGTGATTAAAATGTTTTTGCCTTGATATCTTTTCTTTTTAGGCATGTAGAAAGTTAAAAAAAATGCTACTGTTCTTCCAGACAGCTTTTTAATCTTTTCTCCCAGTCTTATCAATTTCTCTGGTTATCACAGAAGATCTCATAGGATGTAAATAAGCAGGTGACATAAGTCTTACTTTAATGCAACTTGACAAATGTAATACTCCTTTCAAAAATGTAAGTAACATGAGCTGGTTCTCATTTTCAGGCTGGTTGAAGAGATCAAACAGAAATGCGGTGGGCTTCAGTTACAGAACGAAGATGTCTATATGGCCACCAAGTTTGCAGACTTCATCCAAAAAGTCGTGAGGAAACTGAGAGGAGAAGATCGGGAAGCAGAGCTAGTAGTGGATTATGTAAGTCTGTGGTGTTTAAAATGTGAATCATTTAAATCAGGGGTCCCCAATCCCCAGGCCACACAGCAGGAGGTGAGCAGGCGGAGCTTCAACTGGATTGGCTGCTCCCCATCTCCCGTTGTCTCCTGAGCTCCGCCTCCTGTCAGATCAGCGGTGCCACTAGATTCTCATAGGACCACAAACCCTACTGTGACCCGGACCTGTGAGGGATCTAGGTGGCATGCTCCTTATGAGAATCCAATGCCTGATGACCGAGGTGGAGCTGAGACAGTGATGCTAGTGCTGGGGAGTGGCTGCAAATACAAATTATCACCCCCAATGGGACCATGTAGTTGCAGAAAAACAAGCTCCGGGCTCCCACTGATTCTGAATTATGATGAGTTGTATAACTATTTCACTATATATTTCACTGTAATGATAACAGAACTAACGTATACAATGAATGCCATGCACTTGAGTCATCCTGACATCTCCGTGCCCTCCCCCTTTCCCCCTGATCTGTGGAAATATTGTCTTCCATGAAACCAGTCCCTGGTGCCCAAAAGCTTGGGGACTGCTGATTTAAATCCCTATACTATAAATGAATGCTATGTCTTTTATCCACTTGCTTTTACACTTATAACTTTTTAAAAGTAACAGTTGTGTAGCCCTAGCTGATGTGACTCAGTGGATTGAGCTCAGGCCTGTGAACCAAAGGGTCGCCAGTTCGATTCACAGTCAGGGCACATGCCTGGGTTGCAGGCCAGGACCCCAGTAGGGGGCACATGAGAGGCAACCGCACATTGATGTTTTCCTCTCTCTTTCCCTTCCCCTCTCTCTAAAAATAAATAAATAAAATCTTTAAAAAAAATAACAGTTGTGTTGAGGTATAATTCAGATAGCATAAAATTCACCTTTTTACAATGTAGAATTCAGTGTATTTTAGTATGTTCAGAGTTTTGCAACCATCACCACTATCTGACTACGGAAACTTTTCATCACCCCCAAACCAAATCCTGCATCTATTGGCAATTATTGTCTGCTCTCCTCCCCTGGCCTCTGGCCCCTGAAAACTACTAATGCACTTCCTGTGTCTATGTTTGCCTATCTAGATATTTCATATAAGTGGAATTATACAACATGTGGCCTTTTGCCTCTGGCTTCTTTCGCTTAGCGTAATGTGTTCAAAGTTCATCTGTGTTGTACGGTATATTATCACTTCATTCCTTTGACCAAATAATATTCCATTGTGTGAATACACTATATTTTGTTTATCCATTCCTTAGTTCATGTACATTTGGTTTTTTTTCTACATTTTGGCTATTATAAATAATATGGCTATGAAAATTCATGTGTAAGGTTTTTGTGTGACCCTGTTCCCCCAATTCTCATGGGGATATATTCAGAAGTGGAGTTAATGAGTCATATGGTAACTCTATGTTTGACTTTCTGAGGAACTACCGAACTCTTTTCCAAAGAAGCGACATCATTGTACAAACCCACTAGCTGTACAGGAAGATTCAGTTCTCCAGGTCCTCGCCAGTATTGGCTACTGTCTGTCTTTTCTGTTACAGCTGCCGTTGTAGGTGTGAGCTGGTATTTCATTGTTTTTCACTTCCATTGCCCTGATGATTCGTGATGAGCGTCTTTTTCATGTGCTTATTGGCCTTTTGTATATCTTCTTTGAAGAAATGTCTATTCAAATCTTTGGCCCATTTTTAAATTATTTGTCTTTTTAATTTTTGAGTTGTTTGTGTATTTTGGATGCTAGGCCCTTTCAGATATATGACTTATAAATAATTTGTCCCATTCCTCGGGCAATCTTTTTACGTTTTTGATAGTGCCCTTTGATACACAAAAGTTTTAAAATTTATTTAAGTCTAATTTACCTGCTTCCAGATGTCTTGTCTTATGCCTTTTTTGCTTCTCTAATCCGCCTTTTCTAATTTCTTTTGTGTTAAGTGGACATTGTCTAGTACACCAGTTTAATCCCTTATTGTTACTTTTACTGTATATTTTTGGTTATTTTCTTAGTGGCTGCCTTGAGGATTACAATGAACATTTCTGCTGAAAACATTTTAATTCAGATTAATGCTGATCTAACACCAATAGTATACAAAAGCTTTGCTGTAATACAGCTCTGCTCCCTACCCCTTCATCTCTGCTATTATTGGCACACAAATGACACCTTTATATATTATGAGCTCACCAGCATAGTTTTATAATTATCGCTTCATGCAGTTGTCTTTTACATTCATACTGACTTTTGTATTTACTTTCATCAGGTTCATTTTGTCTTCATGTAGATTTAAGTTACTGTCTAGTGTCCTATCATTTCAGCCTGAAGGACACCCTTTAGTACTTTTCGAAGGGCAGTGTACTAGCAATCAGTTCTCTCAGTTTTTGTTAATTTGGGAATGACTTAATTTCTTTGTTTTTGGAGGATATCTTTGCTGTAAATTACATTTTTGGTTGACAGCCTTTTTCTTTTAGCTCTTTGAATATGTCATCTAATTGCCTTCTGACCCCCACAGTTTCTGGAACTAAGTCATCTGTTAATTGTATTGAGGATTTCTTTTATGTGATAAGTTCCTTCTCTCTTTCTGTTTTCAAGACTCTATCTTTTGACCATTTTATTATGATGCACCAAGAATAGATCTCTTTGAGTTTATACTACTTGGAGTTGTTGAGTTTCTTAAATGTGCATATTATTGTTTTCCATCAAATTTGGGATATTTTCAGCCATTATTTCTTCAAAAATTTTTTCTGCCCCTTTTACCCTCTCCTCTCCTTCTGGGACTCCCATTATGTATGCATTGGGACATTTTTATGGTGTCCCATGTGCCTCTGAGGCTCTGTTCATTTTTCTTTATTCTTTTTCCTTTCTGTTTCTCAGACTGGATCTCTATTGACCTATTGTTTAGTTTTATTTTCTTTTTTGCAATTTTTATTTATTGATATGAAAGAGAGAGAGAAAGAGAGAGAGATCAATTTGTAGTTCCACTTACACATGCATTCATTGGTTGCTTCTTCTATGTGCCCTGACCAGGGATTGAACCTGCAGCCTTGGCGTGTTGGGACAACATTCTAACCAGCTGGGCTACCCAGCCAGGGCCTATTATCTAGTTTTCTAATTCCTTCTTCTGCTGGCTTGACTCTACTGTTGAGCCCCTCTAGTGAATTTTCAAATTTCAGTCATTGCAATTTTCAACTCCAGAATTTCTATTTGGTTCTTTAAAAAAAAAACTTAGCTCTTTATTGATAGTCTTTATTTGGTGAGACATCATTCACTAATCTTCCTTCAATTTTTAAAATATAGTTTCCTTTAGTACTTTGAACATATTTCTAGAAGCTTATTTAAGAATTTTGTCTAATGAGTTCAGTATTTCATTTTCTACAAGGCTGGTTTCCATTGACTGCCCCCCACCCTGCACCTCTGCCATGTACGGGCCTTTCTTTCCTGTTTCTGCACATCTTACAATCTTTTGTTGAAAACCAGCCATTTTATATAATAGAGTGTCAGCTCTGGAAATCAGCTCCCTCCCCGCCGAACCCTGACACACACATCTTCGCAGAGATTGTTGTCATTGCTGGTGGTTGTTGTTACTTTTTCAGTGTTTTGTAATTTTCTTGGACTAATTCTGCAAAGCGTGTAGTCTGTTGCTTGTCACCACTGAAGTCTCTACTCAGTTAGCTTCATAATCAGCTATTGATTGGACATAGATTTCTTTAAATGTCCTTAACCAATAAGTCTCCAAGCCGCAACTGAGGGACTCTGTGTGTAGGGGTGTAGCTTTAAAGGTCCAGAGGGCGGTTGGTTTGCAACTCTGCCTTAGTCTTTACATACTTCCTGCTTGCACCGGCCATCAGACCAGCTATCGGTAAAAGATTAGGGCTTTCTCAGGTCTTTCCTGGGCACACATACCAGCCTTCCAGGAATGTGTCAGAGCATCTTCAAGCTTCCTATGGATATCTCATGCCTGTTTTTCCTTTTAAGTGCTTTGACCACCCATCTGTTAGTTCCATTTGGTGTTGCTGCCTCGGGCAGCTGCCATGTTAAACAATTGCCACTGATTCTTTTGGACAAATGCCCTGGGCACAAGGCTGTTCATGCACAGCAAGCTCTAAGTCAAGTCAAATAAAGACAGGCCCTGAGAATGAAGCTTTTTAGGGAGCTTCCAGGCTAAATAGTAATAACTCTCTAGGGATGAAGCTTTTGGAGAGCTCCAGACCCATCTCCCCCTCCAGTGGCCAATAGGCAGCTGCTTTTCACGCTACCGTAGTTGCAAGGATATTGGTTTTCAAGTCACTGCAGAGCTGTCAAGAAAGAGATGGGACTAGAGAAACTTAACATGCCGCACAGATGTTTTTAGAAAAATTCAGCTGTTTTTGTTGAGTAAATAGATTCTTACAAGCCTTTGATTTCTTTCCAGAGTTCTGAGAAAAATAAGTTTGACCATATTTTCTAATGTTCTCATTGCTTTTATAAAGAAGTGGATTTTCAGAAGTCTTTAATATTCCAAAAGTACTTCTCGTCTTCTTTTTTTTTTTAATAAAAGTTAGGTTGCCTTGGCTGGTGTGGCTCAGTGGATTGAGTGTTGGCCTGTGAACTGAAGGGTCATTAGTTTGATTCCCAGTCAGGGCACATGCCTGGGTTGTGGGCCAGGTGCCCAGTTGGGGGTGTGCAAGAGGCAACTAACTGATCAATGTTTCTCTCACACATCGTTGATCCTCTTCCTTTCTTTCTCTCTCCATTTCCCTCTCTCTAAACATAAATAAAATCTTTAAAAAAATACTCCCTATATGTTAAAAATAAATAAATAAATAAAAGTTAGGTAAATTTGGAAAACAGTTCAGCATCATCTGGTTAAGGACATGAATTTTGGACTCAGACTAACCTAGGTTTAAATCCAGGTACTAGCTGCGTGACCTTCTTCTCTAAGCTTCAGTATCCCCAGATGTGAAATGGGACACGGATAATACCCACCCGATGGGACTGTTGAGAGAATGCAGTTATATATAAAGCATGTAAAACAGCATAGTCCCTGAATGATCACTTTAGAAAATTGGACTACATGCAAGGACTGAAGACACTGATTCAGATGACGTTTCCTTCAGGATATCCTACGTAAACACAATGTAGGCAACACACATGAAGAGAGAGGAAGTGAAAATGGGGAGGAACAGAAGGAAAGAACACTCAAAATGGCAGCAGCGTAAAAGGAAACCTATTGATAAAGGCAATTTCGTGGCTTTAAATGGAAGCAGTGGTCGCACTCCACAGAAGTTGCCACTAGATGGTGGTGTTTCCATTATCTGGAGGTCTTTTGACTTTGTTTCATCTGCGTCCAGAAGAAAATCGGATCTTTATGAAGGCCCAGCCTCCAGAGCTTCAGTCATCACAGATGCCGACCTCCTGCCTCAGGAGCCAACCTGCGCAGCATGAGGCAGGAATTCCAATCCCGCTGACTTCACTTCTCTCTGCATTAGTGACAAGTTCCTTCTTTTTTACTTTCTTGTTGTTGTTCAAGAACAGCTGTCTCCATTTTCACCCCACCACACCCCTCATGCCCCACCCATCCCCACCTCCCTCCCTTGAACTTACCCCCTTTGGCTTTGTCCATGTGTCCTTCATACATGTTCCTTGATGGCCATATTATCCCCTATTACCCTTCTCTCTGGTTACTGTCAGTTAGCTCTTTATTTCAATGTCTCTGGTTGTATTTTGCTTGCTTGGTTGTTTTATTGATTAGGTCCCACTTATAGGTGAGGTCCTATGGTATTTGTCTTTCACCACCTGGCTTATTTCACTTAGCATAATGCTCTCCAGTTCCATCCATGCTGTTGTAAAGAGTAGGGGCTCCTTCTTTCTTTCTTCTGCTTAGTATTCCATTGTATAAATGTACCACCGTTTTTTGATCCACTCATTTACTGATGGGCACTTACTGGGGTAAGAACAGACACACAGACCAATGGAACAGAACAGAGAGCCCAGAAATAAACTCAAGTCTCTATGGTCAATTAATATTTGACAAAGGGGGCAGAAGCATAAAGTGGAGTAAAAATAGCCTCTTCAACAAATGCTGTTGGGAGATCTGGACAGCTACATGCAAAAAAGTGAACAAGCTTCTTTATTGCTATTCAGTATCAAATGATTAAGCACAGAAATCCACTGAATCTATTAACATAATCCTCTCTCTCAGGTTTCAAAGGAGGTCAATGAAATGACAGTAAAAATGCCCTATCAGTGTTTCATAAACGGACAGTTCACGGATGCTGAGGATGGGAAGACTTACGACACTATCAACCCAACAGACGGCTCTGTGAGTACCGACCCAGTGAGCACCCTGACCAGAGGCCGTGGTGTTTTGGCTTATAGCACACTGGTAAAACAGACAGTCCCAGGGACTACCTTATTCTCTCACCCTGCCTCCGAGCACTTAATATAAATGTGCTTCGTGCATCTTTCAGCTACTCAATTCTGGTACTGGCTGTTAACTGTAGTAACCTATTTTAGAGAATGCATATGCGTGACAAATTTAAACAGATCTGTGTACACATCAGAGGCACGCCTACACATAAAGCTGTATGTGGGGGATATTGCAGATTTCGCAAGCCCGTGGAAAGAAACTCAGCTTCCCTAGACACTAGAGGAAATCGTTCCAGGTTTCCTAAATGTGTCTTTCCATAATACAGTGTGAGACGAGAAGTCTCATGAAATTTCAGGCTTATAATTTTCACGTTAAAATCGTTTCTCTGTTCATTCCCAGTGGTATTGGTTTTCCATCATAAAATTCTCTGGATTTTATAATGTAATGTTAATTCTAAGGAGCATATTCATATATCTAGCTATACAGTAAACTTTAACCTATTTCTACTCACCTTGAAATAGACAATATGCAAAGTATCCTATGCTTCTTTGGCGGATGTTGATAAAGCAGTAGCCGCAGCCAAAGATGCCTTTGAAAACGGTGAATGGGGAAGAATGAATGCGAGAGAAAGAGGAAGATTGATGTACAGGTAAGTTTTCTTAAAACGCAAGTCTGTGAACTTTGGTATTGACTAACATTGCCAAGATTTAAAATACTTCTTCAAAACATTCTAATAGGTACCTATTATATAACATGTCTTCTGTTACTTACATCATATAAAATTTCATATATATGAGTTCCTGACTTTTGTATTATTGTTTGTATCAGTCAAAGCCCCAGTAAGAAATGAAGTGGTTTTTTTAAAAAGATTTTATTTATTTGTTTTTAGAGAGAGGGGAAGGGAGGGAGAAAGAGAGGGAGAGGAATATCAATGTGCGAGAGATACAGTGATCAGTTACCTCTTGCACACCCTGAACTGGGGCCCTGGCCTACAACCCAGGGATGTACCCTGGCTGGGAATTGAACCGGTGACTTTTTGGTTTGTAGGCCAGCACTCAGACCACTGAGCCATACCAGCCAGGGTGGAACCGAAGTTCAATAAAGGACTATTTACCAAGATGAGGGCAAGGTCAAACGATAATGAAGTTCCCAGGGTTAGCAACAGGGACCAGCTACCACTATTCAAAGGTCCAAAGGGACAGAGGAAGGGGCTATTATAACATCTGGCAAAACCTAAAGCTATAGGAGAAGACCATGCTATGGGGGCTTTTGTTTGGGGGACGCAGCAGCTGCTCAACCCCAGCCCATCTGTGAGGCAGCCAGGGGTTTCAGATCCCCAACCAATTTGCTTCTTGTTCACAAGTCTTCTGGGGGCACCACCCACTGGACTCTCAGTGGCCCAGTCCAGTGAAAGGGCAAGGAAGCCAGGGGACGAAGTCTATGAAGGTCATTTTCCCAGGTGACAGAGCAGGATGGAGTGTGAAAAACAGCAACAAATGGAGAATATCCAGCACCCTGCTGTTTTTAAAGACAAATTTTAAATCTCCTTCATGTGGAGGAAACAGAAGCAAAGAAAGAGACTACTAAGGCCTGGAAAGGGTATTATACATTGATAACTGAGTAGGTCAAGAAAATTTCAATTCTATCATAAATTAAGTTTTCTCCTTACTGCAGCCAAATAGCTGACCTTGGGGAAAAGATCTCTTAGAGCAGGATCTGGAGGAAACACTGGGGTAGGGGGATTTCATGCCTGGCTTTGGAATGGTCCAAAGAGGACAGCTCAGACAACTACTAAAGGAAAACATGTAGCAAAGGTGAGAAAAAAGATGAATTTTGACTCTTGCATAGTCATTCGATAGTCCTACACTTATTTTCCCACAGAAACTGGACACCAAGCAGAAATCTGTTGTGGTGTCTGTAGTTTATTCCGTCTATTTCTATCATGTCCTCTTCCATTAGTGATCGGTGCAGAAATATTTCTGCACCAGCCGGAGATCCTCGTGCGTTCGCAGATTCTCCCAGGCTGGGGGCTGCCCTCTAGCCTCTCCCTGTATATTTGTGAGCTATCCACATGCGCCCCATTTTCTAACATTGATCCCCTTGGCCTGCCTCAGCTCGATCACCCTTCTACTTCTCACCCACTTAGGAGGTGAATCGTGCAGGCTTCCAACACCCTCTGCTTCTCTTGCAACTCTCAAAACAAATTATTCACAACATCATTTGTTTAATGTCTGTCTTCCCATGTTCTCCATGAACACAGAGCCCTGGTCCATTTGTGTTCACCTCTGGATTCTCCGCCCTTAGGATGGTGCCTTATACGACATAGGGGCTCAATTAATATTTGTCGGGTGGATTTCTTCCACTGACCATACAGACTTGCAGACCTACTGGAAGAGAACCAAGAAGAGCTGGCAACCATTGAAGCCCTCGATTCAGGCGCCGTCTACACCTTGGCTCTGAAGACTCACGTTGGAATGTCTGTGCAAACATTCAGATATTTTGCTGGCTGGTGTGACAAAATTCAGGTAGGTGGGACTGTTGTTTGTCTCCATGCAGATCATTCCGAAAGGAAAAGGGACGAACGTGTGTTAGTTTTTAAAGACACTGTGTCAGAGCCACCCCTTATGCAGCAGGTTTTCTCACCTAAGCCTTATAGTAGGCATCTGAGGTGGGTGCACACTACTATCCCTTATTACAGGTGAGGGAACGGAGGCCTGAGGACAGTGAATGACTTCCAATGGTAATATAGTAAGTAAACCACAGAGCCAGGATTTGAACTCAAAGTTTTTCTGAATTGAAGTCCAGTGATGTTGTTTGTACTCTAACTGTAATTTCTCCTGAGGGCATCTAATCTGCTAGACACACAGGGAGAAGCCTGGTACCTCGGAGGGACTGCAAACTCAAATGCCTACAGAGGTCAGAGAGCGAACATAGATGGGCTAAGCAGGCTGGGGATAAGAAAAAAAAGTTAAGACATGGGTGCAAGAAATATTTCATTTTCCTTTTACTATAAAAAAGAAATGGCACATGTATGATGACAAATGGCAACTATACTTGCCCTTGGCATTGGGGCTACAAAAGGGAAAGGTCGGGCTTACATCAAGCAGCAGAATTCGTGCCACTCATAGACTCATGATAATCACCAGTTCAGCAACATTCTGAGCAGGGAGAAGGAAGGAGTGGGAGTGGGGAAGAGGGGAAAAGAGCACTTGTTCGAGCTGAGTCAGCCCACTTTGAAGAGCCTTCCCCTCCCAATGCCTTGTGCTTACATCTTCCGCTGAC
>CM052539.1:11448426-11555326 GCA_028533065.1 Trachops cirrhosus
CCTCTCTTATTTCCTTAAAATCAGAGACATACATGCTTTGCACTATTTTGCAACTTTGCTGTAAGTCTGAAGTTATGTGAAAAAGAAAAGAGAAAATAAAATTAAGTCTAGTGCAGCCACAGAGGGGAAAGTTGGGTATTTGGTCAACAGGACTAGACGACGTCTGAAGAAGGTCATTGCTGTCTGCTTCTGCTCAGGTCACACCCTTGACTGCTTTGAAGTTTGCAGAGCTCTCTGTTAAAGCAGGCTTTCCAAAGGGGGTAATCAACATCATCCCAGGCTCAGGTATGGACCCGCTTCACTCGGTTAATGAATGGTACCGGAGGAGCTGAGGGGCTGTTTTCCCACTCCAGACAGTCCTGGATCATAACTACACATTAAAACTAAAGACAGTTTACCAAACAGTAAACTTAAGGATATACTTCTTCTGCACTAAAGTCTTAAAATGGAAATGTAATGGTGCATGAGGAGGGCAGGAGGGACAGAAATTGTACAGCAGTGTAAAACTACCCTAAGGTGGCCCATTTCAATTTTTAAAACCTATTTTGGAAGATTAAAAAAAAACCAAGCTTACCCATCTTTTGGGGAGGATGGGAGTTGCATAAAGGATATTATTTAGAATTTTATCAGTTTATAATTAATACAGAAAAGGTAAAACTAGGATTTAAACGAGAGCTTAGCAATCTCCCTCAATGAATTCAAAGCCACCCCAGCCATCAGAAATTGATCCATGTTTGAAATTGTGTTTGATTCCCGGATTCTACAGGAGGCGTGGCAGGACAACGCCTTTCTGAACATCCTGACATCCGCAAACTTGGTTTCACTGGTTCCACTCCTATCGGCAAACAGATCATGAAGAGGTACTCATCTGAATATGTCCATTTGCTGCAGACCCTGTTCAACCAGGTTTTTGGTTTAGCTTTTGCTTCTTTGAATAGGGGCTTGTGGAGGGAGAAAAATCACATCAGATTTAGAAGAGAAATCTACTTATCACTGCAGGGTATTGACAGGTTTGAATATAATAAAATACTTTCCAAAGTGTAAAGCCCACAGTCGATAAAACTAGAGCCGTATTGAAATGCTGCGCCCCGCTGGTAGTTTTAACAACCCAGCACAAAACATTTGTGCGCTAGATCTGTGACCAAAACTGTTTTGGGAGCATAAGGAAGAACCCAAAAAGACATGTCAGTGACAAATGTGGACTATGAATAAAATGAATTTCTAAAAAGCAGCAACATTCGTTTTTAGAAAGTTACAGATACTTTAAACTTCCAAAAGCTGGCAGGGGTTAAAGTACGTGAACATAAAGGAATACTGTGCAGTCGTGTCCATTTAATAACACTGAAAAGTGTTGTTAAAATGGTAAGTGGAAAAGAAAATAAGGTATAAAACTGTATATATTGGGCGATTCCCAACTATGTTAAATAAGGCAAAGGCTGTGGTTGGACACGGACCAGAAATAACTACATCAAAATGATAAAAACAATGGCTAGCGAGCCATGCAATTGTGGTTTTTTGCCTTTGTGCGTTTCTTTAAATTTTAAAAATGTTTTAAATAATGCTTTTGTCAGAAAGGGGAAATAAACAATATACTTATAAAAATCTGTATTTTCCCCCAGTGTTCCAGTAATCTGGTTTGAGGCTAAATTCTTTGCCAGGCCTTAATATAACCAAATTTCTTATGCCTAAAAAAATCTGAATTTACCTATGAGGATCTCTAATCATTTACCACAGAATTTAAAACAAAACTGTTTATTATGGAAAATGTCTAATATAGACAAAGCACACAGAATAGCGTAACAAACTCCCATGTGCTCACCATCCAGTTTCAACAATTTTCACCATTCTACCACTCATGCTTTGTTTTTATATAAGTTTCTGAGTATTTCTATTGTTTTTCTTTTTAAAAAAAAGATTTTATTTATTTTTTCAGAGAGAAGGGAAAGAAGAGAGAAAGAGAGGGAGAAACATCAATGTATGGTTGTCTCTCATGTGGTCCCCACTGGGAACCTGGCCTGCAACCCAGGCACATGCCCTGACCAGGAATCAAACTGGCGACCCTTTGGTTTGCAGGCCGGCACTCAATCCACTGAGCCACACCAGCCAGGGCTCAATTATGTTTTCCATATCAAGTGGTAATTTATGGTAGGGAGAGAGACAGACAGACAGATGGACAAAAAGGCAGAGGGAGAGACTAAATGTTCATTTCCCATTTATTTTTCTCTAGTTGTGCTGTGAGCAACTTGAAGAAAGTTTCCCTTGAACTTGGTGGCAAATCCCCACTTATAATATTCAATGACTGTGAACTTGACAAAGCCGTGCGAATGGTAAGAGCATGTCACATCCAACTAAATAGGTGCCTACTTCTAAAACACATTTCAATAAAATAAAATAGAACAAAATAAACAAAAAAAATATTACCTCCTTGCTTGTTAGAAATTTTAAAGTGAGATTCAGTCTTGTCTAGTCATATATAGAAATTATCCTCTTTGTGCTTAGATTTGAGAATACTCAGAACACTTAATTTTTTAAAAAAACATTTTTATCATTTGTCTCATTAAGTGTTTTTAAATCTTGGGAGTCAGGGAGTCTTTCTGAACATTTACAATTTATACAAACTGATAGAGATCTCAAAAGCAAAATTTGAATTTATAGAACAATCTAGGTTTTCTTGCAACACAAAATTTGTGTTTGGTGGCATGTCCTTATTTTTACACACTTTTTCTTTTTAAGTTCTCACGGGCCAGGATGGGGACAGGAGACCCCACACCCCTAAAAGCACGCTAGGTCAGAACGGAGTAGTCCCAGCAGCTCTCACCGCTAAGCAGGCCAAGGGCTTTCTGTGACCCCTCGCGCTGCCTGCTGCTTTCCAATAGCATCTGATTCTCAGTGCCTGCACTTTTCGGACAAACCCAACTTCCCAGGTGACGTTAACAGTCTCTTCTCCTCTGCTGCCCAAGGGCATGGGAGCTGTGTTTTTCAACAAAGGAGAGAACTGCATTGCGGCAGGGCGGCTGTTTGTGGAAGAATCCATCCACGACGAATTCGTGACCAGGGTGGTAAGGCTCCTTTACACTGGCTCCGTCAGTCCAGCAGGAATTGTTTCGACTTGGAAAGTACTTCTGAGACTTGGTGAAGTTGTAGGTGTGATAATAGTGCTGTGGTTATATTTTTTTAAAAAACAACAACACAGTCCTTATCTTTGAGAGCTATTTTTTGACATATTTATAGGTTCAATTATATAATGTCTAGACTTGGCTTCCCTCCTGCTCCCCGGGAGGGGAGGAACTGAGTAGGGGAATAACTTGGCCATGAATTGGTCATTGTTGAAGTTGGGTGATGGGTATATGGAGTTTTATTATATTATTTGTCTACTTTTATATGTGTTTATAATTTTTCATAGTAAAAAGTTATAGGTCTGTGTAAAAAAACCCTTAAGAGCGGCTGTGGTTATACCGTGCTCTGCATTTATAGTATATTAAACTCTGACACCGAAGGTTTTTCTAAACCCCTACATTGAAATGGACTGTACACTGCTAGATCCTTACAAATCCTCAGTTCATAGTTAACAGGGCAGATACCATTTCCTCCACCAAGATAGATGAGAGACAGACAGACAGATACCTGTTATAGATTGGTCGTGATTCTATAACTATGGGACTAATAGCTATTTACAGAACTATTAAGATGAATTCCATGACTAAAATAAACTCTCAACTATGTTACATTATATCATTACGGTGGTAATAGTAATTATGAGTTGTTTATATTTGAAAAACAAGCACCCAGCATTTTTTCAGAGCCACGTCCCTCACCAGCCCCACCTCCGCAGCCCACCCCCAAGAGGCAAACATTCTTTCTCTGTAAGTAGGAAACAAGGAAGTCAGGGAGAGGCAGGTGGTGGGCAGTGGCTGCCTCCTAAACATCCGTGTAATTCAATCCTGTGCCTCAGTAAAGCAGTTATAGTACGAGGTATCATGGGTTCTCACAGCTCTAACCTGCTGAATTTCAAATGCTGAACCAACAATGTTGAGGATTTACTGTATCAGTTTTGTACTCATGCAACTTATATTCACTCAGTTGTTCAACAGGCACTTTTCTGAGGGATTATTGCCAGGCCTAAGTTCAAATTCATGGGCCTGTGGGGTCAGGGTTACTCCCATTCTTTCTTCTTACTAGGCTGGGACTTCACATGTGAAAATGCAGAAATAGGTTAAGGTAACTGAGGTGCACAAAAAGTGATTACAAAGTCATGTCAGTGATGAACTTTGTTCAGTAAAGATGGCTTTTCACCAGAACATTCTAGCAATTTCTCTGCCATGGCCGTGCCATGAGAATTTCCTCAGGGCAGTCTGCCACCTGGGGACAGGAAAAAAGATAACAATGTGGCCACTGGAAATTCTTTTGTCGTGACGAGGAAAAGTATGCTGTATTAACAAAAATCCCAAAACATCAGCTTTGCTATTTTAATGGGTTAACATTCAGGATAATTTTCAAATAGCATATGTAGCTTATGTTCTGTTAGAATCAGTGGTTAAGAGTGGAGGCTTTACAGTCAGGAAAACTACAATGTTGGGTGGTTGTGTGCCCTTCGGCAAGTTGCCTCTCTAAGCCTCAGTTTCTTCATCTGTAAGATGGAGATAGTAAAACCCATCTCTAGTGCTGCTTTGAAGACTAAATGACCACACATCTTCTAACAGCTTAGTGTAACACCCACCACGCGGTAGAAGCTCAGTCGAGGGTGTCCATTGTTCTTACTAACAGTCTATTGTGTTTTGTGAACTGGGTAACATACAGGTGGAAGAAATTAAAAAGATGAAAATTGGTGATCCGCTTGATAGATCCACTGATCACGGGCCCCAAAACCATAAGGCCCATCTGGAGAAGCTTCTGCAGTACTGTGAAGTGGGAGTGAAGGAGGGCGCCACCCTGGTGTACGGGGGGCGGCAAGTTCCGAGGCCAGGTAAGACCACCTCCGGGGGTTCTGGGCTGGCCAAACGGTCCCTATGGCTTTTTCCATAAAATAAAAGACACACTTTCATTTTCACCGATAACTTTATTGATTTGGATATGTTGAGTATGTCGACTATCTCCCTCTACTGGCTTCTAGTGGGTAGAGGCCAGGGGCGCTGCTAAACATCTTCCAATGCATGAGACAGCCCCACGGCAGAGAATTATTTGGCCCAAATGTCAACAGTACCAAGAAATTTTGCAAACTACTTTTGACATGTTCAATCAGTCACAAAACCTTCTCTGTACCTTCACTGAACAAATTTTTTTGTATTTCAATTGCATTTTTACCTTTCTTGAAATAGTAAAGCATAATACACCAAAAATATTGTGCATTTTCTTGCATCTTCAATATTAAAATGGGTGCACAGAAATTCACCAATTATGGTAAGTTTTTTTAAAACTGATATGACAGTTTTATGCTGATATGACAGCCGTCACAATCCAATCTAACAAAATTGTTTCAAATGAAGTTAAAGACAGCTAAACACTGCTAGAGCCATCGTACGGGAAAAATGTGATAGACTTTCTGACCAACCCAATGTAAGGGGTGCCTGGCTTCTTAAATTGGACTAGATGGTAACCATCTTTATAGCAACACCAGCTTGCCTCAAAAGTAGAAGAATCAATTTGTAGATCCTGCTTGGTCACTAATAAGCTGTGGCACCTTGGACAACACAATTTTTCTGAGCCTCCCATGTAAAATGGGATGAAATGTGCATACACAACTTTCCTAGGCTGTGAGAACCCAATCACAGAATAGATAAGACAGGCCCTTAGCTGCACAGTAAACAGGCGTAATGTAAACTGTGTTACTCAGGAGCTGCTGATCTTCCTTTCTGGCACTGTGAGATTTATCTTAGCCAGCATAGCAGGGAAAGGTTCGTTCCTCTTGTCTAAAGCAGTACCTGTTACTGAGACAGTGAGTGGCTCGTTGTCATGACACCAAAAAGGAGAAAAAGATGAACAACTACAAACAAAAACTCATTTTTGACTCCTGTAGGTAGATTGTGCACCAATACCCTATTCTTGGCAATTAGAAGGGAAAAAAACAACACTTATTCTGTGTTTCCGTATGAACTGAATTTCTGGATAACTGAGTAGCTGATAAAGGAGACTTTTTTTTTTTGCTAAGGAATCCCTGCTAATTAATCTAGAAAAAAAATGATAGAATAGAAAAATCACCAATTTGCAATCCCTAATTGAATGAAATAATTGATTCAGGCAATGATCATCAAGGAGGCTAAAGTGAAGAGGTAAAACGTTGATGGGGGCCTGAGTATTTGTAAGGTGCCACAGTGTCACCCCCCCCCCCCGATTGCTTGCCAGTCACAAGAAGAAAAGCACAATGTGATAATGGAGGGGTCAGGCTGTCACCGCTCACAGCCCCTTAGAACCACTCAGCACCACATCGCACCAGCGAGAGCAGGACAACTGGATGTGATGTGTCTCCTGTGGGATGCAATGGGTAACACACAGCATCGTCTGTACAGTATTCCTGCCAGAAGTGTTTAACCTGAACCTAATCATGCCTTTAGGTCAAATTTTCCATTTACAGGAAATACAGGGGATAGAAGAACACATTAAATATCATGCCAAAGAATCAATGACAAATCTAAAAATGCAAGATACGAGGTCTGTCCAGAAGGTACCCAGCCATGTAATATGAAAAATAGAAACATTGAAGAAGATACAAGATATACGAAACATTGTACATAGGACAGTGATGTCTCAGGCCCCTTCAGAGTAGGCACCTTGGGACCTCACCCAGTTCTCCCAATCACCATCAGATGCCCCATCATATTTTCCTGAATCTCAATGATGGTCTGAAATCTCTTCCCTTTCAAAGGTGATTTTAGTTTTTTGAAGCAACAGAAGTCACAGGGCACCAAATCTGGGTTACAGAGGGGCTCAGTCACTGGGGTGATTTGATGTGTCACCAAAAAACTCTGCACGAGACAGTGATGCATGAGTGGGCACATTGTAGTGATGAAGCAGCCAATCACCAGTTGCCCATAGCTACGGCCTTCTGAATCATCTGAATACTTTCTGCAGAGGAGTGTTCAAGCTTAACACAAAATTTGATGCAGATTCGTTGCTGTACTCACTCAGTCATTTTGAAGACAATGGCCACACAGTACACAAGCTTACTCAATGGCGTCTACCGCCCTCACTGACTAGTACAGTGAAGTTGTCATTGTTCACACATGCACATTCCAGTCCACTCTCGGCTGCCAGGTGATGTCGATGTCACACATTCTCGTTATCTTAACAATGGTTGGACTTTTTCTGGACAGACCTCATATTGTACAGGACAAGTGACTCAGTCTGTTTAACACATTGATAGCATGAAAAATAAAGACAGGGATAAGGGGGAAACATTCTAGATTAAAGGATATTTAAAGCTCTGGCTGGGTAGCTCAGTTAGTTAGAGCATTGTCCCAATACGACAAGGTTGTGGGTTCAATCTCTGGTCACTGCACATACCAGAAGCAACCAATGAATGCATAAATGAGTGGAACAACCAATCGATATTTCTCTCTCTCTCTAAAAAATAAATAGGTAGATAACACTTAAGAGATCTAACAACCAAATGTATTGTGTAGAACTTATATCCTAAATCAAACAGATCAACTGTAACAAGGTCTTTTTAGACAATCAGAAATTAAAGTATAATTAAGAATAAGGAATTATCATAAAATTGTTAGATGTGTGTGATAATGTATTGTGGCATGTATGAAAATGTCCTTATTTTTTCCAGATTTATACTGAAATACTTTTGGAGGTCAAAGTTGTAATCTCTGGAATTTTCTTTATCCCTGCACAGGAAGCAACCATACATTGATATTTCTCTCCTTCTCTCCTTCCCTTCCCCTCTAAAGATAAATAAATAAAAATCTTTAAAAAAAATTTTTAAATGTAATTTAAAAAATAAATAAAAAATAAAATATTTCAGCACAGAAAAATGAATCAAACATAGTGAAACATGAATAAATGTTTATTTTACAGTTCATGATACTATTTTCTCTATTTTTACATATATTTGAAAATGTTGTAATAAAGACATTTTAGGAAATAAAAACCTAGGAATGCTAATGCCAAATAGGAAAATGAAAGTCTTCTTGGTTTTACTGACCCAGAAAAAAAAAGTATAATGTAATTAAATGAGAACTGTATTGAAAATTACCCTAACGCTGATGCTCTTGCCTCCGTTTTTCAAATAGGCTTTTTTATGGAACCGACTGTCTTCACAGATGTGGAAGACCACATGTATCTCGCCAAAGAGGAATCCTTTGGGCCTATTATGGTCATTTCTAAATTCCCAAATGGGTATGTTCTGCAGGAACAATTTAACAAGTTTGACTAAATAAGTTTTTCCCTGCTGCCGTTGAGCTGTATACAGAGCATAAAATCAGTGAACATGCCATTCTCGACCCTAAGAAGAGTTGAGTTAAATAATTAGAAGAGAGGACTAATCAATGTAGGTTGAAATGTATTTTTGCTTCTTAGCTTCAGTTTAATGGTAACATGAGCTTTTAGGTGACTAAATTTTAATTATGGTACAGTCAATATTTGAAATGTCTCTGGAACAAAATAAATAACTGAGAATAGCAGAACGAGTTTTCACATTTATATCCCTAGGAAGGCAGCATCTGCGAAATCTGATTTTCTCTAAGAAAGAGTGTTTGCTTCCGTCCTAGGGGATTATCCCCCCGGAGCCTAATACTCAACTCGTTATAGAAATATCCACAATCACTGTGTAATCAGCTGTAAGTGATATACTGGTTGTTACAGCACAGGAAACTTTGCAAAGTATTCATCATAGCAAAGAAGGCCATGCGGCAACTAAGCTCATATAAGAATATTTAATACAATAGACTCATGGTATACTACACAAAATTCTTGTGGATTCTAGTTTTGGTTTTCCTTCCACCAATGATAAGGTGGGAAAAAAAACAGACTATAGAGTTCAGAAGATCTTCGAGGCCCTTAATAGACGTATGGTAAGAGACTTGGGGGAACTTGAAGCTGTAGTGAGTGAACACTGACAAACTGCTTCAAGGATGCCCTGTTACCCTCACTTCCTTATTCTAAATTCCCCATAAGATAGGTAGGCTTTCTGTTAAACTCTCAGATATTAGGGGCCCTGTTTTGGAGATACAGACCTAGATAAGTCATTCCTGTCCTCAAGGAGCTTACCATCTAGTGGGGGAGAAGACAAGGATATGGGCAATTAATCACAGGGGGCCAAAGGCAGGATTGTGCAGTGCGGAGCCTCTGTACTCTGAGCCCACACCTGACTCACTCTGTCCCTCAGTTTCCTTATTTGTAAAACTGAGTTATTAATAGTATCTTTTTTTGGATCATTCTAAGGATTAAGTAAGTGTTTGCTATTGGTGTGTTGCCATTGTTATGCTTGTTATTATTCTAGATGTAGGCAAGAGATACTATGAAACTGTGTCATCTCAATAGTCCTCCAGAGCAATGGCATGAAGCTTTAGTCCAGTCTATAAGTATTTGGGTCCCTACCATGTGCAATACATAGAGAAGTGGGAGAATTTTAGCACAGCCTCGGTTCACTCCAATTTAGGTTCCAAATCTCTTGTGCGAGTTGAAAATTGTGTGCAATCAAGATTGCCTTTGAAAATACCTTTGGGCGGCTCCACAGTAAAGCCTGTGCCCTCTCTTAGAAAATTCTGCACGATTAAGTTTTCTTCCAGTTTTGGGAAAGGTTCTGTCTCTTTGCAGAGCACCAGATGAGATACTTGGCTTGCATCTACTGGCCCTACTGTAGGAAGTCCATGCATTCCTGAGCATGAGGAAGACACTCAGAAACGTGGGACGCTCACAGTATGACAGGCACATAGGACCTGGACACATACTGAGTCACAGGGCAGGGAAATCACCAGACGGAATTAAGGGATTGTTTTACTCTCCTTTTACTGAATTAGCATATTGACTGAATTTCCTCTCCTTTGCTGATGCGCACCAGGTGTAAAGAGGAACAGATGTTGTCTCCACCCTCAGGGGGCTTCCAGTGTAGCGAGGAGGTGAACCCTAATTACCCGAAGAGTTCATCCAAATCCTGAATTGGAGGAACACACTCTTCCTTATTATAGCTGACTTTCACTGAGCAATTACAGTGTACTGGGCACTATTAGCTCATTTAATCCTCACAACAACAAAGCAGGTGCTATTACTATCATTTTCATCTTCACAAGAATAAACGAAAGCATGGGAAGATGAAGTCACTTGCCCAAGGCCATCCAAGCAGACTGGCTGCGAGCCTTCCCATTTGCTACTACCAGCCACCGCAACTGTGGGAGCTGAGGCTTCAGGGTGAGGCCCCAGATGAGCCTTGAACCACGTGTAAAATCTGAGAATATATCTAGAAGTGGGGCTCAAGGAAGAGGAGGGGGAATGAGGAAGTCATACAAGAGAACCAATAAAGAAGATTGAAAAGATGACTTCAGATCAGATTTTAAATGGTGTTGTCTGATATATACGAAAAATGTGACATGGAGTTGTAATATTTCATTAGGAGTTTCTTTTGGTAGAAGTCTGGACAATCTCATTTGTAAAAATGTAAGCAGGTTGGCAGTAATGTTTTCCTGTTTCCAACACCGAGGGGGAAATATTAGAACATAAAACGGGAGTGTGGTGCGTTACATTTAATGAAGTTTTATATCTTCCTAAAAACATCTCGTAGGGACATCGATGGAGTGTTGCAGCGAGCCAATAATACTGAGTACGGTTTGGCCTCGGGGGTTTTCACGAGAGACATAAATAAAGCTATGTACGTGAGCGAAAAACTGGAGGCGGGAACCGTGTTTATTAACACGTACAACAAGACGGACGTGGCAGCCCCGTTCGGCGGCGTGAAACAGTCCGGCTTTGGAAAGGACTTAGGTAGGTACGCTTGGCTCTCCTGCCGCCTGTGCCCTGTTTCCCCATCGCAGGGAAGTCTGCGCTGTGTTTCCTGCAGCCCTCATGTACTCCGCGGAAGGGCATTCATTTCCTGCAGGGCAGCTGGACTTGGGTTTGCAGGGCACGGCATTTTTTGAAATGTTAAATGTTGTTTTGACTATACAGAAAAGGACACAAATTGTGTGGGAAAGTGTTTCTATTTAAAAGAAGATGAGTGTTGAAAGGTAAAAGAACCTCTGACAATATCTTTTAGCTAAAATAGGTTTGGTTTTCTTACCTGATATTCAGCATGAACTTGGTTTAGCGTCCGTGGGACTAAGCGGAGCCAAGACGGGAAAAGTGGGTACCGGGCAAGAACCACCGAGCTCGGAGAATAAGTCCTGTCGCTGAGCTGCTTGGCAACCTTTCAGTCAACACTGCAACCAGCAGGGTTTGCTGAGCATCTGGGAACTCAAGATTTCAAGTCCGTAGAAAGCTCCCAATGGAATGCATTGTGGGCGGGGACACCACCACACTCCAAGCCGGAGCTCACTTTGAACCCTAACCCAGGCCCCATTCTCACTACTTCACCTGTGTGAGCACACACACTCTCACAGTGGCCCTGGGGGACAGGTGCCGTTTATTATCTTTATTTAATGATGAGGAAAAAGAGCACGCAGAGAGGCTGGGTAACTTGCTCCAAGTCACACAGCCAGCCTCTGGCAAGGAGAATTCAAGCCAAGCAAGCTGGCTGTGGAGCCCATGTTCTTAACTCCCCACAGTCAGGTCTAGCCTGTCGTTTCAAAAACTGCAATATTTGTGATTTACTGAAATCATAGTCCACTAATACAAGTTTGGTTAATTTGGGATATTTTTACATTTTCTCTTTCCTGGTGACTTTGAGCAATGTATTTACAGCAATGAAAGTAGCTCTCATTTTAAATTCCATTGAGTTGAAGGTAAAGTCAGTTTTTTTTTAATGTCTTTAATCTGGCTCTCATTCCTGCATCCAAAACACAGTGGGAGATCTTCTTAGAGAAATTACTGTTATAAAGCGAGGCAATTGTGCTCCACTTGTCTTTTGATGGAGTATAATGGACCAGCTTCAGGTTTCTGTCTTATTATAAAACAGTAGAATTTGCCTAATAGTTTCTTCCTCTCCCAATTTTAAGCTCCCTTAGCCCAGTGGTTCCCAGGTGCACATTGGATTAGAATCACCTGGGAGCTTCAAAAATAAAAATACAAAGATGCTGACTTAATTGCTCTGGGGTGTGACCTGGATCGGGGATTTTAATAGCTCCCCAAGGTGACTCAAACTTAAGGTTACAACCCTGGGTGTAGCTCAGCTGTCAGCATCACATACGCACTAGCTTGGCCTGTGGCATTCATGCCCGTAACTGTGGACAGCTGCACTAGCTCAGAATAGACATAGAAAGCAGGACCTGTTTTTCTTCTTGGCCTGGATATGGCTTCCTCTGTTTTTAAGATACAATGTAAATCAGGAAAACTGCATTTTCCTTATCTTTAAAATATAATTAGTACTGAAGACTGTAGGCAATTGTAACACAATGGTAAGTGTGTATCTGAACATACAGAAACATAGAAAAGGTACAGTAAAAAAGTGGTTGCAGAAGATAGAAACGGTACACCTGTGTGGGCCACTTACCATGAACGGAGCCTGCAGGACTGGACGCCGCTCTGGGTGAGTCAGTGAGTGAGTGGTGAGTGAGTGTGAAGGGCCAGGACAGTACCGTGCACTACACTCCGTAAACACTGTGCTCTTAGGCCACGCTGAATTTATAAAACAACACAAGACTGAACAAGTACAAGAAAAATTAATAAAGTCAAGAGACGCAGGATATGCTAAGTGAAATAAGCCAGTCAGAGAAAGACAAATACCATATGATTTCACTTATATGTGGACTCTAAAGGATGGTATAGACGAACAAACAAAACAGAAACAGACACGTAGATGCAGGGAGGCAGATGGTTGCCAGAGGGGAGGAGCGCTGGGGAACTGGGTGAAACAGGTGATGGGACTGAGAAGCACAGATTGGTAGCTGCAGTCTAGTTACAGGGACCTAAAGTACAGCATAGGGAATACAGTCAATAATATCGGAATAACTATGTACGGTGCCAGGTGGGTACTGGAAATATCGGAGGGAACACTTTATAAAGTGTATGATTGTCTAACCACTAGGCTGTCCACCTGAAACTAATACAAAATAATACTGAATATAAACTGTAAGCAAACAAATTTTTAACTTTGAAAAAAGAGAGAGGGACAGTAAACACGACAGGCATAATTGCAGGGTCTCTGCTGGATTTAATCATGTCAGAAGCTTCAGCTTCACGGCATCATCAGGTGAGCCCTTGAACCTTAAAGGTTGGTGAGCACTCGTCTGAGCCACATTCCACTGGCTTAGAGACCTAGACACCCACACCTGTGTCCAAAAGTCTGCTGACATCACATCCACCTAGGAACATCATGCATCAACAGTCTTTCTCTTCTCCAGGTGAGGAAGCGCTAAACGAATACCTCAAAACCAAGACGGTGACGCTGGAATATTAGAGCAACGCCAGGATCAGGAAACCCTTGGCAGACAGCGCGACGCCTCAATTCTCCACACACGTGAGAAGCCTGAGTGTGCCCAAGAAGGATGTCTCAGCCATGAGCCAAAAATTAGACACAGGGACCGTGGGGACAGGCCGCATGTCTAAGCACATACACATGTGCCCGAGCCATGCACCTTCTGTACCTTAAAGTAACTTCCTCTTGTTGGTTTCTGTCCATGTTGTACATCCCACATATTTCTACAGCGCCGAGCCAGCTCCCCAGCTCCCAAAACTAAGCTGGTCACGGCTGTTCATCTTGAAAACGTCGATATCATGCAGTTGCAATAACAGAGTACACTTTTTACAGACTTGTACAGGTTTTAACCTCTAAACCATACATTTGGGTTATTTAAAAGGTTTTCTAGAACTTTGCCTTCAAGGAATAGTATTTGCTATAAGGAATGTGAAAGAAGTTCCTTTTTTCATGTTTGGAAATAAGATATATCTTTGTGCCTTTGATGTTCTATTCTTCAGCCCACTGTGAAGGGTGACCAACCCACAAACGGCTCTTGAATACCTACTAGGTACGAGGTAGCATATTTTCTCCTGAAAAGTATACGAAATTTAAGGACGTGATCTCTGACCCCAAATAGTTTACATTCTCGTCAGAGCGATCAACTCCTATTAGTCCTCATTTTAAAGAGAAATGTCTGCAATCTTGTTGGCCATGAAGAAGCCCGGGAATAGCTGTCACTTCGAAGACTCAGCAGCCTACAATCAGGGCACTGTAGGAAATCAATAGTCAATAAGCAACGACAACAAAATTGCAGGCAGGAGATACTCAGAAGGAAGGACGCCAGGTGACCCTGGCGTGGTCGAATAGAGCGAACTTTGTCTGGAAGCATTTCTTGTTACATCGCAGCTCACTTACCATCAGCGCTTGGCACGGCTGCAATTCTCAGTTGGAATCAAAGTACTCTGGGTTCTCATTTGAATAAAGTGACAAAGGCCTTATTATAAGGGGACCACTTTTAAATGCACTGTTTGAACTGATTTCATGTGATTTAACATTAGCACTTAACCAAATATTTTAATGATAGACGAAATGGCATACGAATGCAATCCCCTTCTTCTAGACTAATCTTCCCTTCTAATGTCCATCTCAGTAGGGATGTTTTTAATCTTCGGGCCATGAACCTCCTCTACTCCCCAAATTCATTGCACACACACATCCTGCAAACAGCTCCATGGGCTTCACGGACCTCCTGAAGCCCACGTTTGGGCCTCAGATTAGAAACTCCTTTTTCCACAGTAATTTCTAAAGTTCTTACCAGCTGGAGTTTTAAAGTCGGACTGGATCAGAATCAAAGGCTTCATGGAATTCATAAAATTACCATTGAATTTCATTTGGAACCTAATGATCCACAGCCTACTAGGTGATTTAATTAACACGCTGAGTAATTTAATTATCACTGTTCCTTCAGATCACAGATTGTTTTGCTGGAGGGTAAAGCTGAGATCTGCTCCTCACTGAACTGGGGAGGTGTGGACACGTCAGCAGTTTTACATTCCTTTTAATCCCATCTGCCCTCACCTCCACTACAGCTGCCCCCTTTGGCTCAAACACCCTCCCTGACCTTTCTACCCGCAACGTGGTCCAAGTGTCTCTCCTCTGTGCTCCCACTCGTCTGGAACACAGTATTTGCCACTTGGTGCTAAACTTACTTGCCTTCCTAACCAGATAGGAGCACCCCGTCCTCACTCCAGGATCGGCATTCTGTCAATAAGAACAGCGATCGCTTACTGATGGCCTCCTGTGTGCCAGACCAATGCATTTAAATGTTATGTCATTTAATATGCACGACATCTGAGAAAATGAATAAACTGAGGTGCTCGTCTTACTACCTCCACCTCTACCAAGCCATCATTGTCTCTCATCTAACTTATTGCTGGTCTCCCAACTCATCTTCCTGATTCCTCCCTGTGGTTCTGCTCAAAGCTCAAGTCAGGGGGTGCCACGCTTTTGCTTTAAACCTTCCGATGGCCTCCATTCTGCTTAGAGTGAAGGCCAGTGGACTTACCAGGACCAGTGAAGTCTTATTGGTCTTGCTCCCAGCTACCTCCGACCTCGTCTCCTCTTCCACTTCCCTCTCATTCTGTCTGGCCACCCAGGTTGCCTTGATGTTCCTCGTACACACCAGGCACGCTCCTACCTCAGGGCCTTTGCACTTACTGCTTCTGCTTCCCAGTGGTGTGCTAGCAAACATTCAACAAGTGGCTCTCTGGGGGAAAAAATTCATAGTATTTGCTGATTTCTGTGTACAAGTGCTCTCATCAAGGCTGATTTCAACTTATCGATTTGATTTCACCGAACACCAAGCTGGGAGGAGGTGGGCACAATCAGAACAAGTGCAAGCTGGGTCAGCATGCCACTGCCTCTTCCTGAAACTCTTTCCAAACACCTCCTGCAGGCTGGCTGCCTTACTCTCCTCAAACAGCATGTTAGTAGAGATACATTCTCTGACTACTCTTTCTAGAACTTATGTACCCACATTCACACCTCATCTGCCTGTTGTTCTTTATTCTCCTCGTCCTGCATTATTTTCAGAGCATTTATCCCAACCTGACATATGTGTACTTACCGATCTCTCCCCATTAGAATGTAAGTTTCATGAACAGGTGCTTCTTTTGTTCAGTGTTCTACCTCCAGAGCCTCACCTGTATGTAGGTGGAGCTCAACAAATATTTGCTCTCAAGTGAGAGAGGTTAAGTTACCCGCCCACAGTACAGAGCTGTTTAGTGGCAGAACAGGCTTTCAAGCAATGGAGCGGGAGGGGGTCTGAACCAAGCTGATACAGCTTTTAGTGCCAGTGACTAAATCAGGGCCTGGGGAGCGCATGGTAGACGCACACACTAAATGCACGTCAAGCTAAAGAACTAAGCAGAATGGACGTTATCTGCAAAAGCTTTTGTGGAGGTGGGTAGAGACAGGATGAGGAACCAAGTCTGGTTCCCCCCACACCGCTCCTTCAAGAAAATAATAACTGGTAAGGGGAAGCTGGAGTAAGTTATCAGACATAAGACACGATGGATAGGGTGCATTATTATTATTGTTACTACTTTGCCAATAATACCCAAGTGAATTTTTAAATGATTAAATAACACCTCATGTGCAAAAGCACATGAAACAGGAAGGTAAGACTCAACCATAAATTCTCCACACAGAAATAACCATAGACGTTATGTTGTGGCGGACTCCGGCCAGCAGAGTCCACCTGTTGTGACTGGAGATGAGAATAAATGCACAGGTGACAGCAGTCCTGTGGAAAAAAGGGGACACCTCGGACACTCTCTCAAGGGGAGAGCACCCCGACCCTTGCCTAGACAGGCTTTTATTGTTTTTCTCAGGTCTTACATCAAAGGATTCAGTATCTATTACATAGAATATTGTCCATATTTTGGGTACAATCAAGGAAATGAAAATAACATGCAGAGGGGAGTGGCGACAAGCTGATTAGCTCTGTCCTTGGGCGAATTCACACAGGCTTTGGAAATTACCTTGAAGACAGACAATACACATTTGTTGTTTCAGACCAGGGTGAGGGAGTTTTAGCAAGAGCAAACCATAACAGTCAGTGTGCATTTTCTAGGCCTGATTCCCACGGGAAAACTCGGTTTGAAGGTCTGGCTCCTGCCCACCACTTCGCTTCTGTAGGTTTTCCATACAGGGCTGAGTCACATCCGCCAGACTGAAACAACCTGGTCCCCTGCATTATGTGAGAAAGTTCCAGACTTTTTCTATGCCCATACTTTTTTATATAATTAGTGTAAGTGTACGCAACTATGTTGCCTGCTTTTTCAATTAATGGTCTATAATCATCTTTCTGTCAATAACCACTCCTCTGCACACGTTCAGCGGCTTTAATTCAATTCGCTCTCTCTAGTTGGATATTTAGGTTTGCCTTTTTACTGCTTTAAACATAGCAATAAATCTTATAGAAAAGTTATGAACAAAGCCATACTTATGTAATTGGGTAAATTCCTAGAAGTGGAATTCTTGAGTCGAAGGATGTAGGAATCTTACAGATTTTCCCAAGTTTTTGCCACCATTTTGTACTAGTCTTTGTGTATTATTCTTATAGCATAATACCTCACGTTTACTGAACACTGTTCTTAGCATGTGATATGCATTAACTCAATTTCTTAACCAAAACTCCATAAAGGAGCCCTGGCTGGTATGGCTCAGTGGATTGAGCACTGACCTGCAAACTGAAAGGTTGCCTGTTCAAGTCCCAGTCAGGGCACATTCCTGGGTTGCCAGCTGGCCCCTGGTTGGGGTTGTGCGAGAGGCAGCTGATTGATGTTTCCTTTGCACTTCAATGTTTCTCTTCTTCTCTTTCTCCCTCCCTTTCCCTCTATAAAAATAAAGAAAATCTTAATGAGAAGATACTGTTATTCCCACAGGCAGATGGAGAAACTGAAAGTGGCTGGGCTGGGATCTGGCCCAGGCAGCGTCAGAGCCTGTGCTCACAGCAGAGTGACTCGCAGGCCCAGACCGGCAGGTGACTGAACTCAGAACCTGGCTCCAACACTTACTTATTGTGAAGCCGTAGGAATCTGCTTAGTATCTCCATGCTAATTTTCTCATCTGTGGAATGGGTGTACCTCATAAGGTAGTGTTTTTGTTTTTTAATAAGGAAACTTGTTGTAATGAGACAAGAAATTCAGCAACAGTAGTTCAATCTACAGTTATGCACACAGTGACTCCATGATGCTCTTCCCTCTGTGTCCTTGTGTGCTGACTGTACCTTCAGGAGCTGGCTCCATTTATGGCCGCCACATGGGAGTCCCGGGAACCGTATTACTTCCTTTCTCCAGAAAGGAACCATCTATGTGCCTTTTTTTTAAAGAGAATCTTTTTTGTTGTTTTTAAAAAAGGTTTTATCTTTAGAAGGGGAGGAAAGGAGAGAGGGAGAGAAATATCAATGTATGGTTGCCGCTCATGCATTCCCTGCTGGGAACTGGCCTGCAACCCAGGCATGTACCCTGACTGGGAATCGAACCGCAATCCCTTAGTTCACAGGCCCACGCTCAATCCACTGAGCTATACCAGCCAGGGCTATGTGCCTCCTTTTTAAGAATGAGAAATACTTTCCCTTCCCAGTCCACTAATAAGACTTTGCTCATGTCTTACTGGCTTCCCATTGGCTTATTGGCTTATTCATTTCCCATGTCCATTCCCAAGCCAATCACTGCCAAGGGTTTTCCACGAATGGATGGTGGCGAGTCAACCACATTGATTCCAATGTTAAAATTCTGGGAAAAGTTTACCAATCATGTTTACTCCCCTCCCGCCCTGCTTTTTAAGACTGTAAACTACTGATGTTTAAAATGAATTACTTTATTGACATAAAGAGAAAAAACTCAGTTTAATGACTGTTTATTGTACATTCCAACCAAGTGAAAGGCACTGTATATATATATATACATACCAGGCACCGAGGGAAACACAGATGAAAGTAAGACAACTTCTTGTCTTTCCTGCTATAATAGTGGGTACAGGCACAGGAACACAACTACAAACAACTCTGCAAGGCATTGCTGTGTGTGCGTACATATCTGATGCATAATTAAAGTACTATGGAGAACAGATGGCAGATTCCTTCAGAACGAAATTTTTGCTTCAAAGACCATCACACCTAGTTTTCTGATTTATAACTATCATGGAGCCATAGACGACATAACCACCCACAAGTCTGAAGAGAACATTTCGTCAACCTTAGCAGGAAGAGAAGCGTTCTCCAAATGGCTGCCATCCTCTCTCACCTAAGCGTCAGGCAGAGAAAGCACAGGGCCGGACCAACCGAAGCACAATGGTGATTTACTTTCCAACAGACTGTAAGGCAAACTGCTTATAAACAAAACGGCTGTTAAATTAAGGTATCGTGTACATAAAGTGCACAAATGTTAAGTGCACAGCTCGATGAATTTTATAGGCGTGTGAATGGTGGTGACCCAAATGGAAAACACTAAGAATAGCGCTGACACACAGAAAGGCTCAGCAGTTCCATCTGCCAATTTGATAGGCACAAAATCACCGTACTAGTACTTTGCCGTGTATAATATGCATCCACATTTTTGGACCAAACTTTTAGAGAAGTAATCTTTCGTTTTAATTTTTTAATTCAATTTTTAATTTATTTATATTTAGAAACAAAACCAATTATCGTATTCCAGGGCATTATTTTACATATGGATATGATATCATTATTGCCTCCTAGAGTTACGCTTTTAATGTCTAAGTAAAAATTAAAGAATTAAAAACATTTATACAGATATGGAATTAGTACTGCCCGTGTGTAATGCGCATCCTTGTTTTTCCCTCAAAAATACGGGCAAATAAGTGCGCATCACACATGGCAAAATATGGTACAACCTTGGTTTCATCTGTATTTCTTTGATAAGTGGAGCTGAACAATTTTTTTGCTACTTGTTCATGTCCTATGGTATTTTCACTATTGAAATATTTCACTACTGAGAAGGAATAGGGAAAATAGTTAAAATAAAGCCTTAGAACATTAGGGGACAAAATTCTATCGGCAACCTACTTGGAGACAGTCCTTTAAATTCTCAGGTCCACACCCCGAGCTGAGCCAGCCCCGCAGGCAGATGGGACCTGAAACAGTTTAATGAAGTTGACAATGAGGCGGTGTGTAGACTCCAGTATAGGACCATTTTTGCCTTTTAATTGAAAAACCACTATTACTTTTTGGTGTTCTGTGCCCTATTTTTGCTCTGGTGTCCCTATTTTCTACATTTAACGGGTTTCAAACTGTGGGCAACTATGCAGAATAGTTCTAGTAGCTGAGGGGAAAAAATTGCTTTATAAAAAAAAGAAAAAAAAAACCCATGAATTTTTCAAACTAGTAAATTCTGTATCCATTGAGTGGCTACAGAGTTACCAACCGTGATTAAAACCAAGGAGAACCAGTTTTCCAGCTCATACTGGAAAAGAATATATTTTTTAAATGAAAGGACATATGCCTGAGGGCAGCTAAATCTAAGTAATTCTTTTTATTGTAAAAGATCTATCTTAAAAATTTCGCTCTCACTAAACCCCCTTTGATGCTAACAAACAAATCTGAAGTTACAATAACAAAAACCCCCACATAGCCTGTTTTATCTGAGATGGTAATTTAAAACAAAAATGAACAGGTGATTTGTATTTTTACTTTAAATAAGTGTGAGTCAAGGGCTGGGGGGGTGGACTGGGATGGGAATAAAAGACAGAAAATTATACTTGAATAATGATTAAAATAAAAAAAAAGTAAAAAAAAATCACCATCAAGAAAAGATTCTAAAAAAATAAGTGTGATTTCCTAGCTGGTGTGGTTCAGTTGGTTACTCAGCATCATCCACTGAACCAAAAGGTTGCAGGTTCGATTCCCGCTCGGGGTATATACACAGGTTGCAGGTTTGAACTCCACTCAGGGCACATACAGGAGGCAACCCACTGATGTTCCTCTCTCACAGGGATATTTCTTCCCCCTGCCACCTCCCTGCTCTTCCTCCCTCTCTAAAAAGTAGTGAAAAAATGCCCATGAGTGAAGATTAAAAAATAAGTCAGTCTGATATGTCTGAAGTCTATGCTGAAGAAAAAAGATGCCAACAAATTCACTCATCACCAAAAATAACGTTAAGCTTTCTAAACTAAATCTCTTTAGCATGAGATTAGTCTGCTCTTAGAAGATCCCCGAATGTACCTATTCCAACTCTTTATAAGTCAGCTTCTGCTTTCCCGAGAACCAAAGCACATCCGATATCACAAGAGCACCAAACTCCCGAAATGCAAAACGACCAGCCAGCCACATTCTTTTTCTCAGAATTAGAAGGCACAGATCACCTGTTTCTGAGATCATTCATTTCACTATTTCTTTCTTTTACTGGCAGGACTGTCCAAAACTTCTATCTTGCCTTTCCCATCTTCTGAGTGAGGAAGCTTGATGTTATCTATGGTGACTTCAGAGGACTCGCTGTCATCTTCATCCTCAGATTCTGAACTGTCCTCTGAACTGGCCTGTGAACTCTCTTTCGAACTGTCCTCTTTTTCTGAATCAGACTGATTCATCTCAAACAAGGCCACGTCCTGCAAAACACACCATGTGGGAAATTTACTACAGGGCAGCTCCCTAAAAAGTCGCAATAAAACACTGGGAACAACCAACATTTAGCACAATATTGAAGCACAAAGGACATGTTTTTAATACAATATGGCACTTTTATTCTTTTAGTTGCCAGAGTCCACCACAATAATTTATGTTTACTCTAAGTCTAAAGAGACCCCCATCACCCAGCTGTATATGTCCCAAATACACTCTTTCATTCAACAACTATTAACATGAGCCAGGCACCAAACTAGGCACTAGAGACTCAACAATAACAAAATCCTTGGTGGAAGTTGCATTTTTAAGCAGGGGTTGGTGACCTACTAGCCAAACCTAGCCTGCTTACCTGTCTTGGTTTAGGTCATGAGCTAAGAATGGCTTTTATATTTTTAAGTGGTAGGAAAAAAATCAAAAGAAGGACAGTATTTCATGAAACATGAACACTATATGAAATTCCAATTTAAGTATCCATAAGGAAAGTTTATACAACTTGTCTGTTCATTGAGTATCGCCTGCTTTCACGCTACAAGGGCAGAAGTGGGCGGTCGGGACAGGACAGCTCGGCCCAGGAGGCCGGCAGTATTCACTATCCGGCCCCTTACAGAAATGTTTGCTGGCCTCCATTCCAGTCGGGAAAGAAAGACAATACTAAACAATTGCATATTCAGCATGGTGCAGGCTAGAGGAAAATAAAGAAAAATAAAACAGGGTAAGGTAATAAGGCCACAGGGGAAGGCCTCTTAGGTAGGTGACAATTGCTAAGAGACAAAGCAAGGCAAGTAGCAGAAATCGGGGAGGAGCATTCTACAAGGAGAGAAAAGGCCTGGAGTCAGGGGCCGAAACTGGAGTGCAGACAATGCGAGGACTGGACAAGGTCAGCCGGAGCTGGAGGCAGGACCACACAGGCCCCGGAGAGACTCTGACTTTATTAGAAATGGGCTGGGAAGCCCCCTGGCTCCCCAACTGTGGATCACACACGGTGTGAAGAGCAGACTCCGGGGAAGAAAGGGAGAAGGCAAGGAGACCTGTCAGGAAATCACTGTAACAGTCCAAAGGGGGGACTTTTAATCATTAGGACCAGGCTGGCAGGAGTGGAATTCACACCAAGTGGTTGGATTTGGGAGATACTGTGCAGGGAGAGCTGACCAGATTTGCTGATGAATTAGATGTTATTATTAACAATGGTGTCAGCTCTGTCCAGACACACTGCTACAAAGAGAATTCCAGTGTAGAAATAACACGAGCCTAAATTGAGGCCCTTTTCACATGTGGCTTATGTAATATATTCTGTTAAATGTATTAATTTTCGCATTCTCAATAAATCAGACCATATTACCTCTCTGGGCCTTGGATGGGAAAAAAAAACAAAACCCAGTTAGGACATTTACTGAATTAATGCTTCAAGATAACAAATGTAACAACTGACTTGGAAAACCCCCCTCTGTGACTCTGCGTTGCTCAACCCCTAAACTTCAGCCAGGGAAGCTTACTGACCTGTAAGATCCTTAGTCGTAAAATGACCGAGTACCTAAGCAGGATTGGAAACATGAGCTGACTTTACAGGAAGAAAAATAACTGTGGAATTAAATGGAAGTTCTCTCTCTTTTTAGGTGATGAGGCACACTGGTAATTTTACCACA
This sequence comes from Trachops cirrhosus, assembly GCA_028533065.1. NCBI lineage: Eukaryota > Metazoa > Chordata > Mammalia > Chiroptera > Phyllostomidae > Trachops > Trachops cirrhosus. The sequence goes on from CM052539.1 coordinate 11,471,705, forward strand.
TGAAATGAAAAGGAAGCATAGTTACCATTTGTATAACTTTTCCAAGCGTCTCATCAATATTTTCAATATTGAAATGACCAGGTGGTGCAGCTGCGATTTCTTTTCTTAGCTTGTCATTCGCCTGAGCCATCTGTGGGAGAAAGGTCCGTACTTGGTCCAATACTAAGGAGAGAAAATACAGTTTATCCAGACTTATGTTAGTATTTGGCCAGTGTTCAAATTTTATTTTTATTTTATATATCTTTAGATTTTATTTATTGATTTGAGCGAAAGCAGCATCGATTTGTTGTTCCACTTGTTTACATTCACTGGTTGCCTCTTGTAAGCGCCCTGACCCTGACCAGGGATCAAACTCGCAATGTGGGGTGCATGGGATGATGCTCCAACCGACAGAGCCACCCGGCCCAGGCCTGAGTTTCCTCTTACGCTCTGTCACTCTTAGTCACTCCCGTCCCTCACCCCGGGTGTGCCTACATGCTCTGCAACCTTGGTCACCACGAGTTGTTTCAGTGGCATACACAGCGATACTGTGATCCATCTACTCAGACCAGTAAGAGATCACCCTGAGACATGGTCTGAACTGTTGAGAAAGAAAATCCTGCGGAGTGAGTGGGTTGGTGGCTGAGTCTAAGGCTGGAGCTGCTGATACACTGGCCAACTAGCCAGGGCGGGGGAAGAGCCTGCTCTAGATTAAGCCAACGCCTAGGAGAGAACAGCTAAGAGATGCAGAGCAGTAGCCCTGCAATGAGCACCAGGTGCAGATGTGCCTGAAATCACTGTTTTTCCCCCAACAAAATGACTCGTAATACCCTGGCTGGTGTGGCTTAGTGAATTGAGTGGAGGCCTGCGAATCAAGGGGTCGCCAGTTCGATTCCCAGTCCAGTGGGTGCGTGAGAGGCAACCACACACTGATGTTTCTCTCCCTCTCTTTCCCCCCGCTTCCCCTGTCTAAAAATATATAAAATCTTCTTTAAAAAAATAACTCATAACTAACACATTTAATTTTACCACTTGAAACCTCAGTTCACTCATCTGTAAAACAGGGGTCATATCTACCAGGCAAGGTGCTATGAACAGGGGAGTCAACAACTACGGGACAATAGTTCCTGTCTCTTTCAAAAGAGGTTTGGCTCCTAACCAGCTCTCAAAACATTAAGTCACTGGTGCAGCTACACACAGGTGACGAAAATGTCCAGAGTATGAAATAAAAGAAAACGGTGATAAAGGTCAAGAAATGGCCTTAGCTGCGAAATGGGGCTGCTGGAAGAATTAAATGAGGTCACATCCATACCAAGCACCACACCATGTCTGGCACATACTAAATAGTGAATAAACGTGATCTCTCATGCCCCTTCAGATCACAGAGTAATAAAATTAAGACATTATGCGTCTGCAGATTTCCGTCTATTACCTCAGATCAAGTACGAGGCCACATTTTGATCTGCTTTGGCTTTTAACTACTGGATTATATGGAGCAAAACAAGGACCTATATGTGTGGTAGGAACCAAAATTCTGAGAAGCCAAATATTTATTTCTATGGTACTCTAGTCCAGTACACGCTGAACCCTTGAAGCTAATCCAGCTATTCTTCTAAACAGAATAAAACAAAATCCAGCAGACAACACAAAAAACCCAAAATATACACATCCAATAAAAATTACCAAGCATGCAAACAAGCAGGAACCTATCTATAAAGAGTAGGAAAAAAAGAGTAAGAGAAAGAGATCCAGAAATGACACAGGACAGATTAAGCAGTAAGAATGTTAAAACAGCTATTATAAATACTCCACATAGTCAAGCAAGCACAGAAAAGCATGAACACAATATGGAAACGAAAGATATAAATAAAAGACTCACACTAGACTTCTTGAGATTTGAACTACAATAACTGACAAACCGGATGGGCTTCAACATCAGATTAGACAACAGAGAGGAAAAGATTAGTGAACTTGAGGACACAGCAATAGAAACTATCCAAAAGGAAACACACAAAAATGAAACTAAAACCAAACCAAACCAAACCAAACCAAACCAAATAGCAGTGAAATGTGACACAACTTCCAAAAGCAAAACTATGGGTAACTGGAGTCCCTGCAGAAAGGTGAGTAAGGGGGGGACAACAAAATATCTGAAGAAAAACAACAACCAAGAATTCCCCAAATTTGATGAAAACTATAAACCCACAGATCCAAGAAGTTCATCAAACCCCAAGCTCAAGAATCACAAAGAAAGCTACAAGACACACCACAGTAAAACTGTAAAAACCAGTGATAAAGAAGAAATCCTAAAAATAGCCAGAGGGAAAAAAATATTTTATACACAACAAAAATAACAGCAGCCCTCTCAACAGAAACGATACAAGTCAAAAGACAGCAGAGCAACGTCTTTAAAATACTGAAATATTTAAAAAATTGAAAACCTGTCAACCTAGAATCCTACATACATTGAAAACATCTTTCAAAACCGAAAACAAAGTATTTTCTGACGTACAAAAGCCGGTGAACTTATCACCAGCAGGCCTGCACTATAAGAAATGTTGTTTATCAGTAAGATAAACAACTTGGTTGTTAAAATGAGCTAACACTTGAACAGACGCTTCACCAAAAACATGTAAGTGGTGAGCAAGCACATGAAAGGTTCTTCTACATCACTAGTCATCAGGGAAAAACAAACTGACGTCACAATGTGATCCCACTGCATACACACTGGAACAGCTGAAGACACACCAACCACGTGTCAGCCGAGGGTGTGGGACAACTAAGACGACTAAACTCTCGCACGGGGCTGGGTGGAACGCAAAACGGTACATCCAACTTTGGAAAATAGTTTGGCAACTTCCTCTTTATAAAAAAAAACACTCTTTTCAAAATGACCTAACAACTCCACTCCTAGGTATGTACCTCCCCACCCGCCACTAGCAACACAAAAACCTGCGTGCAGACAGAAGCCTGCGTTTGAGCAGAGGGCCACGGTGCCGTCACTCTGGCTGCTGCAGATTGAGTACATGCTACGGTGAAGTTCCCCTTGCAGAACACTCATGATTTCTTAGTTTATAGACCTGGTAACCTCATGCATCGTTTACAATGTAATTGTGTCCAATTCAATGGCATGTGGTGGGGTTTTCTCTGAAGGTTCTAAATGATGGTCATTCTGTATTTTAGTTGTGAATTTGATGTAGTTGTGCGAAGAGGCCAGCCATGTCTGCCTGCTCCACCATCTTGACCAGAGGTTTGGTGGTGTTTTCTCATACACGTGTTTTAAATCTGGGTTCATCCTTAAAAAAAGTTTCCTATAATTTGGGGCAGTATCCTCTAAAACAATTTCCCACAGAGATTAACAATAATTAGATTTCCAAAAATTCATCCCACAAGGAGTTTATCTGGGAAAAGTTAGTCTTAGAGCAGGAGAATACATAAGGAACCCTATCCTGGTGCCCAGACATCGCAATGTGAATCCCAACTAAGACTTTCTCTGCCAGGCTGTGTGGTTTAATATCTGACCATGAAAGCAGAGACAGTCCCACCAAATAACTTCTTAATTAGGCAGAATTTAACATTTAGAGAGGGTTCTTGAGAGAGAAGAAGGGGGGGAAGGGTACTTACGGGGACTCCTCTCTATCCGAACTGTTTGAAGAGCGGAATTCTTTCTGGAATTAGGCTTGGAGTTGATGAGCAATCTGTCCCATATACCTGAACGCACAGACACACACAACGCTCAATTTACTATAGCATAAAGAAACAGGAGGCCATCAGCAAGCCTTCTGTGACCACTCTCAAGTCTTGACCATCCCACATTTCCCCATATGCTTTTAACAAGAGGAGCACCCCAAGTTCATTATAACATTTTAGTTCTTTAGGTACATCTATCTCCCCATTCTTAAGCCTGCCTCATACATCCCTGTGTCACTGATGCTGCACCTTACACGGCACCTCTCTGGATCAGAAATCCAGACAACAGCAGGTGCAATGACAGAATGCAGCAAGTGGTACAGGGTACAACAATAATTAAGTATAATGGCTAAGTGAAGCCAGAATCGGTTACTAGCTATGTTATACTGGGCAAATTGCCTAACCTCTTTGAGTATTCGTTTCTTCATTTGTAAAACACGCCTGCTTGGTTAGTTCCCCTTCATTTAAAATGCCCAACCTAAATAAAACGCCCTTTGGAGAAATTTTGTCCCCCCACTCCACCTATTTAGTCTGGTCATTCACCATTCCTTGAATCAGTCCAACTCAAGGCTTTGCACCCCGTTTCTAACACCTACAAAATCCCTTCACTCTGATACAAAAATCCTGTTCATCCGCAAAGCAGAGCTCCACAAAGACTGGTGGCTTACTACTTTAGGCCTAGCGATTGGATTAATGTAAAGAGCTTGGACTCTAGATACAGACTGACTGGACTCCAATCCCAGTTTTGTTCCTTTCCAGCCATATGATCTCTGGCAAATTAATTATCTGCATGTTACACCATAACCGTTTCCTCGTCTATAACATGGAGATAACAGAACCTTCTGCACAGGATTGTTGTGAAGATTAAATTCTCTCACAAATATTCGTAAGTACTACCACTTTCTTTTTCCCAACAGGAAAACTGGGGCGTTGAAAACGTAAGAAACTCCCCTAAAGTCCCACGGCTAATTACTCGTAGCACTGGGATTCGAACTCATGATATTTCTTTTTCTATGATGGTGTCTGCAATCCTGTGTGGACTCCCTGAACCCAAGTCTCCCTCTACAAGAGGGCGGTCCTAAGGGCTAATCCTTTGAGAATGGAGGGGTGGAGGAGGCCTTGGCAGGGTAATACCTAACAGTTATCTGGCAAGGAACCAGCCAAGTGTTCGGACCCAGACGCCCACCCCTAAGGTCCTCCCCTTAGGGGAGGAGTCTTGCTGCAGCGCTTTGCAGCCGGGGCGCTCAATACCACGCGGAAAGTGAAAACCTACCCCGGCCCCGTAGCCCGGTGCAGGCCCTCCAACCACTATCTACGCGGCGGCGGGTACGCCGGAGCCCTGCGGTCACACCCGGGACTCCACTCGGGGAGGCCGGGCCTGGGCAGAAGACCTGCGGTCCGCCCGGGTGCTCCAGCTGCGTGCCCACGCAGCACGTGCGCGCCCCACGCCGCTGCCACCCGCTCATCACCTCCGTGGCCGCCGTTCCCCGCCGTCAGCAACTCCTGGGACACCGAGACCCCAGAGCCATCCTTGGGGGGCGAGGAAGAGGTCGGGCTGGTCTGGGTTTCGCCGTGGACCTCCATGCCGCTTGCTAGGCTTCAGAGCCGGCCACCCAGGCCCGGATGCAGGAAAGAGGCTGGGGCAGGGGCGGGCCAGGATCTCATTGGAGGAGAATTGGCGGTGGGCGGGGAAAGGGGCGGAGCAAGAGCCGTGGAGGCGAGGGCGACACCTGGCTAATCCTCGAGGCCGTTGCTAGTGTGGGAAAAGGCAGGTTGCAACTCTTGAGGCACTGTGATTGGAAGGCTCGTTGATTTCCTTTTTTTTTATTTTTAAGCTAAATAAAATCGGGTGTGTAGAGCGCACCACGGGACTGCCCTCCTCTTCATTCTTAAAAAATTATTTGTAATTGTAAAAGACATTTCACCATCTTAACCATTAAGAGTGCAGTTCAGAAGCGTTAGCTATCAATATATTCAAAGTGCTATGTAACAGATCTTTAGAATAGTTTCATCTTGAAAAACTGAGAAGGGAAAGGGATATAAGGGGACAAATGGTAATGGAAAGATACAATAAAAATAAATTTAAGAAATAAAGAGAAAAAAGAAAGGGAAAAACTGAAACTCTGCATTACTGAGAGATGCCCTCATTGCCCCTTGCCTTCAGCCCTGGCAACAGCCGTTAAATTTCTACTTCAGATACTTCATATAAGTAGAATCAATTTTTGTCACTGACGTATTACACTTAGTATAATGTCCTCAAAATCTATCCATATTATAGCATGTGACAGGATTCCCTTCGTTTTAAGGCTGAAGAATACTCCATTCTATGCACATACTGTATCTTCTTTATCCATGCATCCCTTGATGGACATTTGGGTTGCTTCCTCTTCTGGGCTTTGTAGTTAATGCTGCAATATCAGGAGTGTGCATATGTATCTTTGAGGTCCTGTTTTCAGTTCTTTTGGGTTTATACCCATAGTGTGAATATACATATTCAGTGAATATATAATAATATATAGTATATGGTAATTCTGCTTTATACATAGTAATTATGTATTTAGCATATATAGTAGTTCTGTGTTTCATTTGTTAAGCCCCTCTGTCCTGGTTTCCATCGCAGTTGCATTATCATATATTCCCACAGCAGTACATAAGGGGTCAGTTTCTCCACACCCTCACCAACACTTGTTATTTTCTGTTTTCTTTTCCTGTGTTTATTGGTCATCTGTATATCTACTTTGGAGAAATGTGTATTTGAATTTGTTGCCTATTTTTTAAATCAAGTTGTTTTGTTGGTGTTGAGTTGTAGGAGTTAGTAATTTATATATGCTGTATATTAATGCCTTATCAAATACACAAGGGGGGACCCACCAGAAAAACAGAATTTATTTATTAAAAAATTGTTTATTTCTTCAGTCACCTTCAAAGTATCCTCCACTTGATGCAATATACCTATCGAGAGACTTTTTTTCCATTGCTCAAAACGGTTTTTGAACTTGTCCATTTTGATGCCTTCTTAGCGCTTCTGCTGTTTTTTTTTTTTTTTGGTTCATTTCTCCCACATCTGAAATATGTTTACCTTTGAGGACTTTTTTTCATGTGGGGAAACAAAAAAGTCACTTGGGGCAAGATCAGGCGAGTAGGGAAGGTGGGGCACAGGGGGCAAGCCGTTTTTGGTCAAAAACTGCTGAACACTCAGTGCTGTGTGGGTAGGTGCACCTGTAAATCACCCGTCATAAAAGGACAAACAGTTGAAAGAGTCTTCCAAAACAATTCACTATAGCTGAATGCAGCCTCTCACAACAACGCCAGCTGGTTGGCTCACAGATGTGTTCCTAGAACACTCACCTAGCAAGGGAAGCTTGTACTACAAGGGGCCCACCCTCCGGAAGATAATTCCAGTTTTTGTTGGGACCCCCTTGTATGATGAGCAAACATTGTTTCCCATTCCATAGGTTGCCTTTTTACTGTTGATTGTTTCTGTTCTTCTTCATTCTTTCAAAAGTATTTCTCTACCACCTACAGTAAGCTCAGATTCTTCTGGTGTGGGATTCAAAGCAGAAACAGAAATCCTGCTCCAACATTTTTCTGCTTGTTTCTGCAGAATGGGTAGTCCAAAGCCAGTCAGACCTGGATTAAATCCAGTCCCAGATCACTCACTTAGGAGCTGTGCTTTGGGCAAATCACTCTCTGAGCCAAAAAGAGGCCTGTCCTGTAAAAAACAGGCTCCTCTGTAAAATCAGAATAATCATACTTCACAGGGTTGTCCTGAGGGTGTAAAGGCTGTCCTGAAGAAATGATTAAAATGTATATGAGGAAAATGGTAACTGCATTATTATTGTCATAATAACAATTTCATATTATTCCAATTATTACCAAGTTATAAAACTTAGAGTACAAAGAATTATGGGAGAAATGACCATGGGCACTGAGGAGAAAAACACTGATTAAAACATTTTAAAAGCTACTTTCACTCTTTCTAGTTAAAACCTACTACTTCTGGGGATCCTCCAGGGAAGGTACAAGACTCTTTTTTTTAAAGATTTTATTTATTTATTTTTTAGACAGAGGGGAAGGGAGGGAGAAAGAAAGGGAGAGGAACATCAATGTGTGGTTGCCTCGCCCCGTACTGGGGACCTGGCCTGCAACCCAGGCATGTGCCCTGACTGGGAATTGAACCAGTGACTCTTTGGCTCACAGGCTGGCACTCAATCCACTGAGCCACATCAGCCAGGACTTTTTTTTTCTTTGTAGTGCCAGTAGCTCACTTGGAGTTGGGCACATCGTTAATGATTAATTCATGCCTAACTAGTGAATGAACAGAGAGAAGCTGAGCAAATGAATGTTGTTAATTGTTTCAATAATCAATTGGTCGCCTCAGTAAACCTGGCTTCTAGCCCCTAGAGATGTTCTCAATGTTTTTGTGTGTGAGTTGTTGACTGACTGAGACCAGAAGCATCCCCGAAGTACAGAATTGTACAAAATTAATGGAATGTTTCTGGTTTATGACAATAATTTGGAAATTAAAACATTTATATCTGGCCCAAATAGAGTAAAAGATTCACTGGCAGAATTTAATCTCCTTCCTAGCAAATGGTGTTGTTAACCAGAAAAACAGCTCTATAAAATATGAGGATAAATTTAAACATAGTTTTTCTCATTTTTAACATCTTCAAAGGTAATTGACTGTTTACATTGTATTATGGGGTTTATAACAAATGTACAAGTAAAATACATGATAAGAATAGCACAGAAGATGGGGGTGGCAAATGAAAATATCTGTTGTAAGGATCTTTTATTTTACATGAAGTGTTTTAGTGGGGTTTGAGAGTACACAGAGGTCATTTCAAGATTTATACTGTAAATACTAGAGCAGCTCTGAAAAAAATTTATAAGATGAATAGCTGCTCAGCCAATAGTGGAGATTAAATGGAGCCATAAAATATGTTCAATCAATCCAAAAGAAAACAGAATAAAAGGTAAAGAGAACAAAGAACAGGGGATGATTAGAAAACAAATAACGAGATGGTAGACTTCAGCTATACTCACATAACTAATTAGATTAGATGTAAGTGGGTCTAAGACTTAAAAGGCAAAAGGCAAATATTGTCAGACTGAATGAAACAAGCTTCACTGTGGGGATTATTCCAGGAGGGCTAGAATGGATATTAGTATATTCATGAATATATTAGTACAGTCATAAAAATAATTCATCAATTTAACAGAATCAAAAAGAAAAATCATACAATCATGCTCACAGATATCAAAAAGATATTTGACAAAATTCAACATTCAATAAGATAAAAAATGATACCTATGATGCATAATAAAATGTATATACCTCTGCCTCAAAAGAGCACTGAACTTAATTTGGAATTTCTATAGGTTTTCCTGGTAAAGTCATGAGAGAAAAGAAAAGATTATTTATAGTCTTCACTATAACTGCAGCATTGACTTGGCAGCATTGGCCAAAATTAGATAAGAGGAAACAGTTAGAAACATAAAAATTGAAAAGCATGAAGTAAAACTGTCTCTATGTATGAACGTTATGATCGTATATCTAGGGGGCAATGAGAAAATTGCAACAAAGAAAATTTGGTAAATTAGCAGGAAATAAAATAAATGTACAGTGAGTAATAGCTTTCATACATACAAATAGCATGCAGTTTAAAAATATAATGGAAGAGAAAACCTATTTACAAAGGGTATAATACAAAGTAAAATAAATAGGCAGAAGCTTAACAAGGAATGTGTAAAATATATGTGAAGAAAACCATAAAACATCCTCTTTTTTTGTCCTCACTTGAAGACATGCTTACTGATTTGAGAGAGAGGGAGGGAGGGAGAAACATCACTGTGGCAGAGAAACATTAATCGGTTGCCCCTCATATGTGCCTCTACCGACCGAACCCGCAACCTAGGGATGTGCCCTGACTGGGAATTGAACACACAACCTTTCAGTTTATGGACGATGCTCCAACCAACTGAGCCACATGGGCCAGAGCCCATAACATATTCTTAAAGATAAAAGATAGAGTTGAATAACTGGAAAGACATAATATGTATATCCATGGTCTTGGATAAAAAGACTAAATATGAAAAATATGTCATCCGGGCTGGTCCTGGTGCATACAGGAGGCAACCAATCAATGTTTCTCACTTCCTCTCTCTCTCAAAGCAATGAAAAAAATGTCCTCAGTAAGGATTAAAAAATAATAATAAAGTTTAAAAAAAAGAAAGAAAATATGCCAATCTCCCAAAGTCTCTACAAAAGTTTCACAATCCTAATAAAAATATTGTCAGGTATTTTTTCCCTTTGAGTGACAATTGATTATATAGTTTATATAAAAAGACAAACAAGAGTAGCAAGTATAAACAAAAATCTAAAGATATCTCTTTTTTAAGTGTAAAGAGTTTATTCAGGTAACAATTTGCAAACCAGGAAACAGTCCTCGGTGTGAACTGAGAATACATTCCAAAATGGAGAGGATAGGGTGGGATTTCCCAAGTTGAAAGTTGCAAGGAGCTGGTGATCAAAGAGAGGGGTTGCTAGGGGGAGAAAAAGACCATAAGCATGCATCATTTGCTTTCTGACTGGTGAGGACAACTGCACTTTCAATGGTTGGCTGGCTCAGTGATCAGGCCAGTGGAGTTGTGAGGAGAAACAATGGCTAATATGTGGTTAAGCATTTATGGGGTCCTAGCTTCAGCCCAGGCCTGCACCACAACAAGGCTGTCTTTGATCACGCAGTCATAGTACAGGGAGTATTATTTAACAACAATGCAAAAAGTGCAATTTATCAAACAGTTCAATCAGTCCACGGGGAGAGGGAGGGCCCCTGGCTGTGCAGGCGGTTCTGCAGCTTCAAAGAGCAAAGGTATGTTCTGTAATCAGCTTCAGAGCTCAAGTTGCAAAAATCCAAATATTGGGTCACAAATTATGATGTTAAAGTTCTTATAAGTCCTCACAAGGAATACTTTGGGAAAAAAAAAAAAAAGAGCAATAGTACCCTGGCTGGGTGGTTCAGTGGGTTGGAGCGTCGTCCCAAACACCAAATGGTTGTGGGTTTGATGCCTGGTTGGGCCGCTTATGGGAGGCAACAGATTGATGCCTACTCTCACAACGATGTTTCTCTCTCTCTCTCTCCATCCCTCTTTCTCTAACATTGATAAATATTTTAAAATGTATATCAATCTTTTAAAAATAAAGAGCGATAGTGGGGAAAGGTGAGCAATTCCTTGCAATTGGAGAAAGAAACAATCTCCTGTCTCTTCTGATAAGGGCACTAATCCCGTTGTAAGGGCTCCCGAATCACAACCTAATCACTTCCCCAAGGCCCCATCTGCAAATACCATCACACTGGGAATTGGGGTTTCACTATGTAAATTTGGGGGGTACACAAACATGCAGTCCATAACAGGGTGTCCTGGGTCTTAGTCTCTAGACCTCATTGCTCCTCTCTTCATGCTGTGCGGGAAGAAAAATAATTTCCCTTTTAGCTTTCTAAATTCTTCTGGCTGGTCTAATAGTCAAATTTCATGAGACAGATTAAAAGGAGAAAAATGAACAAATGTACAGACGAGGGTTCCCTAAGTATAGGAGACCTGAGCACAAATCAGGCTGATCACACAATCATAGTACAGGGAGTATTATTTAACAATTCCTGAGGCTCATATACCACCCTGAGCTAAGGAGAAAGAGGGGGTTATGGTTTGGAACGTCAAAGGGAAGGAAGACAATTCACCTGGAGATGGAAACGCAAATCTTTGGTAACCACGCGTTTGCTGGGCCATCGTTAACAAGGGAACGCAGAGGGGCTTGGATCAGAAGGGCCTTGCTAGGTTCCTGCCTGCCCATCACACCCTAGTCCATATTAAACTACAGTTGTCAGTGATAATATCCTCCTTCCTGGAGCAGGTCCTCTATCTAATTTCTTTTAGGCAGTTGGAGGAAGGGTCAAAGGTTCTTCCTGAGTCGTTTGTTTACTGGAAATAACCAGCTTGAAATAATCAGTATCCCCAAAAGGCATATTTTGGGGTGGCAAACTCTACTTCCTTTTAATACTCACATTCTGGGTAACTCATCTCGTGCCAGACTTTAAATACTATTTGCCTAGTGATACAAGGAAAGTTTTCTTTATAACTTGGAAATGGGAAAAAATTTCTAAATTATCATTCAAGATCTAGAAGTAAGGGAAAAGATGGATAAAAATCCAAAATGACGTTTACAAAGTTAGTTTTATCAGCATAAGCAACATTAAAAGGTAGTGCTAATCTTAAAAACAAGACGTCCGACTTATATTAGTGGAAAGAGTTAATATTCATAACATAAGAAGTTTCTAAAACAGAGAAGAAAATGATTGATAAGTCCAGGGAAAAATGGGTTAGAGAAATGGACAATTCACAGAAATAGAAATGATGCTTAAGCATGTACAGGGGGTGGCAAAAGTAGGTTTACAGTTCTTTGTACAGAAAATAGTGCCATAATTAATGAATAATAATACAAGAATAAAATCTGTGTTTCACGTACTCACAACTATAAACCTACTTTTGCCCATCCCATATATAATACTTCCCTCAGGGAAGTACTTGGGGGGCCATAGAAAAGGGGGGTGATAGACCCTCGCCACTCAGTTTTGACATAGCCCGAGTCCTCATTCTGTATGCAAGAAGTCTCTCAAACTCTTGGCTGCCTTACTTCCCCTGCTCAACCTAAGCCTGAAACAATGCTGGAGGTGGGTGCGGCCCTGCGCTGGAAAGAACAGGTTCCCCAGGGCAATCAGGCCTAAGAAAGAATGCATAAAATCCTATGAAACCTACGTTGCTAATACCCTCAATTTAAATAAGGGTCCAAGCCTGAAATGAGTTTGTTTCCCCAAAGTTTTATGGCCCTTTAGCTATCTGACCCTGACTCAAAATAGGCCCTCAAAATTCTTTGAATGTTATCTATTTGATCATGACTACCTGACAATGATTGATGGGCTCAATCTGAGAATGTGGGTCTTTGGAACCGCTGGTTGCTTACTTATTATGATAATGCTCCGTGTACTTTGATGCATTTGCAAATTATTTTCCCAGGGTCGTGTGAGAGACCAGCAAGTAGCAAGCTTTGTGGGATCTATAGTGATCCTAACTAAAAACAGGGTGGGAGATAGGAGACCGTTCTGTGTGGCGTGGACCCAGACAGGACTCAAGCTCACGGAGAGGTTCTCCCGTGGGGAATCAGGCCTGCATTGCACCTAGGCCGCTTTGAGACTTGCTTTTTGTTAAAACTCCCTCACCCTGAATTGAGGCAGCAAACATTTACTGCATATCTTTAAAGTAACTTCCTAAAATCCATGCTAAACCTTCCAAGGACAAGCATAACCAGTTCAACCACTTTTCCCTTCCCATTTGCAAATATCCTTCTTCCGTGATGTGATTAGTGGCATCCTCTCCTTTATTTTCTGTAAAAGGTAACCACCTAAAGTGAACCTCTGTATAGTAAATGAGGACCATCATGTAATGTGCCCAGAAAAGCAATAAAAGCTTGTCAAGGCAAGGGTTGGGGTGCTCTCCTCTTGAGAGAGTGGCAATGCCGTCCCTTTTCTTCCGCAGGACTCGGTAGTCCGTGTGAATTTATCTCATAGCTCATCCACAATGTCTCGGACCCCACAAGACAGGGTCCAAATCACTTCCATATATGTTATAGTTACTATAATGGGCAAGTTCTAATTATAAGAGAACTAAAGTAGTACCTGATTGCTGATGGGGTGTGTTAAAAAGAAACAACAGAGAGAATATATTCAATAATATTATAATACTTATGTATGATGTCAGACACGCACCAGACTTATGGGGTCGATCATGTCCTAAGTTATATAAATGTGTAATCACTATGTTGTACACAGGAAACTAATACAACATTATATATCACCTGTAATTGAAAAATAACAGGATATTTTTAAAAAGAAAAGAAAAAAAAAGGAATAGTCCGAAAATGGAATCACTTTTGCTAAGCCCCTCAAAGACTTGATACCTAACCTAACTGCAATTTCAGTCTCTTCCTGGTTAGGGTTAGGGTTAGGGTTAGGGTTAGGGCTGGAGTGGGAGTGGAATTTTAAACCCATTAGTGTGGAATTTCCTTATCATCACTAGTGAAGTAATCTGCTTGTTAGATCCCCTGCCTTTGAATAAGGGAAGGTGTCTTTGCATGAAATAATCTACTCTTCTAACTTCTTAGTCCCACTCTTTCTGCCTCTAAAAACTTTCCATTTTGTGCAACGTCTCAGAATGCCCCTCTAGTTGCTAGATGGAATGCCGCCTGATTCATGAATCACTCAATAAAGCCAATCTTCAAATTTACTGAGGTGGATTTTGTTCTTTAACAGGTATTACAATGAAAGGTAAAATGCTAAGCTAACCAACTTGAGTCATGGGCCCATTTTTGGACTAGCTGAGACAAGGATAGGGAAATTATCCAAACTGGTTTAAGCCAATGAGGGCCCACCCCTGCAGCTGGAGGCAGGGAAAGAGGAGGTGGTCAATACTGCAGCTGGGGATAGTGATGGGGGGTTCAAATGCTGGAAAAATTTTAGGTTCAGGTAATAAGCTTAGTAATCAATGAATGTAAAAAGCTACTGTTTTCAGGAACTGAAGGTATGACCCACGCTGACTCCAGGAGGCCATAAACCGTTCCACCTTTGTGCCTCAGGAGGACTCAAGCACTCAAGATGGTTATCTGAGCCATTGTGTTCCAGGGGGAGACGCCACCACCCAGGAGACTGACAGAGCCACCGCCCGGGGCAGAGATGGAAGAATGCTGCAGCTTTCTATCTGATTAACTTTCCCCCTGAATTCCAAACCCCTTACCTACACTTTCTTCTCCTTGTAAAAAGGGTCGGTTTAAAATGGAATTTAAGATGGCCTGCTAGGGTACGAACCCACCATCTTCTCAGATCGCCGACCATCTGAATAAAGCGCCTGTAAAAGATTCAATATCCCTGCCTCTGTTTATTGGGCCTGGTAGGTGACAGGCAGAGCCAGCGCTGGCTTTTCCGGTCTCAATGGGAGATGTTCCTGGGGTGGGGGGGTTGGGGGCAGGGAGTGTGTTAACACCATCCAGAAAGCAAAGCTGCTCTGGTGGCGAGAGGGTGCAAGGAAATTTAAAGAGGCGCCCACCATGTTGACTACAGTCAATAATGTTTGGAATTTGTTATTTTAAGGCTTTTCTAAAATGTAATTTTTATTTTTTCAGGCTCATTTTTTTTCCATCTTCTGCATAATAACCAAATTGATCATGCTGGTAACTTCAAATTGCTATTACCTGGCTCCAATGCCCTTAGGAACAATTATCTACTTAATTTAATTACCCAATTTTGCAAATCAAAACTATTTTACCACTAGAGACACATACTTAATGCTGAAAAGTATGGTATAATCACATTGCAAATAATATATTGTGCTTTGCCTCTTAATTAACTTTGTTTAATCCTATGGATAAAGTCAAATGTTTGTGTCAAAAATAAAATGCTTTTCCCCCCTCTAGCAACGTACAATTTTCACTCGGAGGATTGAGGGAGTGGATTTTATTTCTATTAGACTTGTATGCTGAAGAGTAGCCACCTTAAACTGGAGTTACTTTGATTTTTCTGCCTTATCTGCTGAAAAGTTTCAATTAGATTTTTAATTTTAATTTTAAAATTTTAGTTGACATTATTTTGTATTAGTTTTGAAACCAGAAAAGACACCGGAGCTCAGGCTGCCTGTCACTACCAAGCCCAATAAGCAGAGACAGGGACTGGATCATTATGGGTGCTTTATTCAGATGGCCAGCAATCTGAGAAGATGGTGGGTTCATACCTTAACAGACCATCTTGTCTTTTCTTTCTACGCCAAGGTTTTTACAGCAGGGAATAAACAAGGTGTGGTGTCTTGAAATTCCGGGAAATGTTAATTGGATTAACAAAACGACTGGAGCTTTCTCTTCCTGGGGGTGGTCTTAAGCTGTGCCCCAGGGAGTGGTCATCTCACCAGGGAGCACAATGGCTCAATTATCATCTTGAATTGCTGGCAGTCCTTCTGAGGCACAAAGCTGGAACTGCTTATGGTCTCCTGGAGTCAGGGTGGGTCATACCTTCAGTTCCTGGAACAAAAGCTTTTATATGCATTGATTACTAAACTTCTTAGCTATTACTTAGACTAAAATTTTCCAACTCTTAAGTCCCCTATCAGTTTCAGGTTTACAGCATGGTGATTACGTTACCAGACAGGGGCCTGGCCCTGAGTGGGTCTGCCTAGGCCCAGCTGTAGCACGTGGGTTCTGGACTTCATGTAGGAAAGATTTTACAACACCAGTGAGAGGGGACTTAAGAGTTGGAAATTTTCAGTTTAAGGTAAATAGTTATAAGACTAGCAAGTAATGTATGTTAAATGTTAAAGCTTTTGTTTCAGAAACTACAGATAAGGCCCACCCTGGCTCCTGGGAAAACAGCTGACCTCTTGGGGCACTGCTGAAGATTATGGCCTTGGGACAAGGGGAGGTGTCCAAGCCACTGTGTTTCAGGGAGTGGTAAACGACCACCTGCCCCTGGGAACAGCTAATGCCCAGGAACAGCTAATGTTGCAGTTTCTTCCACCTTACCCCCCCGCCCCTGTAAATTTCAAAACCCTCACCACACCTTGTTTATTCCCTGCTGTAAAAAACTTGGCCTCCAAAGAAAAGGAAAGATGGTCTGTTAGGGTATGAACCCACCATCTTCTCCGATCGCTGGCCATCTGAATAAAGTGCCCGTAAACATTCAATCGCTGTCATTGCTTATTTGGTTTGGTAGTGACAGGCAGTCCGATCGCCGGTGTCTTTTCTGGTTTCATGAGTCCGGGTGACTATGAGGATCCATTTATTAAAGCGGGGACAGTGAAACGAGGAAGGGCTCGGCATAGAGGAACCACAGGAGAGCTGAGGCTGGACTGCCTGAGCTCACTGAGAGGTCAAGGGAAAGGGGGCTTTCGGGACAGGCTCAGGCAGTTAGCCTGGGACACGCTGCCAGCTGCCCATTGCAGTAAGTTTCAGAGACATAAGTTTCAGAGGCCGGTACATGTGAAGAAAGTTGTGGGGGGTAGGGAGTGGGTGAAGAAAGGAAAGGGAGTGCCACTGGTTTTTTTGATGATAGCCTTCCTGACCAGTGTGAGGTGATAGCTCATTTCGGTTTTAATTTGCATTTCTTTGATGATTGATGATATTGAGCATCTTCCCATATGTTTTTTGGCCATCCAGTTGTCCTTTTTGGAAAAATATTTATTCAGGTCCTCTGCCCATTTTTTTACATTGATTTTTTTGGGGGTGTTAAGGTGTATGACTTTGTTATAAATTTTGGAAATTATCCCCTTAACACATGTATCATTGGTGAAAACCTTTTTCCATTCGGTAAGCTGTCTTTTTGTTTTGTTAATGATTTCCTTCACTGTGCAGAAAATGTTTAGTTTGATGTGGTCCCATGTGTTTATTTTTTCTGTTGTTTCCCTGGCCTAGAAAGGTATATCAGGAAAAAAAATGTTTCTAAGAGCTATGTCAAAGAGTTTACTGCCTATGTTTTCTTCTAGAAGTTTTATGGCTAAAGGTCTTACATTTGTCTTTAATCCATTTTGAGTCTATTCTTCTATGTGGTGTAAGAAGGTGATCTAGTTTCATTTTTTGCATGTATCTATCTCATTTCCCCAGCACCATTTATTGAAGAGGCTCTTTTCACCCCATTGTATATCTTGTCTCCTTTGTCATAGAGTAATGGGTCCTATAGGCGTGAGTTTATTTCTGGGCTCTCTAGCCTCTTCCATTGATCTACGTGTTTGGTTTTATGCTTGTACCATGCTGTTTTGATTACTGTAGACTCGTAGTATAGTTTGATATCAAGTAGCATGATACCTCCAACTTTGTTCTTCTTTCTCAAGAAATCCTGTGACTAGTCAGGTTTTTTTGTGGTTCCAAATACATTTTTTTAATTATTTCTTTTAGTTTTGTGAAAAAAATGCCATTCATATTTTGCTAAGGATTGCAGTGAATCTATCCATTGCTTTGGTAGTATGAACATTTTATCGATGTCAATTCTTCCCTTCTATGAGCATGATACATGCTCCCATTTATTTGTATCTTCAATATCTTTCTTCAATGTCTTATCATTTTCCAAGCACAGCTCTTTTGCCTACTTGGTTAAATTTATTCCTAGGTATTTTTTATGATGCACTTGTAAAATGAGATTTTTAAATTTCTCTTTCTGATAGTTTGTTATTGGTGTATAAAATTGTAACCAATGTTTAAATATTAATTTTTTATCCTGCCACTTTACTGAATTCATTTATCAGTTTTAATAGTTTTCTGGTGGAATCTTTATGGTCCTCTATACATAGTACCATGTCATCTGCAAATAATGACAGTTTTAGTTTTTCCTTTCTGATTTGGATGCTTTTTATTTCTTTTTCTTTTGGAGTGCTGTAGCTAGAACTTCCAATACTATGTTGAACAAAAGTGGTGAAAGTGGACATCCTTATTTTATTCCTGATCTTAAGGCAAATGTTTTTACCTTTTCCCCTTGAGTATGATGTTAACTGTGGGTTTGTCATATGTAAACTTTATCACGTTTAGGTATGGTCCCTCTATTCCCACTTTGATGAGAGTTCTTATCATAAATGGATGTTGGATTTTGTCAAGTGTTTTTTTCTGAATCAATTGATATGATCATATCTTTCATTTTATTTACATGGTGTATCATGTTAATTGATTTGTGAATATTGTACCATCCTTGCATCCCAGGAATAAATCACACTTGTGCATGGTGTATGGTCTCTTTAATGTATTGCTGAATTTGGCTTGCTAATATTTTGAAAAGAATATTTGCATCTATGTTTATCAGAGAAATTGGCCTTGATTTTCCTTTTCCTTTTTTTCTTTTTTATTTTTTGTGGTGTTTTTGTCTGGTTTTGGAACCAGGGTAATTATGACCTCGTAAAACAAGCTTGGGAGCATTACCTCCTCTTGAAATTTTTGGAATAGTTTGAGAAGAATAGGTGTTAACTCTTCTTTGAATGTTGGTAAAATGCACGTGTGAAGCCATCCAGTCTAGGACTTCTGCTTGTCGGAAGTTTTTTGATTCCTGATTTGGTTTCATTGGTAATAATTGGTCTGTTCAGATTTTTTGCTTCTTTTTGATTCAGTCTTGGTAGAATGTATGATTCTAGGAATTTACCCATTTCTTTTAGATTTGCCAATTTGTTGGCATGTAACTGGTCATAGTATTTTCTGACAACCCTTTATTTTCCTGTGCTGTCAGTTGTCGCTTCTCTTTCACTTCTGATTTTATGCATTTGGATTCTCTCTTCTTCTTGATGAGTCTGGTTAAAGTTTTATTAATTTTGTTTATCTTTTAAAGAATCAGCTCTTAGTTTCATTGATCTTTTGTATTGTTATTTAGACGCTTTCATTTATTTCTGCTTTAATTCTTCTTATTTTCTTCCTTTTACTTTGCACTTTGTTATTCTTTTTCAACTTTGTGTTTTTGAGAGTTTGCTTGTTTCTTGAGGTACACCTAATAGTTACAGATTTCCCTCTTAGGACTATTTTGCTGTGTGCCATGGATTTTAATTCGATGTGTTTTCATTTTCATTTGTCTGAAGGAAGATATCTTTTTATTTTGTCCTTGATCTCATCGTTAACCCATTCATTGTTTAGTGCCGTGTTATTTAGCCTCCATGTGTTTGCCTGTTTTTCAGGGTTTTTTCTCTTAAATGATTTTTAGTTTTCATACCGTTGTGGTTAGAGAAGATGCTTGGTATGATTTCAAAACCTGAAATTAATTGATATTTATTTTGTAGCCTAACATGTTCTATCCTGGAAAATACTCCATGTGCACTTGAAAAGATGTATGTTCTGCTGCTTTGGGGTGAAATGCTCTGAAAAGATCAGTTAAAGCTGTCTGGTCTGAAGTGTCATTTAAAGTTGCTGTTTCCTTTTTGGTTTTCTGTCTTGAAGACCTATTCACGGAAGTCAATGAGGTGGTAAGTCCCCCACTGTGAGTGTCTTACTCCTAATCTCTCCCTTTATGTCCATCAGTACCTGTTTTAGGTATTAGGTGCTCCTGAATGGTACATAAATGTTTACAAGGGCTATTTCCTCTTGTTGGATTCACCCCTTCATCTTTATGAAATGTCCTGTCTCTTATTATAGTCTTTGTGTGTAAAGTATTTTGTCCGATAGTAAGTATTGCTGCCTCAGCTCTACTTTATCCCTTTACTTTCAGGTTGTGTGTGTCTGAACTGGGTCTCTTGTGGGGAGCATATATATAGGTTTTGTTTTCTTATCCATTTCCCTACCCTATGTTTTTTGATTGCAGCATTTAATCCATTTACATTTAAAGTGATTATTGATAGGTACATAGTTATTGCCATTTTATTATTCACATTTATGTTCCTTTGGGCTTGCTGCTTCTGGAGCTAATTGGGTGGTGCTCTGCTGTAGTCTGAAGCCAGCCCCCAGGTGTGCTAGTTCTGGGGCCTCTTGGGCGGACCCCCAGTGCAGGTCTGAGTCAGCTGCTGCCTGTGACCATCCTGAGGCTACCTGGTAGGAACTACAAACCAATCCGTGGTCGGTAGCTCCCTGTGCTGGACCTGGAGTCATGTGAGAGAGGCCATGCTGTACACCAATGACAGCTTCCTCGTACAAGTGTCAGACCTGGGGCAGTTCAGTTAAATGCACAGTGCACCCCGAGGCTTGCTGCTGTCTGCCAGCTGCCCTTAGTGCTCAGCCACTGAAAGAGCCTCGGGCCGTATGCCAGTTTGATGAGGCAGGTCTCAGGGAGTCACCAGGGCGGGTGAATGGTGTTCACCAGGTTCATGCAAATTCAGATTTGGCACCAGGGCTGACCTGGGTCTATTCAGCAAAAGGTACAGGGCACACGGGCCAGCAACTGCCTGTCTGGGGCATGCGGATATTTGAGTTTTTTATGAAAGGCTGAAGATCAGACTAAATCCGACTACCTGGTACCAAAATAGCCTCTGGTGGTGTGTGATTTGGTTATGGTGGAGTCTCAGGGAGTCGTAATGTAACAGTTGGGATTCTTTTGATGTTATTTCTGTAAGTGTTGACTTTAATATGTAGCTTATAGATAAACTGCACATTTGTATAAGAACCCCAGGAACTAACTTCAAAAGGTAGAGACTCTGACCTTCAGGCAACTCAGCTCTGCGAGATTTGCTGACCTTTAACTCAGGATGACATCAAGTCAGGATGACGTGAAGCCAGGATGACTAAACCAGGATGATGCGCAACGATCAGTGAACCATAACTTGCCTTGTCAGAATGGACTGTGCTGATCTGCATGTTGAAAACTTTTCAACCCCCTCCCCCTCGATCCCTTTGTTCTGCTTCCCCTCTCTCTCCTCCTGAAAACCTCTGCCTGCACTGACAGGGGGAGATGGGCTTTGAGATAAGAGTCCCCTATCTTCCAGGTGGCTGGCACCCGAATAAACCACTTCCCTTGGAGATCAGCACCTGTCTCTCCAGTATTGGCTTTCGAAGTGGCAGGCAGCCAGACCTGACTTCCTTTTTCAATAAGGGTGGAGCAAGTGGAGTTCACCAGGCTAATGCAGATCCAGATTTGGTTGTGCAGGGGAGGGCTCCACACAGGGGCAATGGCAGCTGTCCCTCCAGCCCTTGCCCTGGAGCCACACAACTCAGTCTCCCTGTATGTCTCTGGCACCACCTGAGCCACTGTCCCTCTGCCTAAGCCCAGGTTAGTTGCCCATGAGTGAACCTGCATACTGGCCCTTTAAAAGCAGCTTGGGTTTCCAGCAGCCTTCCCTCTTACCTGGATGGATGGAATCCCCACTGATTTTCACAGCCAGATGTTGTGGGGGTTCCTCTTCCTGGCATTGAGGCTCTGGACTATTGGAGCTCTGTGTAGAGCTGGGACCCCTTGCTTCTCCGGGGATCTCTACAACTGAGATATCCCTCCCAATAGTCCACAGGTGTGGGGCCGGCCTGTTTCAGGTCTCCACCCCTCCCACCTGTCTCCACACGTCTTCTTTATATCCTCAGTTATAGGACTTCTGGTCAGCTAGTCTTCAGAGGTTTCTCTGAGTCGATTGTCCTATAATGTAGTGTAATTTCGAAGACATCATGGGAGGAGGTGCACACAGCATTTACCTGCTCTGCCATCTCGACCCAGATCCTGCAAAGTCACTGTAGCTTATTCCTGGACATGCTACCTTCAAATTACTTTTTTAAGGGTTGAATTTTGTATATAGTGCAAGGCACCATTTCTTCCTCAAAGCTCCATCTCTCTCGTGGCACAAATAAGATCTGTGTTAAACTCTGCTGAATATCAATGAATCTAAGTAACATCATAGTATTTTAATAAAGGGTGAAAATGGGCATGAAGGTGGAGTGGAGAGCCATTTTTTAATATAATTCATTGGTTTTTGGTCAAAAGTACTTTTTTCATTTTAATAACTTTTGGTTGTTTTTATACCTTATTCTTTCTTCTCCTGAGTCATATCTCCAGGATCTTGGAAACACATGGTGGATTTCGCTCTAGTAAGAGCAGGATCTTGCTCTAGAAAAGTGTCTAGGGCTAGGTTGCCAGCATCCCCTTGAAAGTATTTAGATGTATAACTAATAAGTGTTCTAAGGATACTGTTTTTTTCTTTTATTCTTCCCTTGAGAACATGTTCATTGATTGACTTTAGAGAGAGAGGAAGTGGGGAGAAAGAGAGAGAGAGAGAGAAACATTGATGTGAGAGAAGAACAGTGATGGGCCGCCTCCCATGTGCTCCCCTACCAGGGCTCAGACCTGCAGCCTTGGTATGTGCCCTGACTGGGACTCAAACCCACAGCCTTTTGGTTCATGAGATGATGCTCTGACTGAGTCACCTGGCCAGGGCCTAAGGATACTGTTTTATACAATGATGGGTGCACAACTTGATAGAAACATTCAGAAGAAGGACTACGTACAAGAGTGAAATCATGGGAGAGGACTGGAAGAAAACACCTTTTTTTGTTACATTAGTAAATTGGGTGCAGTTTGTACTGTTCCCTTTTTCTCATCCTACCTATTTTATCCATTTCATATTAAGACATTTTGCAAGTTTACACATTCTGATTACATTCTCTTACAGAGCCCCCAAATTACTATTCGGGGGAGAGAGGTCTCTTACTTTAAAATGAATGCTTTCATTTTCACAAAAGCTGTCTTCCTTTGAAGCCACCAAAATAGACCACCTATACATTGGCTGTAAGTTCCTGATTTCTTTAGCCAAGAACACGGAACAGATCAGAAGAGAGGTGGTCGCATAGAAGAGAAGCAGAACCAGCATATCTGGGCATGGCCTTTCCTTCTGCAGTGGGGACAGTACTGCTGAAGTAGCTTCCCGTGCCCCTGCTCCCCAAACGCAACTTTTTGTCATGTTTTATTTTGATAAAGTTTTAGAGTTATAAGGTAGTAACAGTAGCATACTCTTGAATACCTTTTACCCAGCTTCAAAAATGAATACATTTTGCTTTAGCACACTTTTTTTCTCTCTCTCCCCAACAACGCTGTACGTACAATCTTTTTAAATTTTCTGAATAATTCAACAGCACATTGTGGACTTCATGTCTGTTTACCCCTAAATAGTTCAATGGACAAATCCTAAGTATAAGGCTATTTTCGTATGTAAAATGAACACAATCAGAAAATATAACAAGAACATTGTACTATTATGTAATCCACTGTTGTGTTCAAATTTTGATTGCCTCGATAATGTCCTTTATAACTTTGATTCCTTTAACGAGTCCAGGATCCAACATGAGATCATGCACGGCACCCAGCCTTCTCTAAATATTGCAAATCAAGGGTGTTTTGTTTGCTTCTTTTTTGTTTCATTTCTTCCCCAGAGAGTCAGTTCAGCAATGCACCGCTGGAAATCTGACTTCCATTATCCTCAGTATATTTGTCCAGTAAACTTAGGGTGCCTAGCAAGAGAATTAAGGTTGTTAATCAGCTGACTTGAAAATAGGGAGAGTATCCTGGATCATATGGGTGGGTGTGCTATACTCACAAGAGTTTTTTTTTTTTAAAGATTTTATTTATTTATCTTCAGAGGGGAAGGGAAGGAGAGAGGGAGAGAAATATCAATGTATGGTTGCTTCCTGTGCATCCCCTGCTGGGAACTGGCCTGCAACCCAGGCATGTGCCCTGACTGGGAATCGAAGTGTGATCTCTTGGTTCACAGGCCCGTGCTTAATCCACTAAGCTACACCAGCCAGGGCTCACAGGAGTTCTTATAAAGTGGAAGAATGAAGTGGAAGAAGAGGGTCAAAGAGATGGGAAGATGGGTGGAGGGTCAGAAATGCTACATGGCTGTCTTTGAAGTTAGTGGAAGGAGGCCATAAGCCGAGGTACATGGTTGGCCTCTAGAAGCTAGAAAAGGATTCTCCCCTATGTTCCCAGAAAAAGACTAACCCTATTGCCACCTTAATCTTAGTTCAGGGAGATTTGAATTGGACTTCTACAGAATTTTAAGATAAAAATTTTGTTTTAAGCCACTAAGGAGTGGTGTCCTGTACTGGAGGACAGTATTCTCCCAGACAGAAAGATGGTCAGAGGCCATTGTCCCTTTTCTGAGCCTTCCCCCAACAGAGCCACAGAGCTGGTGCCGTAACTGAAACTCTATCAACCTGGCTAACACTGTTTTCCTCACCCTAGAGATCCCCTGAGATTCTTACCCACCCAATTTATGGGCCCACCCAAACCATTTACTGTGACTTCTCCATATGAATAGCTGATCTTGGTTCATGCTTCACATCTTCCTAAATCATATCAAACGAGCAACAGCTGGCCTCAGTGAGCCCCCAGCCCCCAAACCTCTTGCTAAGTGGCCCCAAGCCTGGCACTAGCATCAGGCAGCCTAGATTCACAGCTTGGCTTCACCTGTGAATCTCCAAGGCCAGCACTAGTAGCAGCCATCTCAGACAGCTTTATAGCTCATGCAGGGTGGCTCCAGGCAGAACACAGGTGGGGGATGACCTTGGCCTGCCCCCTCCCGGGAAACCCCATCACCTGCACACCCAGTGGATAGCTACAGACCACACTGGAGCACAACCACCCTGTCCCCTCAGAGCTGATCCTCCACAGAGGGTGAAGGTTGGTGGTCAGGGGTTACAGCCAGTCCTTGCAGCTGACTGGCCTAGGTAGATACCTCCGACTGACCTGCCAACAGCAATCAAGGCTCAACTACAAGAGGTGGGGGTACTCAGCCCACACAAAGGACACACCTCCAGCACCCACCTTGGGTGGAAGGGAGACTGTGCCACTGGACCCTACAGGACACCTACTATATTAGGCCACTCTACCAAGTCAGAAAGTCATAGCAGCTCTACCTGATACTTAGAAACAAACACAGGGAGGCTGCCAATATGAGGAGACAAAGAAACATGGCCCAAATGAAAGAACAGAACAAAACTCCAGAAAAAGAACTAAACAAAATGGAGATAAGCAATTTATCAGATGCAGGGTTCAAAACACTGCTTATAAGAAAGCTCAAGGAACTCAGTGAGGACCTCAACAGCATAAAAAAGATCCAGTCAGAAACGAACAATACACTAATTGAAATAATAATTTATAGGGAAACAAGAGTAGAGTGGATGGAGCTGAGAATCAAATCAACGATTTGGAACATAAGGAAGCAAAAAAACAATGAATCAGAACAACAATAAGAAAAAAGAATCAGAAAAAAGAAAGGATAGTGTAAGCAGCCTCTGGGAAAACTTCAAGTATTCTAACATTCGCATCACTGGGGTGCCACAAGGAGAAGAGAAAGGGCAAGAAATTGAAAATCTATTTGAAAAAAATGATGAAAGAAAACTTCCCCAACTTGGTGAAGGAAATAGAAATACAAGTCTGGGAAGCACAGAGAGCCCCCAACAAGATGGATGCAGAGAGGCTCACTCCAAGACACATCATAATTAAAATGCCAAAGGTTGGAGATAAAGAGAAACTTAAAAGTAGCAAGAAAAAAGCAGTTAGTTACCTACTGGGGAGTTCCCATAAAATTGACAGCTGACTTCTCAAAAGAAACTTTGCAGGCTAGAAGAAATTGGCAAGAAATATTCAAAGTCATAAAAAGCAAGGACCTACAGCCAAGATTGCTCTACCCAGCAAAGATATCATTTAGAATCAAAGGGCAGAAAAAGAACTCCCCAGACAAGAAAAAACTGAAGGAGGTCGTCTTCACCAAACCATTATTATATGAAATGTTAAAGGGACTTATTTAAGAAAAAGAAGAAGATCAAAACTATGAACAATGAAATAGCAATAAATACATATCTATCAACAATTGAATCTAAAAAACAGACTAAGCAAACAAGAAGATCAGGGGCAGAACCATGGATATGGAGAGGGTTTCGATGGTTGCCAGATGAGGGGGGTGGGGGCTGTGTGAAAAGGCGAGGGGATTAAGAAGTACAGATAGGTAGTTACAGAATAGCTATGGGGATGTAGAGTACAGTATAGGAAACGGAGTAGCGCTAGGTGGAGGACAACTATAATAGCATAATTAATAAAATCTAATTTTTAAAAATGCCCATAACAGCACCACTAAAAGTAAAGGAAGGTCAATTAAAATGTATTTGTTCATTCATTTCAGTGTTAAAATTATTGATACCCACTCAGGGCTAATAACATTGTGCTAGACTGAGATATAAAGACCCTGCTGACGACCTCTTAGGGATGTGGACTGAAAAGTGCATCTCTAGGCTATAGTATTTTTTAAAAAAATTATTAAAGTATAGTTGGCATACAACATAATTAGTCTCATGTGTACAACCTAGTGATTCGACATTTATATGCTTTATGATGTGATCAGCACACTAAGTCTAATAACCATCTGTCACCATGCAGTTATTACCATATTATTGACTATGCTCCCGGAGCGGCACACTACAATTCCGTGGCTTATTTTTATAACTGGAAGTTTGTACCTCATGCACCTTTTTCACCCTCTCCTCCCTCTCCCTATGTGGCATGTTTAAGCTCTGTGATCATGCCCTTTACTGGCTGTTGTGGGAGCCAAGAGGAAGTACCTGGGAAGGTTTGTGGGAGAATGGAGTGTCCCAATTCATGAGAACAGCATGCCCCAAAGTCCAGAGGCAGGGACTCTGGTCATGGTTGAGAACCGACAAAGACCTGATGGGTAATCAAGGATGGCCGACCTCTGCTTCTGAAATACACAGTATAAAGACACTAGGCATGGGGAACCCTTGAAAAGTATTTGTGGAGGAAAACCCTTAATAGGGACCAATCGACACACAAACATTGAAATTCTTTCAATTCCTCAAAATCCCACCCTCGAACCCTCAGCACAAGTAGTTCCCTCTACCTGAAATGCTCTCTCTTTCCTTTTCTACATCCCCTCCTAAAATTTATCTTAGCTTGGCTACTGATTCTTTAGATTTCAGCCTACTCTCCTTCCTTTTCTACATCCCCTCCTAAAATTTATCTTAGCTTGGCCACTGATTCTTTAGATTTCAGCCTAACATCACTTCCTCTTGAAGTCGTCCCTGAGCCCTGCCTGTCTCTTCTCCCCGCAAAACTTTAGTAGATGCTTCTACTTTGTACAACCACAGCCCCTCAGACTGGGCCCACCATAGCTCTAGATGTTGTAAGTGTTTATGGGGTTGTCTGTCTTTCCCGACGGACAATGTGGCGGTAATCTCAGCAGGGTTATTATCCCCATATTACAGCTCTGGGTTCCGAGGCACACGGTAGAGTAATGCCTCAATTCCTCACTTATCAAAGAGGAATAACAACACTACTTAACCTTAGCACATTGGTGTGAGCACTGAATGAGTTCACACAGACAGGGGTTGGCACGGTAAACTCGCACTGGGTGATCTCATACCCATCACTGACTTTCTTCTCTATTGCTTCCCATTTCGGCGAATGGTAATGCCATTCTTCCAATTGCCTGAGCCAAAGCTTTGGAGGCATCCTTAACGCCTCTCTTTCTCTCACACCTTTCGTTCAATCCATTAGCACATCCTGCCTGTCAGCTCTGCTCTCAGACAAAAACACTCAGAGTTCCGCCACTTCCTCTGCCACCACCCTGGTCTGGGCCACTCTCCCTCTCACCTGGATTATTGTGAAAGCCTCCTCAGGGGTCTTCCGGCCCGCCTTGCCCATTGAAGCCTAAGTCAGAGAGGGCCATTCCTCTGCTCGGATCTTTCGGTGGTTCCCGCCTCGCTCAGACTGAGAGCCCCAGGCCGTCCAGTGGCCTACACGCCTCATGACCTGCCTCCAGCTGCTTCCCTCACTGCATCTGCTGCCACTGCCCCTTCGGATCGTTTCACTCCGGCCACACAGCAAGCCTTTGCTGTCTCTTGGACACAACATACACTCTCCTGCCTCGGGACCTTTGTGCTTGCTGTGCCGGCTCCTGAGAGCTTGGCTGCTCCCTCACTCCTGTCAACGGAAGAAATTTTTACACAAAATTTATTTGAGCCAAACAGAGGATACACCTGGAGGCAAGATCTCAACAGACTGAGCTAAACATTTCAGAAGGTAACACTTTGCAGTTTCTTTAATGCATTTGAGATTGAGGAAGGAATTTAAGGAAGGGTACTTGAAGGTGGGAAGAAGGTAGGATGGGGTTACAGGATAGTTAAGATTATGTGCTCTCTTGGAGGGGATCATTTCGAAGGTGTGTTAACTTAGATGCACAAAAACAATGGACCAAGCATGCTTAAGGAAAAGATAAACCTTTTACTAGAAAGTTATACGCCTGGGGTGTGATTACTCAGCATGACCTGCCCCATTAGGAATTTATGATTAGATCACCCTGTGAGGTTACTTTTCACTGAATCCCTCTTTTCATCCACACTGTTTTCTTCTCAGACCAGCCAGACGTCCTGGGTCACTCTATACAAAACAACTTACAGGCCCCTCCCCCACCCTGCCCCCAAATTCGCCAAACGTCTCTTATTTTCATAAGCAGTTATCATCCTATGGGATATACATGTATGTATATTTATACTGTTAACCGCCCCTCCCAAAAAAAAGGCAAAAGTGAGAGGTAACAGCGTTTATTTGAGATCCAAAGAAGAACTATTCCAGAAGCACTGGTTCAGACAGAAACCCAAATTGTGGTCCGATTAGAAGACAAAGGCGAGGGGTGTTTATGAAAAAGGGAACGGGAATAATTAATTCCCTGAATAGAAGGGAGAAATTTCTAGAGTTTCAGAGAAACTCACATAGTGATGTGTATTTCCAAGAATGTCTTTAATTTTTCGGTCCTAGTCACAATACACAGTTGACTGGAATACAATGCTACATTAGGCCAACTCCAGAGGTTTGTTTGCTCAGTTTTAAAATTGCAAAGTTTTGAGGATTAAGACCTGCAAAGCAATTTCTCTGGGATGGCAGTGACTCCATTTTAAAGTGGCTACATTTACATTATTTTTCACAAGCTCATGCTAAACAGCTGGGAGTCACTTCTCTCCCTCACGTGTAGTCAAAGCCCAAGTCCTTACAGTTCACCCCTGATCTATTTCTTCAGTCCACCATCTTCTCCCAATCTCTGCTGCCCGCAAACTGGTCTTCACACAGCCTCAGTTGCTTCCTTCTTATTCATTCCCCACACTGCAGCCAGAAGGGTCTTCCACAATACAAATACAGATCTGAACATGTCCAGATGGACCCTCTCCAACTTTTCAATGGCTTCTTTTCGCCTTTAGGATTAAGTCCAAAGCCCATGGCATTGCCCCCCAGGCTCCGGCCCACCTCTCCTGCAGAACTGTTCATCTCACTCCAGTGGCCTGGGCCTCTCTCCCCATCCACGCCCCCCACCCACACAGGCCTGAACTGGCAGAAAACACCTTCTACCAAAGGGCCTTCAAACCTGCAATTTCAGCCTCTCCGAGTGTATTCCCCACCCCTCCTTTTTGTCGCCTGTCCTACTCCTTTTCAAGGCTCAGATTTAAGTCACTTTTTTCCCCCAAGCTCAGATTAAATGTCACTTCCTCTTTCTCTCCCTGTCCGGCGGACAGTCCCTTTGTTACACACACTCATAATTCCTAGGCTTTTGTCTAGCCATCATCTCAACAGTGATTAATGCATATCCTCCATTCTAAGTCACTGGCTCTGCATTTTAAGTTGCCAGTGGTCAGGCGGAAGATGAACGATGTTGCCTCTACCTGTAGTACCCGATTTTCCAGAAGGGGATATCTTTCTATCCACTTCCACCTTGAGCTAGAATCTAATTTAAATTTGGATTCCAACTTGAAGCTTAAAATACCTAACCAAAAAATACACATTATATTGTTGCATACAGAATGAAGAGCACTGCCTAAGCAGAAGGTCACCCACCACGTGTCAACTGATGAAATTTAGGACAGTGGGAACCATCCGCTCTCTGAGAAAAAATGGCGCTACAGTTTGCAAAACCTGGAGACGGCGGTCTCTTCTGTGTGCTCTTAGTGCAGAAATCTTGAAACACTGCAAGACCCAGTGGAAGAACACTTTGTCTGATTGGAGTTTCACTTCTGGCAAAATTTCAAGAGCAGCTAATTACTTTCGAGTGACATGTAATTAAAAACCATTAAGAACACAACCACTGGAAATACAGTCAAAACACCGTTTTTCCATATTCCTTACAATGACACTTTCACTTCTCATTGTGTTTCAGGGTGAGGAACAACCACATGGGCCATTTTAAAACGCCTGACTGCAGACGGCCCAGATGTACAGCAGGACTTTTTTTTTACCCTGGAGCTGAAGGTCAAAAAGCAGTTTGATTGAAAAGCAGAAGAGAAAAAAACTGGATAACGGTATGCTCTGGTGTCCTTTAGCCCCTGGAAAGCTGCTACTAAATCACTGGTGTGAAAATAGGTTGGTGGAAGCTTTAATCGGAGGAAAAGAATGTCTTTAGCTGTGTAATCTTTACAATGACAGTCTCTGCCTTAGAATCGATACCCGAAGACTGATGCCGTTGTTTTGTTCAGTGGAATATCCCGCGGGGGCGAAGCGCATTACGTGAGTCATAGACAAAGGTGCTCAATAAATAGCTGTTAAATAAAATACATGTGTTCTTGGTTTTACATTGCAAACTTTGGCTCATTTTTACCTAGACTTAAAAACAAGTGTGGGCCAACTTGAAAAGTCTGGCGTCCCAGCCACCTCCACAGCGCCCGTGCACTTTGCTTGTACACCTCTTCCGCATTGGGAGGGTGTTGGGAGGTGCCCTGAATATTGTCCTCTTAGTGGTCCATCCCTTCTTTCCCGGGTCAGGGCTGCTCTGCCTGAAAGCGTACGTTGGTTCTAATCCCAGTCTTCGAGAAGGAAAAAAGAACCCAGCTAACCCTTGGACTGAGAACATAAACCATGAGTCATAGATTCGGGGCTCCGCACCGAGAAGCACTCGGTGATGTGGCTGTGTGTGGGTCGGTGGGGATGGAGAGGGCAGCCAAGAAGAAGCCACAGCCCTTCTCTAGGAGTCTCTTCTCCATCCGGTCCCCAGTCTGCGTCTTTCACGGGGCGGCAAAGTGTCGCCCGCTCCAGGTCGCCGCCCCTGCGGCCACATCACCAGGATCTGGCTTCCCCCCCTCCACTCCGCCCCCACCTCCGGACACCACCCCCGCCCCCGCCCCAGCCCCGGGCGGCGCGCTTGCGCCTGCGCTGGGCCACCGCGCGAGGGCGGAGCGGCCGGCCGGGAGCGAGCGGGCCGCGGGCGCCAGCTCCGAGGCTGTCAGCGCGGGGCCGCGGGGCGCGAGGAGGCGCGCGAGCTGGGAGGAGGCGCGGGCCCAGGGCAGCCGCAGACGCCGCCGCGGGGGCACTAGGTGAATGCCCCCATCCATTCCCCGCCCCAGGTGCCTCGATCGGGTCTTAGGAGTCGGGGTCCCCTCTCCACCCCGGTCGCCGCTGCGCTCCTTGGCAGGTGGTAATAGAGGGGAAGTCTCGGCTTTGGCCGCGGCGCTGGGTTCGGGGTCATCCCGGGTACCCGAGGGAGGTGGGGAGGGACCCCGGCTCAGGACCCTGGAGTCGGGGGGCGGGAGAGCTGGGGGAGCGGGGAGCCGCCGCGCGGCGGGGTCTGCCTGAGCCGCAGTGTCCCCTCCCGGCCGGCGGGCAGCGCAACGCCGGAGTCCGGCCCGCCGCGCCTGCCCAACCTCGGGCGGGAGGGCAGCGCACCCCGGCTACCGCGGTGGGTCGTCCCGGGCCAGAACTATGGGCCAGACAGCGGGTGGTGGCTGAGTGATGGGTGGGAGGTGACCACGGATGGAGGGGTTTCGAGGAAGGCTCGTGCACACCCCAAATCCACTGCTTCAGGGCTTGGCATTTGCTCTGAGTCACTGTGTTCTTTCATTCTTTATATATATGGAATATATCTCGGTAAAAAAAAACAACCACCCAAAGTGTTCATTTACATAAAGAGGTTACATATCCGTATGTGTTAGCAATATTACATTACATGTATATTACCCATATATGCATTCTCTTTCTGTAATTGAACAGTGTTGAAATATATTTCACATACTATAAAAGTCATCCTTTTAACCGGTAGCTTTTAGTGTAGTCACAAAGTTCTGGAGTTATCACCACTACCCAGAACACTGTCATCATCCCAAAATGAAACCCCGTTTCCAGTAGCAGTCACTCCTCATTCCCCCCTTGCCCCACCCCTGGGCAACAACTAGCTTACCGTGTCTGTGGATTTCCCAATTCTGGAAGTTTCATAAAAACGGAATCATATAACATGTGGCTTTGGGGGACGGACTTCTTTGACATCGCGTAATGTTTTCAAGGTTCATCCATGTTGGGTCATGAATGAGTACTTTAGTCTTTATGGCTGGATAATACTTCATTTTATTGGTGTACCACTGTATCAGTTTTTTTTTTTAGCCAGTCACCAGGTGATAGACTTTAAGGATGTTGCCACATTTTGGCCATTGTGCACGTTTGTGGATGTTTTTATGTGGGCATGTACTTTCATTTCTCTTGGGTATACATATATATTTAACTTTTGAGGAACTGCCCGCTTTTCCCAGGTAGCGGTACCATGTTACAGTCCCACCCATCGGTGCATGAGGGTTCCAGTTTCTACACATCCTCACAGGCACTTGTAACTTACTGTCTATTGGCTAATTTCCACCCTAGCCATCCTAGTGGGGGTGAAGTGGTATGGATTTGCATTTCCCTGATGACTAATCATTTTGAGCATATTTTCCTGTGTTTATTGTCCGTTTGTGTATCTTCTTTGGAGAAATGTTTATTCAGATCTTTTGCCCTTATTTTAATTGAGTTACTTGTTTCTTTTTATTCTTGAATTATAATGTTCGTTTATAGAAAAAATTGTTTTGGGGCTAGCACTGACTGATAAAGACAATCAATACAGTATTAAGCAACATGATGCTTCTACGGAGGAAAGTTAAGTAAGTGCCACTTAAGTCTTTCAGAGTAAATACCCTGTCAGTTCCTGGGCATCTTCTTGCCATTTTCTGTTTTCTGCTGTTTTGAGGAAAGCTACAAAAGGTGCGTTCATGACCAGAGTTGAGAGAGACCACACATATTTGGCATTTTCTTATAGTCTATGCTTGCCTTGAAAAAAGTGCCGGTTGTCATTTTAATTACAGAGAACTTCTTTTGGTGGCTAGCCAAACAAACTAATAAAAATTAACGATCACCTATTAATTAAAATTTCACGTGCTTCTCACACAAAGTGGAAGATCCTATTTTCCTAAGTTTGTGTGGTCTTTATTATAATTACATGTACATGTGGTGGCAAATAAATATTTTTGACGGCACTGAAGTTAAGAGCCACTTCCACCTGAATGAATGCTGCTGTGCTAATTCTGTGGTCAGTTTCTGAGTGTACACAAATTCAGCATTAGCTTCAGGCCCTTCTTTGCAAAAACCCCTGAAAAGGCACGACAATTGGAATGACGGGGGATTCAGGCCTATTTTTCTATTACTGTAATATGACTGCTCAAAAGCGTTCTACCACATTTCAGAAATGTTATAGCAAATAAAATGAAAGATTTCCAAGTGGAAGTAATGGATAAGTAACTTATTAAAAGTGTGCATGAAGGAGCATTTGAGACCTTGCTCCTCGCCACTGTCTCAGTGCTCAAAGAAACTCTTTTTAAATTTAAATTATATTTTATTGTTTATGCTATCACAGTTGTCCCCATTTTCCCCCCTTTGCCCCCCTGCACTCCGTCCCCTCCCACTCCCTCAGGCAATCCTCACACTGTTGTCCATGGGTCATGATCTATGTTCTTTGGCTACTATATTCCCTATACTGTACTGGACATCCCCATGACTGTTCTGTAAGGACCAATTTGCACTTCTTAAGCCCTTCACCTCAACTACCAAACTGTAACACAATGGAAACATTTAACCCTTTTTTGCCTCAGTGACTCCATTAGTAGAATGAGGCTAGTAATTTCAACATATAACTTGAGTATTATTTTTTTTGTTTTAGCTAATGGAATGATTGTCACACATCAAAAATATAACCTCTCCAACCTAGTATTGTTCCTGACTTACCCAAGGGATATATAAGTATCTTGGGGCTACAAGTGTTTCCTCCAGTTGGCCTTTTCTGCCTCCTGGAGAGGGCAGTGGGAATAACTTCGGGGACATGATCCCTGGAAAAGCTGGTCGGAGTGGACCTACCTCCTTTATGGCTGACTTCTAGGCACGCCTCATCATTTCTCTGAAATCACTGTAGTTAGGTTTCAATAACGTTACAATAAAATACAAAATCTATGCAGTAGGGTTCAAAAGCGAGGACTGTCAGATTGTCTATCTAAGGTGAGTGGGTGCAATCAGATTGCTTTTCCCTGGATCAACTGCCCCGAGGAAGTGCGAGTTTTGACTTGAGGGGGCTAGGAGAGGCGAACAGTATGGGATCACGGAACATGTTGGAGGTTTGGGTGAAACGTGCTCTAGTTCTAAATGTGTGGGTGTGGAGAAGGGAGATCTTTGGACAGCATACGGGTCTGGAAGATGAAGAGAGAGAAGCGTGGCCCTGGCTGGTGGGGCTCAGTGGATTGAGTGCCGGCCTATGAGCCAAGGGATCCCCGGTTCAATTCCCAGTCTAGGGCACCCGCCTGCATTGCTGGCAGGTTCCCAGTGTGGGGTGCATGGGAGGCAACCATACATTGATGTTTTTCTCTCTCTCCTTCTCTCTCCCCCATCTCTATAAATAGATAAATAAATAAATAAATAAAATCTTTTAAAAAAAGAGAGAGAAGCATGAATGAGAAACTTTAGAAGGAATGGTTGCAGGGTATAAAACAAATTCTACTTATTCAGACATTTTTGCTGGAGAAAAAATTCTGAGTAGGAAAAGTGGAAGAAACCTTCTTGTCCTGCATTCCATTTCCCTTCCCATTCCATTGCCTCCACCTTGCTCCTCCCTGCCTACTCTTCTAGGACCCAGAATCAGACTGGGATTGCTATTGTTCACGTTGGAGGTTTTCAGTGTGCTAAGTACACCCCTCTCTCTCAATTTTGGCTGCAATGAGATCAAATTCAAGAAGCCAGATGAGGATGAAAGTAATAAAATACAGTTTCATTGTCATTTCTGATAAAGCTGGAGTGGAGAAGTTAGCTTAGGACTCTATTCCCTCTCAATTTGCCTCCCCACTCAGAACCACAGCACCTAAAACACTGCGTATCTCTCCTCCTACAGGGAGGGAAAGTCCTGTCGCAGGGAGTTTATCTTATAGGAGTTGGAATAGAAAGGAAAACTTTCTCCGGCTGAAGGTGCGCAGATCTGAGAAAGCCAGTGAAAGCTCAGGGGTGGGGCTTACTGGAATACTGACCTTTATCCCTGTTTAGCCACTAAGTAATCACTTTCCTGTAGGAGGAACCACTGCCAGGGTGAAGAGAAAGAGAAGGTGTCCTTCAGTCCTGAGTGCTGTTGTCTTTGCAGAGAGGGAAAGAAGCAGCTATCCGTCATCAGCTGTACTGTGGGCAGCAGTGTTTTGTAGGCTAGCTTAAGAACTTAATCACTGTTTATAAAATTAAAACTAAGACCCTGTTCTCCTTGGAAATAGCTAAACAGTTTTTAAGTGGGTGAGCATTTCATTGTGTGGTTAAAGATAGATTATTCAAGTCCATTTTCTTGTTTCACTCCTCCAATATATGTCATATCTAATGTGTAATAGGCACTAGGCGAGGCCCTCGGCATTCATCAGTGGACAAACTTGTTCTCATGGAGTTTGCAGACTAGAAAGACAAGTCCAGGTCCAAGAAAGCATAGTGAAAGTAAGAAAGCGTGGAGCGCTTTGGGACCACAGAGGAGGCGGAAGTAATTAATCTAAGAGGGTCAGCGCTAAGCTCATCAAGGAGGATAGGAGGTAGGCAGGTAAGAGGGAAGAGTGAGGCTGAGCCAGAGTGTTTCAGGCAAAAAAGAACATGTGGAAAGGCCAAGAAGTGTGAGCGTTGTAAACTAAAGTAGCATTTTTCTTTACTTTTTTTGGGTGGGGCGGGGGTTCCATCTATAGATGAGATTAAAGTAGCATTTTTCAAGCTGCAGGCACCAGGTGCCTACCAGTAGGCTGTGAAGTCAGTTGAGTGGGTCACACACAGATGCTTGCTGGACAGTGCACTGTACAGTTGGGAATACCTACAGCAGAGGAGTCCGAAGTCCGGTGTGACCACAGGGCAGGTGGGGATGATTATGCGATTACGTAGGATTTTGTTAACCTTATGAAAGATTTGGATCTGTCTTAGAGGAGATGACGAGGCATTGAAAAGTTTTAACCAGGGCCTGATTAGATTTGTATTTTCTACATATTCCTTTGAATGCCTCGTCTTTCAAATACCAACCTCAAATTTCTTGGTCTAGTGTTACAGGTATTCCGAAATTCGGTCCAATCTCTTTTTATAAAGAGTCATTCCACTCTTTCTTGTACTGAACCCTTCTGTTTCATAAAGATTCCTTGTTTGCCTGAGTGTCTGAACTGAGAGATCTCTGAGAGCAGACCTTTCCTCTGCTTGGTTCACGCTGACTCTCTGGTACTTAGCAAAGCGGCTGGCACCCAGTAGAGCCGGAGCAAATCTTTGCTGATGGAGTACAAGTACCTTAATAGGAGAACTGTTGCATAGCAGCAACATGATCTTGATGTTGCTTTTGAAAAAAGAAAAAGGTTTTATTAGGAACTCTTTCCTTTTAGTTGAAATCATGTGATAGAACCACATTCAATTATTTAAAAGATAAGTTAAAAAATACTCTTACGTTAAAACAGTAGTAAAGACAAGAAAAAGAATATCAAGCTTTTGTAAAGAAGATTTTATTTATTTTTAGAGAGAAGGGAAGGAGAGAGGGAGAGAAACATCAGAGTTTGGTTGCCTCTTGTGTACTCCCTACTGGGGACCCAGCCCGCGACCCAGGAATGTTCCCTGACTGGGAATCGAACTGGCGACCCTTTGGTTTGCAGGCTGGCATTCAACCCACTGAGTCACATTAGCCAGGGCAAGCATCAAACTAATTTTGGAGTGTCTCCTCTTTAGGAGTACAGAGCACTCAGAAACTGGTCACAGGAGGAGGCAATCCAGCAGAAAGGTATTCTCTGAGCCATCACCAAAAATTGGTTTTATAAAGGTGGCTGGGGACAAAGGGAATAAATTAGATGAAAATGTATCACTTATATGAGATTAATGGAGAGGCAACAGAAACTAGATTTTGATCTTAAAAGAAGTAAAAATAGAACGTCTGTACACCCCAGAGAACTTACAAATAAGAATTTAATGATGTCAGCTTGTTGCCAGAGAATGATTATACTGTCACAGTCCTGCGACTTCACAGAATTAGATCACGAAACCCATCTGTGAAGGAGAAATTCTTTCAGGGTATAGTTTTGATAAGTGGCAAGAGAAGTTATGAAAAATTCATGAAAGGTAGAGCGATTTCAATTTCTGAATCAAATTTCTTTTTAATGCATTTTTGAGATGTGGAAACTTTGCTAATTAGTTTTGTAAATTAGGTTTTATGTATTTTAAACACGAATGCTAGAATCAAAATTTGCTAATAGAGGATGGCTTTTAAAACTCATTAAATTTTATATTTTTATGTTCTACAGAGTCATATTTTAAGCTGTGCCTCATAGAACTTAAACTGAAACTAACTTTTATAAATTCACCCTAAGGAAATAATTCCAGATATGGGAAAATATTATGCTCGAAGATTTTCATTTTCATTGCAATGTAATGTAGTCAAGAAAATGTCCTGCTGTAGGGAAGTGACTCATTAAAATGTGGCTGGCAATCCACTTGAAGAAATTTAACTATTAAAAAGCTGTTTTAGAGCAATGTTTTCTTTTTTTTAATTAAAAAATAAAAAGTGCTCAGGATAAACAAAAGTTCAAATAATATGAAAATATGCAGGACTTAAAAAATGAAAACTGTATTTCAGGTCCTTCTTTACCCTACCAAGGTAGGCCGACCCAATTCTCCAGAGGCCAGTGCTCTGAGCACTTTGGTATCTGTCTTTCCAGACTTTTTTCTTTTCTTAAAAGATTTTATTTATTTATTTTTAGAGAGAGGGGAAGGGAGGGAGGAAGAGAGGGAGAGAAGCATCAGTGTGTGGTTGCCTCTCGCACACCCCCTACTGGGGACCTGCTGTGCAACCCGGACATCTACCGTGACTGGGAATTGAACCGGTGACTTTTTGGTTTGCAGGCCGGCGCTCAATCCACTGAGCCACACCAGCCAGGGCCAGCCTTTCTACTGGCTCAATGATTTTCAAGCTGTGCTCCAATGAAGAGTTTCCAGGTCTTCTCAAGTCAGGTAAGGTGGGAGCTGAGTGGGTGGAAACAGGGCGCTTCAACCTGCACTGCTTTCACCCGTTTTATATATCGGGATTCACAGAAGAGTCCATGTAAACAAGCAGTTTCTCTGCATTAGAAAGAAATGTTTAAAAACAATTGGCCTAATTTAGCAATGAATCCCTGAGTCCCCTACTCAGGAATTCCATATCTTCCCCCGTTTGGGGCCTGGTCGCAAGAGTTAGCGCAGACCTGTGTTCACTGGCCCTGCAGTTTCCCGCCTGGTCCCCGTACACGTTGTTAGAATGCACTTCCCCTTTTTTATTCCCTGCCTCTCCAAATCCGACTTGCTCTTTAAGGTTGAGCTTGTCATTGTTTTGTGCGTTCCTTTTAACGTGTATTTAGTGAATGCCCACACTTTGAATAACATTCAGTGGGGAATAGGCAGACTTTTGTATCAAAAGTTCATAGACTAGTCAAGGGTGACTTCATGTGTAAGTGCAGTAATGTATTATAAAGAGCATTTGGGGCGGGGGTACTAACAATACAAGTGGTCTCTTCCTTCTACACTTCTGTGGTACTTACTTGTATAAAAAGGGCATTTATGATATGGTTACATTTCTGGGTCTTTTGGTAGTATTTGCTCATTTATTAATCAATAGAAGATAATGCAGAGAGTTTACCTGTGAATTGGGGATGAGACCCGTAAAGGAGTTGTTTTCATTCTTGAGCAATCAACTATGTCGAAAAAAAATAACTTGAATCCAGTTTACTGGATTCCAGTGTTGGGCATGAGCAGAGTTGGGAGGGAGCACTGGAAGGACCTTGGTTCTGTATTCCTGGTCCCCCATGGTCACGGACACTGGTGTGCAGTGATCACAACACAGAAAATCGCCTGTGGTGTCCCTCTTATCATTAGTTGTTTGGTCAGAAAATCCTGAATTCAAGTCCTTTGTCTTTCTCTTACTAACTTTGTAGCTTGGGCATATTACTCAACCTCTTGGAGCCTCAGTTTCCTAGACTGTAATGTATGAACATGGCCATCTCCTAGGGTTTTACAAAAAGATAATGTGAGACAAGTACATATAAATGGAGTCCATTCTTTTTGCTTGAAGTGGCATCAATGTTCCATAGAATGGGTGGTGGTTCACCTTTCCTTTGGGTTTAAGTTTTTATATATTTTGGAGGATTTATGGATTACACTCTAGTTCTTTAAAGAAGTAGTGTTTGGTTGTTTGGTTTTTTGGCCGAGAGTGGCTATTTGGATAAGCTATTCATATTCCTGGTAAGGTAAGTATAAATAATATAGGAAAGTAATAGAGCCAAAGGACGTATAGTGGGGAAATAAATCTCTTTCATCATCATCCAGGGTATTCTCCTGAGACTAAAGCATACGGTTGCACCTATGGTCAAGAAAGCCGAATTAGTAGGTAGCCCCAGAATCCAAAGGCTGACCAGCTCTTTTCTTCATTATATCTGCCACTTTCTTCTATCTTTTAGATAACAAAGAATTAATACAGAATTTTAATAGTAACTTCCTAGTACTCATTAAGTAGAGAAAAGAAAACTCTTGAACTCTAGCATTTCTAGATTATAGGGTTTCAAAAGAACCCCAGGCAAATTCACGATGAATTCCACCTTTCTGATGTATACCTGTCTGGTCGGGTGGATTTAGTGCTTCAGTTCTTGATAAACCTTACAGTATGGTTTAAGGTAGTCTGTTTTATTTGCTCACTGTAAAGGTGTTATTTACATATCTTGTTAAAATGAAAAGATGCATCAGATATGATATTTAACTTTAACAACAGTATCAGAGCTATTTCCTATTGCAGCTTTCATTTTCTTTTTAAAACACTGTGGTTTCCTCAAGACCTGTGTTGTTCAGCATATACAGGCACCGTTTAACGTGTATATATACTTTATGGCATGCAGGCAGTTTAATTATAAGTAAGATGGGTAAGTTGTATCAAATGTAAATATTAAACTTCAATTGATTTTTTAAATGACAGAAGTGCTTTATCATTAAGAAGAAACATTTTAATTTATCAAAGATTAGTAAAGAATGCATTTACTGATTTTTCAGAAAGACAAAAACAGGGAATGCTTCACGAATTTGCATGTCATCCTTGTGCGGGGACCGTGCTAATGGCTGTATCCTTCCAACTTTAGTTTTTGTGCTGCTGCAGGGAGCACTCAATTGATTTTTAGAGAAAATTGGAACAAAACAGTTGATCTGAAGATTATAAGCCATGGATGGGTTCAGTACAGCAATGTATAATATTTTTTAAAATTAAAAAACATCATCAGCTGGACCATATGCTTACTGACTTGAGAGAGAGAGAGACAGAGAGAGAGGCTTGAATGTGAGAGACAAACATTGATTGTCTTCCATTCGTGCCCCAACCAGGAATCAAACCAGCAACCCAGGTATCTGCCCTGACAGGGGATTGAACCTGCAACCTTCTGGTGTATGAGATGATGCTCCAACCAACTGAGCCACCCGGCCAGGGCACAATTTATAATGTTTTTGCAATTATGTGGTATGGTATATTCCTTAGTAAGGGAGGAAGAAATGAGAAGTTAGCTTTTGAATCTCATGAAAACTGTATAATAATGAAAAATAATGATGATGATAATTAGCTACCATTTATTGCAGGTGCAATCCACTGTCCTAAGCACTTTACAAGTATTATGTCATTTAATCCTCACAACAGCTCCGTGAAGGAGGCATTTTTTCACAAGGGAACTGAGATACAGGGGCATAGATCCCACAGCTGGTGAAAATTAGAAATGAAACCAAAGCAGTTTGACTTGGGAGCCCAGGCTCTTAATTCCTATCAATATCATTAGTGTGTTGACACTTCCTGACATTTAATTTTTTGGAATCAAATTATCTCTCTTAATTGACGTATGAAGATTTGCTGGATGTATCACTTGAAATTCCCCTATAAAGCCACTCAGTGCAAGTCACGTTATCTGCTCATCAGATGAAAGCATAGCAAGTGCCGGCTTCACACAGAGCATAAAGCACTCGCCAGGGATTCCACATGGACAGCTCAGCCTTGAGCAGGTAATTAATACTCTCTTTTTGGAAAGGTGCTCACTGGACTCTGCCTTCTCACACTGGCATGGGATTTTGACTGTGTGTAGACGTTACGATCTGAATTTAGACTCAGGCTACTCGGTAGAACAAAACCTAGTCCTGTCTCAGGCCCGGGGGACACAGCTCACCAGGCAATCGAAGCATGTGTTTGAGTGTTCGGAAGGGGGCATTGAAAGAGAGAAAAACATTTAAATAACTTAATGTTCTGAAATTCTTAAAGACACAGTGAAGTCATCGTTTTGGGAAAAACACCGTTTATGACTCAAATTTTGTTCGGGGTTGTTACCGTTTTGAATTCCGTGCCGTGGGCTGTGGGGGAGACAGACACGCCGTGGCCGAGGTGGTAGCGTGGCCCTGCCCCAGAGCCTGCGGGGTGGACACAGTTACCGATTCACCATCAGCTAAGAGATGCGAACGACACACACGAAATCCTGGCTCTGAGAAACAAACGCAGCAGTGCGTAGTTGTCCGAAAGCGTTCAGTGATGCCGACTGAAGAAGGGCTGTCGTTGCCTGTTGTGTTGTGCTCACGGTGGAGTGTGTGGGGCGGAAGAGCAGAAAAGCAGGAAGGAGTTCGAGGGCTCCTGGGAGTTTTAGAAAGAGTAAATTGTAAGCAGCCATTAAAAATAACTTTTTGGGATGGTATCGATGAGGAAAAAATTTTGATATTTTTTTGAAATGCAAAAAGCAGGATGCAAAACAGTATACAATGTGACCTGTTTTTGTTTTAAACATATGTGAGTGTGTTTATATAAAATACAGTAATGCCAGCATATGCACACATACGTATGCACACATACGTGATCAGTGATTATCTCGGGATGGTGGGTTTCCAGAATAATTTTGTTTATCCTTGGCTTTTTTTTTTTTTTAGTTTTTGCAGTGAATGCACATTGCTTCTGTGAAAAAAAAAAAAGAAAAAAACAGTGAAAGAGACAGGGTGCCAGTGGACGTCAGAAGCAGTTTCAAATGAGCTGTGAGAGAAGGGAGGTCAGGATACTTCCATGAGCAAAGACCATTGCGTGGCAGCTAAGTAGGTTTTGGGGTGGCTTTGAGAGTAGGTTTAGCTTGAACTTCAAGCTGGACTTAGAGCCCTTCAGAAAACGCTCCTTTTTTTAAAAACTGGCATTTGAATAAAAAAGCATACCGCCCCGAGCAAAGGGTAGAAGAGGGACTTGATTGCAGGGAGTAAAGGTGGAGAGTTAGGTCATTGTTTCAGTTTGATGCCAAGGTAATTGAGTAACATTAACACTGTGTACCTGTAGTTTATCTAATCTGCATGCAATGTCTTGTCGCTGGTTCGTGCACCGGAACAGACTGCGCAGCCCTGTGTATCAGGGGACGCTCTTGAGGGAAAGTGCGGTTTGGGGAAGGTAGAAGACCTGGCTTCACCTGCCTGGGCGAAGATGTCCCAGCGAGGGAAGGTGTTGGGCCAACGCCTGAGGAGGACCCCAGTGTAGGAGCTGCCCTGCTTCATCACCTAGTGGAAGGTGCTGTCACCGGGTGTGGGCTGCTCCTCCGCATGACCTGCTGTCTCAGCTCCAGGTTGGGGGAGAGGAAAGGGCCGTGGAGAAACAGGAGTGCTCTGAGTGAGTGTTTGAAATGGGATAGCTGAAAACGATGAGACGCTCTTAATCTTAAAATGGAGATGAAAAATGATAGCCTCACAGGTGGCAAATTATTTCTTTCTCACTTTTCTTAAAAGGCTTTGTTTTTGCTTTTAAATGTTGACGCATCAGCTTCCTTTCTTCCTTTCCCCCCTCTCTCAAGAAGAGACTTTTAAAACTTTGACGCATCGGCATCTTTTCTGTGCCTTAAAATTCTGGAAGCTTTCATTTTCAGTTTAATTATACAAAGAGTCAAGTGCATACTTTAAGTAGGTCCCAGAAGTG
This sequence comes from Trachops cirrhosus, assembly GCA_028533065.1. Classification (NCBI taxonomy): domain Eukaryota; kingdom Metazoa; phylum Chordata; class Mammalia; order Chiroptera; family Phyllostomidae; genus Trachops; species Trachops cirrhosus. The sequence continues at coordinate 11,515,139 of CM052539.1, forward strand.
GAGTTGCATTTTTAAAATTAAATTCTTTCTCGGAGTGTAAGGATGTGTTAAGGGTGAAAGTGTGAAAGTATACTTTGTATAAGTTCTGAATAATAATTTCTGCTCATTTGAAATGCTGATGAACTCTACTTCTCTGGTTTCTCAATTTAGGTGTTTCAGATTTATAAGTACCAGAGAAAAACAGTGCGGAAATGAACTACCTTCTACACAAGTGTGCTCTGTCAGTTTAGAAAGCAACGTCTACAAGAAATATTGGTTTCAAAAAAAGAATTCGAAAACCAATACCAAAGAAAATAAAATTAGGAGTGTAATGTTAAGATGAATAAATTGATCATAGATTTGAGTTTCAGGTGTAGCTGTAAATTTCTTAGCTGCTAAAGTTTTAAAAAGAAGGGTGGCTCAATCTTTATTAAAGAAAAGTAGAAATACCAGTTTTCAGTAGCATGGCTTTCTGTAAATCTAATTTCTAAATAAAGATTCATGAGGAAGTGATGTGTTCTCAGTAGTAGTTTGCAGGAAATTAATGATTGACAGTTACATGTCAATTACAGGAGCAAGTTATTAACTATTGGGTAGCTTTTTAAATAAGATACAGGTAAGCAATGTTTAATATAGAGTATGGGGAAGTCTACTTTTTTGTTGTTTAAAAACAGTTTTTCAACTTCAAAACAGAGTTCTCTGATTCAACTTGCTTGCTCTCCAACCAATTCATTAGGTTGTTTCAAGCAGTAGCAGTAACTGATTTTCCCGGCAGTTGTTTGCTTCCTGTATTATAAAAACAAAATAAAACAAAACAAACACAAAAAAACAAAACTGTGTATTGCTATCAATTTAATGGGAACACCTAGTTAAATAAATTTTTTTCACCCGTTTCAGTTGACTGGTTTGATAGGGGCTAGATAAAACCCAACTGGTGGCACTCCGTGGAATAACTGTACTTTGTTTACGCAATACATTTCGTTCTGGGACACTCGCCTTGTTTACTCTGTCAACATTTTCTCAGCAAGCAGAAACGGTTTAACCGTCGCTTGTAGTTTCATTGGCTTGTTTTTGTCGTATCTTTCTTTCAAACAAAGCATTCTTTAAAAAAATTCCTTTTTTTTAAGTGGAATTGAGGGTTGTGATTCTGAAAACAAAATCAGTTACCCTGGGTCTGGTTTCTTTTTTTTTTTTTTTTACTTTTTATTTCGGCGATGTTTATTAAAGCTGGGACAGTGAAACAAGGAAGGGCCTAGAATAGAAGAAGCGACAGGGGAGACCCACGTGGGGCTGCTCTCGCTCCCTAGAAATGTCGCGAGAAAGCAGTGAGCCCAGGGCAGGGCTGGGGCCGCTCAGTGGGAAGTCAGGTAAAAGACGGCCTGGGGGCAGGTGCAGGGGGTTAGGCTGGGATGAGCTGCCGCTGCCCGTGGCTCCCCTAGTGGCCAGTCTCATGGGGTCCCTTAGAGTTTCAGAGGTGCACGCCTGTGGGGGAAGAAAAGGGGGAAGGGAAAGGCACAGGTGTGCTCCCAGGAGGGAGAGCATGCCTGCGTCTTGGTTTCTTCTGAAGAATTATTTGAGCTGTTTTGAGTATTTATTACTCTGAACGTTTATGAAACCCACTGATGATCTCTCTGGGCCTAGACAACTTTTTAAACAAATATCTAGCTGTCTTTTAGGCATACAGAAACTTCAGGATTGCTAGATTTTATGACGTTAGTCTTCTGTGTCAGTGGGAGGTCTTAGAAATGAGCGATTGTTCTATGGAATCTGCTAGCTTTTGGATGTCAGTAGCTGAATCATGTCCATAACTTCTCAAGCTTTTGTGTTTGGTGGAAAACATCCAGACCACCAGTTTTACAGCAACCACGAGTGACTGGACTGGCAGTTCATTGCCCTTTCATTTTTCTACCATTTTTCTTAACTTGACCAGAAAGTTTTACACCACTACCTATTAGCTAAATGTGTACGTGAGTGCTCGAACTCAGTTTAATCAGACGGTTTCCAGTTTAAGCCAAAGAAGTCAAGGTGGTTTGTTTGTTTTTTAAGAAGCTAACTCTGTATTTCAGCCAAAAAGGGGGCAGGGGTGAAGGGAGGTGCTTTCTTTCATTCCACTTCAGGGGCAGGCCTTTGCTTTAGGGAGGACAGTGTTTGTGAGGTAGCATTTCCTATATTCCAGTTTCTAAGCACTTTTAAGTGAGCTGCACAATGGTAAAAATTGTAGGACAGGGTATGTAGGTGACCATAGCTCAGCTGTGTTTGGAGCCATCTGAGACTGGGACCTCACAAAGTTTGTGCGACAGGTACTGAGGGGCTTACCTTCATTCTCTAGCGGTGTTACCCTGGGAGAGTTCCTTTTCCTTGGAGAGCTAGAGGGGAGGGGCAGGAGAGAGCCATACTCTTTTTTTTTTTTTGGTCACACATTGTGGACGATACCATGAGTTATACCTCTGCCCAGCAAGCAGCAAGCAGTACGTGTAGAATTCAGGAGACTTCTTTTACATCGCCCTGTTGATTTTTAACTTTTGCAGGTCAAGTGATATATTAAATATCACAGAAAACAGAACGTCATCTGTGCTATGTGGGAATTGGCAGTGGGAGACCAAATGGATACCTTTCTTTTAAAAAAAAGTTTTCTTTTTTTAAACTGTAGGTCATAGGAAAATTGCCAACTATGTTTTGAGCATTTTATCCTGACTTTTCTTTCCTCTCTGTACCCTTAACCCTACAGTAATTTGGGTAGGTTTCTTTGAAGTAGTATACTTTCATTGTGACCTTTTGAACGCGGTGAAAGTTCTTGGGTGTTGGGAACCATTTGGTGTAATGTGTAGAAGAAGGAAGCCTGAAGAAAAGACATTTGTAGCTGAGGGAATAATTTACCTGGTTTAGGTAATCTAGCAGAAGGCATTGGGTCAGTGTGAAATAAGTGGTAACCCAAAATAAGCAATGCAGGGAGCTCAGTGGATGAGAATGACGAAATCGAAGGGCTAACGGTGAGAAATGATTTCAGTAACAGCGGCGGGGCCAGCTCGCACGGAGAGGGAGGCCTCTACTGTGATCCAGCAGTGCAGCTGGGCTGTCCTCCTGGGCTCTGATGGCTTCTCAAAGGTGAAGGGTTTGGCAGCGAGGTCCTGGCAGGAGAGGAGAGTGGTGTCACATCAGACGTGAGAAACCAAAGGGAAGGCTGCTGAGCGGCTGTTTGGCACATGTACCGGGCAGTGATTTGGTGGTAAATTCTTCAGGAAAGGGGAAATTTGGATCAAAAATGGAAAAGCTGAGGAGTTCAGATGGTGAAACTGATATCTAAAAAGCTTTTGAAAATAGTTTTCGCTTGAATGGAAGGAGTGAATCACTGAGCGAAGTTGATGAGGATTTAAGTTTACACAGGTTTCGACCTTTCAGATGAACTAGTCGAAGACAAGTGAGCAGCCATACCAACCTGCTATTAGGGTGCCGCAAAAAGCAAATTAAATAGACATGATCCTTCTTCATGAACCTGCTGTACAATTAAACAGTTAAGTACTTACTGGGTATTGGTTAGAAGGACGTTCCAATTTTCTTTTTTACAAAACAAGGACATAATTTGTATAATATCAGTTCCGGCCTAGTTTTATTTGGCATGATCTCTCTGCAAGCTAATTTTACTGAGCACATAATACATCCTATTTGGGGACTATCTACATTTTAGTAACAAAAACATAGAAGACATGTTAAAAAAATTAAAGGAGCTGGATGCACACTTGCAGAGTGGCAAGAGCAAGAATACGTAATAACCATAATTAGACTTCTAGGGTATATTGTGTGTGGGTACATACATATGCGTGATAGGACTGTGGCTGTATCTTTATTCATGCAAATGTAAAATGTCCATGTGATCAACAAGTTCTGAGATTTTTTTTCACTAAATGTGATAATTACTGGTAATAGATTACATAAAAACCTTTTTATCGTTATGGGAAGGTAACAAAGCATTCGCCTCCCAGGTGACGCCGGGCTTAGTCCTCAGGCGTGCCTGGGGCCTGCCATCTCACTGCCCGGCTGGAGTTTTCGAGGGCTGTTACTCATTCAGCCTTTGCAATGGAGCAGGGTGCTCCCCCAGCACAGCGGGCAGGTGTCCTCCACGACGCCGCTGTAGCACCTCCCCACATGGGCCACACACTTCTTTTTCTTAACTTTTACAGATCAGGAGCTTTCGTAGGAATGCTTTTTGGGTTTGTAACCAGATTGAATGCATCACTGCAGTAGTATTTTCATTTACGCCCGCGGTTCCCTGACACAGCAACTCTGTGGCCAGCGCTGGCCCCGGACAGAGCTTTCCCGGGGACATGGAGCTTCTCGTGCATTTAAATGTGTTCGGGGGAAAGGCTGTCTTTTTAGTCTGAGATTTTTGTCCTTTCTACTTTTTTTTTTGGTGTTAAAATGTAAACCTAATTTTTAGGGAAAGATTTTTAAAGATCTTTTTAGATTATGTGGGTGTACATTTAATTTTTTTCTAGTGTATTGAGACATAATTGATGTAGATCACTGTGTGAGTTTTAAGTGGTCCATGGCACACACCTGTGGAAGGAGATTTCTACTACCAAAGTGCATTGTTTAAAAAAAATACTGTTAGGACAGAAACACCACTCAGACTAGCTTAATCAATGAAGGAGTTTTACTGGCCCATGTAATCGAGGAGCTCAATGGTGGAGTGGGCTTTAAATAAATGAAATGGAAGTCCTTATTATGTTGCCAGGACCCTGTGATCATGGCCTAGCTCTGGTTCTCCTTCTGTGGATCTTCTTTGACAGTAGATGGGCTTCCGCCAAGTGCTGGTGATGGTGGTGTTGGCAGCGGGAACCTTTTCAGTGAGTGCTTCAGAATGACACTATTCCAAAGGGAAGTGAGAAAACTCTCTCAGAGGCCTTCCACTCGTAGCCCTGTAGGTGATTCATTCTTTGCTAACTCCTTCCTTCACAGCCTTTCTCACAATGTATCTCATCCCTTTGCTCCCTTGATTGTTTTTTCTCCCCATAAGAAGCAGGAATGGTGCCTGCTTTGTTGATTGTGTAACCTAGCAGGCACTCAGCAAATAGTAAGCCAACAAATATGTGAATCCCAGGGAAGGACTCAGATCCCACTCAAGCCACCTGTCATTAATTGTGTGGTCTGGAGGGCAGGGAGCTGTGACTGACGGACCTACCAGCACCTCGTGGCTTAGGGGAAGGATGGTTTCACACCACAAGGAAGTGGAGATACCATTAGCTAAAAAAATGGGGGAAGAGGCTGAGCAAACAACCAAAATACATGTCCACCATTTGTGTTTTATGTCTTTAAGCATGGTTTAATATTTCACCCAAGGGCCCAGTCTGCTGTGTAAGATCATGCGTGTTCTGCAGTGTGTGAGGGTGCTTGGCAGAGGGGATGGAGTGGGGCTGAAATGCAGCCCATGGCTCCACTCTCGACCTTCCTTTTTCTACGAGGCACTCTGTAAATTTACAGAAAGGCTCTGTGTGGTCTCTGAGCACAGTGACCCTGGTTGAGTATCCGTCTCTCCACCTAACCTTCTGAATAGCTTATACTGAAGTCAGAATACCAGGAGCAAAAGTAAGACCTGGATGTGTCTCTGCTTCTGGATCCCACTGGCCATCTCAGCGGAGACTCTGTGCTTAGCCACGTCCTGTGTGTCTTCTCAGAGAGATGACTTGTCTTGGGAAATTCCTCTTTGACTTTCCTTCCCTACCTTCCATTTTTCTGTTGGTCAAACATCCCAAGAATGCATTTTGAGCTTTCTGGATTTTAGGGTGACCGAGCGGTGATACAGACACTGTCATCCTTCTTTCTGGTTTATCTACATCTCTGTGCATTTCCATTTTGCTCAACCTGATAATTTTGCTTCAAGAAGAGGAAACTACCTTTATCTCCATTACTTGCCCTTCGGTGGAATAAAATTGTCTGAAAGCTTAGTCTCTTTGAGGTTTGTTTTATATTTTGTTTTGAGTAAAGATGTCTTTGAGGCAGTGAAGTGCTCACTATTTAAAAAGAGGTGTGTGGGTGGAAGAAAAAGAAACTCCATCTGACTCATTTTGGGCTGCTGGGAATCTCCTAAGTTCCAGACCTACATACAGCTGAGCCTCTCATTGCATGGACGGTTTTCAGACAGCTCTGCTAGCCTTATTTATCTCTCTTTCTGGGACTGCTTAGCTTCTTCTGTGCTTCACTCCGGGTGTTGTTTCCATTCACCTGAGTTTCTTTGACCACTGACTTACTCTGCAGGTGGCCACAGTTGGCGTGTGGTACTTACTCTACTCATTTGATTCCCAGTGCAGGTCCATAGGAAGTCTCCACCGACATCACTCGGGGAGCTTAAAAGAAAACATTTATGGGCCTCTGACATAGGTATTCTGAGTCGGTAGGAATGGGGTCCTAGAATTTGTATTTTAAGGTTGCTCCCCAGGAGGACTATCCAGACCCCTCCATAATTACGGGAGGGAAAGAAGGAAAATGAGTGAGTGATGACATAGATGAGCCACGCCTTGGTACCCACTTATCCCCCACCTAGCCCCTTTTCTTTTTCTCTCTGCCATTCCTGGTATCGATCTTCCTATTTAAGGGGAAGAGATGGACATTCTAAGGCATTGCACACAAATATTGTAGAGTATAATGATTTTCACTAGAAGTGGCATTCTGGCAGCAACAACTCTTAGCCTAGCTCGGTGGGTGGGCAGCAGGCAGTGGGGCGTCGTGTCCCTTATCAACTCATTGCCAGGTTCCTGAGAAACACCAGTGGCCTTTAGCTCCATTGTGACAGATAGCTTTGAAAGCATTTGCAGCTGTGGCAGCAGCTGTTCAAATAGGCCATCTCCCTGGGCAGGTGGGGCATGACCTCGCAGCTTCAGTGCCCATTACTCTCCAACTACAGTGCGCATGTGTCTGTGTCTCGTAGTCCAAAGTCTTTAGAGAGAATCTGGTCACTGGCCAGGGGCCTACTCTGGAATTGTGGGTCAGAGCAGACTTGGAGAAGTGCATGCAGTAATAAGTGCATTATAGGCTTTCTTTTGCCTGGCTTGCAAAGTACAGGCTTAAAAGAATATTTGTAATCCCTTTGCCTAGATAACAGAGGGATTGTATTCCTAAAGCAATTATAATGAATTTTTTTTGTATGTCAGAGCTACAGATGTGACTACTATCTAATTTATGGGAAATGAATGCACTGTATAATAGTCAAGATATTTAACAAGTGTTTTTATGGCAGGACATTATTCTTGCCTTCATAATTGACTAACCAAATGTATATTAAGGTATAAATAACATAACATGGTTTATTATTTAATGTGCTTAAAATATAACATCATACACTGTACCCTTTATTGTGTACTGACATATGAAAAAGTCTGTAGCAGTGTGATTCTGAGTCCTCTCCCTAGAAATGGACGCTATCCCTTTAATAAATTTGTTTAGTGTTGAACTTCTGGGGCAGTTGAAGGCTTTACGTAGGTGTTCATTACATAAAATATGCAAAGGTAAGAGGAACAGAACCCAGACCGAGCACCAAACATCGCGCTGCACTGTATTTCTGGTTGAGAGCAGTGTGGCAGAGCAGCGTGGCAATCCGGCGTGGCACACGCAGTTTACGTGTGAAGCCCATGAAACGTGGTGTCAGTACCCGAGGGCTGGTTTAAGAACATAGCGTTTTATGACTTTGACTGTGAAAATCTGAAGTATCGAGATGGAGTATCTAATTTTTTATAATTTTTTCTTTTCCAGATCCAATCCCTGTGGGGACCTTCTAAACATCCTTTATTAGTAGAAACGTTATTTTCTGCAAAATGAGTTCAGCATCTGAATTTAAACCAGCGTTCGCATGACTCCAATTCACCGGCTGCGGCTCACGAAGCTTGCAATCTGAGGGGTGCCAAGTCTTCTGCGATGACAATATGACTAATAGCAAAGGAAGATCTGTTACTAATCAAACGAGCGGCGGTCGGAGTAGCGGAGGAGGTTTTGTAGACTGGACTTTAAGCTTAAATACAGTGCAATCTGATAAGTTTTTAAACTTACTGTTGAGTATGGTTCCAGTCATTTACCAGAAAAACCAGGACGACAGGCACAAGAAAGCAAACGGCCTTTGGCAGGATGGACTGTCCACGGCAGCGCAGACTTTCAGTACGAGGTCCGAGCAACACGTGGAGTATCACGGCTTCTCAGAGCAGACCTTCCATGGCCACGGTGGGCGCCCGCCAGCGGGCGGGAGCCAGACCTACGACGACTACGCCAACTACAACTACTGCGATGGAGAGGAGACCTCAGAAACTTCTGCCATGTTGCAGGCCGAAGACGGAGAGAGTGATGGGGATGAAGACATTGTGGAAGCAAGCCAAAAGGCCCCGAAGGAGTCCAGCGGTGCGATGGCACTGCAGATACTGGTGCCGTTTTTGCTAGCTGGTTTTGGAACGGTTTCCGCCGGCATGGTTTTGGATATAGTCCAGGTAGGTTTTCATCTGCAACTTCATTCTTCTCGTTATTTCAGGTTCCTTACGCACGTTGCTCATCTCAAACATTTACTTTAAATTTAAGTTATTGCTTAGTAAAACGAACTGATGTTGACTCTGGTAAAGAATTTGCTCTTTGTAGGTGCTTTTCTGTTTGTTTTCCATTAGAAGTTCTTCCATTAGAAGTTCTAAGAGAATAGTCTCCTTCTGACCATAAAGTGTGTGTTCATAAAGTATTGCGGTAATGAAGTTACCCCAAAAGGCGTTCAAACCATACAGAGTGTTAAATAAAAGACAAAAAGTCCTCCCTATTCCTCATACCCAAACCAAACGCCTCCCCCACAGGTTACCATTGTCACGAATTTGCTGTGTACACTTGCGGCTTTTCTAGGCAGACGTGGGTACATTTGTGCGGAGCTTTTATTTTTCAGAAACAAAAATGAAATGCTGTACATATTTTTCTGCAACTTCTGTTCATTGCTTAATAATGCATCTTGAACATCTTTTCAAATTAGTAACAAAGACATTCTGCATTTTAAAAGGAATGCTTGATATCTCATTGTATGCATATGCCAAAATGTACTTATTCATTTCCCCATGCTGATGCTTTAATAAATATCCTCATAAATATATTTTTATAATCTTATGCTAATGTTTTCATAAAATAGATTTTTAAAAAATTGCTGGGCCTTAGGGTAGGTATATGTGTTTAAAATTTAATAGGTCCTATTCAATTGCCTTTCAAGTAGTTTGTACCAATAAGTACTTCTATTTTTCTATGCCCTTATCAACATTGGATTGTCTTGTTTTTTGTTTTTGACAATTGATAGGAAAATGTTACCACATTTTCATTGACATTCGTAAATTATCATTTAGCATTTTTTCATTGGCTCTTTTTATTTTTTCTGTTAATATATATGAATTACTTTTTTGTGTCTTTTATCCATTTTTAAAATGTATGAGGTCTGTCTAGAAGGTATCCAGCCATGTACTGTGAAAAATAGAGACATTTATTGAAGAAGATACAAGATACAAGAAATTGTATACAAGACAATGAAACCTTAGTCCTCTTCAAAGTAGGTGCCTTGGGACCTCACACAGTTCTCCCAGTGGTCATCAGCTGTCCCACCGTATTTTCCTGAATCTCATAACAGTCTGAAATCTCTTTCCACTCAAAGGTGATTTCAGTTTTGAGAAAAGCCAGAAGTTACAGGGCACCAAATCTAGGTGATAGGGGGTCTCAGTTACCTGGGTGTTTGATGTTTCACTGAAAAACTCTGCACAAGACAGTGATGCATGAGTGGACATATTGTGGTGATGAAGCTGCCCGTCAACAGTTGCCCATAGCCGCGGCCTTCTGAATCTTCCGAATAGTTTCAATGGAGGAGTGTTCAAGCTTAATGCAAAATCTGATGATTTGTTGTTCTACTTGCTTAATCATTTTGAATGCGACAGCCACACAGTACACATGCTTACTCAACGGCGTCTACCGCCCCCACTGACTAGTACAGTAAAGTTGTCATTGTTCATGCATGTGCGTTCCAGTCCACTCTCCTTTGCTGCCAGGTTTTATCAATGTGTGCAAACCATTCTCATTATTTAATAATTGCTGGACTTTTTCTGGACAGACCTTATATATGCTACTTACTGACTTGTAGTTCTTAATGTAGTATAGTAACAAAATTACCTATTATATAATTATTTTTCTAAAGTAGTACATTGTTAAACTGTGTCCTTCTGTTATTATCAGCTTTTATTCATCAGTCAGAGAAAGACTGGCTCTGGGAAAGTCTTAAATGCATTGTCCTATAATGTGCTCTTATCTTCCATTGTCTGCTCCCTAAAAGAAATGTCAGGTCTTTGTGACTCTAAGATGCTTTCAACAGTTAACATTGTTATCTAAGTGGAAAACTTACATAAGTAGAAACTTAATTTTTCCACCATCAGATGGAGAAAGAATATGTAGAGAACTGTGTTAAGAAGTATATTGAGCCCTGGCTGGTGTGGCTCAGTGGACTGAGTGCCGACCTGCAAATTGAAAGGTTGCTGGTTTGATTTCCAGTTAGGGCACATTACGGGCTGGTCCCCAGTTGGGGGCTTGCGAGAGGTAACAGATTGATGTTTTTCTTCCTTTCTTTCTCCCTCCTTTTGACTCTAAAAATAAATTTAAAAAAATCTTTTTTAAAAGTATATTGAATTTTTGAATAAACTATATTCAAGGGGCCCATACCTATCTGTTCACTTGAAATATAATTTTTCACGTTCCTACAGTAGTATCACAGTTGTTGAAATCAATAAGCGAATTTGGTAGACTTTTTTTTTGACGTGTCAGTTATGGTGAAGAAGCACTAAACATTTAGCTATGGAGCGGTATATATAGGAATAATATGTTACAGCAGAGATCATTAGGCAGAATGTTTACATAGCTCATTATGTAAATACATTCTTCTGGCGTAATGTTTGCTTACTTCTTGATACTGTGCTATTTGAGAGAACAGCACACGCGTAATTGGAAAAAGCCCCTTTTGTGGTTTTGTGAACTTTAATACGTACCTCTAAGCCTGAGGACTTTAGAGTGGGTGTGTTGACCTGGTATCCAGCAAGTTGCCAAAATCATGTAGTAATTTTAACAATTTTTTAAATTCTTTGGAATTCCTTCCTCATAATCATATTATCTATGAATAATGACAGTTTTATTTCTTTCTAAATCTTATACATTTTAACTCTTTTCCTTGCCATTCCGTACTGGCTAGGACTTCCAAAGTATTATACCATAAAAAAGAAGTGGTAAGAGCGGGAAGCCTTGCCTTATTCCAGATCTCAAAGTGTAAGCTTTCAGTAGTGCGTCATGAAGCAGGGGGTTGGCTGTTGATTTTTGTAATATTCTTTATCAGATTAAGGAAGATTGTTTTTTAGTTTGCTAAGGTTTCTTTTTGTAAAATCATGACTGGAGGTTGAATTTTATCAAATACTTTTTCTTATATTTATTTTCTACTTTATTTCTTGCTATGTTGACTTATATTGATTAAACCACCCTTATATTTCTGAGATAAATGTAACCTGGTCATGATTTATTGTTGTTTGTATAAAATTCTGATTGTTAATATTTTGTTTAGAATTCTTGAATTTATATTCATATATAAGATTAGCCTATAATTGTCCTCATAATGTCATTGGCAGATTTCATATTAAGGTAGTGCTAGTCTCTTAGATGAATTTGAAAATGTTCTCTGTTTACCTCCTACTCTTTTTTAAGTTTTATGTAACTGTCATTATTTCTTCCTTAAGTACTTGGTATAATTGCCTGATGAATGCATCTGGGCCTGCAGTTTTCTTTGTGGGAATATTTTTAATTACAGCTTGAGTTTCTTTAAAGATTTTATTTATTTATTTTTAGAGAGAGGGGAAGGGAGGGTGAGAGGGTGAGAGAGGGTGGTTGCCTCTCTCATGTCCCCAGCTGAGGACCTGGCCCACAACCCAGGCACGTGCCCTGACTGGGAATCAAACTGGTGACCTTTTGGTTTGTGGACCAGCGGTCAATCCACTGAGCCACACCAGCCAGGGCACAGCTTGAGTTCCTTTAAAAGTCACAGGGCTCATCAAAAAGGAATTTTCTATTCCTTTTTGTGTTACTTTTGGTAAGTTCACGTTTTATTTTAACTATTACCTCCCTAGAAGTATCTCTAGCAGTGGGTGGTTTAAACAACAGACATTTATTCTCACGGTTCTGGAAGCTGGGAAGTCCAAAATCAAGGTGAAAAGCAAATGAAAAGAGTGTCAGAAAGTTCTTTTTTTTTTTTTCTTACAGCACTGGGAGGTGTTCAAAAAAGTAACAGAAGTTTTCATTTTAGTCCCTGCACTACTGGGTCTCAAAGGGAACTTGGAAATGACATTGGCATCTAGACTATCCACTGCGGTGAGTTTTCCCCACCTCAAAGTATGTATGGTGAAAACCACGTACAGTCAGGTTCACTTCCATGAGCCATCTGCCCATTGCATGTCAGCCAAAAATTAATTAAGCCATCAGAGGGTATTACTAATTGGTGTCTTGGAAGCCAGTTACATGGCTCCATTGTTACACTTTTAGATTCAAAATTTAAAAGTCAAATTCTTCTCAAGTGATCACATGAAGCAGTAAGTATACGTGCAAAAATATTAAAATAAAAAATGTAAGTGAGGGCTACAATTGTAGGCTCATCTGAAAATATTTGAAATGTATCGTCAGCAAGCAATGTGCACAGCTTTAGTTTATGAAATGATTGCAATGAAACTGCTTCATCACTATCAACCAAACCTTCAAACCTAAGAATTAAAGAGGTTAGTTTTTATCTTGTCAAATATTACATGAGGGGAAAGAAAGCCTAATAATTTGGCAACACCACCATTCTCAGCCGTAGATTGGCAAAACCAGCCACAGACAGTCTTGGTTCTCTCGTTTGAAAGTGGGCATCTCTACAGCATTAAAAACATGAACGCTGGTGACCACAGGATCAGTCTAGCAGCTCTCACTGTTAAGGAATTATTTCTAGTACTCGCTTCGGCAGCACATATACTAAAATTGAAATGATGCAGAGCAGATTAGCCTGGCCCCCGGTGCAAGGATGACGTGCAAATTTGTGAAGCATTCCATATTTTACAGATATTATTTCTAGAAAATTTAATAATAAAGTGGTAATACAATTTAAAATTTGCTTAAATTGCTTATTTTTTTAGTATCCCAGAAATTCATTACGTAATGGTCACATTTGGTGCCACTGAATATTGATTTGGACACTTGGCCGTTTGGCATCCAGCGGGAATGTGTGTCCAGCATTCCTTTAGCTTTTGTCTTAAAGTAAAGCTGTTCTGTAGTTTCACCAAGGTTTTCAGAGTTAATCGTGGTATATACATGCGTTCCACGTGTCATCTTTCCCCAGTGATCTATACATGCCTTATGTTTTAAAAACTGGTGGATCACCTAGGTAGAACCCAATACAAAAGGCTTTTTGGCAGGAGAGGAAAATAAAGAAAGATCTTGCAAAGTGTAGGCTTTTTTTGTTTGAGGGAATTCCCCAATCCCTGGATCTCATGTGGCAAAAAACCTACAGTCGTACCAGCTTGAGGTAAGGGAGTCAAAAAAGTAAAATAAAATAAAGGCAGAAATATGAGAGGAGCCTATACTTTAAAAACAAATATAGTAGCTAAAATTTGTGAGTGTTTGCTTTTTGACTAAGTGCCTTCTGTGACTTATGCAGAGCTGTAGTGGCATAAAGTTGAAGTTTTATTGGTTTGGATCACCAGGTAAATAGAGTTTGGAGCTGACAGAGCAGGTGGAAATCAGGGGGAAATCCTAGCAGCAAGAGAACCACAGAGGAGAGCCCCCGAGTCTGAGTAGAAATTCTGCCCACGCATTTGGCTGGCTGTTGAACTGACAGGTGCCAAGGGGACCCCCAAAGGGCTAGGCTGAAAGCAGGAGTTGGGAGCTGAAAGAGCCGGGCAGCGATGCGAGCTGCTGCCCGTGGAGGGAGACCCGTGGGTCTGTAATGATAAGTCTGTGAAAATTAACTGCCCATTGCAAGGGAAAGCCAGTCATCCTCAGAACAATATAACAATCCCAGTCATTGCACATATTACTCTGCTGTCTAGTTTTCAACCAGAAAATCACTGCGTGTGGAAAGAAACACAAAGGTGTGATTGGTCTATATTCAGGAAAAGTGGGATTCCTGTCTGCTCATTGGAAAGTGACTGGAAGTGGGCCCAGAGGTTGGATTTAACGACATCTTCAAAGCTACTAGTATACATATGTTCAAAGAACTAGAGGGAAAAATGTTCAAAGAATTAAACAAACCTGTGTCTTAATGAGTGAACAGATGGGACATCTTAAGAATAATGGATACTGTAGAAAAGAATCAAGTGTATTATATTGGTGATAGCAAAAGAGAGGATTTGTAAATTTGAAGATAGAAATGATCCAATATGAAGAATGGAGAGGAAAAAATACTGAAGAAATATAAACAGAGCCTCAGATACCTGTGGACAATAAAACGATTTTAAACAAGTCTATGATTTATTGATATGCTAAATATAGTCAAATGTTAATATTTGACAAAGCTAGGTGGTGGGAATATAATTGCTTGTTACTTTTAAAAGCAGTTACTGCTGTATGATTTTATCTTACTCACTTTTAAAAAATTAACTTTGTCAAAGAGTTTTGATAGGGATTGCATTAAATCTATAGATTGCTTTAGGTAATATGGACATTTTAACAATGTTAATTCTCCCAATCCAGGGGCAAGGAACATCTTTCCATTTCTTTGTGTCTTCTTCAGTTTCTTTCAACAATGTCCGGTAGACCCCAGTGTCTCTTACCTATTCTTGAACACTAACCCTGAGATAGTGTCACTCTTTGGATGTTGCTTGTCCCTGATTACTCGTCTGAGCAACCATCCAAGTTGGCAGAGCTACAAGCACCAATTTCTTCAAGAATTCAGATTTCCGGGCTTAGCAAAGAAATATACAAATTGAGACAGCGGGAATAATTGTTCTAAAACACTGAGAAATCTTAATATTTGCATTTGCTGGATGCTTTGAGACCACAGTCCAGAGTAAGGTTAGAAAACAGAATCTGATTTCTAGATTGATACAGGAGATACTGATGTGGCACTTAACCTAACAGCCCGAATGCAGTGAGCCAAGCTCCAGTTTGGTCATGGTTAAAACTACCCACAAATAGTAACCCGTGTATATTTTCCCATTCACCTGTCTTCCATGACCCAGCAGATGATGAAGAATGGAAATCTGTCTCAGTATAGTATTTTTAATAATGGTCGCTCATCGTTTTCCAAAAGTCCGCATTAGAAAACTTGTCAGATTTGGATATACATTTTTTGGAGTCCTAAGTGGTTGATAAGTATGATTTGGCTTACAGTGCAATTTAGTATGTGAACAATAATCTTTTTTGGAGAGTGTTCTCCCACTTAGCAGAAAGGTGTATAAGCTTCAATAGTGCGATACGTGACCAAAGTTCACACTGGACTGAGTGAGTGTTTTATTGTTAATGGGGTTAGTCATGACGCAAACATAAACTATGGACAAATGAGTGATTTGTTTATGTCTGGGCTTTTGGTCAATAATTCTTCAAATTACAGTACTTTCACGATGTGGAATTAGATGCTAGCAGCTCAAAATTATGTACTTATATGGGGCCTAAATACATAAAATTTGACATGTTAGGATGCACTTTATGGTGTTTAGTTGTAAAATAACATTAGCAGGCAGGCAGGTAGTACTAGCTAGTCCACTAGTTCTTGTGAGCTAGTAATTAAGCAGAAAACACCCCCCAAAACTTAAATGTCTCAGGCAACCTGCATGTGAGATGCAAGACTGGTAGTGAGTTCAGAGTTATATTTCAAGGCCAATGTGAGTTCAGCAGATTTACCAAAGAATTCTCTTTGGCTTTTAGACTTCACATGCTGTTCAACAGAATAGAGTGCATATAGATTATTCAGTGATAATATGAAAATTTCCTTAACAGGTAAACATCGGGAAGATGGATTCACCCATTGAAAAGTGGAATCTAATAATTGGCAACTTGGCTTTAAAACAAGTAAGTGATGCACGTGTTTGTTTATAGACCCTGATTTACAGCTCTGGGTGCTCGCTGTGGAATGGAATTCATTAAGTCAAGCCCGCCATTTGGTTGTTTCAGGGGGCCCACGATGATAATTTTGTGCTGTGAGAAAGGGGTAGGATACATGAACATCCGTGACTTGAAAGTTTTCTTTGTCTAGAAACTGATCGTGTTCTTCTAAATGTGAAAAATATGTCCCATACAAAACATAGAAAATACTTTCTACCATAAGTGTGTAATAGAGCCAGAATTTGAGTTAATATCTGTACAAATAAATATTTAGCATTTCATGGCTTAGGTACTATTTTTCTACTTTGATGTTTTATACAAATCCTCTTATTAAACTTTGCTCTTTTTTAATTTTAATTTTTTACTTACTATTTTTGGGGTTCTTATAAGAGTTTATTTCAGTCAAAATGAAGATACATGCCTGAGAGCAAGATCTCAAATGCTCCCGAGAATCCTTAACTTTTTTTTTATACATTGTGGTCAGATGTCTGATTAAGCTGAGTTTTCCTTAATTTGTCAATAATACTAATGTTAATGTACATGAACACATTAAGTTGTCCATTATGTCCACATGAATTTACGTATAAATTATCTACAGTTCCTTCTCATTTCCAGTGACTATCTCTTCTTTTCCTACCACCTTCTTGCATCTCCGGGACACCGGAAGGCAGCCCCCTAAGTAACTCTAGCATTCTAGCAAGTGTGAGCTTAGGAAATGCTTACTTTTTTTTTCTTAAATCCTCACCTGAGGACATTTTTTCATTGCTTTCAGAGAGAGAGGAAGGGAGAGAGAAACATCGATCAATGTGAGAGAGAAACACGGATTGGTTGCCTCTCATACGCGCCCCAACTAGGGATTGAACCCACACACCCTGGGTATTTACCCTGACCAGGAATCGAACTGGCAACATTTCAATTTACGCTCCAACCCATTGAGCCACACTCTCCAGGAATGCTTAATTATTTTAATGTTAGGTCAACTAGGACATCATGTTGAGAACATGGTTGCAGAAGAGTAATGTATTATATTGCATTTCAAAGGCAAGGAAATAAAGAAATTTTTCGAATGTAGACTTTTAAAAAAAAATCCATGAAACTACTACTAAAGTCAAAAGGTTAGAGATAAGGAAATGTGGTATCTAATTTTTAATCTCAGCTCTGACTTCACCCAGCTATAACCTTTGTTAACTTACTTAACCTTTCTGGACTTACTTTTCTTCTTTTAAGTCGCAGTATTGCATTAGAGATGTCCGTGATCCTTGTCAGCTTGAAACTGTAGGAATCTGTACAGGGATGATAATCAAAATAAATACCAACCAGTAGACTACTATAATTTAATCTATACATAAAACTTTGAAATTATATTTTTAATTTAATTTTATTTTTTAAATATCCTAAACTCTTACCAAGTGGTATGAGTTGTATCCATCAAATCATTCTAATAATTCCCATCTCAGCTTTTAGTCCCTCTCTTAGTTTGAGACTTTCCCTTATCGTCCTCTCTCCCTGTGACTGTTGGTCAGGATGGGAGCCAGAGGGGGCTGGGGACTCACCGGTCCTAGATGCTGTGTCCCGAAGTCCATGTCTGTCTGTCTCACTCCACCAAGAATGCAGGAGAAACAGGGAGGCCCACATAGGCCCATGAGGACACAATTGGTGCCAGCCAGTGAGGCAGCTACTGGTCGGGGCCCAGGAACCGTGGAGAGAACTGAAGGAGAAGACAAGAAGGCCAGGCTGGGGGGGTGGTTGTGCTCTGTCTGAGGCTTTACCTGCTAAAGCCTGTGAAGGAGGAGATGAGCATGGGGAAGGGAAGGGATGGGCTAGAAAAACGGCTTCTCCAACTGGACTAGCTACAGAGGGTAGAGGCAGGGGAGGATGGGAAGCACAGAGCAGGCTCTCAGGAGCCGGAATGTGTGCTTTCTGACTATGCAATGTGATCCCAAGCAGATGACCTCTTACAGGTTTCTTAACCATGGTACAGGGTGGCCATCTTGACCAGTGTGTAAATTGTCAAAGGAAGCAAAGTTCCCACTCCCACTGGAGACCCCTTACGTGACCGGGAGGGCTGTGCCCTACGCTCAATCTGGTTAGGGCTCTGGCCCCCATTCGCCTCCCCAGCTACTCCTTGAATGCAGACTTAGCTCTTCTCTTGAGTGCAATCAGGCATTTCTTTTGCAGGTTTGCCATTAGGACTCCCTCATCTCAGCTGTGTGCTTCCACTTCCACTTATACACATATGTGTTTGCCAGCATGTCTGCCACAGGCTCCCTAGCTCTGTATGTCATTTCCAAGAAGAACCTTGGAATCACCGTGCTGGAATTTACATTAGTAATTGATTTTACTGCTTTTGCATATTATATTATTTACTCAGCAGTGTGAAAATGCTGACCTAGTTTGGCAGTGGGTACAGCCAGAGTGATGCTAACAGCTTGCATCTGAGCTCTGAACCTGTGGACGCATCACCAGGAGCTGATGGAAGCTCGTGGGGCCGGAATCCAGGCTATCTGGACTCACTAGCCCCGGCTCTTCTGGCTCCTCTGTCAATTTACTGTGTGACAGGATTAGTTTTTGTTTTTTATTAGCCCAGAGCCCTGTATTCCAGTTCATGGATTAGCTTCGGAAAGCCTGTGAGCACCCAGAAATCCTACTCAAAATACTGAATCTGTATAAAATTTTTGTCAGATTGTCAAACGAGTCCATGACGCAAAGACATTTAAGAATCAGTAAACCAGATGGTTCCTTAAGGGTTTCTTTCTAAAAAAAAAAAGATTTTATTTATTTAATTTTAGAGGGGGAAGGGAGAGAGAAAGAGAGGGAAACACCAGTGTGTAGGTGCCTCTCATGCGCCCCCTACTGGGGACCTGGCTGGCAACGCAGGCATGTGCCCTGATTAGGAATTGAACCAAGCGACCTTAAGGGTTTCTTTTAGTTTTGACATTCTACTAATATAATTCTAAGAGTGCCCAACCAGTGTTACTTTCTTCGTTGCTGGGTTTTGGGGTTGTTTTTCTTTCAGTATTGCTTTATGCCACTACTGTGGAAAGCATTTTATGTATTAATATAATGCACTCACATCTCAAAATGACCCTTTTAAATTCAATGTTGTCATTGTCGTTTTTCAGATTAGGAGCTAAAGTTTTTATACCATTAATCATAATTGTGATTATATTTAAGGTTTAATGTCTGTCTCTCCCACTGACTAAGAGCTCTCCGAGAGCAGGGACGGAATCTGTTTTGACCACAGTTGTAGCCCAATACCAAGCATAGTGCCTGATACGTAAGAGATGCTAAGTTAATAGTTGTTGAAGGAATGAATGTGAATAATTTGCCACAAGATTAAGTGCTATATTCAGGAGTCAGACTCTTACGATTGGATTATAAAATCCATTCTCTTGCCAACACTGCCTCCAGCGTCAGATTTCAATTTTGTGGGTTGTGTGCTTCTCTTAGATGATCCTTGCATTGCACCATCGAAGTCACATCTTGTTAAAGAACAGGTTCCTGGACCCCATTCCATAACTATTGCCACCAGATCAGTGCATATGGAGAACCCACTGCCTTAGGGAATGTTAAAACTAAAAATACAGGGCCCGGCACAAATAACACTCCTTTTTTATTACAAATTCTTTTATTACAAAGTCATAAGCATGTAATTCTGTAACATAACAAATCACATTCAAGCACTCCAGATGACATTTTAGGTGAAATGTTCAAATTAAAACTATAAATTATCACACCCCTATTATCACCCTGCCAACCACACTCAAGCAGGCCTTACTTCTGCTGGACCCTGTATAGTAGCTTCCCTAAAAGGTAAAGCAGCTCAATTACCATATGCAATACTTTCTTTTGACTTCTTATATGCATATTTATATAAGCAGATTTTTAAAAAATGTGTCTTTGAAATGAGTAATTCTGTTGGGTTTTATGAAAAATTTTTTTTAGGTTCAGGCAACTGTAGTTGGTTTTCTAGCGGCCGTGGCGGCAATTATATTGGGCTGGATTCCAGAGGGCAAGTACTACCTGGATCATTCCATACTTCTGTGCTCCAGCAGCGTGGCCACCGCCTTCATCGCATCTCTGCTGCAGGGTGAGTGCATTTTACAAATGTCTGCTCTTACAGTCTTTTATTTCCCCAGCTTAGGCCTGTTTTTATTTAAACGATACATGTCTGTCATAAAAAACATCAAAGAGTTATGTACGAACTTTAAAAATATCTTATTTCAGGAATATTCACACTTATTATATGGAAACCTTAGTGCAGAACACGCTTTCCGCGTTGCCTCCTGGCGCGTGTGCACTGGTGCGGCTCCCAAACGAGATCCGGCAGACAGCTCAGAGAGCGTTTGTTTCGGTTACCCTAATTGGGAAGCTGCTTTCGGGAAATCATGCTGGGGATTTACTGGCTTGTCAGCTCAGCAACAAGGATTCTTAGACTTCTGAGTTCCAACAGCAGTTTCTCTGTAGAAATTTTTTATTTGGCCTCAACTTTTTAAGACAAAGATTTTATTTATTTATTTTTAGACAGAGGGGAAAGGAGGGAGAAAGAGAGAGAGAAACATCCATGTATGAAAAACGTTGATTGGTTGCCTCTTGCGGGCGCCCTAACTGACCGCTGGCCCGCAACCCAGGCGTGTGCCCTGACCGGGAATCGAACTGACAACCTTTTGCTTTGCGGGCCAATGCCCAACCAACTGAGCCACACCAGTCAGGGCTCTGTAGATATTTTTTAAAGCTTCAGATTTCAAAGAAAACTCTTCAGTATCTCTCTGGCAATACAAATATAACCATAAGCTTAATATAGCAGATTGTTGGCTATCGAATTTCAAAGAGCCAGAAATTAAAAAAAAATAACTATATTAGAAATTTTCAGTTGGAGTATCATTTTAAATATTTATTAATATGAACTCCACTAGTTTCCTAGAAGAAAATCATGTAGAGTCATTTCCAATCTACAAATGCTATGTATGATGTCCTGTTTTATTATAGCCATATTTAGGCTTCCATATTGATTTTTGACTGGCACACAAGTAAAACTAATCTTAAATTGTCTCTCCTCTGCATGCTTTTAATGAGGGTTGGCATGAGAAAATGTATACAGCTAGGTGTAGGTTTAAACATTATCATTTTCCTCCCACTTCTGTGACTGAGGGAAGTAGGGATTTAACAGTGTAAGTGCAGAGTCCCATTTTGATCTTCTAGTCGTCAGCCATAGGTTCCTAGACAAAAACTTTGGATTGAGGGACTGTCTTTTACAAAGACAACTTCTGGCCTCCTGTTCAAAATTTAATTACCCCCCTTCCTCTTAGTATTTTAATACTCTCCATAATAAAATGGAGCAAGCATTGCAGGCTACCACAACGTTAAATAAATCTGTTTTTACTGGTGTTCTTCCCAATTGCAATGCATATAAACATGACTTACCTTTCTTCGATATTTTCATGCTTTGTTTGAAGGTTAAAATAAAATCTTTGGGTTTGATGCACACAAGTACGTTACATCTAAGACATACACGTTACATGTCACTACATTTGAAACTTCAGCATTAATGTCATTTTACAGTAGTTTTCAGGTGTCTAAATGCAACATTGAACTTCTCAAATCTCTTGTTTGAGCAGTGCCCACTGGGGTTTTGTTGACAGGCATTTGGCTGGAGCACAAGTGTCAAATGTTTTGTTTGCTGGTGTCCGCTTGCCTAAGCAGTCTAATTGGAATTGAAATGCTGTTTGTCCAGCCTATATGTTTCAGTGTTTAGGGGGATTGGTTGTCTTTAAAATTATAGGATAAAAGTAACAACTTCCTTTCTTCCAGGAATAATAATGGTTGGCGTTATCGTTGGCTCAAAGAAGACGGGCATCAATCCTGATAATGTTGCTACACCCATTGCTGCTAGTTTTGGTGACCTTATAACACTTGCCATATTAGCTTGGATAAGTCAGGGTTTGTACTCCTGTCTTGGTAAGTTGACTTGAAACTAAATATAATATGTTCTTGAGTCTCTTTAAATAAATATTATTATAACAATGCCATGAATCTGTGGTGGCCTTCATCTGAATTAGAATGAGACTGATTAGGACAATAACTGCCATTTGTTGTACACCTTCTATGTATTATGGTTCTCATATATTTTCTTCTTACAGAGTTTAAAACTCTGTAAGATTTATCATCTCTAATTCTAGGTGAGAAAACTGAGGATCATACAGGTTATGTATGTTCCCCACTACTGGTAGGAAGGTTGAACATGGTCTGTCATGTTCTCTGACTTCTACCCTTTCCTCTAAATGTGTAGCCAGCAAGGAGTCCACCCAGTGTTCTGATGTGCGCATTGTACTACTGTCCCGGGACATAAGGTTATGGTGACGCTCGAAACTTGGCGATTTTCCCCCAATCAGAAACCAGCGTGGCAATTGACAAGAAGAAAAAAAATCGCCATGAACATTAACCTGAATATTATGTGATGTTGGAGTCATCTTATAGATGTGATTCCTGATGATAGTGATAGAGTATTTATAGAATCTAGTGAATTGTTTTACTACAGATTTATACTCTGGGACTATTATTAATGTAAATGACTATGATTTGTGAGAATTAATTTAGTGCTAACAGTTGGTTGTGGTTCATTTTTTTTAGATGCCAAATTTTAAAAAATTAAAACAGAAACCCACAGTAATACAAAGAAAAAAAAGATAGTTTATATGGCAAACCAGAAGCATTTATTCACATATTGTTATATATTTTCACAGATTCTATACATTTGTGGTATATTTTACAGTAAATCTAAAGTACATTTGGTTTGAAGAAGAGTCTGAGATAAATGTTTTCAAACTAAAGAAAGGGTTTTAACTTAATGAAGGCAAAAATTATCTACTACTTTTGGAGACTTCCTATAGTATATAAAATTACCTGAATCATTTAATGAGTGGCATAACGATATTCGGGGACTTCCGGTCAAGATGGCGATGTAGGCAGACATGGCTCACTTCGTCACACCACCACATCAGAATTACAGCTAAAATATAGAACATCCATCACTCAGGAATGTCAGAAATTGAGCCGAATGGAAGTCTGACAACTATGGAATTAAAGAAACCACATCCACCTAGATGGGTAGGAGGGCCACAGATGCAGAACAGGCTGATCCAACACCCACGTGGCTAAAAAGTCAGGAGGGAAATCTTGGGAGCGAAGAGTCCCAGACCCACAACAGGACCCCCAGCTCAGGAAGATAAGTCCCCACAGTTTCTGGTTGCAAAAACCAGTGAGTACTGAATCAGTGGAAGAAACTTCTGGAGCCCAAGCAGTTCCTCCTAAAGAACCCACACACAGACTCACCTACTCAGACTCACTCCCTCTGAGCTCCAAACAATATTCGATAAGATTCGATGCATATGTTGGAGGAACATTTTTCTCCTTTAGAAGGTTGTATGTTTCCACTTCAAGTAAGGACGATAAACGATCAATAGCCCACATGTCAGACCTTGTTCCCATAGGTCTCATATTTTTTTGTTGGTGTGGAATGTACAAGGAATGATAAAAATTCAAGTCTATGCAGGATAATCCTCAATTCCTTTCTCTCCTTGTCAATAAAAGCACAGAAAATGAGAGTTAAGTTACTGACGGGGTAATCTGCTCTCATGTATATTCTTGGGTGATAATTGGTCATACTTTTCTCCTCTAAATTATTACACAGTTTAGAAATTAATGCTGAAGTCAGGGATTGAAACATTAGCTTATGGCTGGTGTTACAGAATGGGACTAAATGCTGTTCTCCTACTGTGTTAATTAAACGTATTCACCCACTCCCAGGCAGCTAGCTGGACAGCTTGTAGTCCTCACCCCCACAGGACAGGCTGCTGACTGTGTTGGGGAGGGGAGACTGTCAGTACTAGGCGGCATCCCCAAAGAGAAAGGGATGAGTTAGCCATGCTTCATGCCCCTTTCCCTAGTCTTCCTAATTAGGGGAGTCTCTCCCACTTGGAGGAAGAGGGAAGAGGGAAGAAGGGGAGAGTGGAAGAGGGTGAAAGGTTTCTTCCTAAGGGGACAGAAATTCTGTGGGTCTGGCCAGGAACATTGAGGATGGAGGTGGGCTTGGGAAAGGGGGGGAGCTAGTGGTCTGGGGATGGGTTCCTTACATACATAAACAAGAAATATATCTCATTGCAGAGGTGGGTACTTAGTGACCATGCAGCCATTTTAACACATTTCTCAGCTGCTTGCTGAGTACCAGGGTGTTTCCTCAGTTGAAGCCACAGTCGTTAAAAGGTTAAGAAAAAAAAAGAAGACCACTGAAGAACATTATTATAAGAAATAGGACAATGTTATAATGATACAGACCTAATTATGAGATTCCAGAAGATAAATCACCTTTAGAGGAAAATAATGTATGGTGGCTTTTCAAGTTTTATTTTTTTTAAATTACACAAGTGCTGAACTGTCCTTATAAAAGACTTAATCATAATGTGTTGCCATATAAAGTTTCGGTTTTTGAGTGTTACAGTACATTAGTTTAGTATACAGTAGTTTGAGTGTACATTAGTTTAACTGGATCAGGAAATAAAGTGAAATGGAATGCTAACATCAAAGACCATAATTTTGAAAAATAATTTTATTATTAAATTTTGCTTAGACTTTTTAGGTCTTGATTTCTGAAAGTTGGCTCAAAATAACTCAAGATGAATTAATTAAAACAGGATCTTTTACATTTCACCTGTATCATTTATTTCCCTGAAAAGATATTTTTAATGGGCTGCTGTGGTGAAGTGATTTATAAGAAATATATATTTGGTCATTCAGATGATCACAATGCATTTCTCATATATATATTTGGTCTTTGTTCAAGGTTCCTGGCTCACAGCCTCCCAAAGCCCTTGAAATTTTCTGAGCGATAAGAACAGTGGGAACATCTTTTGTCATAAAAACAGGTCTCAGTGCCGGGTGTCGCCTGTGGAATCCGATGCTGTCTTCCCGCATATAATGTCAGAACCGAGTTGAATGATAGGACACTCAGCTGGTGGCTGAGAAGTGCACTCCCAGACTGGAATTGGTTCAGAGTCATAGCTACTGATTGATTCTGCAATTGATTTAAGAGCTAAAGGTTTTTCTGAAGTGTGTGTTTGAACTTCTAAAGTCTGCATTGTGAACACTAGGGGGCCTCATAAGATCAGCAGTTGTAAGCCTAGTATTGTGTTAGTGGTATTCTGAATACAAAGGTTGGAGCAGGCACCTTTAAAGTCCAAGACCCCATTCATCCTGCTGAGATGCCTAGTTCTTAGAACAAAGTTTAATTCCTGAATTACGTTACACACTTAGCACTTTTGAGAGATAAAATGAGGATTTCACGGCAGCTGTAGGCTTTGGTTATAAACAGAGGCCATATATTGGTATGTGGCTCTCAAAGAACCAGACGTTGAAAAAAAGTATCACTAAAATTTTAGATATTCAGAAATGACTTTGAAAAGCTCCTCTCATGTCCTGTTAGCTTTGGTGCATGTTAGCTTTGAAGACCCACTCGACATTTATTCAATGTGCTGCCATTTATTTATTTATTTATTTATTTAAAGATTTTATTTATTTCTAGAGAGAGGGGAGGGGAGGGAGAGTGAGAGGGAGAGAAACATCAGTGTGCGAGAGAAACATCCATCGGTTGCCTCTCACACGCCCTGAGCTGGGGACCTGGCCACAACCCAGGCATGTGCCCTGACTGGGAATTGAACTGGTGACCTTTCTGCTCGAAGGCCAGCACTCAGTCCACTGAGCCACACCAGCCAGGGCATGCGGACTTTCTTTTAGTCCTGATAAAATTTGCCAATTTCTGATATCTGAAGTAAATACGTATTTCCCCCCTCCTCACCTTTCCTGTTTACTTTTATTGACTTTATTCTTTGGAGTCATCCTGAGTAAGTCTTTATTGCTTAATGAACAGAGTTCTCAGAAACATATCTTCTCAAGGTCCAGCCTGCCCCTCTCGTCCTTGTACCATTTCCTCCAGCTGGACGCATTTACTGATCCTCATACCAGCCTGTGATTTTTCTCTCTTCTTTTTTATGTCATCCCCTCCACTCCATGAAAGGTACATAGAACCAGCATTTTTCAGTGTTAAAGGTATAGAGTTCCCCAATCTTAGGAGATCCATTTCTCCTCTGGATTCCTGTAGCACTTTATTGATACTTCTCTTAAAGCATTCTTTACATTTGGGTAGTCATTACAGCTTTTTATGTAAATGTAGCGCTTTCCTTTGTGAGGGTATAAGTTTCTTGGGGATAAACCTGTTTTATTTATTTTCATAGCACCCCATAGTGGATGTTAAGTAAATTGCACTTCACCAAATGATTTACTCCTTTTGAAAGCTACCCAATTAATGTGAGCAGAGGTTATTCAGGAAGTGGTAGATGCATGGAAAATAGAAGATTGATATCCCTCTGAATGATTGTATCATGGTATCTATCCAGTAACATAAAAGAGTATAACAAAAAAAATGATCCTTTTGATGAGGACTTAGTACTAGGGAAATATTGCTAGGGTATCTTGCCTTAGCAGAAAGTTTCTAAAGATTAGTATCACTATGGAAAAATTACAATGGCAACATATGGCTTTAAAAAATCTATTTCAAATAGAAGAGGGAATAGAAAGTTTAGAGAGTAATCTAAGTTCTGGACTATGATACGCTTTGGTGTGGTTTGCAGAGAAAATGCAAAGGCATTTATTCATTCATATAGGAATCTCTAAACAGGGAACAATATTTAAAAGCTATTAAAAAATCTGAAGTTGGGCCAGTAACTGAAATAGGTGCACACAACTGTTGTCTTTTTCTTCTTCTTGCATAATGTTAAGATTCTGAAAACTGTTTTTCAATTGCTTTTATGCGTGGCTGTATAATCCTCCTTTGTATGTGGTCTTAATTGATTTGGAAATTATCAGCTTTTCTCTTTTGGGGCAAGTTCTGAGAAGCAAAATGCTGATTGATTCTCATTCTTCAAGGTTAACCTTAAACCCTTAAAACCATGGCTAGCTGAAGCTGTAAGAGCAACAACAGTCAGCCCCGGTTGTTACTTCAGTCCTGGGGACACTAGCAGGGATGCCACCTGGTTATTCACAGGACACTCCAGAATGTCACCACCTCGAGGTGGTGATGTGAGTAGAATCTAAGCTTATCATGCATGTCACTCTTCTTCGGCATTTTTCAGTACTGTGTCATCGTCGTTTAGAGTGATTCCCAGAAGTCCATCTCGTGAGGAAGTTCTGGTGATTGTTATAAAGGGCATTTAAAAAATTGTTTACAACTTCCAATTCCCATTTTGTTGTTTCTGCAGAAACAGCTAACATACAAAGATGTCACACACAGCAGTTACGTATGTCAGAAGAATTTAGGGTGGGAATCATAAATGCCATTGATGCAGTTTCGTAGCAGTAGCTGTAAAATGCCACCAACAATCTAATAAAAGGTGAAAGCCGTGAATCAAAAAGATGGCGGTTATGTCTGGCTGTTAAATGGAATCATGGCAATTGAACCACTTGAGCTGCATTAATCCTTACTTGTCCATAATTGACGTGTATCACGGAATCGGCACTAAGATACACAGGCATTAATTAGGCTTAAAATCCCACCAAGTGTTACTTCTCCACCTGTAGTTGTTTCCTCTTGCTGCTGTGACAAATAATCACAAACCTTGTTTCCAGAGGCCACGGCCCACAATGATATGCTTTGGACCTACACGGCTAAAATCAAAGTGTCAGCAGGGCTGGTTCCTTCTGGAGGTTCCGGTGGGGTGGGGGGAAACCCATTCCCTGCCTCTTCCGTCTTCTGGGGTCCGCCAGCATTCCTTGGTTTGCAGCCACGTTACTCAGTCCCAACTTCTGTGGTCGCATTGGTTTCTCTCCTGTAGTCAGATCTCCTACTGCCTACCTGTTAGCACACCTGTGATTACATTTGGGGTTCGCCGTAATGATTCGGGATAACCTCCCCATTGCAGGATCCTTGACTTTGAAAGGATTCGCTGTATGAGGTAACATTCACAGATTTTGGGGCTTAGGATGTGGATGTCTTTGAGGGCCATTATTCAGCCTACCACAGTACCCTTTTACATACCTGGAAATTAATATAAAATGTTATTTTGAGTAGGGTCATTTCAATATTTCATTGAGAAGGAAGACATTGTTTTAGGTTTTCATGTTAATGCAGAAATTTATGGCTACCTTTTAAAAAAAGTCTTTTAAGGGTTTATTTAAGCCAAGTTTTTGAGGACATGCCCAGAAGCAAGATTTCAAAGGATTGAGAAAATGTTCTGGAGAGTGGCAGTTTTGAGTTCCTTTTTCTCATTAGAATCAAAGGAGAAAACATAAGGAAGATACATGAAATCCACTGGTGGTGGATTAAAGAGGCAGGAGAAAGCATTGTAGGGAAATCTCTAGAATTGGGTAAGGGTTGACTGTTAATTGACCCTTTTCCATCACTGATTGTATCATTCGTGATTTTCTTTTTTAAAAAATTGAATTTATTGGAGTGACATAGGTTAATAAAATTATATAGGTTTCAGGGGTACAAATCTTTGATCCATCATCTATATATTGTATTGTGTGTCCACCACCCAAGTCAAGTCTCCCTCCATCACCATTTATCCTCTCTTTGCTGTCTTCTACCTCCCTCCACCCCCTTTCCCTCTGGTCATCACCATACTGTTGTCCATATATGCATTAGTGATTTTCTAAAAGTAATTCTTCAACTTTATGACATCTATAGAATGACATCCTAAAAAGAGGACTATTTTAGCACTTCCCCTTTTCAATATTTGTAATTTTTCCCTAGCTATCAGAATTGGATTAGAAGTTACCCAGGGAAAAGGAAGGAGAGTTCTGTACAGTTATACACATGGTCTAATTTGGTGGGAATGGGTATGTTAGCTTTGTTAGGAAATTGAAATAGAACACATTTACAGTAAATCATTTTAGTTACTTTTATTTTTATCATGGTTTTCCCACTTTTTTTTTTCAGTGTTTAAAAACTCTGTTTCAGTTTTTGAGGAACTGTACACTTATTATTTTTAGTTTCATTCCTGAGAAATTTTTTCTTCTCTTTGAAAATTCAGAGCAGTGATTCTTGGGTTGAGATGGTGGGTGGTATTTTTTTCAACTTCAGATGACCTTCCAGAGATTTGATGTTGAGAACAACTTAAAAGCCTGGCATGGTGCTCCTCTCTTGACCTGAAAATGAAATTCTAAGATGGTCTGACCTGGCAGAACAGTTGTTTTCATTTGTGTTTAGTGGATCTTAATGTTTATAGTTTTCTGTTTAATCCTATAAAGAGATTGTTGGTAACTTTAGTTGTTTTAGGAGGTAAGGATGCTTTCTAATTAGGATGTTGTTTATCCTTGTCCAGTGGTTTAAAAAGGAGAACTAGAATCTATTCAATAAAGGCCTTTTCATTTTTTTAAAAAAATCATAGAGAAAATGATACTATGTGTAGCATTAAAGTCCTTTAAATGGGAGAAAATAGTTAAATAATTCTATTAGTATAATTATTTGAAGACGATAGCAAATCAGATAAAATCATGATAATAAAGTTTGTTTGAATATTCATTTAATATCTACAGTAATTATTTCTACATGATTAGAAAAAATTTGAATTTGAATTTTCAACTGTTTCAAACATCTATAGTCATGTGAAAGATCTGTAAATATGTCAGGAAGATGAAGAAATACAAACTACAGTCAGGGATAGGAATAAGGATAGGGTTGAAGAATTTTGTGAGATGTCAGAAAAATTTATTTTTTTAAGATTTTATTCATTTATTTTTAGAGAGGGGAAGGGAGGGAGAGAGAGAAGGACAGAAATATCAATGTGTGGTTGCCCCCCAAGTTCCTCCTACTGGGGGACCTGGCCCGCAGCCCTGGCACGTGCCCTGACTGGGAATCGAACCAGCGACCCCTTGGTTTGCAGTCTGGTGCTCACTCCACTGAGTCACACCAGCCAGAGTGAGATGTCCGAAAAATATAGTAATATTGAACTTAAGTCTAAGGCTGAACACTACAAGGACTAGGAGATCAACGGTCTTTAAGTTATGAAGTCTCCTCTATACAAAATAAGTATTAAGAGACATTGAGAAGAATCCAGAATGCCCTGGCTGAAATCTTTGAAAATAATAAAACCTTAATCAGCTAAAATGATATTACCAAAATATCCAGGAACAATGTAATTGTTTCATGAAGACACAGGCAATTTTTAACCCAAGGGAGATTTAGAATTAAGTATAAAAATATTTGAGAATTTGACTCATGGTGTTAATGGTTTTATGCTAATGAGGCAGTACATATTTTTTTTGTATACTTGTGCTTAGCCCAGTGGAGTAACATGTCAGTCTTTTAATTCCATTTTTATTTATTTTAGATTTTACTTATTTTCAGAGAGAGGGTGAGGGAGGGAGAAAGAGAGGGAGAGAAACATTAACTGGCTGCCTCTCACACGCCCCCAACTGGGGACTTGGCCCGCAACCCAGGCATGTTGCCCTGACAGGGAATTGAACCGGCGACCTTCCAGCTCACAGGCTGGCACTCAATCTACTGAGCCGCAATGGCCAGGGCTGATTCCATTTTTAAATTTATAATTAAGTAATTGATTTATTCTTGTGATTTTTAAATAGAAATCTTACCAAATTTATATATATTATATGAATATTTATGAAAAATTAAGACTCACTACACTTGTCCATTTAATTTATTAGCTTCATAAGTATTATTTTAAGTACTTGGACACTTTTGTGAAATGTCTAACATAAGTAGAATGTCTCAGGGTATTTGACAAAGTTTGTAAATGCTACCAAATATTATCCCAAATTCTTAAAAATAATCTTTGGTTAGATGCTTGACCTTGTGAATGTAATATTGTTAAGCGCTCGTTTGTTTTTCTGTACAAAGTGTTGGACTTTGTTCTTGTAGGTTGTTGTGTGTGGATGAGCTCGAGCCGCACAAGGCTTGGACCCAGTTTGACTGGGGCAGACGCACAGCAGACCTCACGCGAGAGCGGCTTTACTACCCAGGCCCGACGCCTCGTGGGTCTGCCGAACACACTCAGTGTTCAAAGACTCCTCTTCTCTCTTAGGGGGTTAGATCTTGAATGGCTTTTAGCCCTTTGTTAAACTCTGAGAATTTTTCAGTTTACAAATCCCCCATTATTCTTGGCTTGGTCTTGTGGAGTTCATACTATGGCTTGATATTCAGTTCTCAAGCTCTTTCTTTGATAGCTTCCTCTTTTCCAGTTTTCTACCCTATAAACTACTAAGTCCACTTTCTTCATTAAATAGAAATGACAGTATCTATCTCATACTTGTGAGGACAGTTAAATGAGTTGATGAATACGAAGCATTTAGCACAGTGCATGGAAAATCGTAGGAGTGAAAGAAATGTTAGCTTTTTTTTACTGTTGTTCTTGTTATTATCATTGCTATTCCCATCTAGGTTGCCAAGCTATTTCCATCAATGTTTGTTGAATCAATGTATTTAGTTTACAGTTACATTAATCTTTTTACCTTATCTATAGTTTAAATTTGTTTGAGAGTTTTAGAAAGTAAATAGCATGTGAATATGTTTGATAATGTATCTTCTGGTAAATTTTTAAGATTTACATTTGCTACATGGTTAGAACAGAAATCGAAATGCTCTCTCTTTTTTCATTTCAGAGACGTATTACTACATCTCTCCATTAGTTGGTGTCTTTTTCTTGGCCCTCACTCCTATCTGGATTGTAGTAGCGGCCAAACACCCAGCCACAAGGACCGTTCTGCACTCGGGCTGGGAGCCGGTCATAACTGCCATGGTTGTAAGTAGGTTAGTATCAAAGTGTGTGTGTGTGTGTGTGTGTGTGTGTGTTTGCAGTCCACGTGCATGCATCTATGTGTGTATTAAAACAACTCAGTTTCCTGGATCAATTATATTATGTATCCAGTTCTTGTTATCCCAGGTAATAGTGGATATAAGTGATAGGAATTACTGAAATCCATAGATGTGAAGAACCTCATTTGGCTACCAGTTTCACACTTCTTTCCAACCAAATCTTTAACTGATTGTTGAGTGAAATTTAGTGGTGTTTGTCTTTGTGTGTGTTTGTGTGTGTTTTAGCCTGATGAGGACATCACCCGTGTTTCACAATAAATTGCTCAGATGGCTGTCAGAAGGCCTGAGAAACGTGCATCTGAGAAACGTGCATATCGTTTGGCAACTTCCACTCTGACAGGACGTGACAGGACTTAAGGATATAATTAAGGGTATACACAACAGATTTACTTACAAGGATCCTAATCACAGAGGAGTATTTAATAAAAGAGAACATCTGAGAGGCCTAGCAACCAGGTATCGATCAAATCAAGTGTGGCGCAGCCACAGGATGGAGTATCAGTGAGCCATTAAAAATTAACGCTGTCATATTTCTGTTGATGGGGAAGGGTGTTCATTATACATTCGGTGAAAAGAGTAAGGCAAAGTGAGTATGCATTTCCTGTTAAACATGGTAGATTGACAGGTGTTCACCTTCCTTCCTGAAACTACTAAAGTGACAGTAAAAGGATAAAAAGCTATAAAGCCACATAAAGAAGGAGAGCAGAGAGAACAGCAGGTGAGAAATTCCTAAGATAGCGATCAGGTGGCTGGTTGTCAGCAGAGTAAAAAAAGCTAAAACCCAAGCGCCTGCAGGGCAGGGAGCACCCCTGGGAAGCGACCATCTGAGCCTCAGAAACTCAAGAGGTGGAGGGATGAGAGGCCTTAAATACTTCTGAAAGCAGAGATGAAGTTTGGTTGAAAGTGTACGTAAGAAGCAATTAGACCCTAAAAGCCTTTTCTCTAGTTTGACCACCAGGTAAGTGCCTCTGCCACCTTAGCAGAATTACTCTGGAGAGACTAAATCAGAGAGGCTCTAAGTTCAGAAACACCTGCACGAGTTAGGTATATATGGCTGACAGTCAGGCTTGTACCCCCAGACAAAAAATTAGGTACTGTCTTTCTGGGGAACATCTTCAGCGCCACAGAAAAACCTGCGTGTACTGATCCTCGTGGGTCTTTCAAAGATTTTATTTATTTATCTTCAGAGGGGAAGGGAAGGAGAAAGGGAGAGAAATATCAATATATGGTTGCTTCCTGTGCATTCCCTGCTGGGAACTGGCCTGCAACCCAGGTATGTGCCCTGACTGGGAATCGAACCGTGATCTCTTGGTTCACAGGCCCACGCTTAATCCACTAAGCTACACCAGCCAGGGCCCCTTGTGGGTCTTTCAGTGAAAGAGCTGCATTCGCATCTGACCCTTGTTCAGTGAGGCCCACCTGCTGCCCAGCTCTGCGCAGGTGCACAGAGGGCCCCCAGTGTGCTTCGCAGTGCCCCTGGTGGAGGCGTAGACTGCAGTGGATCACCGGCCATTTGATTGAGGCATCTAACGTGAAAGGCAGAGACAAAAAAGAAAAGGCACTCCAAAAGAGTCCAGAGATGGTTGAAAAACCTCAAAAAAACTATCTCTGGTGTCATCAGAGAAATAAAAGAAGCTATGACATCCACAGTTCTGTAAGAACAGAAGGCTTTAATAAGGAGGACTGAAAAAACAGGAAGAACTCTTGGAATTTAAGAATATACAAGTAGCAGAAACAAAAAATCCAGTAGAACAGTGAGACGATAGGGTTGAGGAACCATCCTGGAGAGTAGAACAGAGAGCAGAGAGGTGGACAGCTGGAGGCAAACAATTCAGAGAGGAAATTATCAAAGAAATAATGGAAGAAAATTCCCTGGAAATGAAGGTCATGGGCTTCCAGATTGAAAGGGCCCCCCGAGGACCCAGCACGTTGAATTGGAGTAGGATGGCCCCAAATCAAAGCACCTTATTGTAAATCCCCCAAAGTTCCAGAATATAAAGTACTGGGAATCAGAATAATGTCCAACAGCAACACCAGCGGTGATTCCTTCAAAATTCTGAGGGAAAATGATTTTGAACATAAAATGTGGTCGCAGCATCAACCAAATGTGAGGACAGACTCAGGAAGTTTTCAGAAATGCAGGATTTCAAAATATTTGCTTCCCGTATACCCTTTCATGTAAAAGCTGATAAAAGACAGTCTTATCAAAATGAGGAAATCCGACGCCGTAGGAATGAGGATGGCATATGGCTCGTTTTTCTGTAATGTGGACTTTTTTTTCCTGGAGGATTCCGGCAGCAGCGTCCTGTGAAACCCTGGGACTGGTCGCTGTGCATCGACTAAGACTCAGGGCGGGGAGACTGGAGGGAGGGAGGGATGACAGCTGTGCACCAGGCGGAGCGAGCAACTGGCCAGGTGCGCAGGAGAGCAGGGGGCTTCACGAGGGATGTCTCCAAGAAAAAAAAAGTGGAATTGATTGATTGCCTGCCTGAGAAGTTTGACTGTGGTCACAGGCATTTCATTAACTCTGCTGCAAATCTGAGGCGGAATTAGTACTAAGTAGCTAAAAAATAAAAAAGAAAAGAAAAGTATGAGACAAAGACAAAAAAGGTCAAATGAGGAACTCGAATCATATGCTGTGTGGCTCAGTCGTGAATTATGATCCTGTTGTCATTATAAAGTGAGCCCTAAATATTTCACCAAAACTGATACCTAGGTTGTCAGGATAGGGAGAGAAAGAGAGTTTGAAGGGACTAAAGTGAGGAGACAGGGCGAGAAGTACCCTGTGGTGTTTGAGCCAGACTGCTGATCACAGCTTGATTGGATGAACGACAGAGCAGTTCACCGACTGAGTAGTTTAACATCTGAGATGGAAAATGCAAAGAATAAGCCAAAATGGGAAGACAAAGAAACAGACCCCAAATGAAAGAACAAGAGAATTCTCCAGAAGAGCCAGATGAAATGGAGGCAAGCAATTTATCAGAGAGTTTAGAATAATGATCATAAGGATACTCAACAACATGAAAAAAGATGTAGAAACCATAAAAAAAGGACCAGTCAGAAAGAAAAAATGCAATATATGAGATAAAGAACACACTGGAAGGAATAAATAGGAGGTTAGATGAAGCAGACGATTGAATCAGTATTTTGGAAGACAAGATAGAAAAACACACCCAGGCAGAGTAGCAAAAAGAACAAAGAATTTATAGCCCCGGCTGGTGTGGCTCAGGGGATTGAGTGCTGGCCTGCGAACCAAAGGGTCACCAGTTTGATTCCTAGTCAGGGCACACGCTTGGGTTGTGGGCCAGGTCCCCAGTAGGGGACACTCAAGAGGCAACCACACATTGATGTTTCTCATCCTCTCTTTCTCCCTCCCTCCCCATCTCTCTAAAAATGAATAAATAAAATCTTTTAAAAAAATGAAAAAAAATTTTAAAAATGGGGAGAGCATAAGAAACATCTTGGACAACAGGAGACTTAAATGTTAGACCCAAAACCATAAAAATCCTAGAAGAAAACATAGGCACAATATCTCGGGTATTGCTCACAGAAATGGTTTATTGGATATATCCCCCCAGGCAAGGGAAACAAAAGAAAAAATAAACAAATGGGACTACATCAAATTAAAAGGTTTTTGCACAACAAAAATAAAGCATCAGCAAAATAAGAAGACAACCCACAGAATAGGAGAGCATATTTGCTGATATATCTGATAAGGAGTTAATATCCAAAATTTATAAAGTAGTTACAAAACTCAACACCAAAAAAACAAACAACCCAATTAAAAAATGGGTAAAGGACCTGAATAGACACTTCTCCAAAAGGACATACAGATGGCCAATAGGCATATAAAAAGATACTCAACATCACTAGTCATCAGAGAAATGCAAATTAAAACCACAGTGAAATACCATCTCACACCTCTCAGAACGGCCATCATCAATAAATCAACAAACAAGTGCTGGGGAGGATGTGGAGAAAGGGGAACCCTTTTGCACTGTTTGTAGGTATGCAAACTGGTGCGACCACTGTGGAAAGCAGTATGGAGATGCCTCAGAAACTTAAAAATGGGATCTACCCTTTGACACAGCGATCCCATGTCTGGCAATATATCTGAAGGAACACAGAACACTAATTCGAAAAAACCTATGCATCCCTATGTTCATTGCAGCGTTATTGACAGTTGCCAAGATATGAAAGCAGCCCAAGTGTCCATCAGTAGATGAGTGGATAAAACAACTGTGGGACATTTGCACAATGGAATACTACTCAGGCATAAAAAAGAAGAAACTTTTATTGTTTGCATCAGTATGGACGGACCTGGAGAACATTATGTTAAGTGAAATAAGCCAGTCAAAGAAGGACAAATACCATATGACTTCACTCTCATGTAGAATCTAATGTACAAGCTGAACTAACAAGCAAAACAGAGAGACTCATAGATGGAGAGCAGATGGCAGCTAGTGGGGGAGTGGTTGGGGGTGGAGGGATTGAGCAAAAAGGAAAAAGGACTCAGGGACATGGACAAAAGTGTGGCGATTGCTGGAGTTAGTGGGGTGTAAGGGGACTAAATGGTAATGGAAAAAAATACAATACAGATTTAATTAAAAGTTTAAAAAAATAGAATAAAGATTCGAGGAAAAAATAAAAAATAAAAGAAATAGTAGGGAAGCATTTTATTTAGAGACACAGAATTAAATGCCAGAAGAAACACCTCACAAAGTGGAAAAGAATTGCTAGGGTTGAGCAGGGTCTAGGGGGTTGGGACTGGAGACTGCTTT
Source organism: Trachops cirrhosus (assembly GCA_028533065.1). Classification (NCBI taxonomy): domain Eukaryota; kingdom Metazoa; phylum Chordata; class Mammalia; order Chiroptera; family Phyllostomidae; genus Trachops; species Trachops cirrhosus. The sequence continues at coordinate 11,551,868 of CM052539.1, forward strand.
ATAAGCTTTGTGGCATTTTCACTTTTAAAATAATGCCACTTCTTTGTCTGCTAAAAATATTTAATAAAAGTGAAGAAAAATACTTCTACAATTTGAGTTTTTATTTTATTTATGATTTTCTTTGTGATTTTTATTTTTATAACTAAACCTTCAGTAAATCTTTCATTCCATGAACATGGCAGTTTTTATTTTTTTTAAATATCCATGTTTAAAAGTGTCTAGGAGGCTATTACCAACGTGCATACAGTATGACTTTGAATGATGTAACTATTGTTGCGTTTCCTTTTTCGGTTTCTGTTCTCTAACTTTAATAAGTTTTACTGCCTGGGCAACATTATTTTAAAGTATTTTTTAGCAAGTGTTCATTATATGTGCACACCATGATCTATGCATTTTAGCAGGGGCATTTATTTTTTGAGACATAACTTTTCTTATGAAACAATATATTTTAAAAATTGAGCTTAAAATATTCAAGTATTTGTAAGGATGACTATTTTTGGATTCAGTAGAGTATCTTTTAATGTGGACTCTGCAGTTAAAGCCTATTAAGCTATTCATTTATTATACTAATGAATTAAAATAAAAAGATTTAATAATTTCCCAGTGTTTATTATCAAGTAGTGGTAAGAGCCTTTGATCTGGTATTTTGACCATAAACCCTGTTCTGTGACAGCCTATAGTTCATTTTTCTGTAATGTGAATTGCTTTTTCTTAGAAGATTTGGGTAACAATATTGGGGCTGACAATGCTCTATAGTATGTAGGCCAAGAGACCGAAGTTAACCAATTGATAACTTCACGGATTTATATATATGTATCTGTATGTTATTTTTCCAGACCCCTGTTTTCAAGATCAGCTCTTTCTATGACTGTAACTCATTATTTTAATTTACTGGTAATAAGACATGCCCTAAGTATATCTAGTTTTATAGCACGATAAAAATCATCTCTTTACTACCTTGTTTACTTCAAATATGAAGTCAAAGATACTCATTTAACATTATTTTTAAATTGTAAGAGCAATAATGCACGTGGTTTAAAAATTTAGTAAGTGCAGACGTATATAAATGACCATCAATCTTCTCTCAGTCTCAGCCCCTATAGAGAGATGTCGTTAATAATTTCTTATATGTCCTTACGTACATTTTAATGCTCCTAAAGTGTATGCATTTCCTTTTTACAGTAACATATGCTGGAGATCAGAAAGAGAGCCCTGAAGTGTGGAGCTATGGCTTATGCCATGTTTTATTTTCAACGTTTTGTGATTGAGATTAACTTTTTTCCTAAGATTTTATTTATTTTTAGAGAGAGGGGAAGGGAGGGAGACAGAGAGGAAGAGAAACATCGATGTGCGAGAGAAACATTGATTGGCTGCCTGTCATACACCCCCAACTGGGGACCTGGCCCACAACCCAGGCATGTGCCCTGACTGGGAATTGAACCAGCCACCTTTTGGTTTGCAGGCTGGTGCTCAATCCACTGATCCACACCAGCCAGGGCTTGACATTGATTTTTACTTTGAGCATTTTTCATTTTATTTTTTAATGTGCAGACATTTTATCTTTAAAAGTAGGGTTGTTTGTATGTAAAGAACAGCTTCAAATCAGTACATTCCTTTTCCTCTTCCCTAAATTATATGATTTCGTATCTTTCAGCATTGGAGGCCTTATTCTGGACACAACGGTATCTGATCCAAACTTGGCTGGGATTGTTGTGTACACACCAGTTATTAATGGTAAGAATTAGATATACTGTTCCATAATGGCATCAAATCTTTATATACTCTTAGATGCTCATAGGCACCTTAGGGCTCAGATCTAAAGAGGGCCACCCACACATCCCCATTCATTCTTTTGTCAGCCCCGGTTGCCTCTCACGGTGGAAGTGGCGTTTCCTGTTCTCAGTATGCAGAGCACATTTCTGGAAAGAACTGCTTCTTAATCTTATCACTAAGTATTAGTTTGAGAGTCAGGCATACCTGATTTTAAGGGTAGTGAGGCAGATTCAATATTTCAGTCCTGGATACTTTGGGCTTATCTGCTATCTTGTGTTGTTTTATTGCTGCTATCGATTTTCATGGCGAAATTAGAGTTAGCGCAGTTTATGCATTGCTTGAGTCAATTCAGCCCATTAAAATCCACCCTTCTCCCCCAATAAACTTAATAAAAATTAAAAAGAAAATAAAAAACATCTATCATTCCTCTGCTGATCCCTTTAAGTCTGTCCTCTATGTTTTCTTATTTATAAAATGGGAATTACAATACTTAAGATCACAGGAATTTTTGTGGATCCTGTTTAATAAGATAATTTTAATCCAGTCCTACTGGGTTTGGGGCTGGCTCTAATTAATTGGATTTTAGTGTAGCCAAGGCCAATATAACTTAAAAGGTAATTCTACCTGGGGAAAAACATGTCACAGGATATGCTATACATTTAATATAAATTACTTTTGTATATTTTTATATAAGAAAATACATTATGTGAAGGCAAGTTCTCCAAAATCTAATTTTATGTTTAAAATTTCTACTGTACATTTATTTTTTATATGGCGTTAGAATGACCATGAACAAATTTCCCCTATAGATCCTCCCTCCCAATTTTCCTGGTGGCACCGTTCTGCCCATCACCTCCCCCCGCTTTCAAATCAGGGCCCCATCTCATTCAACCTGGCCCCTCATCCTCTCTCCCCAGACAGTGACCCAAGCGTGTTGATTTTCCCTTTAACATGATTTACGTGTTCACTTACAGTATAAGAAGCATACATCTCACTCCAGGCATCATTCAAGTAACAACATAGCCGCCCCACTCACTTTCTTTTCACTGCAAATTGAATGTCACTGCCTACTTGTCTTCCTTAAACTTTTTATTAAATACATGTCCTAAGATGATAAACATAACAGTGGTTTCTCCTGCCTGTCAAATTCAGTCTGATATCTCCTGCCCAGCTCTCTGGGCCCTCTGTATGCTGTGGCTTATGTCCAACTCTCCCTCCATCGTCCTAACCAGATTCTTACGTCGTGGCCACACAGAGTTCGGACTTTCACTGCCTGGAATGATTGCTGCTTCCCTTCCACCGGTTCCAGTCCCCTTCAGTGAATATTAGTTGATGAATTCGCCAGCACGAATATTACATATTCATGATTATTCGAGCTGTATGGCCCAACATTTCATCGAGAAATTTAACTTCAATTACAACAACCCATTATTAGTAAGGGTTTAATAAATATTCCTGTTATTTCCTCTGACACAAGAAACAATTCTAGAGCTTTACAGTATTCCCTTTTTTAAAAAACTGGGTGGTGGATACATGGGTTTTGTAGTACCATTCCTTACAGCTTATATATGTTTTAGAAATATTTTTATATCTATTAAATATTAAGAACAAAACAATGAACATCTTGGAAATAGCACTTTTAGGTTTCTTGTAAAATGGTTGCCTGTGAAAAGAATGGAATTAGGA
>CM052539.1:11561044-11572367 GCA_028533065.1 Trachops cirrhosus
CTTCAGAATCAAACTTAGTGCCTGTGCCTGGCTTTCATTCTGTGAAAGTGCTTTGAAAGATTTTGTGTGTGTGTAGGGGGAGGGTAATTGGAGTGTAGAGTACAGCTGATGAGAAACTTGAATTAATATCTATAAATATGAAAACTACTTTTTAAAGAAATAATTATTGGATTTATTACTACTATGGGAAAGAAAATTCTGTCGATTATCATTGTAATAAAACATTACATTTTTATACATATGATGCAAAATGATGGGTATCTTAATCTGTGCTCTTGGAGAGTCAAGTCCCTGAAAGCTACTGGCACTTGCTTCCACACAAATGGGAGTTTATCGAGAAATAGAAAGCCGGACATGGAACTGGAGGGAAGGAAGACATTCCCACTTCCGGAGAGAGAGAGAGAGAGAGAGAGAGAGAGAGAGAGAGAGAGAGAGAGAGAGATCTAGAAAGCATTCTGCCTCCAGCACCACGACTCCCAGACTCCTTTAGGACGCGTAATCTTCCACCCTTACTTGATTCTTTCTTTTTCTTTTTTAAGAAACACTTGATATTTTAAATTTTATTTTATTTTATTTTTAAACTTTATCTTATTTTTTTCCATTACCATTTAGTCCCCTTACACCCTCTCCTCCCAGCAGTTACCTCACTGATGTCCATGTCCGTGAGTGCTTTTTCCTTTTTCCTCAATCCTTCCACCCCCAAAGGCCCCCCACTTAGCTGTCATCCTGCTCTCTATCTACAAGTCTGTCTCTATTTTCCTTTTCAGTTTGTTCATTTTCCACATATGAATGAAATCATATGGTATTTGCCCTTCTCTGACTGGCTTGTTTCACTTAGCATTATGTTCTCCAGGTTCAGCCATACTGTCGCAAAGGGTGAAATTTTCTTCTTTGTTTTTTTTTTTTATGGTCAAGTAGTATTCCATTGTGTAAATGTCCCATAGTTGTTTTATCCACTCATCTACTGATGGACACCTGGGCTGCATCCATATCTTGACCATTGTAAATAACACTGCAATGAACATAGGGATGCTTATGTTCTTTCAAATTAGTGTTTTGGGTTCCTTCTCATATATTCCCAGGAGTGGGATAGCTGGGTCGAAAGACAGGTCCATTTTTAATTTTTTGAGGCATCTCCATACTGCTTTCCACAGTGGCTGCACCAATCTGCATTCCCACCAACAGTGCAAAAGGGTTCCCCTTTCTCCACATCTTCCCCAGCACTTGTTTGTTGATTTATTGATGACAGCCATTCTGACAGGCGTGAGATGATAGCTCATTGTGGTTTTAATGTGCGTTTCTCTGATGTTTTCTGCATTGCACTCAGTAGCATAACCCCACCCCACAGCGCACATAGCATGCGGACTGTGGAGCTGGGCCTGCTTCTCCACGTCCAGTTCCAGCTCTGAAAGAGCAAGTAGGAGTGGTCCAGTCTGGACCAGGTCTCCATTCCTAGTCTAGTAGGATGTTGCCGGGAACAGGGTCACACGGTAAAAATGTGATTGCTGGAAACTACTCTTAACAAAATAGTAATACTTATACTTTTTATTAATATGATTTAAAAAACAGATGCCTCCTCAGATGTTATCACTAGGCAATATTTGTTGTTAAGTTTTATAGTTGTATGTAAATTGTACTGTCTCATATTTCCCAATAGGCTTGTATTCTCAAGAAAAATTGTGCTGAGCAAATCCCAAGCCCACCTTACGTGAGCATGTGAATACCCTGTGTAATAATATGGGGTACTGGTTACTGTTGATTAATGAATTCCTAAGAAGTGTTTGTGCTTTAAAAATAATAGTTCGTGGTCATTTTAAGATGTATGGTTTGTGATATGAACACAGCCACAGCACAAATAGTGCACATTAAGAGCAAACAGCTTCTGTTTCCCATCCAGTAGAACATGCTTGGGGCAGAAATATGGTCTGCACAGTTACTAAAAGAAGCATTGACAAAAGTGTAATTGAAAAATAAATAAAAAAACATTGAGAACATCTTAGTTCTGAAGTCACAGCCACATGATACAGTGCAATTATTTTAACTGTGGAAGCATAAAAATGAATGTTTCTACAGAAGAAAAATATTTATAAGCCAGACTATCTGTCGTCACATACAAAGGACAAAGGAAAGAAGAGGGAAAAATAAGATCCAAAAACGTAGAAAAACGTTGAAGAAAGATCAGAGCTTGTTAGAGGGAGACCCGAGCCTGCATTTCTGCTCTGTTACTTATTTAGTGTCCTTAGGTAAGTTTTATTACCTCTCTGGCCTTATTTTTCCCCGTCTCCAGGGGCTACGCCAGTGATTTTCAACCTGTGCACCGCAAGGATTTTTAAAACATGGGGTACCTGCCTATTTAGTTGGGGCACTGACCTCTTTCCCTTCGATTGTCAAGTTAAAAAATGACAACAGCCAACATGGGAGCAGCCATCTAGTGGGAGTGAATCAAAATTATACCCACTCTTTCTGGTCATATCAGCACAAAACAGGGTATGTTTTCTGGCGTGTCTTGGAATTTTAGTAATTATTTTATGTGTGTCATGAGATGAGAAAGGTGGAAAATCGCTGGACTAAGCTAACGTACGTCTAGGAAGTACTTGGTGGAGTTCCTAGAGCAGAGTAAGCTTCCAGTAACAGTGGAGCTGCAGTTTATCCTCATTGTTGTGGTCGGCGCTGTTATTTTCTTCCTCATTATCGGAGCGGGTTATTCAATGCCCTGAGGCTTGTTTCCTCTCCGCACGGCTCGCCCTCCCGTCGGCCCCTGTTCTGTGCTGTGGAACCCTCTTCTTGCTCTTCTGTCGAGTGGCTTAAGCTTCAGGCTCCACACTTTCAGTGCTCACTCCCAAGCTGGCATCTCCACGTAAATGTTGAAAAGACATCCCAAACTCAATGTGTCCAAAACGAAACTCCTTATTTCCCCCATCATCTGTCCCATATCAGTAGGGGTGGGGGACAAAGAAGCCACAAGTGAGCACTGTGAAAACGGAAGTAGGGTCCACAAGCAAGGATCCCCTAACTCTCAGCTTTCAGCCGCTGACCCCATGAGGTCCCACTGGGAGGGGGAGCGACTTCTCCCATAGACTTGATATTCCACAGGTTCTGCTGCTCCCCACCCCTGGCAGTCCTGTCACCGTTGTCTTGCTCCTGGGGAGTCCATGTGGCATAACAGGGACACTTCTGGACTAGGGACAAGTATTTTGGGCTCTGATTCTGGTCACTTCATATCTCTGACTTCGGCCACGTCACAGCACTATTCTGTGGCTTAGTTTCCTCACTTGTATTATAAGGGTGAAGATACTGTCACTAAGGTAACCCCATAATTTTCATCCAAACCAGTACACTTTTTGAGAATGAAAGGGAGCTGCTGGTACTCAGAGTGGCAAGTATAAACCATTAGTCTTGGGCAACCCAGGAAGTACAGTGCCTCTGGCTGTCACGCAGTTCCCCTCCTGCGTTTGTTAAGTACGATTTTTGTGAATTCCCACTCCCACAGTAAATATGACTTATTACAAAGTGTTATTGTACATAATTAGTAATATATGTTACTATTAAAATAATCTGGTAACTAAAACAGCATGTGAATGTTAAAATCTATAATTACTACTAGAGTAATATTAACTTAAATTGGCTTTTATGGTTAGCCAGAGAACCCGGGCAATATGTAAAACATTGTTTTCCTTAAAAATCACAATCCAAGTCTAAATAGATAGTTTTGAATTGATCTGTTTTTAAGTTTAGAAGCCATCTATTAGTTTTTCCTGAAACAGACTCCTGCAGGTTCCCAGGTATACCCCGTCACTCCAGTATCTCTGTATTTTACCCAAAAGTCTATAATAAAACTTATTTTGCCATTATTTGCACAGTTACTTTATCGTGTTCAGTTGTGTCGCCTCTCGATCCATGACTTTTGAGAAGAAAAGAGAACTGGTTCCCCTATACATGGGCCAGTTTACCTCCTTGTCACCTAAGTTGTTCCCTCTGAGCAATTTTTATCTGTGACTGTTCTTTCCTTAAGGTTCGGTGATCTGAACCTATACATATGCATATATATTTCAAAAATTATAATAGCAGTACTTCTATAGCATGTATTGTGAACCATGCATCATTCTAGGCACTTTGCAGGTAGGAGCTCACTGAGTCCTTGAAACCACCCAGCGAGGGAAGTCATATGCTCAGGTCCCTGTACAGATGAGGCAGGTGGCGTGGAGAGAAGTCAGGTGGTTTACCCAGATCAGACAGCGACGGGGTCTGGCTCCAGTCTACGCTCCTGTGTTTACAAGAACACGAACTCCGTGTCACCCTTAGTGAGGGTCACAGCTTTTTGGACGGCAACTTCTGTAGGTTTACAGCTGTCTCTCTTCTCTGGTGTCGCTGGCTGTTTTCGCAGGGACGGCACAGGAACTATGCCTCCCGAAGTCAGGGAGGACCCAGTCAAGGTCATAAAGAAGTCCTGACAAAGTGCTGTGGGAGTTCAGCCGTGGGGGAGTGTTTTTCTGTGTGGGGAGGGACGTTTTATAGCGGATAAAATTTCGTGCTGTGGTATCCATAGAAACGTGCCATTTCAGCAAAAGGGAGTAGCAGTAAGTAAATGAGAAAGCTCAGGGTATTTATAGAAAATAGTGAGAATTTCTGGAGCACGGGGCTTATGAATAAAGTGATAGTAAATAAGATTGAAAACCACAGGCAAGATTGTGAAGGATCTTGAAGACCAGAATAAAGAGTTTAGCTTATTCTGTAGAATGAGAATTTTCAACCCTTTCTCCACTCCCACCGAGCTTGAGAGATGTGATACTTCCTCAGCGCACGTGGGACCGTATGTGAGAGCCCTCGTGGGTTGTTACGAGGATGAGTGAGATAATGCATCTGACATGCTGTTATCATCCCATTATTTTAATGTCATCATCATAGTGGCTGTGGATTACAGGAGCAATGAGTTTTACAGTGTCAGTGAGAGAGTCAGGCCCTATGGAATGAAGTGTTAAGAATCCCAACCATGCTTCTAATACTCCATTCCTTGAAGCCATTTTACTAAATAAAGAAAAATGTAGTTCTATGGAATCCCAGAATAACCACGCCATAGCTGAGCAAGTCAGTTGGCTTAGCCTTGGGCAAGTGACGTAAGTCCTTGAGGTCTTCTTGTTCTTGCCTGTAAAATGAGGGTAATGACTCCTCTTTGCACAGTAGTTACACACACACACACCCGGCACACAGTAACGTGTGGCACACACATTACATGGTGTGGTATGTCTTTCATATTTTGATGCTTACTCCAATCCGATTCCCAGATGCCATCTCAAAGGAGAGAGCTAACCAACCAGGGGATTTGAGCAGTTGATGTGACATCAGTCACACCTTCTTTTCACTCCTCAGGACTTAAACCAGCCAGATTCCAGGCCTCTCCATTCTCTCTGTGTGACGAATCTGCCTTGTCTCTTAATTGTCTCTGTGCGCTTGGGTTGGGAGAAAAGTGTGCAGAGAATGATAAAGGGAAAGTGAGGGGAGGATCTACAGATCCAGTATTTTTTTTTCTGTTTGTAAAAATATCTACTTTAACTTTGGGAGTTGATTAATAATGGTTACGTTAAGGCAGGAAATTGAAATAAGTGATTTTGTGAGATTCCTTTTTAGCCATGTGATCGCATTTTTGTGATACAAGAGTATGATTATGCTATTATAGCTTAGGTTATGTGGTCTTAAAATTGAGTTTCTGAAATCCATATTTATGATTAATTCTCTGGAAAGATAGGCCTGGGCTCTAAGCCAGTTCTGTTCCGAAGATGAAAGGGCTGCCTGTCTCATTAGAGACCAGCATCCTGGATCCCTGGGTAGCAAGTCATTGAAAAATGGAGCTCTTTTCAGTCTTGTCAAGTCTGAGTAAGATGAAGGCAGGACCACAGCAGCTGAGCCATCTTTTTCTAGTGGGACGTTGCTGCCTGCGCTCCGAACCCTGCTTGAGATTGCAGACATGACTTAGAGGAATTTTCACGTCATCTACAAAATGTCTTACAGCGTAGCCATGTGAAAGCGCTCATTGAAAAGCGTGAAAACCATTGCATTTTTCAGAATAAAATCTTGGTTGACTATGACTCCAGAATATTCACCCCCAAAATACTGACCTCAGTGATTTCTTAATTAAAAAATTTTATTTAAAAAGTTTTTAGCACCATGCTACTTTTTTATTTTAAAGCTAAATATTCATGTTAGTTCTGAATAACAAAGCTGATCTAAATTAGTTTTGTGCCCTCTCAGGAAATGTATTAAAGCAAGATCGTTTCGCATTCATTAAAAGGGACGTTTAAAGATGTCTAAGGGTGATGAGACCGTAGTATCAGAAAGAAAAAGACAAAGTTGGATTTTTTGCTGTTGTAAGGGAGCTATGCTGGAATCAGGTGACATCTCTCCCAGCAGAGAAAACTACTGACCTGATACAGGGTTTTAGGCAAGTGGGGAGTTCAGGGATTGGCAGATGTTCTAACGCCTGAGTAGGGTGATGTCATCTACAGCCATGTGGTTCCTTGGGTGGGACTACCGTTGTCTGGTTGGTCCTCAGAAATGTGCATACTTAGTGGGCTGGATTTATTCCTGATTGGCTGCTTCAGAAGCAAAAGCTGCCATTGATTGGCTGGCTCCGAAAATGTGCTCAATAAGGTAAGCTGTTATTGATCAAATGGATTTAAAACCAGTTCCGGTGGCTTCTTGTTAACAGGGTTATGAATGGTCTTTTCCTAGCTGGGAGTGTGAGAACTTTTTGCATTCTCAGTTTCAGCTTTTGCTCTTCGCTCAGTCAGAGCTGCAGGAGGATGTCGTTGAGGATTGCCCAGACCTTCACTTCTGGTGTTGCTTCTTCTTGAAAATGGGTTTCATTTGTGAAAATCGGATTTCAATTTGAGTCAGTTGGCATAACTTTATGTGTTTTGTCTTTGACTCATGTATTGAAACATCTGCCAGGACAGTGGCTATGTCGAGGCATTTGAGACACTGCACAACAAATGACTGTGAGACAAACAAAAATAGAAGTTATTATAAGAAGGGACTAGAATAGAAGGGGGTACCCCCCAAAACCTGGAATCTATTTACTAAAAAAATGTATATTTATTATTACATGTTTAAACTTCAGTCACTTTCAAAATACTCTTCATTTGATACAATATACCTATTGAGATGTTTTTTCTCCACTGCTCAAAACAGTTTTTGAACTCGTTGATTTTGATGCCTTTTAGTATTTCTGCTGTTTTTTTGTTCCACCTCTTTCATGATGGCAAAACATTTCCCTTTGAGGACTTTTTCCATCCAGGGAAAGAAAAAAAGTCGCTTGAGGCAAGTTCAGGTGAAAAGGGAGGGTGAAGCACAGGGGTCACACAGTTTTTCATCAAAAACTGCTGAACACTCAGCACGGTGTGGGGAGGTGCCCTTGTAAATCACCCATCATGAAATGGGCAAAAGTGTTGAAAAAGTCTTAAACACAAAATTCACTGAAGCCAAACACAGCCTCTCACAACAATGCCAGCTGGTACACTGATACAGGTGGGTTTCTAGAACACTCACCCAGCGGGCCTACAAGGGGCCTGCCCTCCAGAAGATAATTCCGGGTGTTTGGGGGGTCTTGAATACTTCATTACCATAATCATAACATAAGATTTTTCAAGTGCGACCAAGAAAACAAACCCCAGAGATTTCCTAGATAGTCAAGCTGCCTTTTCTTTTAGCTTAGATATGGATTGTTTTGTTTTACCCGTAATGTTAATTCAGTTGTGACATGAAGTGTTGGCAATGGTTTTGGTTGGCCAAAAGAAAGTCTAAAACCATTCTATTATCTATAACTAGAACTATTATTTTGATGGTCTTGGATGGAAGCTGTCTACTCTGTGAGGTCATCTCTTTGTTCTGAGAATCTTGGATTAATAGTCCACTTCCATGTTTTTGGAGCTGCTCTGGAGAACCTCGGTTTAGGTTCTCTAATGGTGTTACTTTCCAGTCCTGCTCAGGTCCCCTCCGTTTTTCTCCGGAGGACAGCAGAAGACATTGCTCGTTCCGGCTCAGTCAAGGTTTATGTTTTTTCATCCTGACAGACTCAACATCCAGCCCCCGTCTGGTACAGTAAACATCTATAAAATAAATATTTAGCTTGATATCATTCTTGGATCATTTTAGGCATTTCAGTTGCTTCTTGATTTAGATTCTGATCTCACTGAAAGCCATAACAATGTCTTATTCTTCTCTGAATGCTCCACAGCAATTCACAGCGATTTCTATGTTAGGTATAAATAAATATTTGTTAAATTGGATTCAAGATATATTGAGTGTACTTTGTTTGGGTAATAGGGCAAGTACTTAAAAGGTTTGTCATCCAAAGACGTAATAGACATGCTGGAGAGGTGAAACATACACATAAAACAATTTGAAGATGATGCTTTTTTTAAAAAAAGTATTATATGCCCTGATCAGTGTGGGTCAGTTGGTTGGGTGTTGTCCCACAAAGTGAAAGGTTGCTGGTTCGATTCCTGGTCAGGGCTTATGCCTGAGTCGTGGGTTTAGTCCCTGGGGTTGGGACACGTGTGAGAGGCAACCGATGAATATTTCTCTCTCACACTGATGTGTCTCTCCCTCTATGTCTCCCTTCCTTTTTTCTCTCTAAAAAGAAATAAATAAAATCTTTATTTAAAAAGTATTGTATGCTTAATAGGCACAAATAAAATATTCTGTAAATGGCACCTTAAGTGTTACAATAATGTAGATATTTTAACATCTTGGCCACTTAAACAGGATGCTCAATTTAAAAGTTACTTCGGAAAGTACATAAAGTGTCACAATGAAATTCTGTATAGCAAGGATCACGAATGGTCTGCGACTTAATGCAACAATGTATTCACAATACTGGGAGTCTCACAAATACAGGGTTGATTTAAAAAGGCGAGGCATAGAAAGAGCCCCTAGTCTGCATGATTACATTTATACTAAGTACAGAAATAGCTACGAACAGTTTAAGTGAACAAATAAACAAAATTTGATAACTGACTTTTGCCAGAAGAAAGTAGGAAACAGTAGCTTGTGCCTTTTACTTCAAAACCTGTTTGGTGGCGGCTCAGGCTCATTCTCCCCCAGCCCCCGACTTTGACTAGCCTCTGTTGGTGAATGCCTCACTTAGAAGGAGAATATCAACTAGTGCTTTTTATGTCTTTGAAATGTTCATCAATATGTATTTTGTTTATATCATTTTATTTAATCCTTTTTTTAGCAGTCCTCTGAGATATATATATAGCTTTCCCTACTTTCCAAGTGACAGATATGAGAAACTGAAAGCTTAAAAAATGTCCCTGAAGTAATCGTGGTTAAGTGGTAGATAAAACTTGAACTTAGATTTGTATTACTCCAAAGCCTCTGTTCTGTTCCATCACGGGATAAGCACAAAAAGGAAGAACTTAACCTCGTAAGTTCATTATTGGTTAGTGGAGGCTGGCAGAAGGGGGCCCTACCCTCTGGGGCAGGGGTCAGCATTTGCTGCAAAGGGCCAGATGCTCCACATTTTAGCCTTTGCAGGCCATGTGGTCCCTGCCATAAGTACGCAACTCGGCCATGACAGTGCAAAAGCAGCCGTAAGCAGTTTATAAATAAATGAGCGTGGCTATGTTCCCACAAAACTTTACCTACAGACACAGAAAATTTAATTTCATATAATGTTCATGTTGATTCCCACCCTCCCCCCACAACCATTTAAAAATGTGAAAACCACCCTGGCTGGTGTGGCTCACTGAATTGAGCACGGGCCTGCAAACCAAAGGGTCGCTAGTTCGATTCCCTATCAGGGCGCACGCCTGGGTTGTGGGCCAGGTCCCCAACTGGGGGGCGCGCGAAGGACAACCACACATTGATGTTTCCCTCCCTCTCTTTCTCCTTCCCTTCTCCTGTCTCTAAAAAATAAATAAATAAAATATTTTTTAAAAATGTAAAAACCGTTCCTAGCTTATGGGCCACACAGGCAGGGAGCCAGACTTGACCCTGGGGCTGTAGTCTGTCGACCCCTGCAGTAAGCCTGCGGTAAGCCGTGGCTGGGAAGGAAGCTCCATACCGGAGTCCCTATGGGTTTTCGGGAGCTCCCGTTCTAAAAAGGGAGTATGAATGTGAATTTCCACCTAGAAATGTGAAGCACACAGTTCGATGAGTTCTGACATCCGGGTATGCCCACATCACAGCCACCTCAGTCAACAAGTAGACCGTCACCTTCACCCCCAAAAAGCTCCCTCTCTGCAGTCGGTTCCACTGATCCGCTCTCTTTCCTTATAAATCCTGTTTCCCTTTTCCACGGCTTCCTGTAAGTGCATCTAAATATGGACTCTTTGTTTTCGCCTTGTTTTACTCAGCATCTTTTGAAATTCACCCATACTGTTACGTGCATTAGCCATTTGTTCCATTTTTGCTGCTTAGTATTCCCTCGTGTGAATGTACCCGGCACCTGCCGATCGGCACGTGGTCTGTGCCCCCTGGGGGCTGCGATGGACGACGCCGCCGTTAACACGCATGTGCGAGTCTTTGTGTGTTTCCTTTCTCTTTGTAAAACCCAGGAGTAGAATGGCTGGGTCTTATGAAAAATGCAAGTTTAAATTTACAAGAAACTGCCAAGCTGTTTTCCAAAGCGTTGATAACGTTCTGCATTTTCCTTAGTTGGAGAGTTTCGGTTGCTCCACCTCCTCCCCGTCACGTAGGATTGTCAGTCCTTCTGCCCTTGGCCGGTCCGGTGGGTGGGACGGTGGTGTCCCGTGGTGGTGACAGCTTACACTTACCTGGGTGACTGATGCTACTGAGTATCTTTTTACGGGTTCATGGGCTGTTCATGTTTTCTGAAGTTCCAATGTTAAGTCCATTTTTAAAAAATTTGATTGACTTATTGAATTGTAAGCATTCTTTAAAAATTCTGGATTCAAGTCTTTTGTCAGATGTATGTACTAGAAATGTTTTCTCCCAGTCTGTGCATTGCCTTGCGTTTTCTTAACCATACACTTTAACAGCAGGAGTTTCCATTTTAACCAAGTTCAGTTCATCATTTTTTTAAAATTATGGTTAGTGCTTTTTGTGCCCTAAGAAACCTTGGCCTGTACCTCGGTTGTGAGATACATATTTTTTCTATATTTTCTTTTATTTTTTTAGGTTTATCTTTTACGTGGATCTCTGACCCATTTTCATTTAGTTTTTATATATGGCACAAGATACAGACTGAGGTTTCTATTTTTCTGTACGACTACCCCTTGTTCCAGCACCATTTATTGGGAAGACTGTTCTTTCCCCTATTGAATGATGTTGGTTTCTCTTGAGCCTTAATCTCAGTCTCAAG
>CM052539.1:11572867-11684234 GCA_028533065.1 Trachops cirrhosus
CAAATGAACATCCCACATTTTTATTCTCTGAACAGAGTTCTCAGTGTGCTGAGCATTTCAACAGCGGCAGTAATTATGTGTATGGACCCTTATGTGACGCTGTGTCTCCAGCCTTGTGGAAGTCCATGCTGATTATATCTGGGCTTTCACACCTGTCACTTCTCATGGCCGCCCTTTTCCGAGATGTTAATTAGCTTAATTAAACACCTTCCTTTTTGTACGTCCAAGTCTATTATTCTCTGTTTTCCTCCATATTCTGTCTGTAACCATGGACTTGAGACATTTCTGTGTCAAGAAAGGATCTATTTTCTAGGTTTCAAATCTCAGTTACCTTGTTTTGCTCCTTCCTTCCCCCAGCCTCCCCTTAAAATTCATTGTGTTCTTTTCAGGGTTTGTTGACATTTCTTTATGTCGAAGAAGTTCACAGCTGCACTTCTGACTTTTCATGTGACAAATACTTTAAAGTGTTTCAGGGAGTTAGTTCCATTTTCTATCAGCGTTTACAACAATGACGTACACAAGGTATGAAGAATAATGGTGCCGTGGACACCAGTACACTCATCAGTCAGCGTAAGAAATACAGTCCTACAGGACCTGTAGCTTTGAAAGCCCCATCTGTGCCCCTCCCTTAGCCTCCCAGAGCAAAGGGCAGATAGGTGGCTTTTTTATCGATCCTGAATTGGTTGGCTGACAAGTCTTTGCTTCTCCTGATGATTTTACTGTATATATTTGAGTACTTAAATTATGTTTTTAGTTCTGCATAGACTTGAAACTTATAAAAATGGAATTATAGTAAGTGTGGGTTCAGGTGACTTTCTTATCTTGTTTCATGTTATATTTGAGATTAGTTCTTTTATAAAATTTGTTTTAATTTTTCATTTACAGCTTACATTCAGTATTATTCTGTATTAGCATCAAATGTAAGCAGTGATTAGAGAGTCATGTTCTTGACAGATTTGTTTTATGTGTAGCTGTTCATCTGTTTTTGCAATGTAATATTCTGTTGTAGGAATATTCCGTAATTAATTTATCCATCCTTCTTTTAATGGACTTTCAGGTTGTTTATAGTGTTTTGCTATTAAAATCAAGGCTATGAATATTGCTGTGTATGTCTCCTCAAACATATTCTGAGAGTTTCTTTTGGACAGAAGGTCTTACCTATTTTTGTGCCATGGACTCCTTGGGAAGTTCAGTGAATATTATGGGCTCCTTCTCAAAATAAGTTTCCTTCATGCCCCACCTTCTGCCACCTGCCACCTCACAATACATTTCAAATCAAAGAAAAGATACTTTTGTCTGAATATCGGGACTGGATTGGCTTCCTGTCGACTAATAATCCTAAATTCTCCTTAGCAGACATTTAAATATTAGATTTTAATGTGTAAAGTTTCCAGTCTGGAAAAGGGATTAGGGAAGCATGTTTTTATAGGGGAAATGAATTCAGCCTTTGTAAGTTAGGAATTAGGAAGGACTGTAGGAATTAGCTTTTCCTGGTGTTTATTTGTGTCCTATCGGTGAGCATTCCTCTCCTCAAGAAGTCCTCTTCCTTCACACAGTTCGCAAGGCTGTTGCCGGCGGTCGGGCGCGGCAGGGATGCTAGGACACACGGGAATGTTGATCTAGCTCAGGAAAGGAGCTGGCCAAGAGAATCTCTGTCGTCCAGAGCAAATATACGTACTCTTGTACTTTATATATTTATTTAAATTCCAAGTAGTACATCTAGAACGTGCATAATTAGCTGGGGCACAAAGTTGCCTTTCCAGAAGGTATGTTTACCTTCAAAAAGTTATGCATATTTCATAAAACACAAACAGATGGTGTGAAAACACAGTTTACCCTTCGTTTGATTTTCTTGATGTGTTTTCACCCTGAAAAGCATGCATTTCTGAAATTATCATTTAGTTTTATAATAAAACATGTTGCATTAAGAAGTATCTGATACTTAATGTGAGTTTAATAATTCATCATACACAGTGTTCCAAGGAAACACTGCTATCCTTGTTTAACTTGCAAAAACAATTAATTTAAACCAGCTTGAACTTTAAGTCACCACAATAGCTTCAAAAAGAAATCGCATGATATGTGAACTTAGATAAACCCTATTGCTGGAGTAAGAATGTGGAAAGAGTTGGGGAAGACGCAAAGGTACTCAGCAATTGCTAGGTAGTTTGTGACACCAAATTTCTAGTCTTTGTACTTTAGAACTAGAACAAACTGTAAAGACATAAATCCATCCATTTTACAAAAGCCCCAAGTAAGGCTCAGAATGGTGAGAAGTCCTGTGTCTATTCCAACAACCATTTAAGTAAAAGTCATAAATTCTTAGCTTAATACTCAATGAACAGTGATGATGGCACTAATTTATGGAGAACTTGCTCTATAGCAAACATTTGCTTAACCCTTTCCACATGTTGTCTCATTTAATTTCTGCAGCCAGCCCATGAGGTAGGAAATGGTCATCTCATTTTAGAGATGGGAAACTAAGATTTTAGAAGTTTTTTTTTCTTCATTTGTTGACAGTAACACAGTTATTCAGAGATAGGGCCCCTTCAACAGCAAACATTTGTTTCAGGTTTATCACATACAAGTGTTTTGTTAGAAACCAAGGAAGCAAATAGCGAGAAGGCACAGTTCCCCCTCCCCGTGATTTACATGTTAGATCCCCAGAACCTAACATGTAAGATGCATGTTTTAGATCAGTAGCTTTCAAATGTTTTTGACCACAACCCTCAGTAAGAAATATGTTTATGTTGAAAACAAAGCACACATATTTATATATTTTCTTTATGTATAAAAATATGTGGTCTGTCTGGAAAAAGTCCAGCTATTGTTAATATAATGAGAATGGTTTGCACAATATCATTGTAACCTGGCAGCCAAGGAGAGTGGACTGGAATGCGCATGTGTGAACAATGACGACTTCACTGTACTAGTCAGGGGGGCGGTAGACACCATTGGATGAGCATGTGTACTGTGGGGCCATCACATTCAAAATGACTGAGCAAGTAGAGCAACAAATCTGCATCAAATTTTGAGTTAAGCTTGAACATTCCTCCGCAGAAACTATTCGGATGATTCAGTAGGCCACAGCTATGGGCAACTGGTGATCAGGGGTGGCATTAGATTCTCTTAGGAGCGTGAATCCTACTGTCAACTGTGCAGGCAAGGGACCTAAGTAGTGTGCTCCTTATAAGAATCTAATGCCTGGTGAGCTGAGGTGGAGCTGAGGTGGTGATGCCAGCGCTGGGGAGCGGCTGCAAATACAGATTTTCACTAGCAGAGAGTTTTGACTGCACAGAGACCATAATAAACCAATTGCTTGCAGACTCATATCAAAACCCTATCAGTGAGTGGCAAGTGACAATTAAGCCGCATCTGGTGGCAGGCTTTATAGAGGCAAGTGAGTTGATGTTTTTCCATTGTACAGCTGCATCTGGTGGCAGGCTTTAGGTCCGAATGGGACACTTATTTTAGTCTGCAGGTGGCCCACCACTATTTTATTGACCACTTCCGTCTACGCCTCCTACCCCGCGCTGTGCACTTGTCTCAGTCACAGACTCGGTGAGCTCACAAGCCAACCCTACCCAAGATGAGTGCACAACAAACGTCGCTGGAAAGCTTCTTTGGAAAGGGGGAAAGGCCCAGTGGTGAGACAGCAGAGGACTCTAAGACTGCCAGCAAACAGAAAGCTGCCTTTAAAAGAAAATACCAAGAGAGTATCCTGAGATTGCCACTAAAGCACTGAAAAGCCTGCTTCCATTTCTAACACCCTGCCTTTGGGAAGCAGGGTTTTCTGCAGTGACTGCAGCCAAAACGAGATTACGGAGTAGACTGGACAGAAGCAACACACTTCAGGCGTCACTGTCCCCATCACTGCCAGATGGGGCCGTCTAGTTGCAGGAAGACAAGCTCAGGGCTCCCACCGATTCTGCATTATGGTGAGTTGTATAATTATTACATTATCTATTAGAATACAATAATAATAGAAATAAAATGCACAAGAAACATAATGTGCTTGAATCATCCTGAAACCATGCCCCCTACCCTGGTCCGTGGAGAAATTGTCTTCCACGAAACTGGTCCCTGGTGCCAAAAAGGTTGGGGACCGCTGCATGAAGTGATTTCAACACCCATTTATGGGCCCCATATTGAAAAAGATCATATATGTATGTTTTTTAAAAAAGACACTTGACGTGCGTGTGTAGAAAACACTAGATACTAAGATCCTCCAGAGCTCGTTCAGCTGTTGCTTCTGTTACCTGTCTCCATACGTTAACTTGGGCTGCGCATCTTGCTTTACCAACTCAACAAATGGCCTTTCACTCATGGTCAATGAGGATTTAGCTGTCTTACCCACGCATGATTGCCCCCACTTCCATCCTTCCGATGTAGTAATGTTCAGTTTTTATTTCATAAGTAAGCAGTGTTTGTAATCTGAGACCATAAATATCACTCATCACAGAGGCAAGTAATGCGTTACAATTTCTTTTATCCGATTTTAATCTTTTTCTGGAGATAACCTCCCTATTTTTTTCACTTGCAGTTTTCTGTATGCCAGTGCCTATTTTTTTCCCAAGTGCTCCATCACAGCTATCACATACCCGTAATTAGTGTTCGCTCCTAATTATAATTATAATGACTCTCTTATATGAGATAATTTGCCGAGTTGTCCTTCCCCCAGAGGTCTCATTTCCAGAACACTCCATCCGCCTGCTCGGTCTGGCTCGGGCCCCGCCCCACTGCACTCTGCCGGGCTTCCCTCCCTGCTCTGTGGTGGCCTCTTCTCTTTCCTGCGTCCCAGTTCTTTCTCTTTCTTGGTTCTTTCCCTCATTTTGCATCAACACACGTTCGAGAAAGTTCCACAGAACATGGAGAAAACTTTCTGAGTGCGTGCAGGTCTTAAAACACTCTTGATTTACCTTCACCACTTGGTTGATAAATTGGGCACAGACTAATAGATTGAAAGCCCATTTCTCTCAGGATTTTGAGGTATTGCTCCCTTAGATTCTTATTTCTTCTTATGTGACCTCCATTTTTTTTGGAATCATGGCAAATATTTATGTTCTTTGTATACATCAAGCACTGATCAAAGTGTTCTGCCCTATTTAATCCTCCTGTCATCATCTCTATTATATAGGGATTATTATCTCTTTTACAGGGAGGACACTGGGGCATGGAGAGGTCAAGTAACTTGCAAGCGAGTGCAGGCTCTTGACGGGGCACGCTGCTGCTGGTGGGCGTGGGGTTGGCTGTGTCACTGGGAACCCTCCAAATGCAGGCGTCTCATCTCCTCCATCAATGATGCCAACTTCCAGTCAACTCTCATTCTCAGCCGATACCTCATACTTCCTAGTGTCCTTGAGTCCTGAGTCCCATTTGGTGTCTCCAGAAAACACCACTTTCTTTTCTTACCTGGAGAGGAGAGTTGCAAGAGTGATGAGGTAATGTAGACATTTGCTCAGTCCACATGCAGACGTTTAAATAATTCTTAAGTAAGCCTCCGTAGCACTGGGTACTTACAAGTCTGAACGCTTCACGGATTCTACAGGGCATACCGACTTCCTTTCTCAGGTGTCCCTTGGGGTGTGTGTTCTAGGTTGTAACTCAGGCAGTCCTGGTTAGTGAGTTACCACTGCCCCCGCTGCTTAGTTTTTATCATGAAGTACAAATGTACAGGAAGTCATAGGAAAGAAGGTAACCATGTACCAAATATTTACCACCCAGCTTTATCAACCCATAAGAAATTATTTAGGCAACTATTGCAGAATGATCAATAAAAATACATCGTATGTATGGTTGGTGTTCCCTGTGTATCATTTCCTGGTCTCCTTTAATTCTCTCCCTAACAGTCACCAGCCTTCTAAATCGGCATGTGCCATTGTCATGCTATACTATTGCTACAGATGTGTGTCTGTGATAACAGTCTATTGTCTTTCATATTCATAAACCTTATTAGGATCATATACTTTGCATAGTCTTATACTGCTTTTTCATTCAACCTCATGCTTTTGAGACATATTCATATAGCTCTTTTTCATTCCTTTTTGCTTCTATACAGTGTTCAGTTGTATGACCTCAGAGCTAAGTTAGCCATCTTTCTGTCAATAGAATTTCAGGCCATTTTCCATTTTCTATCTTCGCAACAAGGGTGCCATGAATACCCTTGCACATCTCGTAGTATTCGCGTGTGCACGGCTTCCACAGTTACCCCGAAGTGCTGGGCCTTTCCGTCCTCGGGCTGCCACCGGGGACCTGGAGTCCGCAGAGCTCCCGGCCAGCCTCCTTCAGCAGTGGATGGTTTTACCCTTTTACCCGTGTTGCAGAAGGAAAAACTATTATTGTTTCTTAGGTGGAAACAATAATAATTACTTAATTACTGAATTAAGGTTCACATCTTCAAATTTAATAGGTATTGCCAAATTGCTCTCCAAAGTTGTGCCAGTTTACGCTCCTGTTACCCATGTGGAGTTTGTCTGTTTGTTTTTTTCCATCAAAACAGTGTACTGTACCGATGGGCAGGAACGTGGGCTTCAGTGTTAGATTTTCCAGAGTTTGACCTGCCTGCACCGATGAGCTGTGCAGTCTTGGGCAGGCTTCTTACACTCTGCACATCCTTCGTTTCCTTATATGTCAGAAGGGGATAGTGATGATATCCATAGCGTGTTACAGACATGTTTCGAGAATTAGATCATTTCATTCATGTGAACCTCTTTGAACACTGCTTCGCCTCAATAAAGGCCAATTCAAAAACAATATTCGCTATTATTGTTGGTTAAAAGTTTATTTTTTTTCCCAGTCAGATGGGTAGGAAATGGAGTTTAAAGTAGTTTTAATTTGCATTCCTGTATTATTAGTGAGGTTGAACATGTTTTCATATGTGTTTTGGCCCTTTAAATTTCCTTTTTATTGTATTAGAGTATTTCTTTTTCTTATGAACTGTAGTTCTCTGTATATTCCCTTAACTATTCTGAATACTAATTCTCTTGTTAGTTATGTGCAAGGCAGAAATTTTTTTTCCAGGACTGGGGCTTTATTTTTAACTTAATTTATGGCATTAATTGAACCACAGAAATCTTTAATGTAGTTTATGCCCATTCCTTTAATATATTATGTATTTTATTTATGAAATCATTCCCTACATCAACTTCATAAAGACATTCTCCTATAGAACTTTTCAAGTATTGCTTTTTGTACTTGTCTACCTAGAACTGATCTGGGCGTATGAGCTGAGGGTGCCGTTTTCCTCCTCTCCATATGAGAAAGAGCTTCCTCCTGAGGAGGGGACAGCACCCTCCCTTTTCTTGTAAAAGGCTGGATAGAAAACATCTCAGGTTCTGTGGGCCAGCTGGTCTCCATCACAACTACAGAGTTCTGTCGTTGTAGTGCCAAAGCCTGTTACCTCACCTCTCTGAGTCACGCGTCCAAATGAACACTAGGGGTAATAATAGCACCTGTTTCATGAGAATCTTGTGGGGATTAAATAATAGACTAAATAGATAGCAAGTAAGTAAGTGGGTACAGGTGTGTTCCAATAAAAGTTTATTTAAAGCCCTGGCTGGTGTGGCTCAGTGGATTGAGCGCGGGCTGTGAACCAAAGGTTCGCTGGTTCGATTCCCAGTCAGGGCACATGCCTGGGTTGCAGGCCAGGTCCCTGGTGGGGAGCATGCAAGAGGCAACCACACATTGATGTTTTTCTCCCTCTCTTTCTCCTTCCCTTCCTCTCTCTAAAAATAAATAAAATCTTTAAAAAAAAGTATATTTATAAAAAGAGGCAGCTGGTTGAGTTTGCCAAGCCCCGCTCCAGATGAACCTCCTGTTCAATGCAGATGTTATATAAGGAGCTCGTAAATTGTATGAATCACATGTGTATGGTACCTAATGTGTACATTTCTTTACATAATATATGTCACTAATATATAAGTAAAGTTATATATATTTAAGTACACAAATATACCTTTATAACCTAACATATAAATAACTTCACACCTCAATGTATAAAGTTATAATACGTTATAAAGTTATGATTCATTTATATTTTTGCCAACCATGTAGAAATTAGCCTCATTCCCTTTGAAACTCCTTTCCCCCAGCCCACATGACTCACTCGATCCGCAGATTTCTTTGTTGAATCTCCACGGACTCCATTAATACAGAGTTCACCACGTAACTCGTCCTGTTTACAGAGAGCCCAGCTCGTGTTTGTTTTCCCAGTTTCGTCTCGTGGTGACGTTTATCCTCGAGCCTAAAACTCTGCCCTTTGAAGCCATGTGTTAGGATAAACTCGTGTCTCCTGAACAATAACCTTCTTGTGCCTGTGTCTCCCCGCTTCCTGCTCAGAGCAGGCAGCTCTTGTTTTCGGAGGAGTCTCTGACATTGTCTCCAGCGGACTCTCATGCGTTCAATCAGATGTCGGGCGTCACTTTGCTAGACACTGAAGACACAGGGGTGAACAGGTGCCTAGCACAGTGCCCAGCAGTGGGCCGACCCGTTCACTGGGCGGACTTGCGGCCTGGGTCTCTGCATTATGCCTTTACGACTGTAACCTGCAACGTGCTGCCCGTTACCTTTCTCTTCGTCCCCCTATGCTGCGGCTCGTATTACTTATCTCAAAGTAAGCGTGACAGCTTTATGGGCCCTTCTGGGTTTGTTTCCTTCAAATGAGGAAATTGGGGCTCAGGAGAGTGAGAAGCTTGCCCGAAGTCGTATAGCTGATAAATGGCAGAACTGGAAATCAGATTTAGCTTTTATAACTCCAAGTCCAGGATTGTTTCTGATAGTCCACGCTTCCAACATGCACAGACGAGATTGTCCTGATGAAACCTTATGATTCCAAAACAGTCTTTGCCAGTAAACCACTAAGGAAGCATCAGCCTCATGGGGGAAAATAGGATTGAAGTACAACTTCTCTCTCTGACAGAAGTCTGAAGACACCTGAAGTTCACTGCTTTGGACTGGGCGTATGTGTCCCTGTGTGGACAAGCCACTCATCCCCCTGGTCAGAGCTGACCTGTAGCACCCGAGGTTTAGAGTCCACAGCAGACACCTCACCTCCATGGCCAGCTTGTCAGAACAGTGACCGGCAGTGGGCCCTTGGCGTAGACTCTGGGCCTAGAGCAGGCTCCCTCCCGCACACACCGAGTGTCCTCAGTATCTGAGAGGCCACCAGTAGTAATAGCAACGACACTGTTAAAATCTGCTAATAGCAGACACTATGGGTAGTTGTGTCTAAATTAGGCACTAAATTACTGAGTCTGTTTACTCCTTACAACATTTTCACGAGGTAGGTACTATCATTATCGCTAATGTCCCTTCAGAGCAATGGTCAGAAAGGTTAAGTAACTCGTCTACAGTCAGCTAGTTAGTGGTAAGAAAGTGCTCTTAATCACTATACTGTACTTGCCAGCTTGTCCAAAACAACTGAACATTAACATCTCTCGTCCCAGATCCCTTTCAGTTCTTCAGGAGTTTGAAAATTAGATGATTCTCTTACTCTAAATGGATCAAAGAAAAAAAAATATTTTATCTGATCCCCAAACTCAAAGCATCACAAAGGTCTATACTATTCCTGATATCCTAGAAAAAAACTTACATGTATTACCTTAGTATTTGAATCGTACTTTAAAATATTTTGACTCTTCCTGTGTCTGTATCTATATAGACATGTCCTTTCTCAAACACTTAACTTGTGTTTATTGCTCTTACATTGCACTGGAATTTTCCTTGGCAAACCACTAATGGCCTTATAATTAGTAAATACACAGCCAGTTCTCCATCTTTATGTCAGTTTGTATCCTTGCATCTCAAGTGATAACAGAGTCCTAATTTTAATTTTTATGTCCTGCCGCCTGCGTCTTCTTCCTTCTCATAGGATTCTCCTGGACAGATGTTGAAACGTAATAGAGGTTTGGCAATTGTGCAATAGTATTAAATAGGAGGATGATTGTGGTTATCGGGAGGCTAGAAGAAAATGAGACAATGTATGTAAAATGTTGACGAAAAATTTTATTTCAGAGATACATGAAATATTTCTCTTGAGAAAAGAAAATCTTTCTGCCAATTAAATATTTCTCACTTTCAAGTGTGATTCTTAGCCACCTGCTGTGAACCCTCAGAAAGCAGCAGCTTAGACTGTGGGTCGTGTGCACCAGGCCAGGGATACCCAGGTGATGGGAGTGACCCCTGGTGTTCTCTTGCAGGTGTTTACCTTGCTGTTGATTGCTGACTGGATGGTCCATCACTTCTGGAGGAAAGGAAAGGACCCGGACAGCTTCTCCATCCCCTACCTGACGGCGCTGGGCGATCTGCTCGGGACAGCGCTGTTAGCCTTAAGTTTTCATTTTCTTTGGCTCATCGGAGATCGAGATGGAGACGTTGGAGACTGATCTGTCCTACAAACGGCTCTCAAGTTACCAAGAAGGAAAACACAAGATAACCACCAATGGCTCTTTTTCAAAAATCTTAAATTAGTAGCTTGACTTCTGCCAGGGTCCACTTTAGTTGGCCCTGATTCAATTACATGGCCTTAACGTTTTTAAAAGGACTTCGTGTTGAAACCAGAATGAACAGTATTTATGCTGCTTTTCATAGAATAAATGGTAATTTCACATAGATATAGATATAAGCTCAAGCTCTGAAATTAAGTAAATAGGAAAGAATATAGGATGTTTACAATGAATAGTTTTAAAACCACAGACATAGCAGAAATTGACTTGATTATTGTTTAGCTTACAATGCCAGTTTAGAGGAGAGTTCTAGTTCAGCCTTTCTTGTCTCGCAGATGTGGGGTACCACGAAGCGTACCATAAAATGAAAGGGGCCCAACCAAGCTTTTAATAGTTTTAACTGTACCCACCTCTGCCAGCTGAGGATGAATTTGCCAATTACTTGCTCCTAACATGACCTAAATATGTTCTGCTGAGTGTAAGATAAATTCACTTTTACCTGCTCCTGTGGATTTCCCCGTGCCAATGCTAATTTAATTTCACCTTTGCGAGTTCTTGGCAGGCTGCCCTTGAAACACAGAATGACCTTGAGCAATCTTTAATGAAAACAGGGGGTCACTTCTGATCATTGATTTGTTGGAAGAATGTCAATCTTTTTCAGAAGATTTAATGGTCAAAACCAGAAGGTGACCCAAGCTGCATTAGTAGAGACAAAATGTGTGAGACATTGTGTGTGGGACAGAGACAGACGCTTTTGGTGGAGAACTGAGTCTTGGCCTGTTGGCAGCAAAGATCATAGTGCTGTCAGAATAGCAGCATTACACAGATATTCTTAAACACATTTTTTTGATATACTTTTGTCATTTGGTCCAAAAATTTTGTTACTGCCCAGAATTTAGTACTTCTTACCTACATTATAATAGTTTATTTTCATTAAAAACAACTGTACCATTTCATTAGCATACGTTTTAGAATGGGCAGAGATTCGTTTGCTCTAAAGAAGTCTGCTGAGACCTTCAGGTGTCCCATCTCATAAGAGAAGCTGGTCGGCTGCTCAGGTCTGTACACGCCCTCCGTGTGCAGGCTTCGTTCTGCAATCCTGCGCACTGCTGTGTCTCAAATATTTTTCTAAAACTCTGATCTATATTCCAAATACTTGACCAACCTCCTTGTTATTTAATGGGTAAGCATTTTTATATAGTTCATTTTTTAAAAGTTCAGTGGAATCTCTTACGACCATCAGATATGTAATAATGTAATCGATAAGGGAAGAGAAATGCACCTTAACTTCGCGCATCATGGACGAAATTGTGAGTCTGTGTCGATGTGACATAAACAGTAGGTCGTTTATACACATGCTGGGGGAAGTCTTCCTGGAGAACTCTCCACAATAAGGGGACTGTGGTTTAGAGTTATATATTTTTGCTTATTTTAAAACTTTAATTATTCCATTCTTCTGCCTTATAATGAAGCTTCTAAGGCAGAGAGCTGAATGAATTGTAGAATTTCTCCTTTGGAGAATTATAATGTCACATAGTGAACATTCTTATAAAAGAAAGAATGATTAAGTTACACTGATGAATATTTATCTGCAAAGATTTTTTTTTAATTTAAAAAATCCATAAATAATTTATTTTATTTTATTGTAAAGAATTTGTAAATTGCTTGTTTACATTTGGGCTGTATGATTCATAAGCATTTCTATTTCCCAGTGATTTCTGTTTGATTTTTAACATAAAATAGTGCACAGCAGACCACATTTTTTTCCCTTGCAAACCACATTTTCTCAAAGCATTTATCAACACCTTTAGTCCAGTGCGTTATGTAATCTAAAACCCATTCAAATACACGGTATTATTTAGAACTCACAACAGCTCCTGTGAAATAGGTCAGTAGATATTTCTTCCTCTACCTTACAGAAAAAGAAACAAACTCAGAGAAGTTACATTTTACAGGTCGCACAGCTGCAAAGTAACCGAACTGTGGCTAAAGACCACGTCTCCCCGATCTCCTAAGCCGATCTCTTTCTGTGACCTGCAAACGCACCAGGAGGACGTAACTCACTGAGAGAGAGCAACGGGAGAAACAGGATTGTCTACAGTAAACTAGAGTATTGCTGCTGCTTACAGATTTCAGACAGGGACAAACTCCTCTTAATATGTCTTGATGATAAGTATAGCCAACTGTGAATTACTCACGTTCATAAGACCCAGGAGAACACAGATAAATGAATATGTTAGAATAACGAACAATGCCTTATTTCATAGAACATTTCATTGCCACCCCCCTTCCCAGATCTAGCCATTTTCTGTAGATGCTGAAAAATAACTAGGATGATTGATTTGAGTTCTATCTCCTTTCCATTTTGCTACCCAGTTGTGGTTACAGCAAGGAAATGTCTAAAACTCATGTAATAGAAAAAAGAAAAACATGGAAAAATCGGTCATTGATTAACTGAATTAATTTTAAAAGAGGGATGTAGCTTCCTCTAAAAAATGTTTACTGTTTTTTTGAAAGCCTTTTATAAGTGTGCAAATGATAGATGACTTCTTTTATTTACCCACAAAAACCATTTCTTATCAGTCTTAAATAATGTAAATTCACAGCATTTATTTTTATACAATATAAAAACTCCTGTTTTCCAAACTTCTTCCTTCACTAACTTACCAGACACTTTACCCCACAGATAATTTTTCAAAAACATATTTTTCATTCTTGGCCATCAACCATTTTTTTCTTTTAAAAAAAATAAAGTTTCTTAGATCATGACAAAATGGGAACTTAGAGTAATGTATCTGCTCAAAGACATCCAAAATTCCACATCATAGACCATCAGTGATGTAGCCAAAGGAAGTACATTCTTAAAAGTCAGTATTGGGGCTTTCTTGTTGTGGATCTGTGGTGTGGTCTGCCCGTTTATAATGGGCATCTTTCATCCTTGAATTGTTGTAAACGCAACTGAGAATAAAATCGATGTTTACTGGCCTGGTTGTATGTACTTTTCGATAAGCCACACGGACAGGCAGCCTGTGTGGAACCCAGGAGAGACTGGGGTGATCGGTGTATGTGTTGCATTGATGAGAATAATTCATTGGCTCTGACTGTTTATTATACTAGACCTCCAATCCATTGCTTCACCATCTGCTCACTGTTCTAAGCCCTCTTCTCATTTTTCAGCTTAGATTCCTGGGTCCATCAATCCACACGCCCTCCACCACCACCTTCATACTTACCGGACAGCTCGGCTGGATAATACGGTGAAGAACCCGTGGCTGCTGAGACAGATCTTTACATTCATAACCTCAGACATCCAGTTAACCCTTAACTGTCCCGCAGCCTATATTTCTCTGATCTCTTTGCTCTCTGGGAGATCAGGCTTTGTCCCCACCACCGGACTGAGAGTATCCCTGTCAAGGTCAGTGACAGTCTCCACGTGGCCAAATCCAGTGATCAGTTCTCAGTAAGGATCCTCATCTTATTTGGTCTCTAAAAGATTTTGACGGTCTCCCTCCTCCTTAAAAGGCTTTCTCCTTCTGGCTTCCCAAAACATCTGGCTTTTGCTTTGATTTTCTGTACTCCTGGAAGCCCCTTCTCTGCCTGCTGGGGGTTCCTCTTCAGTTACTAAATGTTGGAATGCACTAAAGCTCAGGATTTTTTAAATCATTTTTTACTGTTGTTTAAGTACAGTTTTCTCCATTTTTCTACCACCACTTTCTCCCACCCCACCCACCCCCACATCCCACCCTCAATCCTACCCCCTTTGGCTTTGTCCATGGGTCCTTTACACATGTGCCTTGACGACCTTTCCCCTTTTTACCCCATTATCCCCCTCCCCCTCCCCTCTGGTTACTGTCAGTTTGTTCTTTATTTCCATGTCTCTGGTTCTATTTTGCTTGCTTGTTTTGTTAATTAGCTTCCAGTTATAGGTGAGATCATATGGTTTGTCTTTCACCACCTGGTTTGTTTCACTTAGCATAATGCTCTCCAGTTCCATCCACGCGGTTGTGAAGGGTAGGAGCTCCTTCCTTTTTTCTGCTGCGTAGTATTCCATTGTGGAAATGTACCACAGTTTTTTGATCCACTCATTTTTTCATTACTTCTTCTCTCCTTTTTCCCCTTTGGTGACATAACCCATGTCATTGTTTCAAATGCCACCTGTACGATTATTCCCAAATTGAGTTCTTCAATTTGGGCCCCTCACCTGAGTTCCAGAGTTACAGTTCCAAACACTGTCAACCACTGTGACCTCACTGACACACGCAGATGACGCGATCCAGCACCTGCAGAGCGCACACGCCAGGGGCTCATCTCCCTGACACGTGAAGAACATAATAGAAAGCAGGAAGAAAAAGACCAATGACAAAATAATAAAATAGCCAAAGACAGATGGCTCGTAAAAAATAGATGCTCAGTATGACTCAAATGGAAAGAAATGCTAATGAAAATCGCACCGAGATAAACATTTCTCACTATCAAAATCACAAAAATTCAAAATCAGATCAAACTGGGCAAGGCTGTAGGGAGACAGGCACAATTGCTGGTGGTAAATGATAAATGTACTGTAAGAAAAGCTCTGTCGAGGGGAATCTGGCCATTCCTACCAAAATTATAGACGGCATTTGTCATTGGATACTGCAGTCCCAGTAGGGCCACCGTTGGACCCAGGCAAGTGAAGCCTCTGCCCTGGGCCCTCTGCCACACGCAGTGGCTGGGATTCAGCCAGGGGTCAGGTCCAGTTCGCTGCCTGTTTCTGCAAATGCAGCTTCATCGGAGTCCAGCTACGCCCGTATAGAACTAGGTAGCAGTGAAAGAGACCGTATAGGCTGCAAAGCCTGAAGTACAACATTTACTATCTGGCCCATTGCACACAAAAAATTTCGCACATCCCTGCTTTAGAGTGAATTCTTCAAATTTTACTTCTGTCTTCTTTGGGTACCTGGGACAAGCCAGGATCCGCAGTGCCATCCAGGCTGCCCCAACCTGAAACTGACCCTGTATGGGCTCCATCTGCAAAAAGCAATTGCCTTATAGTTTTGTAAATCACCATCCAGTGCCTGGGACCAGCCAAGCTGAGGGTGAGCCCAGTTCCTGTGTCTCCCCTAATTGGCCACCCTGTGCGGGCTCAACCAGATGCCCCCGAGAAGTCAGATTCCTGCCTATGGGGTAGTCCCTGGGCTCTTACAGCCAGCCCCAGTTCCAAGAAGGCAATGTGGTAAGCCGATCATTCTCTCTGGCAAGAATGATAACAGGTTTCCAGAATGGTGCTGACATGTGGATTTGGAGTGACTCACACCAGACACAGGGTGAGTTCAGATGTCTGGGCCACTGACAGTCCACAGCTAACCTTGGACTCCAGCCTCAGCTCTCTGTGGTCAGCATTCTGACTGTGGCACTGTCTCTCGCCTAGAGCCTTGAGTGTGGGGGTGGCAGGCATCCTGTCCTCTGTGTACCCCTCCCCATCAGTGACACCCAGGAAGGTTTCCCCACCCTCTTGAGGTTCTGTGACACATGCCAGGCAGCCCTCTGGGGATGGCCACGTCTCTCTCTTCTGATGGCTTAGAGACCCCTGCTCTGTGATTGGCCCTTCCATTTGGCGTCCTCTCTTCCCTCCAGTTGATATGGTGATGTCATGCTCTCCCAGGTAAGTCTTAAACTGCATTGGACAAGGAACAGCCACTCATTGTATGGACGGGACCATTCTTCTCCCTTTGCTCCTGGGCCCTCACCAAACCTCCCCACTGGTGACAGTGTGTGGTAGGCAGGGGTTGTTAAAGGAAAAAAAATTCAAGGATGCTTGTTAAAGATGGTAAAGTGGACTTTATTTGGGACCATCACAATAGGTACAGGGACCACTGCTGTGGGATTTTGCAGTGGGGGAGAGACATGGGCTCAGCTCCAAACACAAGGTAGGCAAGTGGGGAGCATAGCCAAGTATCAGGGTGGGGGCGAGTGGATGGAAAATTACTATGAGGAAACATCAGAGATAAAGGCAATTCTGGCTAAAGGGATCTAATGGGGTTCCTGGCTAAAGACGGGTCAGGGTGATCAGAAATGGCTTGGGGGTGGACGATGGGGAAGACGGTCAGATATCAAGGGTGATCAGACTCAAGGGTGGGGGGCGCTTTAGTTAAACAGACTTAGAAGGGTACTTGCTATGAGTGGATTTTGTAAGGAAGTGCACAGATGGGCCTAGGACGAGTTTCAGGAGCCTGGCTAACGTTCGAATCTTTGTCAGGGTGCAGTCATCACTGAGAGAGGTCACACCTAGAAATGCGGTAACCACAGCTCGGAAGTTCAAGAGAAGACAGGGCTGTGTGACTGTATATTTACACTACAAAATTCCAAACGGTAAAGTCAACATGGTCAGAAAAATTATCCTCACATTTTCCTACATGCTTTTGGGTAAGATTAGCATTTTCGGCTCCCATAACAAAGCACAGTAACGACCTCTGAGAAAGTCACTGGAAGCCAGGATCCAGCGTGGGGGATGGGCAATGTGGATGAGGGAGCAACAAGAGTAAGGGTATAAACAGTGTTAACTAAACAGTGCAAGGGAACTGCAGAGGCCAGAAAATCTACACTGTTTCAATACAAATAGGTTCTGAAGAGCCGGAGCATGGCGAGTAATCACAGTTTTGCTAACTTTATCCCAACAGTTAGCCGGGAATGGCACATTGGACAATAACACGAAAAGATCGTGCCTGCAACCCTCTGAAGATTCTTTGTCTGCATTTATCGGACAATCCACGAACTCGTTAAGTTCCTATTTTCTACTGATTCTATGAAATCTTCATGGATAAATCCCTCTAACTCACATGGGTCCAAGAATTTTGTAAAATATTTTAAAATCAAATTGCTGATGAGGTCAAGCACCCGGCAAAGAATATTTGCCCGGAACCCTGCACACCTACGTCCAACTTTTTGGAACCCCTATGCTGCACAGCCTCCAGCACCGACGTAACGACGTAGGTCAACGTCATTCATTAGAGCTGCGTTGGTAGTAGCAGAAGGTAAGAAAATGACCGCGGGACCTGGCGGAAGGAACTCTTGTTCATTCACACCTAAGGATGTAACGCAAGTGGGAACAGAGGGTGAAGTATTCTCCCTTTTGGTAACAATGAGGGAAGTAAGGATAAGCATTTGAGAAAGAAACACTGGAGGGAAGAACCAGGAAACTAAAAAAAAAAAAAGGTTGCCCAGAGGCGTCAAGGATTGGTAGTAAGGTGCAGGGAAGCGGGTCGGGGTGGGCTTGTGGGTCATTCTGATTTTTGAACCATGTGATATTACTTATTCCAAAAATGATGGCAAACTTGTACTTGAAATATATATTCTTTGACCTACTGATACCACTTCTAGAAATCTACTTGGAGGTAATCATCGGGATAGACATTGTAGCAATTTTCAGTTTGAAATTTTTCATGAGAGAACAGGCTGAAAGCACAAAAGCAAGATTAAATGTAGTATGTGTATAATATTACATTACACAGTGAATTCATATTTTAAAAGTCCTTTGTTGCGTTAGAAAATGTTCTTAAAAGTGTGTGAAGAGCTCTGTGTCCAAAATGATATATGAAATAATTCCACTTTTTAAAATCCTTAAAAGATGATAAATAATTTTTCCCTCTGGATGTGATTATAGATTTTTTAAACTCTTCTGAAATGTCCAAATTTTCAACAATAAACATGCTACTTTTATATTTATTTTAAAATTGCTTTATAATGGTTACCTTTCCAGACCATAGACCTGCAGCTGTAATTAGCATTTGACCAATATTCAGGCTCTTAAAAAGTTGACCTCATTCTGCTTAGTAATGATCACTTAATGTATTTAAAAAATGTGAACCTCCTTTTTATTCTTGCAGGCGAGGAAAGATATTCTGCGGTTAGGGATAAGACATGTACATTATAAAAGCTGGATGAATAGTAATTATCATGAGAACCCCTTTCCCACAATGTTTTTGATGAAATGTATCCACTTCTCAGAGGGATGGGTTCTAAAGACATGGGTGTTGCCCTTGGGTTTGTATCCTGCCCCCACTCCTGACTGAGCAGCCCGGGCTTGGGCAGGTCATTTAATCTCCGAGACTCCAATTTCCGATTTAGAAGGTGGGGGCAGTAATCCTTACCTCATACGGTGGCTGGGAAAACTAAAGGAGATAAAGTACATCGAACAAAATAACAGGCAAGAGGGATGTATGTACTCGACAAATATTACTTTTTCTGCTTTCATCCCTGCAAAAAAAAACTATTTCTGCAAGATTAAAATAATAACTGTAGAATCAAAAATTGTGGAGTTTGACGTATCTGTGAGAAAAGTGATCAGAGGCTTCTTTCCCGCGGGGCTCAGAGAACCATCTGGCAATCAGAGATGCCCGCTCAAGGGCAGGAGAGCCCCTCCTCCAAGGGCATAGCATCAACGCCAGGCGGTACGCACACACTGTCCCTCCTTCTGAGCTCAGGTATTCGTGATTGATATTAATATGCGATTGATAGTGCATAGACCGTTAACATTTAGGCAAGAGGTGTGGTCTTCAGTGGAGTCATTGGGTAGATTCTCTTTAAATTGTAAGATCAAAGGGTTTTTGAGAAGCCAGAGGAGGAAAAACTTACTTTTATATTCAGAAAACCTGCCTGGATATAACCGAGCTTTGGAAAACTAAATTGCTGGTTCATACACACTGTTCTCGCAAGGGGTGTGGGGCTGGGAACAGGAAGGAAAAATCGCTACTGAGGAGAAAAGCAAATGAAGAAACGGCTCTCGTGCTTCCACATTTCAGAGGGTAGACAGGTTTCAAGGGGGCAGAATGGCAAATACTGACATCTCATCCCCTCTCCCCAAGCCCAGAGAAATGATAGATAAACATAGGCCTGTCTTTAAAGCCCTACTAAAAGCTGGCTCTAGTTCTTCGTATAAAAGGGCACAGCATGCGTGCAGTTGGCCCTCCACACCCGTGTATCACCTTATAGCCACACCATCTTGAACACCTGGCCTGTGATGTCACCGCAGAAGGGAAGAGAAGGCTGGAGATTTGTGTGTCATTAAGGCTCAGGTGTGGAAAGGGCTTACATCACATCACTTCTACCCATGGCTTCACCTCAACTGCAAGGTGGGCTGGGAAATGTGGTCTTCCCGTGTGCCCAAGAAGAGAAAAAGGAAATGCAGTTGGGTTGAACGCATGCATTTGTCCCCATCACAGCACTCATGATGTTATATTTGGATATTAAAGGAAGACATTACCCAGAAGGCTGACATCCTTGAAGCTATTTGGGGAACACAAGAAAGAAAGAAAGACCACAGAGCTAGCCAACTCCTCCGGGCAGAAAATCTAATAGACTTATGTCAGGTCTGACATCCAATCAGCTGAGGCCAAGTAAGGGCAGGGACACATGGTAACTAGACCATTTCTTCCTCTGACAAAGGGAGGGAAGCAGAGGGAATGACTGTCACCTCTGGGGTGCACACCAAGTCAATCTGCACATCAGAGGGGAGGTGGTCTGAAAGTCAACTGCTAAGAATAGAGCAGAAAACAACCTTTGCCTTGTACTTCATGCAATACGACAACCAGGCACTTTCAGAAGTAAAAATTGCAACGTTATATAACAAAGAGATAATAAGAGAAAGAACCCCACCCCTTCTAGCACACAGAATATACATAAAAATTACTTGGATGATTTTTTTTAATGGGAACTCACCAGCTGCCTCTAGATTGTTTAGGAAGTAAGATAACTTAGATTGAATGTGGCCGAATCCATCTTCTCTTCATATCATAATGAGAGTTTCCATCAGTGAGACAGAGACTAGAAACAGCTCCTCCTGGGAATGAAAAGGAAAGGGATTCAATCTAACTCAGGTAAGTTGTATTCCAGAAGCAACTCTGGGCCCAGGGCTGGGCAGATAGTAAAGTCCCACGTGGGTAAAACCAAAGCCTTTAAAGACGATTTCCAGAAGTTTTTCCACCCCCAGGTCAGTAGTCAGGTATCTTTGGGATCCAGGTTTCCTCTGTTGGGCGGTCTACTTATCTTAACTCAAAACAGTTGATTTTGATGACCAGTTATTGAGGCATTACCATTGCATGTAGAATAAATGTGTGTGCACACCTGTGCGTGTGCACGTGCCTGCACGTGTATGCTGTTTGCACCTGACCATCAAATCTGCCCTTGGTGCTATGGTTCTCACCTGATGGTGTACATCAGCACCAGGAGCACCAGGAAGGTAGTTTACCCCTGGTACTGCCTACGATTTGTTAAATAGTTCTTCTTGACATCATTTGAATAGGAGACTTTGTTGCTGTAGCTGTGAATAAATATGCATGATACATTCATTGTGAAGTGTTTTAAAAAAAATTATTTCAAGTGTTTTGATTCTCTAGTACCTTAATGGTCTCTGTTGATAGCATCTCAGAAATTGAATGTAATAACATAGGAGGCGCTTCTTTATAGAGTGAATAGCTCATGACCGAAGCTGATTGGACTTGGCATGATCTAGTGACATCATGTAGCTTAATATCAAAGAGACGGTTTTGTAGGCCCCAATGAAAACTGACCTAGACCATGAGTGAAGTTCACGAGTTTCTATTAAGTGCCACACCTGAACCCACTTCTTCTCTCAGGACTGAGGAGAGTTCAAGGATGAAACAAGGTCTTTGCAGTTCATAGTAAATAATTTTGTGAGTGGGTCAGAGATTTACAAATGAGGAAATTCATAGCAGTTTTTTTCATAGCAGTTTTTGATAAGAGTAAAATTATAAACCAACAAAATGTCCAAAAAATAGAGGGATGGTTTTAAAAATCAGGCCATGTAATTTGCAAAAAAAAAATATAAAATACATCTCATGTATAGTCATATTTTTCAAAAACATTTAATGGCACGGGGGAAAGTCTCACAGTAAAGTGAAAAAAATCAGGATATATATAGTTAGATCTTAATGTGGATTGCCCTCCACCACCCCAACCCAGGATGAGGGAGAAAAAAGAAGCCACTTGGGTATACCGATTTCCCCGGTTAGTTAATGCAAAGAAACAAATACAACTCGGGTAAGGAGGAGTGCATGCCTCAGAAAGGAAAAGAATCCTCACCACGGTCAGGTTTATAACTTCAGATCTCATTTTAGGCAAACAGCATCAGAACTCAACTTTATCCATACCCCCATGGTCTCCATCTCAACCCCCACCAGTCAGTGGTCACTGAGCCCGGAGCTCATTGCTGCCCCTGCTGGAGACAACAGAAACTGCGACCCACCTGTAGGTAGTACACAGGCTGTGAAATTTGCAACCCAGGAGGCTGGCTTAGTGAGCTCCTTATGTCTACAGGGATGAGTGGCAGTGTGCTCCAGGGGAAAGGAGCAGGTTAGGGGGACCAAGGGGAGAAGGGAGAAGGTGGGAAGAATTCAGGTGTAAGTGAGGCCTGTGTGGCACAGCCCTGAAGGCCTCGCAGTGTTTCTCACTACCCCAAATTCAAGTCACCTGAGCACCTAAAAAAACCAACAACCCACTGATGCTGAGACTCTACTAACTGAGTCATCTCTGGGGCTGGTCACCCGCACAGCCCTACTGCAAGCCAGGGAGACAGCTAATCAGCTCCCATCCCCCACCCAGCTCAGCAAGACTTTGTAACAACCTTCGAATCATCCATTAAAGGGCTTCCGACCTCCTTTGGTAGGGGCGTATATCTGGTTCAGAGAAAGGGTCATGGAGACGCTGGCCTCTTGTCCTGCCTTGGGTGAACCATGGCAGCCCCTCACGGTGGACCGCTGAACACTTGCGGGGAGAGGATTAAATAAAGGCCCAGTTTCCTCTTCCCTAAGCGTAGCTCAGACGTTTGAGAAGACGGGGCAGAAAATGAGAAGGGGACTACCACAGGACTCGCAGTGACTTTGAGCTGGAGGAAGATAGGAAATATGTGATGTATAACTATGCATTTTCAAAAGGTTGGAAGGAAACACACCAAAATAATAACATTGTTGCCCTGGCTGGTGTGGCTCAAGGGATTGAGCGTGGGCTGCAAACCAAAGAGTCGCCAGTTCGATTCCCAGTCAGGGCACGTACCTGGGTTGCCCGCCAGATGCTCCCAGTGAGGAACATGTAAAAGGCAACCACATATTGATGTTTCTCTCCCTCTCTTCCTCTCCCTCCCTTCCCCTCTCTAAAAATAAATAAATAAAAACATTTATCTAATGGTGAGATTTTAGATAATTTTTCTTTTTTCTTCACGCTTCTCCATATTTCTCAAATTGCCTCCAGTGAACATGTAGTATTATTGTTGTATCGTTAAAGCCATATACCCTACAAAAAACTGGAAGCCTAGCCTTCCAAAAGTATGTGTTCCCAATGGGGTCTTCAAGTGAAACTTGCTGTTGAGTATTCACTGCGCTCTAGTGGTTACGACAGAGGTTGTCTGCTCATCGCCCAGGCCCCCGTCTGCTCATCGCCCCGGCCCCCGTCTGCCCTCTCTTCAGTGCTAACGCCAAGGTGATCGACACCATCACAGGATGGTGATGTAAGGATTTCCCCATCTTTTTAAGCCGGGCAAGGGATACGGCCTGTTTGAAGTGTCCAGGAGCACACAGGACAAGAGCTCTTCATCGCATTTGCAGGCTTCAGAAACCTCTATTAGACATCGATGGGGCAAAAACATACTCTAGCCTGTTCTGTTGGGTATCACACACCACAGACTCTACTTAAGCCCTGGTGTGCAAGGAAATATATGAAATACAACTTCAGTCACTAATGTGACGTGCTACTGCTGATCATAGTATGGGAGCGTGTCGTCCTTTGGATTCAACCATATCCGCCACATTCATTGACACACACCTCCGGAGAGTAAGATGGTGCCCTGGGGTGTGTTAGCAATAGGTGCCCACAGGCGTAAAGGGTTAAACTTAGGAACTCGTTGGGCTCATTTAGTGCGTAAATGGATATGACTAAGCAAGAGGATACCTTGGCTCCCGAAACTACTAGTTCAAATGACAAGGGTTCTTTAAGGGGATCATGACGGATGGAAGCCTATTTTCGTTTGTACATTCATTGGTTGATTCCTGTGTGTGCCCTAGACTGGGGATTGAACCTGCAGCCTTGGCATATGCAGACGACACTCTAACCAACTGAACTATCCAGCCAGGGCCCCTATTCCTTTTTCTTTAGCACGTGTCTATCAGTCACCCTTGTGATGCGGAAACACGGGTAGGGTTGATTTTGAGGTTTAATTCAAAGATATTATAAAGCATTTCACATGAGGAAGAAATTAGGCTTCTTTGTTATTTACCCAGAAGGCTGAGTAATTTCAGGGCAAAGGAAAATGTGGTTAGTGGCCTCAGAGGGATCAGCACATTAACCATCCTGCAGGATTTTAAAACTATTCTGTGTGGGTTAATGGATACAATTAACACCAAAGCGAGACACCATATGTAAGTAATTGAGGCTGTTTAACAGAGTTATTGACTATACAAATCTCTGGGCTGTGAATTAGGCAGTCTCACAATTCATTAGAGAATGTAATTAGCAAGCCTTTACTGGATTTCATTATTGGCTCCAGAGCGGATTTGTATGGGAAGCACCTTGGTCGGTAGTTTTCTGAGAAGAAGGCCCCAAGTGCCATCATTTCCATGCTTGGTTTTTAGTGGTTAAATGTGCGTTTTCAGATAGATTCGGCTTATCAAACGTATCCTGACTCTCCGCACATCTCATCATACCCCTCCCCGCCTCTCTGCAGTCCTCAACAGCCCTCTTTTGCCCCATCCCATTAAACGGACTCTTCCGCCCACCGCCAAGGTCCTTCATAATTCTCCCTGTCCCTCGTGCCACTTCAACGCACATTTGGCTGGGTCAGGGCCTCGTGGCCCACTGTACCAGCTGAGCTTGCTTCTTATTTCCCTCCAGGGTTGACTCCTGTCAATCACTGGACAAAGAGTCATTTAGGGAGAAGAAGGGAGTCAGAAGTAGGTAAGCCCGTGGAGCAGGGACGACAATGTCAGTCTGCAAGGAAGGCCGTCCAGAGAGATCTTTCCTGAAATCTAATCGGGCTGAGCTTTCTGCGCTAAGGTTTTCAACCCTAGCTGACTGTAGAAGCACCTGGAAGCTTTCGCAAATGGCTGCTGCCTGGGTCTACACGCAGAAATTCTGGCTTCACTGCTTCGAGTTGGGGCCCAGGCATCCAAATGTTTTGCCAGCTCTCCAGGCCTGATTCTAAAGTGTGGCCAGGTCACGACGCCTGGGAATGATGCCTTAGGAACCTGGCGAACATCAACATGCATGTAAATCGTGGGGGTGGGGTGTTCCAATGAAGATTCGGGTTCAGCAGGCTTGGGGTGAGGCTCGACCTTCTGCATGCTTGAAAAGTCCCCAGGCCATGCATCAGATTCCACCTGCGGTCCCCCTCCAGGCCTTGTCCTCAGGCTGGCCAAGACACAGACATCTTAACCTGTCTCGGTACAAGAGGAGGAATATGAGCTGCCTCCAAACGGAAAAATCTGCCTCCCGAAACTGAGTTTTCTACCGGAAGAAGTACTGAAGCCAGTGACCAGTGCTGGCGATGCTGCCGGGCAGTTGGTTCCCAGTTTCCCGAGTGTTCTGGGTGGGACCATCACCCTTTTCAGGTTCTTTCAAGATGCATCTGGAAATTCAAATTCAAACACTGCGGAGATAAAGTCTTGCTCCCCACTGCTCGTAGGCAAGCCCATTTGACTAATTTCTGTCTCTAGGTCTTTTCATGGCTACGGCCTTAGCTTTAAACTACAGGCACACCGCAGAGACACTGCGGGCGCACTTCCAGGCCATCGCAACGAAGCGAGGGATAACCTTCTTCTGGTGGAGAGCCTGGCCTTCAGTTTGCAAACAACTCCCACGAGGCTCGATCCAGTGAAATGCAGCAGAACGAGGCCCGTCTGCTCCTCCCTCCGTCTTGTGATTTCTTAGTCCGAAGCAATATTTACTACTGACCAACGTGGAAAATGTGGACCTTAATTCGCACCGTCTCCTTTTCCGACACCTTCCTCCTCATTTTGTTGGTTATATTATTTTTATTGGTTATATTATTTGATAACTGGCTCTTATTTTCAATACTTTATAACTATAAGTAATATGCTTCGACGTCTCTTTCTTCTTCATTGTTAGATGTTGAGCAAAATCTAACCAACATTCCTGACCAACATAAAAGATATGAAAGATAAGAAAATTTGCACCCTTGCCTATTCTTCTGCTTCTCCCTCTCTCCTTCCCAAGTCCTGTGTTGTTATTTGGTCAAGTTTACCACAACGGAAAGCTGTTTACAGAGGCAGTGTTCAGGAAGAACCAGGGCAGGCTGACCCGATGCACCAAAGGAAACACCCTAGGATGGGAACACTCAGACTCATGCCCTCAGAGGGGAGATTCAAGGTCAAAGTCAAATCGATGCCCTTCCCTTCAAGTCCATCGGATACTCTGAATTATGCCATGGTTAGTTTGTTTTCCTTTTGGAATGCATCAATATTCTTGTACAGTCCCCCACCACTGCGGTGTTTTACAATTATCTTCTTTCTTCTTGATAGGGAAAATTTTTTCCCTATCACTAATATCTTCCAGCTGTTTAATACATTTTGAGCACACCAATTTGCTCTGACTTCCTCGGCTCATTTGCATAGAAGTTATTCTGGGACTACTTTTTGTTACATTCTTCAATAGTTTCACTGTTGTTGGAGCTCGTGTTATCGTCTTTCTTAGATTTGTCTTTCTTTTTGGCATAGGAGGTCCTTAAGTTACTTTTTCAGATAAAGTAGCCGCATCTCTGCACCGGGGAGGCAGAGGCAACATTCTTCTGGGACCTGCAGCCGCGGGGCCGCAGCGGCTCGCTGAGCAGACTAGGTCTGCTCAGCCCAGCTGATTCCTCAGCCCTTTCAAAGATCGTCTAAGATGCCCAGCATCCGATAATAAGTGTACTTTCCTAAAGATGACTTTCTAGCTGGGTTTATCCCCCCAATTCCAGATTTTGTTCAAACTGCCCACATGACCTTGCCACGTGGACATCCGGTGAACCCCACCTGTTGGTATTCACGTCCTTGCGTGGTCTTCCTTCC
The DNA here is from genome assembly GCA_028533065.1 of Trachops cirrhosus. Taxonomy (NCBI): domain Eukaryota; kingdom Metazoa; phylum Chordata; class Mammalia; order Chiroptera; family Phyllostomidae; genus Trachops; species Trachops cirrhosus. The sequence continues at coordinate 11,599,356 of CM052539.1, forward strand.
TTGATTGGGGCGGGCTGGGCACACTGACTCGCCTCCAATGGATAGGACACGGCAGATGTGATGGGATGTCAGTTCACTAAAGGAGCTCACTCTCTTTAGGATCGTTCACCCTGGGGAAAGCCAACCGCTATGACGTCATAAGTCAGCCCCGTCAAGAGGCCGACGTGGCGGGAAACTGAGGCCTGCCGAAAATCACGGGAGCAGATCTCCATCTCAGCGGAGCTTTCCAGTGAGACCATCGCCCCAGGCACCAGCTTGACGGCGGCCTCGGGAGACGGCCTGAGCCAGAGGCACCCAGCCGAACTGCCCCCGATTCCTGACTCACAGAGTCTGTGAGCTAGTAAAGGCTTGGTGTTTTTCAGCCACTAAGTTCTGGCATAATCTGTTATGCAGCAACAGCTAACTAATACAGGTGTCACAAATTTAACTTCCCCAAATTATGTTCCCCCTCTCATCGTTTTTCCCGTCTCAGTGAATGGCTACCCTATCCTTCCCCTCGCTGAGATCAAAAACTTGCAACCGTGCTTGATTCCCCATTCCCTCTCCAACGGGAACAAGACGGGGTGCGTGCAATTGCTCAGCACGTCCCCTTCAGCCTCTGCATTGTAATTCCCGGTTCTTGCCATCCTTCCTATGTGGCAGTTTTATTTTCCCACTTGCCATTATTTTCTTTCACTAGGACCTTTTGTTTACTAAACATTTTATAATATGTCTCTTGGTGTGGGTTTTTTCTTTTCTTTTTATTCATTGTGCTCAAGACATAGAATCCCTCCTTTTTTCTGGGAAAATGTCCACTATTATTTGAGAATTTCCTGCTCACCATTTTATCTCCCTGGAATTCCTATTAGTTGGAAATTGTACCTCCTGGGTAGCTTATCCACCTCTCTCATCTTTCTTGTTTTCTATCTTTGTATTTTGCTTTTTTACTTCTTTCTGTGAGGTTTCTTTATCCCCCTGCCCTTCATTTATTTTGGCTCTTCTGTTTGTGATTTCCAAGGGCTCTTCTTATTTACCATTTGTCCCTTGTCCTTGGCATTTCTTCTTCTATGAATACAATGTCTTCCTTACCTCTTGGAAGACACCAGCTCCATCCACCTGGTATTTTTATTTATTTGTTTTAATCTCTATTTGCTCAGAATTTATTTTTTCCTCTTTGCTTTGTGTGCTTTCTTTTGCTTTGGATGAGTTTCCCAAATATTGGGAGATTCCTGGCTGTATGCTTTGCTAAAAGATAAACTGAGGCACATTAAAACTTTTACAAGTTTCTTTGAGCAAAAACCAATTTGAATTGAGCAGCGCTAAACCAGAAGTGGTTAGGGGCGCTCTGCCCACAGGCATCGGGGAAAGACTTACACAGAGAAGGTGTGGAAGCAAAGAAAGGAAATTACTTAACTGGCTAGAGCTGAAAGCCTAATTGGCTGTTTGCGATGGGTTGTCCTCGGCATTTTGATTTTGTAACCTTGAGGCATTTACAGGCTTATATGTGGGTTTGCTTATGGAGGCTGCCAAAGTATTAAAGCCACTTCAGTCTAATGGCCTCCTTGTTTAATTAATTTAACATCTTATATTCAAGAATAAGACCATGCATGGGTTTCATTTGCTGACTAATGGGTTTCAGTTTGGAATAATTAGGACAATTGGGCATTTCTCTGGAGGTCATTTCTCTGGGATCCTGAGTGATGTGTCTATTGAAAAAGGCTTAGTCCCACACCGGGAGGCAAATAATAAGAGTCAATCATAGGATGGAAAACATCAGCAGTAATGTGTTATTGTCTAAACCTGATTTCTGCCCGAGAGACTGAGCTACGCCCTCACTATTATCATCCTATAATCCGTGACCAGTGTGAGGACACTACTGTTACGCATTCACTTTGATATTTCTCAATTCTCAATTAAAGGCATGTGGAATGAGTGGATAAACCAAGGCTGGTGGGGATTTACTTAATAATGCTGGCCAGCTAACTGCTGACTGTGTCAGAGGTCCCTGCCCAGGCCCTGAGTGACCCACTCCAGGTGACGCAGCTCAGACCTACCTGACTCAGACAAGGGTCTGCATGTGCCCGGGACCCAGCAGAAGGAGAATCCTCTCCAGCGTGCTCTGTCACTACTCATTCTTACCCATGAGGCCAAGTGCATTGTTGCATGCAATTTGCCAGAAGCAGATGTGAAGATAATGGCTTCCAAGGCCATAGTGATCCCAAGCCATCCTTGTGCTTCTATGGTCTGGATATTTTTCCCTTTTGCATTTTCCACGTTCAAGTTCTATCAGCATTGTGTCAGCCCCGTCATATTGCTGTTTCCCTAACCGGAAGAGCCACTACCACCTGTCACCTGAAAATGTGCCCTCCTTGAGACCAGTGCTGAACATTAGCTTGTTTCTATCCAGAAAAAGAAACACCATCCCTAGGTAGTGTTCCCTCTTTAAGTCAGGTGGTGTCGTGTCTCCCCCGTGACAGATAATGAACATTTTCATAGGCTTTCTTAAAACTTTTTGGAAGTATAAATAGGTGATGCTTTTCCCAATTAAGCACATGTTCCTCATTTGCATCAACCAAGTACAATAATGGATAAAGAGAAAAACGTTCCCTTCAGAGTTGTACAGTCAAGTGGGGGGAACCCTACAAACATAACTAATATAAGTCTGGCAGGTATTATATTAGTTCTAACACTCAGAACGGTATTGAGGGGATGGAGAATGAGCCAGGGGTCTCTCTGTGACCCTAGCCGGGCAGACACAGAGCTTCGAAATGACTCTCAGGTATCTGAGTCAAATTTAAAATCAGCAACATTACCTTGTGCTTTGCTGTTTTAACTCCCAGTTCGGATCTGTAAATTAACAAGTGGAAATCTGAAGTGTCAGGCAGGTGTGAAAGAGCGCCCGAAGAAACAGCTGCTTTGAGGAATAATATTGAAAACATATAAAAGCTGTTAATAAATAAAAAGAAGCCCATATGTGTATTTTAAAAATCCAAAACACTTCTTTCCTGACTTATTCACAATCTCTACGTGTAAATAGGTTTTCAAAAAATTAATTAACCAAATCTGCTCAGATTTCCAAAGACCCTCAAAGAGGAATAAAAAGTAAGATATGAGCTGATGTAAAAGGTTAAGAAAGGGCGGTTGTTAGAAAGGGAAGGGGAGCAAGCGTGAGGCACAGAGCTAAGGCTCACGGTGTGGCTGGGGGTGGCACTGGGGTGGAGGGTGGGCTTCCCTCCCCCTCCCCCTCCCCCGAGGGCGGCTTGGGTAAAACTCCTTGGTGCAGCCTTGGATTCTGGGCTCTCAGAGGACGAAGAGCAACCTCTTCATCCCCTGAAGCCTGGAAGGCTCCAGGCTTCCTTGGTCCCGTTCTACCGCCATCACACACCGAGGCAGCTCTGGGCGTGTCTCTTTTAGACCGGACTCCTGCGCAGGATTTCACCGGAACCCATTGTTCGGCAGTTCATGCAAAGTGTAAATGAAGGTTATTGATTCAGCGCAAAAGGCCACTATGGGTGGGAGGGACACCTGTACGAGACTTAAGTCAAGACACAATCACAAAAGCGGGCAGGATAATGCAAGCCAGACAGACCGGCCTCGGGAGGCCTGGCAGGTACTTGGTGAACTAGAACGAGCAGATCCCACAGTGTCTAGGGCTCCGGAGGAAAGGCCAGCGTGGAGTGGAAGTCACTGAAGATCAATAGTCTAAACTGAATGGCACCCTCAGTTCAACCACTGGGAGGGAATGACCTAGAAATCCATGTGGGAGCAATGCTCAGAGAAAGACTGCTTCTGGTCACCGTTTCAAACCTCAGTGTTAAAGACAGGCTCTTTTAAGGAGTTAAGAAGAAATGAAACACGAGACATGCAATTACAAAACAAGCTGGGCGTTTACTTACCCCTTAAACTGCAGAGAAGAGAAAAAGAGGGCTTTGGGGCAAATCTTGCACAGAGCTGACAGAAATGGGGTTGTCAGTATTCATGGAGGGTCGGCCAGCTTAATCTTTCAAGGTCAAATTGACTTGAACCTTGACTTTTTAACCTGAACTTTAGCATAGACTAGTTTGACCATTCTCTTAAGAAACCAAAAGGTTTGTACAAATTCTAAGAATTAAACTGAAAAAATGTGCCAGCCCCTATCCCACAGCTGCAAGAACTTTCAGGAGGGACACTGCAGATTTGAATTGGATGAAGGCTTTTCTGAAAGAAAAACTGCCTAGCGGGCATGGAGAATGAAGGAACATTAATATCGATAAGCCAGACCACAAGAAATAGGAGAAGCACAGGTACAAACTTGACTCTTAAAAAGACTTCCAATTACTAGGTTAATCCAGACACCAGGTCTGACAGCATTCATAGGAGGATCCCAGTAAATCCTGTCTAGATGAACAAATCAATGTACCAGGCACTGTGCTCGACATTAGGGCCATCGTGGCGACGACACAGCCATGGCCTGTGGGACTTAACGTCTGGTCGATTGAGTGCAGAATGAAGAGAAATCAAAACATTAAAATGTACTGCAGCAACTATGCAAATAAAAAGAGAAAGCCAGCCACTGTAACAGTTAAAAATGTACCTGTATCCCTTATATGTGAGTTAAAAAAGATGGAATTCTCTGGATAAAGAAGAGCCACCGATAATGAAGACTAAAATCAAACCTCCTGTTATTTAAAGAGACACACTGTACTTAAAAATGAAAATTGTATGTAAACTGAAAGAGGGGGTTAAGCTATGTGAAAACCACAACAGATAATAGCTTCTCATTCTGCAAAATGTAATGAGGTCCTGCAATAGAAATACCATAGTTCCTATCACTACATTGTCAAGGCGGATGAACAGATAGTTGACACACAAGGAACCCAGACATTTAATTATCCTGTGGGACAATGCACAATTTTCCTAGCAAGATAAGAAAATAATAATGAACTAAGCTGTCTTCCAGGCACCATTACTCATGGCTCCAACTCATGAAAATAAGTTAAAAGGAAAAAGTCCAGAGCTAGTAATCAAGGGAAATACATATTCATATTACAGTGCCTACTGACACTATACATGGGTTTTATTTTTGTAGAAACAGTGAGAAAATATTGCAATGAAAACTATAAAATTGTTCATACACCGAAATCTCAAGAAAATATTCTCTAAGGAAAAAAGATATTTTTATAAGAACAATGTTCACAGTGACACTGTTTATAATCATTGATATTTCTTTCCCTCTCCTTCTCCTCTCTCTAAAAATAAACAAATAAAATCTTTAAAAAAACTGATTTCCAGAGGTTACAGGGTGCCAGGAATCACTATGTGAATTGCCTCTAGCCAGAGTGAAAGATTTCATTGAATATTTGAGGCACCGAGCAGGGCCCTCGGGAAGGCCACAGCTTACACATGGAGCTCAGTCAGCTCTAGAATAAAGACTACTCTAGACCCCCCCCAAATCAGTCTTTAAAAAACAAACTGCAGATGGGTCAATCTAATCCACAAGTAATGCAACTGCTTGTCATAAAGTCCAAAATCTCTTAAAGGGATACAAGAAAAGCCAGCACTCAACAGCATACAGTTAAAAAAAATACCAGCATCAAATCAAAAGTTAATAGAAATATAAAAAGGCAAGAAAATGTAAAAAAAATGGGTCAATAGAAACAGACCCCCAAATGGCATGTGGCAGATTAGCAGACAAGAACATTAAAGAAATGTATATGTAATTTCTATTTGTAAAGGCATAAAGGAAAATGTGATCGTCATAAGGAAAGAAGAGCTGGAAGACTCTAAAAAGACCCAAGTGGAATTTACAAGTATAAAAATACTATGTCTAAAAGGAAAATTCTGCGGGGATTAACAGCAGGAAAGATGTTGCAGTTAAGCATCAGTGAACTTGAAGGCACAGCAATAAAACTGTCCAAAATGAAGCACCTAGAGAAAATAAAAACTGAAAAAATAAACAACACACAGCGACGGACGGGACAACACCGAGTGGCCTGCTGTCCACGTGCGGTCCCAGACAGAGGGTGGGGGCAGAAGAGAACATGTAAGGGCCGCACGTGTCACATTTGATCGAGAGGTTTCAGACAAAAGACGAGAGAACTTATTGCCGGCAGGCTCACCAGTCACAAAACGTTAGGGAAGTTTTTCAGGTGGAAGGAAAATGAGACCATATATTTGGAGTTATGCAAAGAAACAATGGGTGCCAGAGATGAGTTGGACATTAAATTTTTCCTCATGTGTTGTTTCTTTAAAGGATAACTGACTGACAAAGCAAAAGTAATAACAGTGCACCACGCAGTTCATGCGAGGCAGGACAAAATGTATGAGAACTATGGCAAAAAGGAAAAGAAGTAATCTGTTGCGGAGTTCTTACATTAAATGCACATACAGTACAATAGTTTTTGAAGGGTAGACTGTAACACGTTTGAAGATGCATACTATAAATCCTAAAGCAATCGCTAAAAACAAACAAACAAAGGAATAGCTAATAAGCCAAGAGTGGAAAAATGGAATCATTAAAAACAAAAAAGTAAATCCAAAAGGAAGGAAAAGAGAAGAAAAGTAAAAATGAAAGATACGATGATAGACAACAAACGACCAGGTGTTAGATTCTTCTAGAAACGGAAGGAACGCTTCCCAAGTCCCATTGTGAGGCCAGCATTAGCTGCCCTGCCGCGGATGGAGGCATTACAAGACAGGAGACTACAGGACACCATTTCCCGTGAACACAGACACAAAATTCACAATAAAATAGTGAATCGGTCACTTCAATTTGCTGAGAAAAAGACCTGGAGCCACATTCAAACTTTGCAGGGAAAAGCCGAACGCTTTCCTCCTGACCCCTTCTATTAAACCTGGTACCGGAGGTCATGGGCAATACAATGTAAGAAAGAAAAGGCATCCTGGAGGAAATTACCCAGGATTTCAAGGCTTACTGTGAAATCCCAACAGTTAAGACAGGCTGATATCGGCATGAGAACAGGCATACAGATCAATGAAACAGAACAGAGTCCAGAACGATACCTCCCCTCCCCATATGTGGTTACTTGATTGTGTGTGTGTGTGTGTGTGTGTGTGTGTGTGTGTGTGTGGTCACTGATTGTTGACAAAGGTACCAACATGAGCATCAACAAATGGCACTAGAGAAACTGGACACCTATATGTGCTTAACTGTGGCCCTTACTTCATGCCATATACAGAATCAACTCTACATGGATGCAGACTTGAATGTAAGAGCTAGACTATGACACCTCTATGAGAAAACATTGAAAAAATTCTTGGAGGCCTTTCTTGGGAAAAAAATTTCTTAAATGGGACACAACCAGCCATAAAATAAAAATTGACAAATTGGACTTCATCAGAATTCAAAATGTTTCCTCTTTGAAAGATACTGTTAAGAAAATGAAAATGCAGGCCACAGACCGGGAGAAAATATTTGCCGAATAAAGGACTGCTGTGCAAAATCTATAAAGAATTTTTGCAACTCAGTGACAAACAAGCCAATTTTTAAATGGGTGAAAGATTTGAATAAACAGTCCTTCAGAGAAGATAGGTAAATATGTGTATAAAATAATATAAAGGGCCCTGGCCGGTGCGGCTCATTTGGTTGGAGCATTGTAATGTAACTGAAAGGTTACAGGTTTGATTCCCAGTCGGGGCACATACCTAGGTTGTGTGTTCGATCTCCAAGCCCCGATTTGGGTCAGGGCGCATGTGGGAGGCAACAAATCTATGCTTCTCTCTCGCGTTGATGTTTCTCTCTTTCCCTCCCTCTTTCCCTGCCTCTCTCTCTAAAAGCAATGAAAAACGTCCTTAGGCGAGGATTAAAAATATACATATATTTTATCACTATATATATGTATAGTGATAAATATATATAAATGTGTAATTCATGTATATATAATGGGAAGAATAAAAAATGAATCAGACGATAATTTTGAGCTCAATATTCACTGAAGTATTTTTAAAGATTTAAAAAATCCCCAAAAGTTTTAAAAATAAAAGCTTAAGCTCATTTAAATGGATAGCGGACAGCCATTGATGCCATACTTCCAACATTCACCTCGTGGCAACAGCACAACGAGTAAACTTGAAAGTGAAGACATTGGACCTGAGTGTATCACATGAATCTAATTTTAGAGTCTGCAAAATTTCAGGGATGGCACACCGACTCTTATCTGGCTGATCATTTCTAGCTCCTGCTTTATTTCTGTCCGAATCATATCTGTTCTTTGTTTAAGGGAGCAGAGGAATCCGGAGCCGCCCTGGGTTCTGAAGAGATGACAGGCACTGAGCCCTCCAAGCCCAGGGGCGCCTTTTTCAAGAAGGAATTGGCGTCAGACTCCGCGGCTGCCACGCAGACCGTGATCTGGTAAATGAGGAGAGCGCAGCGGAAAACCATCCCTGCTGTCCTGTTCTCATTTGGTTCCTCTCCATCACAGGCCCGATGAGAATTTGTTGCTTTCATTCTTTTGCGGTACAGCTGGGGTTCTGTGCCTGCCAAGGAGGCTGCAGTTGATGGATGCTTCCATCAGGGCGCCTGCCTTTGGGCCCGGTGCTGTCAGAACACTCAGAGGCTTGTTCAGAAATATGACGTTCAAGTGCAGTGACTGGTATGGCGGTACAGGGGATGGTGGGTTGAAAGGCGGATCCTTGTGCCTCTGACCCAGGTTTCGGTCTGAAAATAGACCCTGTCCGTGAGGAAAAGGCCCCAGGCTGTGCACTGACCGGTGTGTGTCTCAATAAGCTTTTTTGGAACTCGAGTGGTGCAGAAAGAGTATGAAGTTTGAACCTTGGCTGCCTCATGTACTGAATCTCTCTGAGCCTCAGTTTCCCCATTTGTGAAACTGGGGTAGGACAAATTCACAGCTCTTATCTGAAAGCCTTGGATCAGATGTGTTTTAGAACTCAGAAATGTTCATATTTTAGAAAAATACTGCTGTGCAAATAGCATGTATTACTTAGTACTCCAGTTGGGTCCTCCTTAAGAAAACACATTCATATTTTCTGCAGGAAAATGTTTGAATTTTCACAGTAAGTGGGATAAATAAAAACTATAATTAGTCTCATGTTAGTTAAGGTCAGTTTTGCTGCCAAGTGAGCTTGCTGAAAATCTCGGAAAAAGCTTTTGGTTTTCAGGGTATTGTAGATTTCAAAAACTGCAAGTAAGGGGGTGTGGGACTGGATGGTAGCCAGGGCCTCTGTGCAAATTAGAACAATACATGTTCTGGGTGGTCACAGCCCCTGTGCCCACTACAGGGCAAGCAGGGTAAGACAAATGCATCCCTGCCTCCAGGGTAAATGTCAAATGGCATCCTCAGCCAGGCAGGCCCCTTTGTGCCACGCACAACCTCTGTGACCAGACACAGTGGCTCGGACGACACTCGTGCCTCAGGACTGCTGGAAGAATAAGCAATAATGTAAAATGACCGGCCCCCCACCCCGATTGTCTCTTGTGTATTAGACCAACGCTTCTCAAATGTGAATGTGCACGTGAATTACCCATCTTCTTTAAATAAAAGATGGTCATGAAGGGCCCGGAACACTGCATTTCTAGAAGCTCTGGAGTAATAGCCATGCCCCTGGTCCATGAGTCACACTTTGAGTTGTGGGGCTGTAGACCACTTGCCCATCTTTCCTCGGATGCCCCACAGGAACCTCATTCAGCAGATCCCATCCTGACGTCACGGCCTTCGCAGGAACCTGTTCCTGATGGCCTGGCCTCCAGTGGTGGCCCAGTCTCCAGCCCCCCGTTTCCCAAGATGGGCCATGCCAGCCTGCCTCGCTTCCTCCTTCTCCTCTTCATCACCCGCACATCCATCGGTTACTAAAAGCCACAGCTTCTGCCCTCTTAACAGTTCTCCCATTCGTGGTTTTCCAAGGGAGTCAGAGGACTCTCTGTGGTAGAGGTCTGTCCACCAGGGGGCAAAATCACTCCCTGTTGAGAACCACCGTTCCAGTCCTGCGACTTTCAATCCCTGTGTCTCAAGAATTTTTAAAACATGAAATACCTAACTATTCAGTCGGGAGCACGGATCTCTTTTCCCTGAGATAGTCAAATTAAAAAAAAAAGACAGTGGCCAATACAACAGCTGTCTGGTGTGAATGAATCAAAATTTTACCTAGTTTTTGGTCAGATTGGCAAAAATAGAATCTATTTTTGGTGTGCCGCAGAATTTTAGTAATTAGTGCATGTGTGTCATGAGTTGAGAAAGGTCGAAAATTGCTACTCTGATCCCTCACCTGCTGTTTCTCCAGCTATGGATTTGGAGCACGTCTTTCCCAGGGAAAATTTGGTTTTCATCACTCTCACGTGTATGTTGACTATTCTAGAACTAACTATCTGTTAACACTTCCGTGTTCTCCACCTGAGTGTGAGTCCTAGAATCCTTGTATTCTTGGCATCCTGAAATAGGAGGCTGCTTAACACACGTTTGAATGAATGAGTGAATAAACACATCCCCTGACAGCTACAGGTTCCTGGAAGGGGCGGGGGGAGCTCATAGGAGGTCTGCCCCAGGCCAGAGTCACGCCTGGGCACGTCTGCAGAGAGCCTGACCCTGCAGAGGGAGCTATAAGGACCAGAGCCTGACCCACATCCAAAGCTGTCCCCGCTCCCAGATGCTCCCATCTGCCCTCCAGCCCTTCTCTCTTCTCCTGTTTCTGTCTGGCCTTTCTGCACTGCTTGGAAGGCCATCCATCCCTCTGCTGCTCACCCCAGGGTGCACTGTGCAGCGTTGCTACGTGAGCAGCTGCTCGAACACACTGTCTTGACCCTGAACAGTCAGCTGCCTTTGAAACTTGATATGGGGCTTACGCATGAAACCCAGGTCGCCTGTTCTGTCCAGACCCTCTGAATATTCATGGCTCATGCATCCCATTTGGTAGGCTCACAGCCCTGTCTGAGACCCTTAATTTAAATTTTACTTTTGCTATCTGGTTTTTATGTGAAGTTCAACCTTTTTGAAAATGTCCAGCCCTGGCTGCTGTTGTTCAGTGCATTGACCACCGGCCTGCAAACCAAAAGGTCGCTGGTTTGATTCCCAGTCAGGGCACGTGCCTGGGTTGTGGGCCAGGCCCGCATTTGGGGGCGTACAAAAGGCAACCGATCAATGTTTCTCTTGCACAACGATGTTTCTGTCCCTCTCTGTCTCCCTCCCATCCACTCTCCCTGAAAATAAATAAAATCTAAAAAAACAAAACAAAATGTTGTCCAAATATCCAGCTGGTTTGACAACATACTGTAATAGACAATTACGAGATAACACTATAATATATATACTTATATATAATATATAATATATACACATATTTACACGTTTACAGGGTCTGGCAGAAGTAATGCCTTCTTGAGTATGGTTGGTAGGTTAATAATAAGGGTTTAATAATGTATAGTTTTAATTAGAATATTTCACCTAAATGTCACATGGTAAGCTTGAATGTGGTATTATGTTACAGAATTACATGCTTATGATTTTGTGATAAAAGATTTTGTAATAAAAAAGGGACATTATTTAGGTCAGACCCTGAATGAGTGTACATCTATCATCTATCTATCTATCTATCTATCTATCTATCTATCTATCTATCTTCCTGGCACAGAGCTCCCAAACCCTTGTAATTCCCTAAGTGGTCGGAGCACCAGGAGCATCGGCCGTTCAGACGCTGGAGCTCTGCTCCGGACACAGAGCCCCTGAATCCTTTGCGATTCCCTGGGTGACGGCCGTGTCTTTTGTTCTAATGAGGTGATTCTTGGTGGACTCCAGGATGGTGGCTGATCCCCAGAAAGACCAAGCCATGATTAGAAGCTTGGATTTCAGCCCTACCCCCTTATTCAGAGGGCAGAGAGGGGCCAGAAATGGAGTTCATGACTGATCATGCAGAAACGATGAAACCTCCATAAAAATCCCCAGTGTGGGTTTTGGAGAGCTTCCGGGTTGGGCTGGTGAACACGTGAAGGTTCTGGGAGAGAGGAGGGCTTGGGAAGAGCAAGGACACCGCCCCGGGCCCCTTCCCACGTGTGTGTCCGGTGCAGCCCTTCCATCCGATGCTCCTCCTGGTCCTTTATCATATCTTTTACAATAAGCTGGTAAACAGTAAGAAACTCTTACTGAGTTTCGTGAGCTGCTCTAGCTAATTAATCAAACCCGAGGAGGCGGTGAAGGGAACCTCTGATTTATAGCCGATTGGTCAGAAGCACTGATGATTTGTGATTGGCATCTGAAGGCGGGGAGGAGGTGGTCTTGTGGGACTGAGACCTTTGCCTGTGGGGTCTGATGCTGCCTCCAGGTAGATAGTGTCAGAACTGAGTTCAACAGAAGGACACCCAGCTGGAGTCACAGAGAAGTGCCGAGTGACAGTGGTGTGAGAGTAAAGGAGAAACACAGGAAGGGAACTGAGTTTTTCCTGTTGCAACAGCATAGGCAGAAACTTAATTTATTTGGATAGGTCTTCTACTTTTCTGTGACTGTTTTAGTCTGAATTCTACCCTTGTAGTCTTCCAGCTTTTTTTTTTTTTGAAGATCTCAGTTATTTATTTTTAGAGAGAGGGAAAGGAAGGCAGAGAGAGAAACATCGATGTAAGAGAGAAACATTGATCAGGTGCCTCTGCGCCCCCTACTGGGGACCGAACCCTCAACCCAGGCATGTGCCCTGACTGGGGACTGAACCGGCAACCTTTTGCTTTGTGGGATGATGTCCAGCGAACTAAGCCACACGGTCAAGGCTTCCAGCTTTTTTGTTTTATACTCTTAGTGTCTTCCAATGATATTTAATCAGTTTTGGCCAGTCTGGCTAAAGTTTTAATCTTTCTCCATGTCTGTTTGCAGCACCATCATCCCCAGATTTAGACTTCTGGCCAGTGACACTGTTCCAATGGGGCAGGAAGTCTGCGGGCCTGGCTGGAATCCTGGCTCTGCCACTTAATCGGTGAGAAATTCGGGGCAAGTTATGCAACTCCTCAAATCTTCTGCCCCCTTTTACCCATGAAAAGGTGGATGTTGTGAGGACTAACTGGAAAGCATTTAACACATTACGGAGCACATTTTAAACCAGTTAGGAGAAGTCAGCTACTTTTATGGGCAACTTTCTGCAAGGAACTATAGATTCTGGGGAGAGACCACATTAAGAGTGAGCACCCCTACAACTAAGTTTGTTGTGCTAGCTGCGCGATGACGTTCCCTGTGCAGGCGTCATTCTAGAGTCGGACGTGCTTCTTTCATTTCTTTTGCAGGCATTTTTTTTTCATCCTTCTGCCAGTTTGGTTCCAGGCACAAAGTTGTTTCTGGCTTGATCTGCCAGGTGAAGGCCCAAGGCGGGACACAGCCACAAACAATACCCTTCCCTCGTGGCTGGCCTGTCTAAACCCCTGCGAAATCCAAGGCCCTGGCTATTCTGTCATAACGAGATGCTCTATTATGTTTAAAAACAAACGTTGAAAAATAAAAAGCAGATGAATGCAGAGCCTGTCTTTCAGCCCGGTCTCTTGTGTTTCAAATTAATGGGGTTTTGTAGGAATTTGGAGCCTGCATTTTGCTGGTAGGCCATTTGGAAAGAGGAGTGTAAACTTGGGTCCCCACCTTGGATCTGGGTGTGAGCTACTGTTTCCTGCTGCCTTCTGATTCTTCTTGTTCCTTACTTCTTTTCTTCCATTTTAATCTCATTCTGATGCTGCTGCTTTGACTCCTTTCTTCAATCAGTTTTGACTTCTACAGTACTTCTTTTGACTAAAGTTCCCTTTCTAAGGGAAGTTTTTGGCATAAAGCCACAAAGGAAGATTTGGGTAGATCATTTGCGCATGTCAAAGCTGAAAGGGCCCAGAAGTCCTCTAACTTAACGGTTCTCAAACAGTGTTCCTTGGAACCCCTGGGGGGGGCGGGGTCCAGGGAAGTCCACAGGACTTTTACAGGGAAAAGAGGCTCAGCTGGGCCTCAAACTACTCGATCCCAAAATTTCTGCTTCATTTTAGGTATGAGTGTTCAGCATACAAAATACTTTAAAAGGGCTCATTTAAAAAATTAAAAGCCACATATATAGCTCCATTTTTTCATTTTGTAGACGATGACAGAGGCCCAAGTGATTACCTGTAGATTTAGAAACATCCACTTGGTGGATGAACTGGGGCTGGGGACCCCAAGGGTCCTCATTTATCTCAGCTCTGGCATCGCTCAGATGGGACTGTGTTCCTATGTCAGAGGGAAAGAGAGGTGGGATGTTTGCGAACAGTTCTCAGTCAACTGGAAGCAGCCTGCTTCCCTCTGTTCCGTCTACAGCTCGTTACGATGTGGGGACGAGGCCGGTGCTAGGGGAGGATTAGGAAACGGAGACAAAGCTATTTGTTTTGTTCTCATGTCAGTTTTGCTAGAATGTCCCTTTTTTCTTCCATACTGGAATGCCCATCACCCTAGACCCAAGACGTCTGGTGAGCTCTCTGCAGTGAATGTACACAGACCAGTCTTCACCGTCCTGTAAGCCGTCCAGGGCCTCAGGGGTCCAAATGTGAGGGCAGGCACGTGGGTGCCAGCTGGGCGAAGCTCGGAGCTGCGCCCCAGGAGGGGTTCCCGAGTTCTGCTCTCCACCAAGCCCTTGGGTCCCCGCCCCTCAGTTCATGTCTCAAATGCATTCGTGGCCAAGGGTTCCTGGTCTTTTTGGATATCATGACTGGTTGAGAAAGTGTCTGACATGGGATTGCCAATATTTTACTTTCTAATAACAATTAACACCTATCATCGTAAAAATTATGTGAAGACCAAAAACGTAGGAAAGATGTAACTTGAGAAAGGAAAGCTCTTCCCCAGAAGGGACGTGCTGGCACCACACGCTAGTCATTCTGCCCGGCGCTCTTTTTGCTCCCCTGGCGGTGGGTCAACAATGACCCCACCCCGGCCTGGCCCTGGCAATGTCCTGGGCCACGGGCGCCTTGGTTTCTGTAGCTTCTGCCGTGTCAGACAGCGGGCACCTGTGGCGCCATTGAAATGCCATCGGGTTCGCTGGCTGAAGACAAGAGGGCATCTCAGCCTCGTTCCACGGGGAGTAGACTAAAGCCGGGGATGTTCTCGTCCAGTGTGCCACCCCTGACATTCACAGTGTCCCAAATGAGACAGGGACAGGCCGTGACAGTCACATCCACTCACTGTGTAAAAGAAGAAGTGCATTGCCCATTGATTTCAGACCGCTAAGCTCCACGGTTTGGACATTTCCCAACCATGTGGGACCAGCGCAAGGACAGTGGTGACCTGACACCATGCACGGTGGGAGCCAGGCCGCTGGTGATGACAACCAGTTGGTGAGTGGACACATTATGAACCGTGTCTGGTGTGGTTGAAATGTGGCATATACTTCCTAATCCAACATTCTCATGTTAAAATGTTTAGACAATACATTTAAATAAATTAGAATACAGTGACATAGAGCAACAACTTTGAGGGATTTCTTCTTTAGCAAAATATCAATCAATCAATCATTTTTTTAATCAGTAAAGCTTAAAAATGTCCATTGATGGAACTGAAAGAAGCTATGTGGGGGAGGGAGGAGGGCTCAGAAAAGGAAAGGGTTGAGGATTGGGAAACCGGGGTTCGAGAGACAGGCCTACAGCTTCCGGAGTGTGGGACAGGCAGTTGGAGAGACATGCGGCTCGGTGCCCAGGGCACAGGGCTCTGAAGGCTCATCGACCGGGGTTTGGGCGCTGGCTGTCTCTCCAAGGCCACTCGCCCTTTGGTTGTGTCTGTTTCCTTATTTTTCACACGGCTGGTGGGACTACACTGTCACGGTAGGTCTGCTACCACAGACCCTACGGAGTTGATAGACAAACGGAATGCAGAGAGCTTGCTTCATCCATTAATCAGAAAGGGTCGGAGCCCCGGTGGTCTTTGCAGTGGCCCAGACTGCTGGCGGGGTCCACGAACCCGTTTTTCTCCATTCCCCGATGCAGGACGGCAGGACCCCCCACGCGCTAAGGAACACGGCCCACCCCGCCCCCATAGTCTTCTGTCAGTGAGCCGTGAACAAACCATACACAGAGAGGAGCTTCTTTTTTTCTTCAATTTAATTGAAGTTACTTAGAAAAATAATCAGGCTTGAATGGCTTTTCCTGGAGGAAGGTTCATGAACATGTCACGCTCTTGTTGGCAATGTGGAATTCGGCTTTCTTGAACAGTACAGTAAGACACGGGGAGCCCTCTACAACAAGCCCTCTACTGCGTACAAATATGTAAAAAAAGTCACACTCCACAAAGGTGTTCAATTACACGTCCATATGCTGTACTGAGCATGCTCGTAAGAAAACGGTACGGGCAGCCCCAGCGGCACCTGACAAAGAGAAGCAGGCTGAAATGCGCCTGTTAACGGCCACCAGCCGAGCTGGTTGCAGAAGGTCCTGTTGCCTGTTCATAGGGTCCAACTGGTTGTGATGGGAAAGAGCTGGAGGAAATGCTGGTTGTAGGAACAGGGGAGGGCGATGAGGTCAGTCCTGCTGACGTAGGAGTGGGCAAGGAAGGGCTTCTGCTCTCCAGGATTGCACAGAACGGGACAGCTGCGGTTGTGTGTGTGTGTGCACGTGTGTGTGTGCATGTAGGGAAGGACTGGGCTGAGGGATGTGCTCTGAGCACCACCTGCAGGGACAGAGTCCCCTCGGCTTCTTGCCAGGTGAGAACAGGGACTTTCGCAACCACTGCCTCAGCACTGCTGCAGACTCCACCGGCTAGGTGTGCCAGGGACTCGCTTTTGTTGAGGGAACTTTCTACCAGCAGGGTTTCCAGACCCTTCAGACCCTTGTCTGGGGGGGCTTTGCCACTGGGACCACTGGTCCGACGGAAGTGTCCACCGCCTGCTGCTTTCCTGTGGCGTCCAGATCCTGAGCAAGCAGGGCGGGGAAGCTCACCTGGTGGACAGGTAGGAAGGACGGTCCCCTCTGAGACACCACAGGTCTGCAGACTGCCCTTCTTCCCAGACCGGCTGGGGAGGCAGAGCAGGGGGTCCAGAGAAGCTGCAGGAATTCCAACGCTGTGACTAGTGTTCTAGAGTTTTCCAACCAAAAGGGTAAGGTAAGCGGGAATGTCCTTGTAAATACTACCCTGACTGTACCTGGTTTTGAAAACACAGCAGCACCCTTGAAAAGTGGCTCGGAGATGGGACACCTGCCTGTACTTTTCTCCAGCTAAGCATTCGATAGAAAGCATTTTCAAACAGTTTTCTTAAAAAAAAAAAAAAAAGAAACAAAAAACCCCCCCCCTCAAACTCTTGTTTTCCAGGCACATTTCCACTCATGAAGTCTTTTTAACCCAGGACACAGAATACTTCCTACATTCTGCAAAAACAGTGAATCAATTCAAAAAATTTTATACCATTAGAAAATAAAACATGAATACAAAACACAACACGAGGAGAAAGGGTCCCTTGTCGCAGAACCATACTGATGGACCGTCCCCCGAGGGACGCCCCTCCTCACTTCAGAGAGGAGCCGGACGCGAGAAGGCGATCTGCCCGCAGCCCTGAGCCCGCTCGCAGAGCCGATCGAAGGCGGACACGGAAATGCGAAACTCAGGAAATCTAGGTGAATCTCCACTGCAGGACCAAAAGCACACAGTGAACAATTCCAGCCTCTGGAACTGAAGAAGCACTCGTCACGAGTTGTGCTCACTCTGCTTGCATCGAGCAACCTAAGGCTTGAGGCATCGGGGGACCCCGGCCTTATGCACCCCCCTTCCTTCTGTCCACACCACCCCAAACTTCCCTCCACTCCGCCTGGGGTAGAATCCAGGATTATAACCACTGTAGGTAAGTTCATTTGATAAAGTACCTCTGCTGCTTAGACACTGTGGTGCTATTTTATTTTCATTTTTTTTGTTTTAGTTTTGTTTTTTGGAGGGAGGGTAAGAGAAGAAGCTTGTGTCCTGGAAGACCTCAGATGGGCTAAATCAACCTAACGAAAGTGTCCTCTGCGGAACACTAGCTCCGTGAGATGATCTGCAAAACAGCGTGTCCCAGTCACGTAAGGTCAGAAACGCTAGACTCAGTGACGCTCTTGGGAATTCACAGTGCACAGCACACCTTCAAGGCTCTGAAAAGTCCTGCAGAAAGGAAACCGACTTAACGTCTTTGCCAAGAACACGTGGCCCCAGAACTCTTATTTCACACCACACGAACTTGACATCCCCTAGAACCTGTGTTCTGCAGAGCACATATTTAAAAATGCTGGACAACCTGTCTCATCAGCAGAAGCCCTATTTCTGAGGACAGTGTCCTCTGCCTGGAAATAGGGTCCAGACTCCCAATTCTAGGGACAGCCAAAAACTGTCGCTCTGCGTGGTAAAACAGGCTGCATCAATCTCTGTCCATCAAGGGCAACGTCGCTGCGCCCTTCACAAGCGGGGAGAGCTTGGGAGGAGGTACACAGCATTTATAAATAGCTCCGGCCACCTTCTCCAGTGCCCACCTCGCTCACATTCAATAAAATAATTTTCTCGGTGAGATGTGGCAGCTGCTGCTCACTGGGCTGGCTCTGAGCTTTAACATACAATTTTAATAGTTTCTGTGAATAAATTATTCATTTTTTTGGTTTGTTTTAGAATATCCTTCTTACCCCTTGGCTATGTACTGCCTCAAACAACAAAATGAAAAGCAAAACTTACCCACACCCCACCCCACCCCCTATTATTAGAACTATTATTATTATTATATACAGTATCTGCTACCAACTCATTCACTAGCTGTAATAGGGATGTGGCTCAAACTTCAACCGAGGCATGGGAAATGGCTGGAAATGGGGAGCGTGTGCAGGCAGTAATTAGCAAGGAATAGGAAGTGAACATTTGCAGCCTTCCAGAGGGAAGGGGGCATGACTTACCATCACGGAAGGCTGTCCTTGCTGCTCATGCATGGCGGTCACAAAGGTGCTGATGTCCTTTTAGCCTTGGGAGGACTTGAGAGCAGGTGCGCATGTGCGTGTGTATAGTCAAGAGGCCGCCCCTGACCTTCGTGAGGGGTAGGAACACCAGGCCATTGCAAATCCCCAAGTGTAGGAATCCCACCATGGTATTATGTGGCAAGGGTAGAAAACAACACTTCTACAAGGAAGCTACTGGGCTGGAGATGACAGGAGGAGCCACTGGATGCAGCTAGTGTTCCCCTTCCCTCTCCCAGAGCAGACATCACTAATCAATCACAGCATTCTCCCATGCTACGCCTGGTCAATCTATTCTGGGGCTTAAAGGCAGGCACATGATAAGAAACATTGTTGCCATCCTTTATACTGGATATTGAGCTTGGATTACTCACCAAGTTCAGTGGCCTGCTCCAAGGATGTGGTTTTCAAATTTGGGTCATAGGAAGATGCAGATTTGTAGGGGTCATGGACAGTCTTATGAACAATCCTAACCACACATTAAGTCTAAAATCTTAGGGGTTTGCTAGTTGTCCAGCTGGAGACTCTGTGACCATGTAAAGCTTCCTGAGGGCTGAGACTATTGGCTTTGCTCAGGGCTCTATCTGCAGGGCCTAGATGAGGCCCAGCACATAGTAGTCGCTTGTTAAATACTTGCTGACTATAAAGCAACAGCCACTTCACCTTCATCACAACTGGCACCGCCAGTTAAAATTTTATTGAGAAAAGCCTATTCTAGCAGACTACTAATTCTGGTGAAAAGAAAAAAAAAAAGCTACAATCAGTTCTCTTCTTGGGTTAAACAAAAATCACATTTCTTTAGGGCAAGGGACTTTTGGGTTGACTGAAAATCGGTCTGGAACTCGTCCCTTGCAAAGGTGCCTCTTTCCGTTTATTTCTAGCAGAATTTCAAGCACGGTGGCATCAGCACACATCACAACGGCTGTCGTCACACAGTGAGTCTCTGAGCGGCGAGTGGGGACATTCACACCCCCAAATGAGCCAGAGCAAGCGAAGAGTGAAACACAGATTCCTTATGCAGAGACATTGGACTCTTGCTGCCACAAAATGAAATCTATACAGAGACTATGTTTAAATAACTATAAATAATATTAATTAGAATCTGTGGAATGCACACTTCATGGAATTCACCAGAACACAAGGAAACCTCTGAGACAGTGTTGCAGTATTCATGTCTGAAAACAGGGACCCCCCCTACTCCCCTGCCCGGACAGCTTGTCCTTCCCTGCTAAGGGCTTTAAATAATTCTCGCTATGCTGCTCGCAGCATCACTCCCAAAGACATATTAATTTACAAAATAACCCAATATTCATATAATTCTTTTTGACAAATAAAAATCTTAAATTAAAAAGCACAATTCTCTCCCTCGCTCCCCCCGCCCCCTTTATTCCAATTTCAGGTAGCTTGGCACTGAGTAATTGAACATTAAAAAATCGAGTTTGTAGACTTCGTACAGCTGCGTTTGGTGCTCTGAGCTGATGTTCTGGAAGAACTCTGTGGTCATTTCGTCAGTAGTTCTTGTGGACTTGGCGTAGGTGGGAAACTTCAGGTAGCTGCCCACGCCCGCCAGCTGCAGGACGTAATTAGAATCCTCCTCCAGCGTCTCGTACTTGCCCACGAGGTCGTAGTGGATGTGGCACGGGTGGCAGAGGGAGTAGACGGTCTGCCAGTGTTCGTTGAAGGGCTCCTCGCGCTGCGTGTGCGGGTCGATGAGATAGGCCACGAACTCCTCGAACTTGACGTCGTCCCCTTTGCGCAAGGCCTCCTGGGTGGCGTTCTTCCGCTGGCGCTTGATGATCTTGGTGCCGTAGCGCTTGTGGAAGGACGTGTTGTACTTCTGGGTGAACTTGTTGCGGTAGGCCGACACCAGCCTCTCGAAGGGCTCGCGGACGAACAGGAACTTCATGTAGCTTTTCAAGCGGTGGTTGATTTCTGGGATGCTGTACTGGTTCAGGGTCTTCAGGTTGGCGGAGACGTGCGCCTCGTTGGCCGGGATCTCCATGGGGTCGCTGTACTTGCCCCGCCCGGTGAGGACCATCATGAGCCGCTTCCAGTTGGTGCAGGCCACCTTGGGCACGTAGCAGTAGATGAGCTCGTGGTCCTCGTCCACCACCAGGTGCTTCAGGTCGTTGGGCGTCAGCACGCGCCGCTTGCGGCTCATGGCGCTGTTGGCCCGGCACGTGTCTGTGACCTGGTCCCGCCTCATCTGGTGCAGGACCGCGGTGTTGGAGAGCTCCAGCTGCAGAGGGGACACAAGAGGAATAACAGTTCAGTATTCTGAGGGGTATTTCCACTTCCCACATCCATAACCGTGACGGCCAGTGCAGGCCTCCAAGGCAGCAATGGGCCACGAAGCAGCCTACCTCCGCATTTCTTATTTCCCACCAGCTAGTTCTGCATCTCGTGCTACCATCCTTCCTTTGTAGAATAATAGAATGATCAGCTCCATCACTTACCTGCCACCTTCCATGTGACTGGTGTTTTACTAGAGCTACATATATATCATTTTCCTTTTCTCTGTATAACAAATTGAACCATTAACTTATTTAATAACACCGAGTACCTGCCACTGTGCCAGGCAATGTGCTGCCAGACAATGGGGATGCAGTCATAAAACATACAACGAGGTAACTACCCTTATGGAGCTTCCCATCTAGCTGGGAAGAAACAGGAAAGTGAGGTTCAGAGAGGTTAAGTTACTAGCTTGAGATCACACAGCGAGCAACAGACAGAGTCAGTATTCAGCTCGGGTCTGTACTCTCCCCCCACGCGCAGCACTCCATCTTCTTGAGTGAAGGGGAAGGAAAGGATGGACGTCTGGCATTTGGTTGCTCTATTTTAATGCAAGGGGAACCGTTTTTTTCTAAAAGCCTGTCATTGTGGACATCTGTTGCTTTTTGCTCCCTCTGGTACCAGTGTCTCGATTTTCCTCTGGGAATCCGTTCTCCATTCTCAGTTCCCTTTTCTCTCAAGCTGCTGAGCTGTGAGAATGGCACCTGGAGCCTGGGGACAAGGAGGAGGGCTACCGTGCAGGGACAGCTAGACTGGGAATGGAGGGGACAGAGCAGAGACAGAGGGATGTGTTCCCAGTGATACCATCTGAACACCTAGGTCCACGTGTTGTTGAAACCAGACCCCCAACCTCCCCAACTCCTGGCCTTCGGTTACGTTAGTTATTACATTTGCTTTGGTGCATAAGGCAGTTTGAGTCTGGATTGTATCAACTGCAACCAAAATGTGCGGGTATTTGCACGTACTGGCTTTGCGCTTTTCGTCTCTGCCTTATTCATCTGTCCATGCAAATGTGTGCAGGTCCTCAATGCACAAGGCCCTCTATTCGGCTCCGCTGGGAGATACAACCTCTTCCGACAGGGCTCACAGTCCAGGAGGCACCGCTGGCAGCCTCCATCGGGAAGGTGTGTGCGCGCCTCTGAATTCGAGGAGCAAACGTTTCTCCCCAAAGGCCATTCACTTCCAGGCTGAACCAGTTCTCACAAACCACCGAGAATGGGACACCGGAGGCCACGCCACCTTGGAGTGCCTGCCTCTTGGTCTCCAGCACCCAGAGACTTTCCCGGGGTGGGGACATCCCACTGTTGCGGGCCAGCCCTAGGTCATGGAATTCGGTTACTATTTATTTTGAATAGGAAAACCCTGACTTTTGAATTTCCTGTCTTCTTAGCAGATGTATTCATCACCTGAAGAGGAACATTCACTCCATTTAAAGCAACAACAACAAACTGTCCTAAAGGAAATAGAAGGACGGGAAGGAAAAAGGGCCCATCAATTTTGCCCATTTGAATTGCTACGGACAGTTTTGAAGGCAATAAATTACTCAATGAGCAGAGAAACAAGGGGATTCCGCCGCCCCTGCTCTTCTCTCAGCTCCTTCCGGTTGGAGACAATTCTCTGGCCTTCCGATCCCCAGGGAGCGGGCGTGTCACTCGGCACTGCACTCAGGACCACGATGGCATGAAAAATGGGAATGATGCCACTGTATCACCTTACGTCCAATCGCAGAGACAGAAAACGGCTCCGTGGGGCTTTGAAGTGCGGTATCTGAGGTTTCTTTCCCTTCCACTTCCCCCTGTCCCATGCGGTTGAGGTGGCAAATGGTACACCGGTGGCAACGAGGCATGCACCTTCCCTCAGGAGGGCTGGCGGGGGGTGTGTGTGTGTGTGTGTGTGTGTGTGTGTGTAGAATAAGCACGTTCTCGGTTTGTCGGGAGACACAGCCAGGCCCCTTCTCAGAGGAAGAAGTTCACCTGGGCCCTAGTGTTGAATGTTTTTTAAACAAATCATTTTAGTTAATTTTTTTTTAAATCTTAACTTTTATTTTAAAACAATTTCAGACTAGTGATGATTTCACTTACTATAAAAGTAGGTATACGTGATCCAAAACAAAGGTAAGCATTTTTGGAACGCACGACAGCAACCTGGCGGAGGACGCTGTGTCACGGGGATGGAAGCCCCTAGGGAAGCGTGTCGGGGGCTCCTTGTCGGCTCCAGGCAGATTCACTGCCCCGTGCTATTCCGCTGTGCCGCCCGAGGACTCGGTTTCCCCACTGCGTTCTCACTCTTAGTCACTGACATTACATGACCTTTGCTTGGTACCAACTCATCACTGACCTGGTTTTGCCTCTGCCCGTTACTAATGAGCCTGAAACAATGAAAACGGGCGTGCACACAGCCCCCAGGGCCAAGAGTGGACGCACGCACCGGGACTTCACCTGCAGGGACCAGAAAGGTTGCCCGACAATCCAGAAATGCTCTGATTAATTTCAAAATCTTACCACCAAAATAAATATACAAAGTTTATACAACTCTCATACAGAACTCCAGATCGCTGGGAGTTCATTCTGTAGACCCCTGTGCCTTGATTTAAGGAACCTGGTTAAGGGGAGCCCTGGACAGGTGAGAGGAAGAGAGTAATTCCTTGCTGCTGGGCCAAAACGGGTAGGAGGGATTTCCGACAGCATCCCAGGCTGTTCCCGAAATCTCCATGTTTGTTGTATGACCAACAGCAGGTAAGAATCACAGGGAAACAGCGATTTCGAATCTTAAAAAAGTGTAAATCCGGTCACGTCACTTCCACACTGGTCCCCAAGCAGGGCTCACGGGAGCTTCTGTGACAGTAACAACTCTTCAGCAACGAACGAGCTCCCTGAATATTAGGGGACTATCCAAGGGGCCCACAGCAATAGGACCACAGGAAGACAAGGGCGTGCAGAGGACTCGTCAACGGAGAGCAGTTTGCTCCCTCGTCACCGAAAGAGAACACCTGTCTTTTCCAACCACGTTTTACCAGTTTCACGAAGCAGAGGTCTGTTGATCTGAGAATTTTCCGAGAGCTGTGAGATCCATCTCTCTCTCTTTTCACTCCTTTTCTATATTTCTTTCTCAAAGGTATTTGAATCGACTACAACAAAGGACATACGTGCAGTATAAAATTGAACTAGGGAGAAAGCAAATATACTAACTCTGAGGGCTGTGATTAAGGCTCTGCCTTGGTTGTGAGCTTCCTAGTAGCAGGGGCAAAAGGGGACATGTGATTAAATCTTGTTTTTGTGCTTGGAAAGAAGAAGCATTCCAAACGTTAGGAGGAAAGACGAGCGAGATTTTAAGCAATGTGGGAGTCCCGGTCAGGGAGGGAGATTCTTGGTTCCGTTTGCTCGGGACGGAGTATTCAGAGGGTGGCTCGCCCCCACTGACAGAACACCAATGTTATGATGCCCGACCACCGAAAGTCCACGGGACATTCCGGCATTTACAGAATATTTTCCTACACGCCATCTCATTAAAGAACCTACTGGAACTTCTCCAGAGCCCACTAAAAGAAGGCTTACATTTTCAACAGACCAGCCCATACTTCCAACCACATATCATTTTGGGGGGACTCACTACCGCCAAGTAGGAATCCTTCATGTTAGTGGCTGTCAACCGTCAGCACATGTGGATGTCACCTGGAGGGCTTGTTAAGAGACAGTTTGCTGGGTGCCACCCTGAGTTTCTGATTTAGTAGGTCAGCAATCTGCATCTCTAGCAAGCTCCCAAGAGCCCTAGTTGGCCCGGCTGCCAGAACAAAACACCACACACACTGAGTGGCTTAAATAGCAGAACTGGATTTTCTCAGAGTGCTGGAGGTGTGGGCGGGGTTGGCCTCCTCGGGGCCTCTCTCCTCGGCTTGCCTCTGTCCACCTTCTTGCTGCCTCTTCACGTGGCTGCCCCTCCGCACACATTTGTGCCTGGCGTCTCTTTCTTCTTATGAGGACGCTAGTGCTACTGGATTAGGGCCTGCCCAATTGGACTGAATTGAATCACCTCTTAAAATTTTTTTTTCTTTTATTGACTACAGAGAGGGAAAGGGAGGGAGAAAGAGAGGGAGAGAAACATCGATGTGAGAGAGAAACAGCGACCAGTTGCCTCCTGCATGCGCCCCGACCGGAGACTGAACCCGCAACCCAGGCATGTGCCCTGGCTGGGAACTGAACCAGCGACCCTTTGGTTTGCAGGACAACACCCAACCAACTGAGCCGCACTGGCCAGGGCTCATCACCCCTTTAAAGGCCACGTCTCCAAGTCCGGTTACCGTCACTGACACTGGGGGATGGGACTTCAACATATGAACTTGGGGTTGCGGGGAGCCCATCCCACCAGGTGAGGCTGATACTGCTGGTGCGGGGACCACGCTCTGAGAACCACAGCATTACACTCTGAGGAAGTGACTGGGATGTAACATCTCTCACCCACCCAGAGCTATTCTTAATTACAGAACACGAAATCCAGGTTCGTCGTCTGCTGCCAAGAGTCTCCTGGATCTGCCTCCAGTCCCGGCCTCGACTCCCTCCACCTCCCTTTCATCTCCCAAAAGTATAAATTAGGTCAGAGCCGGGGCTGATTCTAGGAAACTGTGAACACGCTAAGGCTCTGGGCTATGTCCTGCCTTCTCGTTTAGATGTCTATTTTTAATTTGGACATTTTAAAAAGGCATCTATAATTAGTTTAAGTACGAAAGTTAGGGAACTGTTTAAAAAAGTCTTTCAAACTTTACTGTGTTTCATCTTAAAAGGCAGAAGAGCTGGTTTCCCTTAAATTAAAACATCTTCTGTGGTGTTTACCATTTCTCTCAGACACCAGGACCCAAACCGAAGGAGGAGCAGCCTCCAGAGAAGCAGAAACCCAGAGACGAAGGTAAATTTTGAGGCGTCAGGTGAGGGAGGTTTAGTGAGATCTGCCCTTAACAGCCGGTAGTGTGGACCCAGCCTCGGCTTCTCCACTCGAAAACCCTAATGCAAAACCCCTCTCTCAGTGGCCTAGTTGTCACCCTGTTGATTTTAGAACTCGGTGGGAGGGAGGGGGAGAGGAGAACCTGATGGCCTGGTTTGCTGTGATTCGGTTCCATTGCTTTCTGGTACGGGAATTCCGAAAGTCTCACAAAAAGACGCGTCACGAGGAGCCACTGGCGAACCTACACCCAGGGCGACGGGGGTACACAGCAGACATAGTGCACTAGCTGCCACTTACTGAGCACTTCTACATTCCAGCCACCGTTTGTCCTCACGCTCTAGGACATCATGAGCACTCTACGTAACAGCAGTATTCCCAATTTATGGATGGGAAAACTGAGGGGCAGGGAGAATATGTGACTCGCTCAAGATCAGGGAGCTAGAAACTGGGGCCGGGGTTCACATCCAGGCAGCCCATGCTCCGAGACCGTGCCCTGTGCATGGTCTGTGGCCCCCCCCCAGGGCCCGCAGACCCACTGGGAGTCACCGGCTCCAGGACAACCCCCAGAATCATGGGTCTCAACCCTGGCTGCTCACTGGGAATCACAGGGGAGCGCTGAACCCCAGTGAGGGCTGGGCCCACCTCAGAGATCTGTGGGCTTGCTCTGGGTGTGCTCAGCTCCCTGGGGACTCCAAAGCTGCCCCCTGGGGACCACCGCCTTCGATGTTCCCAGGCCGGAAGCTGTAAACTAAAGCACAGGCTGGATTTCAGCAGTGACCCGCATGTGATCTTAGGCAAGTTCACCTTCCCGCTCCCTAGATTTAACGGAAGGGACTTTCCACTCAGTAGGGCCAGAGGTCAAAGGTCCAGAGGGCCACCCCTCTCGGATGTCTTTGGGTGTGTCCATAGGGAACCACTGGGAATTACGGATTGCTTAAAATAAACTTTCATGTTGAGAAAAGAAAGGAGAAAAATACTGGGCCTTTATAGAAGTAGTCTGGTCTGCAAAACTTAAAGGCTCTCGGGAAGACGTGATCCCACATCAACGGACATGAACATGGCCAGGGAACTTGGTTTCTTAGGATTTGAACTTGTCACAAGGGAAACGCCTGTTTGATTGCAACGATGGCACGTCCGCGGGAGCTTTTCCTACCTCCCCAAAGCAAACGGAAGGAGAAGGTGCAATGGGTGGGAAGCATTTTGAGCCCTAGAAGGTGAGGCAGGGGTGCAGGAGATGCTGGGTGACCCAGGGCTGGGTGCTGACTGGGCTCAGCTGACGCTCACCTTGGGAGCTCTGTGGGCAGAAACAAATGAGTGGAGGGTTCTTTTAGGCTGTGGTTAGGGGTCTTCTTTTATAGGCAGTGTTTCCATTTGATGACCTCAGTTAGGGACACAAACTCAAATGCCCCCCGGAGTCAGCTGGGAGTCCCCAGGCCACTTGAAGGCAGGGAGAGGCCAGTGAAATCTCACCCGCATAGTCATGAGAGAATGGAGTCCTGGTCTTTGAAGATCTTTCAGTTTCTGGAGAGAAGCCAGTAAACCAGATTGTATGTGTAATCTCTGCATTCTTAAGTGTTAGCTACAATTAAAAAACACATTTTTGAAAAATGGCGTGGGCCAAACCCTACTTGTTGGGGCTGGGTTTGCCGGTGGGCCACCAGCTGGCACCCTCCTCCAGACATGTGATGGTAGGGTGGCCAGGAAGGGGGTGGGGCACTCCTGGAGCCTGCAGCCCAGCTTCCTCGCTCAGTGCTCAGTTAACGGGACCAGTAGGCAGTTGTGCGGAGGGGTTCCTGCTCCCAGCCGGTGGGACTGCAGGGGTTCCAGAATTCGACCAGGAAAGCAGTAGTTGTCGAGACACCAGTGGAATCTCAGCTCTCTCTCTCCCTTCCCCGCCTCCTTCTAACACTTATGTGCTTACGTCACAACTCACGTGCTTATTCTATGTGTCTCTGCCTTCTAGAATGTGAACTCCAGGAGGGCAGGCGGTTTCGCTGTTTTATTCACTCCTGTATTCCCCAGTGCCTAGTTCACACTAGTGAACCAGTGTACTTAAGCACTTAAGGCTTTGTCGAATGGATGAAGGCACGCAGGAATGAATGACTTGGGGATGGCAGCGATTTTAAAGGCCACCAAGTGGATGACGAGGCTGCGTGGGTTTCCTGGTGCCTACCCCTGCAGCCCCACCCCATCCTCTCACGGAGGGTTTCGGGCACCAGTCCTGCAGCTGTGCAAGAGATTCAGCATCAGCCCAGCAGCCAGAGGCCAAGGGAGAGGCAGCTGGGCTATCAGCGTCGGGTAGAAATGGGCTCTGGGTGGCCACGACAGCCTTTGATGAGGAGAGAAACTGGTACTTTCCACCGTCTGGTGAGGCCAGGCAGCAGGAGGAGGGGAATCGTGAGAGAAAGAGTAGGCGCCAAGGCTGGCCCGGGAGGGTTTGGCGTGGGGGTGCGTGCTGCCAGGGCTCCCCCCCAGCCCGGCCAGGTGCGGCGAGAAGGCCTCATTTCCATCTCAGATCAGCTGTTTGGGCTTCCGGAGGTCCGAGCAGAGTGCGGAAGGGGCACAGGAATAGGAATGGGGTGGCTGCCAAGCCGGACTGGCTTCCGATGAATGGTGGCCCGGAACAGGGACAATGGTGGGGAAGGGACACTGCTCCCACGCTGCTCGAGAGGCTGGATTTCCTGGGAAATCGGAAGTCAGAGGGCGGGCAGACTGTGCACCTGCAGACTGATGCTGACTGCTGGCAGGAGGGCGGGGAGGAGGGTTCCGCTGCGCAGCCTCAGAGCAGACAACACCCCACCCCGATGAGCTGCCCACAGGGCGATGCTATTTGGGGGCAGGGTGTTATGATTTCCCCCCAGCTTGTCCATCTGCTCTCTCCCTCCTTGGACCAACGGGCTCCATGGACTCTCCTCCTGATTCTCTTCCCAGACTCACCAGAACATTCTACTACTCATATTTTGTCCAAATCACTTGACCTCTTCAGTCTTAGTTTCCCCCATCTGTAAAATGGGGACAATAATAGTGTCTACTGCTCTGGGTCGTTTTGAGGATTCAATGAGAGCTGTAAGGAAAGCACTAGTGTGGTGCCCGGCCCTCAGCAGGCGCTCAGTAACCAGTAATTCTCTGTCATGGTAAATATTAGAGGGTTGCTTCATACGTGGCCAGCAGTTAGTGAGCACACTGCTCTGTCCCACAGCAATTCTCAACCTTCAGTGCGTGTACGAACCACAGGGGGACTTTGGTAAACTGTGAATTCCCACCTATGTGCAATTGGTACTCTGAGAAATTCTGACTCAGTGGGTCTGGCTGCCCTCGGTACCCACTCTTGACCACCGCCCCAGAGTGGTCCTGCAAGGCTGGTGGTCCTGCGTCCCGTTTTGAGAACAGCTGATGGAGCATTGCTCTCACACGAGCGGGTTCTGCAGTTAATATCAAACGCATCAGTCACCTGTGCAGAATGCCTGGCTTCGGCGATTCAGTATCTTGACGACACAGGAGACGGATAGAACCAAATGGGGCAACTCAGATTGGCAGCCGCTTAGCAAATTGATCGTCTAAGAGCAGTTTTCTGGACAGGTAGATATTAGCTATTAATACGTATCAGCAGGCTGTCCAGTATGCATGGACTATCCAAGTGAACTATGGATTGAGAGACATCCAAAAAGGTCAACTGACTTCTTAATCCAGTAGCATGTTTTAACAATATCTCATTTCTTTACCGTTCAGAAGGTACGCGGGAGCCACTCTCTTAGTTTTCGTTCTGCGTGTTGTGTGCTTCCTTCTTTTGCAAACAGAGAGGCTGAGCCAGCTCTGAGGATGGGGCCCCAAACCCCTGCCCAGCAGGCTACTCCTCTCCCCCCACCACAATCACCAACACACCTGGTGCCGCAAGACAGCCCCTTCCACCACCTTGACCCCTCTGTCTCGAGTTGCTCCACCCTGATCATAGTTACATCGCCACAAAAAATGTGAGTTTACCTCCTTCCCCTCCTCCAGGCGTCAGGACGGGTCCCAGGCATCTCTGTATCCCAAGTGCCTGGCACTCAGCGCCCAGTACTTGCAGGACTTAGAAAAGGGGGAATAACTTTGTGCCTACAGCCCTGGCTGGCGTGGCTCGTGGCTCAGTGGGTTGAGTGTCGTCCTGCAAACCAAAAGGTCACTGGTTCAACTCCCAGTCAGGGCACATGCCTGGGTTCCAGGACAGGCCCCTGGTTGGTGGGGTGTGAGAGGTAACTGATCAGTGTTTGTCTCGTACCTTGATGATAAATAAATAGAATCTTAAAAAAAAAAACAAATTCCCTGACCTGCAGCTGCTCTTCATGCATAGGCAACTAATAATCACAACTAAAGATTCTCTCCCATGAGGAAAAATAGGGGTCTTCTTTATTTTCAGCCCCTTCCCTCAAGGGGCAGAGTGGCTTGGCAGCCGGGCGTTAAAATCTGGCTCTACCACCTACTGGTTGTGGACCTTGGGCAAGTTACTTAACACGGGCCTCAGGATTCTCACCTGTAAAATGGGCATATAGGATAGCACTGACCTCCTAAGGTTCTATGTCAGGGGTGTCAAACTCATTTTCACCAGGGGCCACATCAGCCTCATGGTTTCCTTCAAAGGGCCGAATGTAACTTTAGGACTGTGTAAATGTAACTACTCCTTATTAGGGGCAAGAAGCTCAGTGCCGCAGCATAGTAGAAACAAGGTGTGGGCCAGACAAAACAAGGTGGAGGTCAGGATTCGGCCCTCGGGCCTTGTGTTTGCCACCTGTGTTCTATTCCATGGTGAAAATAGCTTCCTTAGGTTCAACACCCCCAAGGCATCACCCATCTTGTATGAGATAATGAGATGAGGAAGAAACCCTTTGCATTCACCTTCACCAGACCTCTGCCCCAAGGGCCCGCAAACAAGGAGGGAGAATGGCTGTTGTCACTTGTCCTTTCACTTTCCCTGCCTGCCCAGGGCAGAGGTCAAATAGTGGCGCACTAGGGCTGAGCAGCAGAGGAAGCCAGGCCCGCAAGTACCCACAGGGCAGGCTCCTGAGCGGTGTGGCGGGGCTCCGACACCCGGCAGAGGCTGGGCAGGCACGCGGTTGTCCCTAGCCTCCAGCCGACCCAGCCTGCAGCCTGCGGGTCCCACACGCCCCTGGGTGCGATTTGGATGGTTCAGCTCGCCCCTTTCCCACTGCCCAACAGGTCACTGACCTCCCACCCCTGTTCTCCATCCCCTCCACCCCAGCAGGGACACTGAAACCTGGCAGCAAGGCCCTGGGGCAGGGGTTGGGGTGGGGCGAGTAGTGGGGGGAGGCTAATACAAAGCGAGATAAGGTTTGTCTTCAGGGAGCAGTCTCCCATTCGAACAGGCCCCAGATGAGGAAAGGAAAGCATTACAATGCAGTCAGTGTGGCAGGTGACAGGTGCTAACACAGGGACTGGGAATACCTGGTGTCAGACTCCCAAATCTATTACCTGCTAGCCTAGCGGCCTGGGGCTTTCTTAACCCCCTCAAGTCCCTATTTTCCCATCTGCAAAATGGGTAGCCCTTGCCTCACAGGTGGCGAAAAGATCAGGTGAGTTATATTATTCACTCCAGCACGTTAAGTGCTCAGTAACCTGGGAGCTCATTATCTGTCTCACTAGGTGGGTGTGCAGATGGAGGGAGATCGGAGTGCAGGCAGCGCCCTTCCTTGGTGAGGAATGATTTCCCCGAAAAGAGTGTTCCTGCGAGGCTGGAGAGATCAGGAGTCGTGAGCTGGGCGAGAGAAGCAGGGGCTGGGGGGGGGGAACAGGAAGGGCAGACGCAGTGGTGAGGAGACCAGGGCACCCCTGAGTCGGGCTCGATGGGTTATCCTGCACAAGCTGTGCGCCCAAAGTGACAGGGACAGGCCCACCTGCTGAAGCTGGATGAGCCACTGGGGCCCACCGAGGGCTGAGGCAGCCCACACGCCAGGCCTTCCAGAAAGGAAGCTTCACAGACATAATTACACCGTGGGGCAAGGAGGGCCACTGGGAATCTTTTTTTATACACTAAGTGGCATTCTCTGAGCCAAAGCAATGACCAGAGAGGTTCAGAACGGAGGGTATGGGGAGGGAGCTGCGTTTCATGAACGCATCTACTTCCTGCAGTGATTGAATCTCCCTCGGAAGCCCTCCAGCTCCAGGAAACAAAGGCACCTGGTGACAGGTGGGGACAGGCCCCAATCAGACAGCCACCCCAGGGGAGGGAGCCATGGCCCTCCCTTCTCCACGGCTCACCTCTCACGTCCCCTGCTCGCCACATTCTCCAGCTGGACCCTGGGAACAAAACCACCAGGGGAAGGATTCCCTTTCCTCTGTCTCTCCTGTCTTTGGAAACACGTAAAAACTCATCACTCAAAAGGCAGCAGAAATACCCCAGTCTCTTGTCTCTGGCACCACTCTGAGGGAGGTGCTGAGCAAAGGGTCAGCATGGGGTCTGGAATAAGACAGAATGATCTAGAAGAGTCTGGACCAACTGTGCATCCATGAACAAGTCACAACCCTAAGGTGGCCTGAGGACAGAAAACTACAGAGTCACCCGCAGGCTCAGCTTTGACCTTGGCGGTCCAGCTCTGGAGCACGGATCCTCAGTCCCGAGCCGGCGACCACCCCCACAGCCGATCCACAGCCCAGATCCACATCACAGGGCGGGCGTGAATTCCAGGTGCATGTGCATGAAGGCATTCGGGGAGTAACTACTGCGCTAAACTCTCAGGGAGGAGGCTTTGACTGAATACCCTTCCCGGAGTTCTTAAAACTCTCATGAGTAGTTGCATAGGTAGCACGTCCGTAAAAATCATCTGTAAATGGTGTGTAGGGGAAATCAAATCTTTTTCTCAAAGTTACTACCAGTTTCGACGGTGCGAGACCTGTGGCATGGTTTTTGCCTCCTTGTCCCCAGAAGCCATATTCTGTTTCTCTCAAGACCCGCAATGAGGACACCTCACCCAGCGGAGGGACACCTCTTTCCTTGGCTTTGGCCAATTGGATTTTCAGGGTGTTTTACACTGACTTCCAGCATAGCACATCCACAGCTTTGTTTAGGAAACTGGGCAGTGGGTGGAGGTCAGAGCTGAACCAGCCTCCAGGGAGCGGCACCTCGGCCAGCTCAGGGCAGAGCCCAGCGCTCACTGGCGCTAATGCTGCATGCGATCGGTGCACAGCCATCCGTCCACGGCCTAGGACACGCTGGGTGTGGGCCCCGCCTGCTGCCCGCCTGCTGCCCGCCTGCTCCTCTGGGCTCCGCCCCCAGCTCGCTCAGCCCAGGTGCTCTTCAGACAGGCCGGAGTCCGGAAGGGCGGGGCATTTTCTCTGCGTTTTACAGACACTTCCAACCAGAAACACCTGGAAATACGGGGACTCAGCTGGACGCCGCGGGGCGAACCTCCAGCTCAGCCCGGCTGGGTGGCGTTTGCCGTATGAGCTTGTGAGCCACTGGCCTCTGCCCGGCAGCCTCGTCTCCCTCTCTCCCTGCCCGCCTCCCTCTCCTCCAGGGAGCACAGCACACTCGGTGCCTCTTCCGTGTGAACTTCCTGCTCTTCCACGTGGGATGCTCTTTCCCCAGACCTTTCAGAGGCACGAGGACAACTGTTTTGTAGGGAGGACTTTGGGGAAGGCGGGACTTGTGGGGAAGGCGGAAAGCATGGTCTCACCTCCCGTTGGTCATCACCCATAATGTCCCATAGGAACCTCAGACTCCAAATATCTGAGAGTGAGTTCTCACCTGCCTCTTCCCACTTCCTTGCCTCTGGGCACAGCACTGCTGTCTGCCTGGGTGCCCTGGAGGTCGGCTCCTGCACGGGGCCCAGACGGGAATCCCAGCTGTGTGACTTTGGACAAGTCACTTAACCGGTCTGGGCCTCCATTTCCCTATCTCTAACAGGGCTGGTAACACCAACCACACAAATGCACAGTGAGAATTAAAAGAGATAATATATGTCAAGTTCAAAGCACAAGGCTCATGCCCTCTTTGTGGACTATGCATCTGGAAATAGTGCTTAAAAATACTTGAACATAATTCAAGAAAGAAAGATTCTAATTCCTGTGTCCCTGCAAAATAAATCACCACTCCTCGGAGACTGGCAAGCTGGGAAGGAGCGTTCCCAAAGAGCCCCGGGGGACTGAGTTTATTGACAGATGATGTCAATGGCTTGACTCCACAGCTGCCCCAGGGACCTGGCCTCTTTGACATGAGGGGCATTGGGACAGGGTGATTTCAGGCAGCCGAACACCAAAGGGTATCCTACTACCTAGTAATGCAGGGGACAGGTACTCTGGCCCGCCACCCAACCTGGGGTCTCTCCCATCCCTGACTCCTTGGAGTGTGGGGCTGGAGAAGGGATAAGAGATGGGGGATGCTCAGAGTTAGGGCAAGAAGGTCAATTTCAAATGCGGTAGGTGACTTTTTAAAAAGTAAGTGAAAGTCCAGTGATTTCGTTTTCGGGCCATGTAAAATGCCCCCGAGGGTTAAAATAGTCACGAAAACATGCTAGGTGGGTTTCCAGCCAGGATGTGGTCAAGGGCTGGGGAGGTTCTTGGGTAACGGGTACTTTTGTTTTGTCCTTCCACGGTACACACATGTGTGGAAGAAGCCCTGCTGGCCTCTGGCATGTGAGCCAACACAGGGCACACGCGTGACAAAGCCTGGCCCAGACCAGCAGAACCCACTGACCCGTGGGAGGCTATAACCTACCACTCCCCGATCCTGAGGACCCCAACACATGAGGTGCCCCCAGAACTCAACTTCTGGCCACCGGGGAGGGTCAGTTCTCTCCCCTGGAGTTAGAGAGCAGAGCTGGGGGGGTGGTCCCACTTTCTCAGGCCCCTGGCCCGAGGGGGGCAGGGCGAGGCCGACCCTCCAGGGCAGGGAACTCCAGCAGGGGCTAGTGGGCCGGCTCCATGTCTGTTTCCTCACAGCTGGATCCTGGCTGTCTAGCAGGCTCTCAAAACTATCTGGTGAGTGAGTGTTCCTTCGGGAGGGCCACGATTTCAAGATTCCAAACCACATTTTGGAATCATTACATGCAAGACAGGACAGGGCAATGGAGGGATGGGAACTAACATTTCAGAAACCTGTCCTTGGTGCTAGAAATCTGATGTGTCATGCCCTGAATCCCCTCAGTCCTCACGAGGCTGATTCACAGACGAGAACAGTGAGGCTCAGAGAGCCCTCGTGCTGGGTCCTGAGTCCCGGGCTGCCAGGGACAGGTGCAGGGCTCACTCACACGGGTTGCTTGCTCTTCTATTGTAAATGCAGCCTCAGAGCCACAGATTGAAGCCCATTCATAGGACAGAAGATGCCAGATTCTCTCTCTCCTCTGTTCCCCACCCCTTTCCCCAAGATAAAATGACCAGAAAACTTTCAGGTACGTTTTAAGCCTCCGGACCAAGTGGGACTTAAGGCTGCCCATCCCAGTGTAGCACAGAGCCGCCCTTGTGCACACGCTGCAGGATACTAACCCTCTCGGGCGCGCTCCTTCGGGCTTGGCTTTGCTCAGGGATCGGACTTCCTGCTTGTTCACTGGCTGCCGTGGAGTACCAGTCTGGGCTCCACCTGTGCTCAGGGCGGGGGTCAGCGTGACGGACACGCCCACCCTCCACCCCTCCAAAGCCTCCAGGAGCAGCACATCAGCCCTCCAAGGAAGGTTCCGGTCAGTCTGTGCTCTTTGGCTTGGAATGCGGGGGGAGGCGGCCAGTGTCCAGGCACGTGTATAAACAGGATGAAAGGGGGCAGCCAGGAAAGACTGGCCTCGGGAAGGCAGCTCATAAGCACACAGCAGATGTGGCCGCATTCAGAAGGACGCAGAAGAACTGCTGCCTTTCCGTGGGGAGAGCCCCATCCGTGCACCGGCAGTGATCTCGGGAAGCTGCCGAGGCGCTTCCGAGGGGCTTTGGGACAGGGCGGGCTGGGCCCCTCCCAGGGGGCTGCAGCCCAGGAGCCCGCAGAGCCCTTCCGTTTGCTCCCAGGAGGCCCTCCAGAGAGAGGGGGTGAGGGATCAGGGGGCCTCCTGTGCCCATGTCTTTGCAAAGCAGAGCATGCAAGTGAGGTGTCACCCCCAGGTGGGACATTTCACAGCTCTTGTTTTGTCCCCTCTTGTTTCAAGGCCCAAACCAAGTGTCTTTTCTCGGCCAATCGATGAGGCAGCCACTGTGCACTTGGTGTGACCTGCGCCCTGGACACACCACTATGATCACACCGTGCCACAGGAAGCTGTTTCACACCCAGGCCATGGGCTCCTCATGCTTCTAGCCCCTCCTCCGTCCCTAGCATGGCAGGTGCTCAATAAATGGTTACTGGTGAACAACTAGTAATTGTTACCAGTAACTAACAACTGTTGAGCCCTCGCCATGTGCCAAGTTCTGCAACAAGGCTTTTGTGTGGATTAATTCAGTGAAAATCCTTATGACAACCCTCTGTGGTAAGAGGTCTTGTGAACAGAGAGATTAAGTAACTGGTCTCAGGTCACACAGCAAGGGAGTGGCAGACACAGGATTTCAACCTGGGCAGGTGGTCCCCAAAATGCTGGCCGCTGTGCCACACTGCCCTCTCGGATGAATGCATGAAGGAACTGCAGGGGAAGCTGAGGCACGCTGTCAGAGTCTGCTGGAAGCAAACCAGTGAGCACAAGGCCCAGGAGGCAGGCCCTGGTGCTGCTTGCTTTCCAAGTGGCTCTGCTGTCATCTGACACCAGCCAGCACAGCAGGGTAGGGGACCAGGGCATCACTTTGCACAGCCAGTCCAGTGCTCCTTAGAGCCCCACTCACCAGTGGGGAGGGGTGCAGATGGGGATCGGGGAACAGAGAGTGCAGAATCCCCAGACCACCAGGCCACCGGCCCAGCAGCCTGACACACACAGCCGGAGAGGGGCAGGCTTTCCCTCCCATCACCTCCGCCCCTGCTCACCAGGCACCCCCCAGCCAGACGCCCCTACCAGTCCTAGAGGCCCTTCCCCAGCTCCACGGGGGTCCCATAAGCACACGCACTGTCTGAGCATATAACCACACACACTGCTGACTCTGCCTGTCCCTTTGTCACGTTCCTGCCACGGTGCTTTTGCTGTAAGTGCCTGGATCTCACACTCCATCAAACATGAGAATCTGCAGGGCAGGTGAAGGGTCACATATGCTCCTGTTAGAATGCAGATTCCGGGGCCCATTCCCCAAAGCCTCTCTGTGCTGCAGGCCCAGGAATCTGAATCTGTAACCAATCATTCAGGTGACTCCCCTGTGTAGAATCACAGTTTAAGTCTTGGTACCCAATGACTGGATGAAAACGATCTTCTGTGTCAGGGGTGTCCAACTCATTTTCACCTGGGGCCACACCAGCCTCGAGGTTACCTTCAAAGGGCCGAATGTAATTTCAACTCCTTAACAGTTAAGGACTAGTTACATTTATACTGTCCTAAAATTATTTCGGCCCTTTAAGGCAACCGCGAGGCTGATGTGGCCCCCGGTGAAAGTGAGTTGGACACCCCTGCTGTATGTGTACACGATCTCTCACGATGGGCCGGGTCCCCCTACATCACCACAACAACTGCTCAGACGCCCCGGACGGGAGGTGCAGCACCACTGCACGCAGGCACAGAGCCGTGAGCTCAAGGAGACCGAGCGAGCCGGGCAGGAGGAGCTGGGCAGGAGGAGCCGGGCAGGAGGCCAGCTCGGACGGCCCTGGCCTATCACAGGCCAGTCCAGCCGTGTGTCTGCTTCTCGGCCCGCTTCTCTTGGCCTGTGTCTCTCTTTTTTCTTTCTTGTGATAACTCGTACAACAATATTAGAAACCGAAGGTAATAATTAGAGGAAAAGGCAACAATAAGAGGAAAATAAAAATCCTCCAAACTCCCATTAACTGGCAGTAATCATTAATGCTTTGGGGGCCTTCCCCAGCTTTGTGCTCATGGTTTAATTGCTACCGCGCTTGTCTCTGCCACGTCTCCCCTTTCAACCGTTAGCTGGGAACAAGGGTGGGCTGCTTTCACTGGCCCTTCAAGGGCGAGGAAGACACGGGCTGTCAGCCTTGCCCCTTTCTGCCCAATGCCCTGCTCAGTGGCCACTGGCCCATTGTCCTCTCCCCGTCCCCTCTAGCAACCGAAGAGCAGGTGGCACCTGGGAGGGCAGGGCGAGGAGCAGCCTTGCTGGGCAGGGCTGGGGCCTCTGGAAGGCCAGCACATTCAGGACAGGATTTCAGGGGTCCCCACTGCTTTCTGGAGTGGAGCCAGGGGGACCAGAGCACCCCACAGCCGGCACTTCCCACAGGAACATTGCAAAATGCAGATACCAAAGCACTGTTTGTAAACACAGGTCTGAGGACCTGGCCATCGGTCATAACCTCAGAGGGCGGGGAGGGGGAGGGGGGGCGGTGCGTGTCTGAGATTGCTGCTCCAGCTCCTTGCTTCTTAGAGAGCACAAACTCACAGCTGATGCAAACTGACCTCAGGACTCTTCTGCTTCTATTTTATTTTTTAATAAAGAGAAGTCTGGAATCGAAGACAGTTTGATAATTTCAGATGCTTCTGAACTGAGAGCAAGAAACCGTGTGTACTGACTGTAGGGGCGTCTGACTTCCTCTTTTCTTTTCGTCTGAAATCCAGCAGGCTCCTCAGGGCTTCCCCGCGGACGAAGCAGAAGCAGCTTGGGGGAAGCGTTAAGGCCAAGCCTGAAGAGATGTGCAAATCAGTTCTTTAGAAGACTTCTAACTAGTGACTGATTACAAACTCTATTTCTGAAAGGAACCACTTCCTCAGTGAGGGCTGCACCCCCTGAAAAGGAGGTGAAAATTCTCCTCAAGGAGAGCAATGAGCGATCACTGCTATTGTTTTTATTATTATTATTATTGTTTTCTAAAATCATGCTAGGTCTAGAGGCCACCCACTCTTTTAATACTGGACTTCACCCCGACACATCCTGAAAGGCTCGGCCAGTTAACTGGTCCCGCCTCTCCGTCCCCTTTGCCTGCTGCCTCCTAATGCCCCGCCCCCGTCAGGCCTCGCTGAAACTGCGGCTTCCTGGGGACCTTTTCTGAGCACGTGAGGGGGCCCGTGCTCCTCCTCCACAGCCTTTCTCACGAGCTGTGACCACTGGCTTGTCCTCCCACCAGTCCATACCCTCTGCAGCCAAAGGCTTGTTTGTCGCATTCTCTGCTGTGTCCCCAGAACTGAGAATATTGCCGGGCACATAGTAGATGCCCAATAAATACCTACTGAACGAGACGAAATGAAAGACACCAGAGAATGAGGTGTGTCCCCCTCGGGTCCTGAGAGTAGACTTCTGATTAAATTTGATTATGAATGCACATTAACTTCATTCATTCAGCAGTTAGGCATATTGGCAGAGTGCAGGATGCTGGATTGGTTGGTCCAATCGCACGGCCTCCACTCCACCAGCATCCGAGAAACCACGCC
Source organism: Trachops cirrhosus (assembly GCA_028533065.1). NCBI lineage: Eukaryota > Metazoa > Chordata > Mammalia > Chiroptera > Phyllostomidae > Trachops > Trachops cirrhosus. The sequence continues at coordinate 11,638,851 of CM052539.1, forward strand.
AGGGTATGGTGAACCTGCTTCCCTAGAGCCCTGCATGCCTGAGGCCGCCCACTCCTATTGACCCTTTTGTTGGTTGCACAGCCCTGCAGTGAATTTCTGTTTGGACTGGCATCACTTCAGTCACCTGGCCAGATGCACCGCACCCCGGCCTCGATGTCAGCTTGTGGATGGGTCAGCCCATCTACGGCTCCCCGAGGGTTGAATGGGATGAGCTAGGAGCAAGTATTGACTTTAAAGGGTCTTGGATGTAAGAATTTGGAGAACATAGCACAACATTTGACCAATCAAGATCTTAGGAACCCCTGACAATTGGTAGGGGTAGGCACTATTCCTTCTAGAAGGTTCTCATGCAATTCGTCATTGCTGTGATTATCCCATCAGTTGGGGAGAGGCGTGGCCATATGTTTCTTTTAGAGCCCGAGACCCACCTGCTCGCAATTATACTGGTGACCTAAGGCAGCTTGGTGGGCCACCCAAAACTGCCAAGTGGCCAAATTTGTCCTCCCTAATCATTATGTTTATTACGTAACCATTTGACATGCCCTAGACTTGTCCCTAATGTCTTCCCTATTCCACCCACCAAAAGTTGCCTGCCCCACATCCTACTCTTCGGGGCCCTGAGCTCTCCTAGACAGAGAGCACGGTTGTTCAGATACAGTCAACCTTGGAATGGGTTCATTAGGCAGTGTGTTCTAACTACACGTAGCTGAGCCCAGTTATAAAACTCATGTGTCTAAGAAATTCTTGAGAAATTCCACTGTAATACCTTGGCCATACAGTGGGTTTACAGCAACCCTTGGTGCCCCTCAAATCTTAGTACACCCCATCCTAGTCCATTACACCAATATACTGGGATCGCCCTTTCTAGAACATTCCACCCTGGAGCAGAGTTGCGGACTTTCTTTGTCCGGGGTGGGGATGGGTGTGTGGAGATGGGAAGGCAGATGCTCACTGCCTCTCTTGTTTTCCAGCTCCCGGTGGCCCGCCATCTCTGGCGTTCTCCTGTTTGCTTTGTGGAAAGAGTCCACTTTTAGTTTGCCCTAGCAGGTTCCAACCCCAGAGCTCTGGTTTATACCACACCCTTTTAATTACAAGCCCCTTTAGGTTTCCATTCGAATCCAGCTGTCTTGGCTTTCTCTTAGAACACACCGAGGGGCAGGTCCAGTGTCCACTTCAAGCTCTGCACTGGGGACATACAATACGGTCTTCACTGGTCAGCAAAGACCACCCAAAACCCAACTCTAAAGGGTCTGTCAGATAATGAAAAGGACAAAACCTCCTTTGAACTCTGAAGCTGGACCTAAAGCAAAGGATTAAACAGTCTTTGGTTGCACAGATTGCTAAGGATGCTAGAGGAGATGCTAAGGACCCCTTGTGAAATATGCAATTACTTCTCTCTGCCGTGTGTGGGGGGGCACATTTGTCCTCTGTCCTGTCCTCTGCGTGACAGAGTCCCAGCTAAGAATGCTTTCATCACAGCACGGTTCTTGGCTTAAGAGTTCACTAGCTCAAGACATGGACGAAGAAGGTTTGAGGACTTAAAGACTGAGAAGACCTCTGTCGTCTGGCTACATCCTGGTTATTCAAGATGCTGGCCGCAAAGCTGTAGGGAAGATAACCCAGTACCGTTTCTATTGGCCTCCGGGAGCCACACAGACTGAGTGTGGGGAGTGGTGACCCGTCCGGGGATAACCGGGCCAAGAAAAGCCTTCCCTGGCCCATGGAGCGGGACAAGAGCGGGCGAACGCGACGACCAGAGTTGGAAGCCAGGCTCTGCTGCATCACAGCTGTGTGACCCCGAGCAAGTGGCTTAGCCTTTCTGAATCCTGAGGCTCGTTAGCCCCGTGAGGAGAACACCCACTTCTCAAGCATTAGGAGAGAAAACCCGCAGGCCTGCCTTGTGCAGTGCTGGGAGACACAGGGAGGCACGCTTCAGAACTTTTAAAAATATTATTATCAGCTTTATTGAGGCATAATTTATGTTTCAAAATTTGAAAGCCGCCTTAGAACTGTCTAATGCATTTTTGAGCTGAGGAAACTGAGACCCAGAGAGGTGCACCGTTATACCCAAGGCCACACAGCATATTTCGACAAGGCTGGCCTCATGTGGTTCTTTTCCTGTTTGGGCATCACCGCCAGATGCTCGTCAAGCCAATGGCTATCTTGAATTCATAAAGGAAAGAAAAGAGCAAGAATAGATGAAGAGTCACCACTAATTGAACCCTTACCGGGTTAAGGGCCTCTCGGGTACTATCACTCAATGCTTCACCTTTTCATTGACGAAGGTACTATTACTTTAAGATACAGAGTTGAGGCTCAGAGAGCTGAGTAACTTGCCCAAGGCCACACAGGTATCAGATGAGTCTGACACTGTGCTCGGAAGCTGACAGATACCCTTACCATATACCTGTAGTCCCGAAGTGCTAATACAGGGGTGGGGGGAGGGGGCAGAAGGTGGGGGAGGGGAGAGGAAGAGACCCTGGGCTGCCTCTGACACAGGTGTTCCAGATTCAGCAAAGAAAATACTAACTGCTAGTGACATTGGAATTTCAGGTTACTTTAGTATGAAGTATATCCCAATACTGCACTGGACATATTTATACTAAAAAAAGTAGTTTATTGTTGATCCGGAATTCAGCGTTGACTGGGCGTCCTCTATTTTATCCGTCAGCCTGACTCTAACAGGCCGTGGTTATTTTAGACAAGCCGAATGGCCTCTTCGGGTCTCCGATTCTCTCCTGTAAAATGACAGCTGATTTCCAAGGCTCGGTAAGTCGATGCCACCAGGCGAGGGAAGAATGGGGGAGTTCTCCAGGGACTGTTGTGAGCAAAGACCAGCCCAAGAAACTTACAGCGACGGTGCAGGAGGGAGGCCGAAGGCAGCTGCCCCGACCCTGCAGGACCACTGCCTCCATGTGGCAGGACCCCTGTGGGCAATGACGTGAGCAGAAAACCACCCAGGGCTTTTTTAAGCTGTGGCTCAACATACACAACACAAAACTGACCGTTTTAACCATTCTGAGTGCACAGTTCTGTGGCACTACGCAGTCACCTTATTGCGCAGCCATCAGCACCGTCTCTCCAGAACCCTTCCATCCTCCCAGGCTGAAACCCCGCCCCCGTTAAACACTGGGCTCCCCTCTCCTGTCACCCCTCCGCCCCAGCCCCTGGCAACCTCCCTTCCACACGGTCTCTGAATTTGACTGTTCCAGGTGGAGTCATACGTTATTTGCCCTTTACTGAGCGGGTTACAATGACTTTAAGGTTCATCCACATTTGTAGCATGCCTCAGAATGTCCTTCTTTTTAAGGCTGAAGAGAGTCCGTGTTATATAACTTTCCTCTCTGGGGCGAGGTACCCAAGACACCCCAGCAGCTTTGCTCAGTTTCCTGGGCTCTAATGGGACAGGACAGAGCTCCTTCCAGGACAGGGCTGCTCAGGGTCACAGCCATCGTAGGCACTGAGGGCAGGGTGACCGAGGCAGCCCCCTCCAAAAAGTCTGATTTGGACCCCCCACAGGCTTACAGGACCCCCCCACCTCCTGGGGAGGGGGGTACCTCTCCATGCCAAAGGCTGAGCAGTAAGCCAGAGGGAGATATACGGGGTACCGAAGGGAGTTTTTATTTTTGCTCTAACAGCACAACTTAAAAAAAGGAGGGATTTATGGAAGGTGGGCGACGGGGCAGAGAGAAGAGTAAATCTGAGCTTGGCTGCGGCTGCAGACTGAGTAAGCCGACAGGCTGTGGTCTCCCTAATGCCAGGGTGCTCTAGGCCCCCAGGCTGTGCGCACAGAGCAGGCGCTGTGGGCCTCAGTTGCACCTCAGTCTCGGAGCTGACAGGGCGGCACCTGCAGGGTGGGGGCGAGGCTTTGTCACCATGTGGCCCCCAGGCTCAGCGGTGCTCACGAGAGGCCGCTGGGTTCTGGAAGGTGAGCATGTGGCAGCGCTCAGAAGACTCCGCCCCACTGGACGGTGAGCGCGTTGGGAAGTCTGGCAGTGGGGTTTGGGGAGAGGATGCATCTGGATGAAAACGATGACTGTGCAAAAATAATGAAAATCGAAAGGAAGAGTCAGACAGGCCCCCTCCTCCTCGGGTTGTATTCTCTGGTAAGATGCCCACTGGCTGCGTTCTGAGACAGCAAGGTGTCCCCCTATCCCTCCCACAGGGACCCTGGGGCCCTGGAAACGTTCTCTAAAGAGAAAACAGCCCCCGAGGTTCAAAGGGTCCGAATCCCACAACGACGTTTGGCTGGAGACTTGGGGTCTTTTGAACAAAGAGCATGTGTCTCAAACTCTCACCGGGGCCCCAGAAAGAAAAGCCCCAGCGTGCTGTTCTGGGGGAGCTGCCAGCGCCCCTTGGGCCTCGCAACCAGCCCCTCCCGCAGGCTGCGGCGCGCTAAGTCTGGGTTTTTACAGGAGAGAGAAAGAAAAGGGCAGTGGGTGGAAGGAGCTCAGAGAAAGAGGCGCAGGGAGGCACTGCTGGCCTCGCAGTCCCTGGGGACGCTGCCTGAGCACCCGCTGCACGCTGAGGTCTGAGCTGGTGCCTTCCATTCACCTTTGGGTCCTGCCTCGGCCGAGCACTCGCTGTGTGACCCTGGGCAAACTGTTAACGTCTCTGTTTTCTGCCAGCCGCTGTGAGACGTGAATGAGTGAAAGCGCACGTCCTGCTCACCCCACAGCATCTGGGATCTCACGAGCATTCAACGAATGTTCTCAGTTCTTATCGTCACACTGGGCAAGTCTCAGAGGCGGGTCTGCTGCCCTAGTCACCACTGTTAACACTGCTGGCTGCGCCCACAGCTCCTGCGGGAGGCGCTCCTACCCTCACAGGACAGGTGAGGAAACAGGCTCAGGGAGGATGCACGGGGCCAGAGTCGGGACTCCGGCTGGGTGTGTCTGGCTCCTGCCTGGGGGAAGGGGAACTCTGGAAGGAATGGAAAACTCAGCATGAGATGTCTGTACCCATAAGGGTCAGACCGGGCACCACAGTGTCACCCTCCTAACGACTGAGGAACAAAGGCCAAGAAAGGCCTTCCTCTCTGCCCAGACACACATCAGCCCGACCTGCAGTACGCCCTGGTGTGTCCGTGCCAAGTTTAAAGTCCTTAGGGGGCTGACACTCGCTGCCGAGTTCTGGAAAGACGCTATCTCCATCTCAGCCTCAAACCGTCCTGGCTGACTTCAGGGGCTTTGAGAAAAGCCGCAGATACCAGAGGGAAGCAGAGAGACGGTCTGCAGAGGAGGAGACCCACTTTTTTTCTTTTTTGGGGGGAGCACCAATGCCCTTCCTGCTGCAGAGTTTGTCTTTCCAATAAATTCCCCTTTTGTTTTAGCAGGACCGGTGGGTTTCCATCTCTGCAAGCAAACATTTCCCAAGAAAGACATGACTAGAAAATGGTGAAACCAGAGAACCAAGGGTCCTGGGGCAGAATGAAGGTGTACTCGATGTCCCCCCTCCCCATCCCTTGGGCACAGCCCCTCAGGCTGCTCCTGTGACCCCCCCCCCGCCAAGGCAGAGCCCAAGAGCCCAGGCTCGCTAAGGGAGGCGGCGCGGCAAGCCGGACCAGGGTGCTCTGGAATGGATGCTGTCAGGTTAAAAAGACCCAGAGCGACAGCAGACTGGAGAACTCCCCACACTTCCTGTTTGTGTCATTCGCGCTGTTTTCTTTTTTTTTTTCCAAATTAGATTTCTAGTCACTGATCCTCTCCAAGTTTTTTCTTTTTTAATTAAGGAGCAAATCAAAAGGAAAGAGAAGGAAAGCTCGCGGTGCTCTCCCTCAAAGGCCAAGCATCTGTGGGCTTTGTTCAGCCCCGGCTGCCGCCCCGGCGTGCCACACACTCTGCCGCAGATTAGTCTCTGTGAACGATTCGTCTGCAGGGGAAATGGGTGCTAGATGGCCGTGGTCCCGGGGAGACCTGGGGGGCACTCACCCAGACAACGGGGTGAGTGAGCATGGCTGCAGGGGAGGCCGTGTGGTAGCCCCCGGGGGGCAAGTGGAATACAGAGCCAAAGGCAAACTTACTTTCCGCAAAAAGGCAGTGACGACTGCCCAAGTCCCCAGGAACTTGGGTCAAGTTTGTCCTAGGTTGACATCAGAATTGTGAGGCTGTGGACAAACTTATGGAACCTTCGTCGGGTCCGTCCTCCCGGTCAGTGGAGACGGGTAAGTCATGGTACCCCCACCTGGGATTCTTGGGAGGATAAAATCAGATGGCGTGAGGGAAATGCACACAGTAGGACCTCAAGAAACAGGATTTGGTAAATACTCTGATGCCTCCTGCCTGCTCTGCGGGCGTGCTTCAGGAGCAGGCGTTTCCTGGGCTCCAGACGCCTCCAGCAAGGTCCCCGGAACCAGAGAAGCCCACTCACTCAGTTTGGAAAAGGCGACATGTTTGCAAGACCACAACAGCCTCAGACCCAAAGTGTGGAAGAGCCTGGAAGGCAGCGATGGTCTGGGGAGAGGGGCAGATTCCCATGTCCACTGCTACTCCAGGAAGCAGGCGCAAGGCGAGGAAAGCTGTGCCCGGGACTGCTGGGGGTGGGGGCGGGGGGACGTGGAGCCTCAGGCCCAGCCGCCCCTCCCGGAGCACCTCCAGGGGCCGGCCACTTCTCCAGCCAGCTCATCCTCAGTGTCACACCCCCGGGCCTGCGGGCCACCCGGTGCCTCTCTGTACTGAAGAAGACTTAAAGTAAACGAGGAGGTCCAGCTAAAAGGGGGTGTTTATAACTCGAAAAGTGCTGATGTGACAGCCATTTGCCCTGAAGTAGGTATTAGCTAGAACAGCATTTCTCAGAATTAGACAAGAACTATGAATAGACAGTGATGCTGTGTCTGCAGGCAGGAGCCTCCAATTAATGGCAGGAAGCCTCTATTCCTGTCAAACTGCAGCTAGTATTGTGCGTGCGTGTGTGCGCGCGTGTGTGCATGAGAGAGAGAGAAAGGGGGGAGGGAGAGGGAGAGGGAGAGAGAGAGAGAGGGAGAGAGGGAGGGGAGAGAGAGAGAAATGAACGAATGAATACCATGGACAAGGAGATGGGTTGGATATATTTGATCTCACGTAGTCACCCAGAGACCCACGGACGGGAAAGGACAGCAATTCACACCATAAGCCAACATAGCATTTCATCACTGAACCCTTCTGTCAGGAAGAAAATGCTGACGTCACCGTAAAGGGACATAGGGACCCCAGATCTCAACCCTGGCCTCCCCCAAGCCGGTGTTCGAACTGGGGAGGCAAGAGCACAGGCCCAGGAGACAGAGCACTGGGGGGATGTGGCACCACGTTCCCCATTCTGGTCCCACTGCCGCCCAGTCAGAGTCCCGGGGCAGGGCTCGGAGCCCAGCCGCCACTGAGCGAAAGAGGACGCGGCTGGGCTCACACTGCACCCTCGGCCTCGGCCTCAGTGCATGTCGATCCCCCAAAGGAGAGGCGTTTTGTGGTTCCAGGCATCTTGGAACGTCAGAGAACCTTTCCTGGCGGCTCGCTCTTCGGGCCTGCAGTACCCGCGGCCTTTTTTCTCGGCAGCCTCCCTTTCTTGTTTAATTTAGACGTGGGCAGTCATGAGGGCTGTGTCTCCTCCTCTCTCACCCACGGGCCTGGAATCACTCATTAAGGAGACCCTAGGGGACCAGCCACCCTCACTCTCAAGTGATGCCTCTGTTTGCTCACTGCGTCTTCAGGCCACCAGCTAAAGGGAAGTCCCGGGGGCAGGAAGGGGACACCACGCAATTCTCCTCAAGAGCAGCGGTTACTTACTTACTTATAAGGAGGAGGGGCAGGGAGGGGTGGATTAAAAACAGCCACCACCCCTGCAAGGGGCAGGGGGGCAGAGAGAGCTGTGACAATATTCATTTTGTAAAATTAATTCTTCGTTAGTAACACATGGTGAGGCAGCTGGGAGCAGGAAACGCCTAAGCAGGGTATTCAGAAGCGGGGTGATGTTGGCCCGGCCAGGCAACGTTCTTGGCCTCAGCTTCCTAATCTGAGCAATGGGACCAACGGGTCATAGACATGACAGAGCCACCTTTGGTCCAGCACCTGGAGTTTTACTTAAAAACAAAGTCTGATATTTGATACTATTTTTATGAACATTGGGAATTTTTGTCTTGAACTTTATTCACTGTAGTCAAAGAGTAAAGATGCAGTAGAACCTCAAAAAAAGAAAAAAGGAAAGAGATCCTGTGTCCTGCCCTTACCGAGAGGTTGTACAACTGACGTGAGATAATCTGTGTCGACCGCAGAGAGGCAGGAGAGCAAACCAGGGGAAAGCAGTTCTGGAGTCTGACTCCCTGGGTTCAAATCCCAGTTCTGCCACTGATGTGCTGTGTGACCTTAGGCAAGTCACTAAACCTCTCCATGCCACAGTCTCCTCATCTGTCAGTGGGGTGACAACTGAACCTACTCCCAGGGGCTGCAGTGAGCATTCAATGAGGGAATGGCATTCTGTGCCGGGCAGTGTCTTTCACAGAGTAAGGGCTCCAGTAAGACCAGCTCTGAGTAGGAGGAACGCTGCCGAACACAACTAAGGCAGGCGCACGGGAGGGGCTGCATGAGCATTTCCTGATTGGGCTTCTGGGCTGTTATACCACTTTACGAGGGATGGTTTCACCGGTACCTATGACGGGCTCCAGAGAATGGCCACAGCACAGATGCCTGGAGTCGAGCATCTCAGGAAGAGCAACCATAAAGGAGGTACCGGTTCTAAGTCCTTCCCCCTCCAAAACTGGCCTGGGGCAGTTACACAGAGAGGTGCTGCCTTAGCTTCCCCATCTTCCTGCATACCTGCGAGTCCCTGTGGGAGGCTGACTAATGGTCCCCAAAGATGTCCAGGTCCCAGTCCCCGGAACCTGTGAATATGTTGTGCTGCTTGGTAAAGACAGAAGGAATTAAGGTAGCAGATGGAATTCAGGTTGCTGATCACGTGACTTAAGATAAAGAGATTAGCTTGGTAGCCCAGGTGGGCTTAACACATTCGTAAGGATCCTTTGAATGGGGAAGAGGCAAGAGGCCACGTGGGAGGGATGTGACGTGAGACCCGGCTGGCCGTGGCTGACTCTGAAGATGGCAGGGCCCACGAGCCAAGGAGTGCAGCGGCCCCCAGACGCTGAATTGCCCTGACGTTAGCCAAGCGAGACGCATGTCAGACTTCTGACCTCCAGGATAGCTATGAATGCGTGTTGCTTGAAGCCATCACATTTGTCGAAATTTGTTACAGCAGCAACAGGAGCTTAATACATTCCCAGATGTTTCCTTCTAAGGCGACTTCTGGGCCAGGGAACCCCTAGAGGGCTCAGTGGCATTTGAGACCCCTCTGCATGCCCACCACGGTTGGAGCAGCCATGTTTGCATTTACCCACTCACTCTTTCAGCAAACGCTTTTTGTGAACTTGCCATCTGTCAGACCCAGCACTAGGTAGTGGGGACACAGCAGTGACCAGGACAGACAGGCCCCTACCCTCAGGGAGCAGAGTGGACACAGACCTTCAGCAGGTATTTATGGAGGAAACACTTTTATGGCGCTTACTGCGTGCATGGCGCTGTGCCAGCCCTTCACAGGCGAATGCGTTTGGCCCTCGCCAGCACTCTTGAGCGAGGTGTGGGGCACTGGCGGTCATCCCCATTTTACAGATGAGGGAACTGAGGCACAAGGCATTTGGGTGATGCGCCCAGGATCACAGGGCTGAGTGGCGGTGGGCCAACATTGGGACCCAGGCGGTCTTTTAGACACTCTTCTATGCTGCATCTAAAATGACAAGGAATGGGGATGGTCCCAAAGAAGATGTAGGTGTGACTGTGGCCCCCAAGGTGTCCCTCAGCCTCGAGGATGGCAAGTCCCCATTTACGCGGGTGTCTGTGATGCCGGCTCTGGGGCCGAGAGGGTGCGCGTGAAAGGAAGCACTAAACAGGGTGACGGAGCCCTTGGCGCTCCCTGTGCAAAACCAGCACCACTGGAGCCCAGGGCTGGGGCTGCACCTTTCTCAGGGCTTGGCAGGGACCCCATGCCTGCGCCCGCGTGAGGCCGAGCCTGCCCAGAGTCAACAGGCCTTTCTTGACTGTTCATTCTCAGCGAGCACAAGGCCGTCCATTTAAACGCTGCTCCAGCGTCGCTATACATTGGGTAAGCTCATCGAGATTCATAGGGTGATGCTCACTCGGTGAGAGCCAGGCACGACACATGAGCTCATTTATTCCAGCAACAACCTGCAATCCCAGACCCATTCATCCCTGAGCCACATCCCCTGAGGGGAGGGGGGAGTGAGATGGCAAGGCTTCCTGTAGCGGGGAGGAGGGGTGAGCCACGGGAGCCTAGGTAAGAGCAGGGAGGGGGCTGGCGTGCCTGGAGGCTGCAGTGGGAGCCAGAGCGAGTGGGATGGCAGCGTCTGGCTGGCTTCGGTCCCTCCATCTGCACCTTCAACAGGCTCCTCAACCCCTTAGGCCTGGCTTTCCACATCTATAAAGTGAGGAGCGGTGAGAGTCCTGGCTGATGGGGTCAGGGAGGATTTAGTGACATGATATGAAGCGTTTCGCTTGGTGGCTAGCAGCTACTGACCACAGATGCAGTGTGAGCTGTGACTATGTCATGCAGTCTGATTTATTCCTTCACAATGGCTCAGAGAGAAGCCACGCTTATGTTCTCCATTTCACAACTGAAGATCTAAGACTGCCAGACAGGCCAGAACTTGCCCATGAACTCCTAGCAAGTCAAGGGCCTGGGCGGCATTTTCGCCCAGGACTCTAGACTGGGCTCTGCCTCTAAGTCAGGATTCGAACGCTAGGTCTTGAGTTCCAGGCAGGCATGGGCGTCTGTCACGTGCCCTGTACCTGCCATTAGAAATTCTTATAGAATAAACCGTTCAGAGTATGGATGCTACATATGCCAGGAACGGGGGGTCCTGCCAGGGTTTGGTAGGTACACCTATAATGCTCCGAGTGGGCAAAGCCAGGCAAGCAGCCCTGGTCACAGGGTGCTGTCTTCGGTTAGCTGATTTCTGTCCAGGAGGGCTCCATCTCAGGCGTGCATGAGCCCGCTGTCTCATCTTGGCCAAAGATTGTTACAGAAAGTCTGTGTCAACCCCCAAGCAGAATGAATGCAGCTTAGCCACGTCCCAGAATACCTGCTGGCCTTCTGAGGGGGGCCCGGGTGGAGCTGACCACAGCCTGGCCCGTGTTTGAAGAGGCTGAGCTCCCAGGCTGCTTGACAAGGCACGACTGTCCTCCGCAGCGACCAGGGGAACCTCAAGAGCCCTGTGTCCTCACAGCCCAGCTGAGGCAGTCAGGGGCTGGAGTCCTTTACTGAGTGCATTTTCTTATTTATCTTGGGGGTCCCGTAGCGGAAGGTAGGAAGGGGGTCTGGACGTACTTGCACAGAACAACAGAAGACTGTCCCCAGCCAAACGAGGGAAGGCTTTAAGAGGCGAGGGTCAGGGCCGATGAGAACCACCCAGCTATGCTGCTCAGAGCTCAGACTGGCATCACCCCATAAATGGGGAGAAAGGGCCCCTATCCTTTCAGCCTAGGAGAAAGGGCATTTACGCTGGTGAGGAGAGGGGACGGGCTTAAAGAGTGATGACGTCCACTTTAAGAGTTTACACGTGGTGTCGAGGGACTGTGGAGAGAGAGAGGCTCCGGCTGAGCAGGAACCCTCTCGGCTGGTGGTTGGAGGGTTCACAGCCGATCAGTGTAGACCTGTCTGGCTGTCTTCACACCGAATGCTTTCTACGGGACTCCGGAGTTCCGTGGCTCCAGGAGAAGGTGGCTGCTTGGGCTTTGGAACCAGGCAGACCTGAATTTGTATCTCAGCACCATGGCCTTCTAGCTGTGTGATCTTGGACCAGTTACCTAACCTCTCTGGTCCTAATTTCCTCCTCTGTCAAGAGAGGGTAGAGCTAAGAGGTGAGGTGGCTGTGAGGAGCCATCCATCAGGCTCCCAGTAAATACAGAATCAAAATGAATCACATGTTCCTCTGGCTCCTAAGCTCTCCAGGGGAGATGAAGCGTGAGTGAGGGGTTCTGAGGTCCAAAGCCTGGTTTTCCCTCTCAGCTCACTGTGCCTCTGCTTGCTCGGGTGCAGAGGGAGAGTCATAGTAACGGTACCCACCTCAGAGACACCAAATGGCATGATTTATAAAATGCTCCCACGGCGCCTTACACACAGCGAGGGCTTGGGAAATGGTGACCGGGTGTGACTTTTCCATCCTCAAAAACTCATTCCTGACCCCACCCAGCCCAACCTTACCTTGTTCTGACCCCATCAAAATGTTTCCAAGGAGACTCAGCTTCTCCCGAGACTATTCCTTTCCTACTTACGTAGGGTGCCCCTCCCACAAAGTTAATTTTCGGGGGGGGGCGGTGGGGGGCGGTCAGAAAAAGCACCCCGTGAACCATGCTGAAGCCTCGAGGGAGATGTTTCCATCTGTGGCAATTTCTCATTTGCCCTTGTTGGCGCGAGATAGGGCAAACTGGTAAGCTACCGAGCCTAAGGTGAACTCAGAACCAAGCAATGCAAGTCGGTGAAGGTCGTGTGTTTTAGTTACGACCTTTCAAAGCTGTTTTATTTTCCCAAAGTTTCCAAAGCATCCCTCATCCTCAAAGAGCCCGCTGCCAACTGGACGTTGTCCTCTGAAGTCCCATTTAATTCACCCCTGGAGGCACTGCTTAAAATTGACACTACATATGGCTGAAAAGAGAATTAACCTCTCACTCCCCACCCGCCACCCCCCAAATTTGGATTCAATTAGAAATTGGCTGGTGTTGTCCTTGGGTTCTTCCCAAGATTAATGGAAAATCAACATTAAGGGTATTTAAAAAAAAAAAACAAAAATGAGCCCAGCTTTTTATTCAAAGAGGAAGGAAAGGAAGGATCATTTCTCCATGGTCTTTCCTACCATCACCAGAAGGGTGACATCCCCACCAGAGGCTTCGGGATAAATTCGCCAGCAAACAGATCCAACCCCCAGTGGAACTCCGCCATGTCCACTTTCTTTGCTATTTTTCAAGTACTTGTTATTTATTTAGATATATGAGCTATGCAAATGGCACCAGGGGTGGGGGGTGGCGAGAAAATACCAGGACCTCCTACAAAAGGAAGCTCATCTATAAGCCAGTGGGAAAATCAAATCCATCTGGACACTTCAGGCACCATTTTCAAAGGGTCGCCTTTAAAAAGCATCCACGGGGCAGCTCAGGAAATGCATTCAGAGGACAAGCCCGTCTTGGCATGAATGTGGTTTTACTGAGAATCTGACCTCCCGCAAATATTAATATTTTATAATTGTACCGGGGTACTGAAATGGAAGGTTCCGCCGAAGCACCAAGCTACATTACACGTCAGGGGCTGGAGCGTAGGAGGCTCTGTGAGGGAGGTATTGAGTTATCCGACCTCATCCCCGACACACAATCCCACTGGACCCTGACCACATTGACACGAAAGGCTGGGGTTTGGGGTTTTCTAGAGGTTCCCAGGAGAGAGCTGTTCAAAAGCCACAGATCCCACCTGCCCACACGCCAGAGATGGGGAGGCGTGCCCTTCCTCTTAACTTGAGAGAGCGGAGCTTTGAAATCACCCAGAACTTAACGTATGCGCCCCCTACCACTTGAGGGGCTGCAGCTACCCACTGTCTGAGGCTCGAACCTGCGACTCGCGGCACGGTGACGATAGGTAAGAAGGCCTGCTGAGCCGGAGGGCAGCGACCTCTCAGACCTTGTCAGGGAAGGGATGGGGTGGCTTCAGCGGGGGGACCAGACGGGGGCCTTACTCCAGGGAGGGCTGGCAAGGCTCATCCTTGGGCATGTCCATGAGGGGCTGCCTGCGGGGGGGACTATGGGGTCCCCCAGGCCTTGGAGTTGCAGGAGCTGAGGAACGAAGGAGGTGGAAGCAACAAGCTGGGGTAGTGTCTCCTTAGGGAACCCGAAGGCCAGAGGTTCCCCAGGGACTGGGGAGTCTGCAAGAACCCCGCTGCCATGAGGGAAAGAGCCCGTCGGAGGGGCCTGCCTGGCCCGGAGCGAGCCGACAGCAGCTCAGGACCGTGTCAGCTGTGCCAGAATCTTCCCGCATCTTTTCCTCTCCTCCTGCCCTCCTCACTGGGAAGTTCAAGGCAGAGAGAGAGCTCAAGAGAGGGAGCAGCTTCCCAGCTTCGGGGCCAGGCCAGCTGACGGAAGGGTAAGCGGGCTTGACTTTAAAGGAAAATTTTTAGAACAGCTTTCTTGAGATATCATTCCCATGCCACGCAATTCACCCATTTCAAGTGATTTCTAGTCTCTTCACAGAGTGGGACATCCATCATCACAATTAATTTGAGAACATTTTCATTACGGAAAGAAACCGTGAGTCTATCACGCCCCCTCTCCCTCCCCCCAACCCTAGGCAACCACTAATCTCCTTTCTGTCTTTCCGAACTTGCCTCTTCTGGACGTTTCCTAGAACTGGAGCCACACAGTACGTGGTTCTCTGTGACCGAATGTCCTGGCTCTGCCCCTTCCTAGTCCTGGGTGCTTCGCGGGCCACAGCAGTCCCTTCCTCAGAGGGAAGCGGTAAGGGTTAAACGAGACGTCCCTGGTTCACCGCTTCATTTGCCGGGACGCACTCACCCTCCCGGCCTGTCCTGAGCTGGCAGTGCGTCCCGCCCTCCCGCATGCCCGTGCTTGTCACGGCACGCCTGGCCGTGGTGGGCGTCATGATCTGGACACTGTCTGCCCTTCCACCCGATGCAAACCTCTGTGGGGGCCACGTCTGCACCCTTCGCTTTCCTGTCCCCAAAGGTGCCTGGCACGTGTCAGAGCCTCGCTAAGCACGTATTTGCTGGCTGATGACAGAGGGAAACAGAGGGACACAGAGAGAGAAGGCCCTGGAGCCCACGGGGTGAGTGGGGTGAGTCTGTGGGCAGGGCAGCTCACAGGTCTCCCACATGTGGGCGCCTCTCGGGAGGGCCAGCAGGCAGCGCCAGATGGCAGGCAAACTCTGCTGCTTTCTGGTTAAGTTTTATGTGTTTGTTTTTCAGTTTCTTTGTCACCGACATCTGCTGCTCTGCATCGTTCTGGAGGCAAAATGTGAAGCAGAAAATGTGTCTGGGATGCTTTACCCGTCCCTGTCCTGGGCGTGCTATTCAGGCAGGACTTGCTCTCGGACCCAGGACGGCTGACCCCGTTCCCCACACCCTGGTAACCTCGCTCTCCCCCTGCCTTCCCACTCTCATCAACTCCTCACCTGCAAGCCAGGTGCCAGGAACCTAAGAAGGTGAAAAGGGCACAATCTTTTCTACTGATGTGCCCCAATGCCTTATACCAGAGCTTTCTGGGTGCGGGTGCTGATCCTTCTAACGCAGGAGCGAGAAATTACAGACATCATTCCAAAGGGACATGGCTAAATGGCTGAGACCGTGGCTTCCCCAGGAGAGCCCAGCCCGGCTTCTGTGTGAGGACAGCACGGGTGGCAAGGACTAGGAGGGACACCAGGAGGAGATGCAGCCTTGGGGGACAGAGCATGTGAGGGCACCACCTCGACAGACTCCTGTTCTTCCTCACAACATCCCCATTTTACAAAAGAGGTGTCCCGGGCCAGGGAGCCGGCCCATGTCACAACGCTGGGGACAGGCACCTTGAGTCCCGACGCTCCTGCCAGGACATGCACGCCCACAGTTCGTGCCCACTGCCACCGACCCTGGGAGACAGGCATGACCTCGACCGGCCCCAGTTCCCAGGTGAGGAATTGGGCTCCATGAAATGCAGTAACCTGACTGATGCCACTCAGCCAGGCAGCAGAGATTAGAGACCGAGTCTGCCTGACCGCAGAGCCTGTGGACTCAGCCAGTCCCGCCACCATGCTGACACTGGTGAGGGGACAGGCTGTGTGCGGATGGCCCCCCGGCCCGTGTGCAGATCTGAAAACGGCTGGGGGTCCCCACAGGGCATGGTGGGTGACAGTACATGAAGTGGAAGAGATGAGATGTTCTTGTGTGGATGTGGATGTGTTTGTGTGCACACAGGTATGTGTCTGTTACTGTGTGTCGTTTCTGCGTCCGTGTACAAGAGTATCTGTGAGTGTGTGCACGTGAGTGGGTCTCTATGTGAAAACATTTATACACACAGACACATATTTGTGTTACTGTGGGTATCAAGTGTGCATTTGCCCATGTGCTCGTGTGTTGGTAGGCGTGTGAGTACGTGTGTGTAAATCTGTGTGTGCTCGTGTCTATTTGCATGTGAGTGTGTAAATAACTTCATGCAAGTCAGTGGAGACTTAGGAGACGGGGCCCCCTCTACAGTAGAAAGTTACTCATTCTCTTTTTTCAGTTAATAGGAAACAAAGGAATCTTTTCTTAAAGTTCTGCTTTGGGGCCCCAGAATGTAAACTTTATGCGACTAGGTTTACAGTCTCCAAGGGAAGAATGCTCCTTTTGAAGATCAAGCTTGAGAAAACTTAGAATTCACTGTTCAGTTTCGAACTTTTCTGACTACTCCACAGTAGGGGGGAAAATGTGTCCTTCCACATACACAGAATGAACATATATATATATATATATATATATATATATATATATACACACACACATACGTATATCCATTTCTAAAAGCAACCTTACCCTTACCATGGGTAGCGTGCTCTGATATTTTGAAATCTTTTCTATTTTATTTTTTAAAATGCTAGCTGTAGGCCACAAAACTGATGTCACAACCCACTGATGGGGCACAGCCTGCAATGTGAAAAGTGCCGGTCTAGGACAACCCCTCCCCCGCTCCACAGGAAGAGGTGCGACCCGCCCATCTAAGAAACGAGCCCTGAGCAGCTGCTATGTGCCATCTGCGTTTCTAGGTTCTTGGGAAGCAAGTTTCCTGCCCCCTGGCACTTTGATCCTAAAGGAGTAAACAAACCACAACCCCCCCCCAAAAAACTTCAGCAAGATAATTTCAGGTGGTACTAGGTCTGTGAAGGTAATTCCGTGGGCTGGTCAGGGAGGACAGCCCAGAGGAGGTGACATTTGCACTGACACCTGACTGATGAGAAGGATCTGGCCGTGTAAGCCTTGGGCGAGCACTGTCCAGTGTTTTGTTTCCTGTCTCCACTGTCAAAGGTTAGAAACTGACCTTGATTCGGGCTCTGGCAGTGATTCTGTCCCTCCCTCCCCAGCCTTCTCCTCTCCCGGTTCAGCTAGCGTTGCCCCGAATATTCCACATTAAAATTTGGCGGCTCTACCGTGGCACATACTCATTCTTTCCCTGGAACATTTAAAAATAACATTTGGTCCAATTAATTCCATTATTCAGACAAAACTTGAAGACACAGCCGATCTTCTGGAGGGTGATTCGTTTGGTGAATAAGTCTTAGAAACGAAGAGGCAGAGGCCAGGCGATGGGGTCCAGAGAGTCACAAGTTCAAAAGCACACGTCGAAAGATGCAAAGAGGAAGAAGATTAAGGCGAGCCTCTCCCTCGAGGCGGCTCCGTGGCTGGGCACCGTGCATCTCCAGAGGTCCCTGCCCACTCTATTTAAACTGCAGCCTGCCTTCCTGACTTACCTATTTTCCTTGCTTATCTGGCTTTCATCCAGCCCTCTGTTTAGAACATTTACAAGGGCAGGGTGTTTTGTCTGTGTTATTTCTCATCTAGTACACAGCTGGTGCTCAATAAATAGCCGTTCCACAGGTCAGTGAGTAACAGCTCCCCTTGGGGGACGGGGTGAAGAAGGGGAAGGGATTGCGAAGCACAGACTGGTAGTTACAGCACAGCCACGGGGATGTCAAGCACAGCATGGGGAATGTAGTCAATGATACCGTAATAACGACGAAGGGTGCCAAGTGGGGACCGGCAATATCGGGGGAACACTTTGTGGGCTGCACGGTTGTCTGCACACTATGCTGTACGCCTGAAATCATAACACAAAATCATACCGAGTGCAAACTCTAAGACTTAAGACATTGATGAAGGGAACTGAAAAGGACTCAAAGAAATGGGAAGATCCCCCAGCGCCCATTCGCCGAGCAGCCGCGCGTGCTGGGCTCTTGTGCTCACGCCCACTCCCACGTACAGGTGCCAGAATGAAGGCCCCCAGAGGCGAAGTGAGTGCCACGAGCAAGCAGTGAACTTGGAGCTGAAACCTGGGTCTCCCAGACTCCAAGCCCGGGGCCATGCTGCCCCACTCCCCAAACAGCGCTGCACACACCGGATGACCCGAACCTCGACCCTTCAGAAGCGAGCTCCTCGGAGCAGCAGGTCGTTAATCAGGGAACAGGCTCCTCTGCCAGGTGGCTGGGTCAGCCCGTCTGAGTGGAAGAACAGCTCCGTGTATTTGTTATTCGTAAGGAGTTTCCACGCTTTTTGTTTTTCAACACACTGAGGCCACAGAACATAAACAGGCAGAAACTCTCACCGCTACATCCCCTCCCTGGAGCTCCCGGAGGCTGGAACTGGGTGCGCGCACCTCTGAGTGCGGGGGCTGAGGGCATTCTCGGGGGCCGAGGTGGCCCAGGGAGGTGGGACGCAGCACACGGCCCCTGCACGTCAGAGACACACAGCCGGGGTCGAACGAACCAGAGAAGACTGCTGATGGCCGGGGTTCTGGGACACCGACAGGCTGGTTTTGCTTGGGGACAGCAGCTGCTTCAAATTAGGAACTACTCTAAACAGAGAACGGACTAACAGGGTTTTCTGCCTGGAAAGAGACCAAGGGACTCGGGCCACAGCCTTCAACTCCTCTGGGCGAAAGCTTCCACCTGAGAGGCCACGGAAGAGAAGGCCAGGAATGGCGAACAGCAAATCCCAGGTCCTGGGTGAAACCCGAGTGCCACAGGTGAGGCGGCAGACCCCAACTGGTGCAGACCCCAACTGGTGCAGACCCCAACTGGTGCGGTTCACCTCTGAGGGGAGGCTGCCCCGTCCCTCCCCCTCCCCGGCCCCGGCCACCCCATAAACCTGGTCAGGAGCTCAGTTCCTACCAGGAGACCACACCCCTGGTTTCCCCCATGTCCCTGAACTTGGAGCCAGGAAGCAAGGGCCCAGGCCACTGTACTTCCCCAGGGAACAGTGGGGACAGGCAGGAAGCTCTGTCCCCTGAGGATGTGGAAATGATAGACTCTCATCTTTTCTTCAAATTGTAAAGTTCTCTTGGCCTGTACCAAGCAGGATGTGCCCTGTCTCGTACGGTTCATCTCTGCATCGTCCGTTGGACAAACATTTGGGCCCCCACTTGGTGGCAGGCACGGGGCCAGGCCCTGGACATGCAGCCCAGTCACCAGCCTTCGTGTCTGCTATGAATTAGCCCCAAGGACCCATTATAAGAACACAGCAATAACTAACAGCTATTGAGCTGGGCAATGTTCTAAATGCGTTTCACATGTTAACTCGTTAATCCTCGGAGCATCCAAAGTGATTTCTGAGCAGAAGCCGGAAGGAAGTGAGGAGGCTATTCGAACTGGGAGTATACCTGGGGAAGCAAGGCAAAGGCAGAGTTGGGCGTGTGCCTGGCGTGGGCCTGGCGTGGGCGAGGAACCAGTGAGCCTAGAACGGGGTGGTGAGCGCCAGGCCTCACAGGGGGGCCTGAGGGCAGGAGGGACAGGATCCGACCTACGTTCTAGAATAGCGCTGGCCGCAGCATTAGAATGTTCCCGGTGGGAACAGGGGTGGGAGCTCAGATAATTCAGGAGACTGGAGGAAAGAGCAGCGGTGGGGGTGGGAGATCAGAAAGCTGCCTCTCTGATCTCTGTTGAAGGTGGAGCCGAGAGGTTCTGCGTAGGGGCTGAACGCGTGGCATGGAAAAGAGGGTGTTGAAAGGAGCCCTGAGGATTTCGCCCGGGGCAGCTGGAAAGGGGGGTGGGTGTCATCTGCTGAGCTGGCGATGCGAGAGCAGCAGCTTTCTTCAGCTGCAGGCGCGCTACGTTTGCAACGTCCAAAGAAGACACCCAGCGGGCAGATGGGGAGAAGGGTCTGGCGTCCAGGGCGCCCGTGTGTTTGCAGACTACTGCCACGAGCAGGAACCACGAGTGTGTCACCCAACAAACACTCCACTGTGCCCAGCACTGTTCCAGGCGCAGCGGACACAGCAGGGGAGAAGAAGACATTCCCGGCCTCACAGGTTTACACGAACCAGCAGGCAGGGACGGAGGTCACGGTGACAACTAAGATGTCAGGGGAGCCTGAGGGGCCAGCATTTTCACTATTAGTCTCAGAGGGGTGAGTGTGTGTGTGTGTGTGTGTGTGTGTGTGTGTGTTGGGGGGTGGTTGGTGAGCGGCCAGGAGGTCAGCCGTGACCACCGCCTGCTGAGCCCACCAGGCCGCCTCTGGGCCCAAGGTCTTGGGCGGGGGGAGCAGCATCCCGCAGCTGCTAATACACATGGAGGATGCGGGTGCCAGGCTCGCATTAGATCTGAACGGTGTCCAATCTGCTGGAATCCATTATCGACTCTGGCTGGCCTGCTGTCCGCCCTTGGAGGAACGTCTCAACTGTACTCCCTGAGCCAGCAGCAGCAAAGATGAATAGCAGGGGACAAGTTAATGTTTCCAACGTGCTTCAAGACACTGTGGGGGGCAGGGTGGGACCTGGGAAGGCGCTGAGGGGGCAGGGGAGGGAGGGATGATCCGCCCCAGGGGGCTGGGGGTCCTTCAGCCCCCTGGGACAGAGGACTGTCTGCCCTCTTCCTGAAGCTTCCTAAGGGACCCCGAGGAATCACGGGGGCCCAGTCCTCCAGTGCCCCATAGGTCTGCATCTTCGCACCTGGGTTCAGAGCATAGCTTCGCCCGCCCCTCCCCCCGCTGGAGTTTCTGACCTGGCTGGCTGTGTGACTTTGGGCAAAGGACTCAACCTCTCCATGCCTCAGTGTCTGCATCTGTAAATTGGGGCTGCCGTGAAATCTCGCAGAAGGCGGAGAAGATTCAGTGAGACGGCACAGAGTGTGGGCAGGAGCAATGTCCGTCAGAGAAAGGACTCGCTAATCGCTAGCGTTATTGTTACTTACTCAGCACCCAGACTGTGGAGGGAGGCACTGCGGATTTCTTTGAAATGGGTGATGGACGACCTGAATGATGATAAGGGGAACTAAACACTATCGAAAGTTACCCGAGGTAGAGACACCCTCTCCAAGGATCTTGGAAAATGGAAGAGAGCAGAATTTCTCAGCCTGCTTGTTGAATGAAGGTGGGCTTTTACAATCCAAGGTGATCTTGGTGACCATGTGGCCACATGCTTGGAGCAGCACCTGAACCTGAGTCCTGTCCCCTGCCCCCCACCCCCCAGCCCAGCCAGGAGTCAGTGCCTGCTGAGGCCAAACCGACGGGAACTGGGCTGAGAGAACTGCTGGAACCCAGGACTAGGGGAAGGGGACATAGGACAGTCTTTGGCCAGGGTCACACTGTGTCCCTGCCATGGCCTGGCACCCAAGTGGTCATCAGGCTCCATCTTCTCCGCTCAGTCCCACTGGAACTGAACCCGCTGACCAGCCTTGTGTCTACCCAGGTCCCACCTTCCTAATTCCCTGACTCCATGCTCGACTCCCCACCTGGAGGGACCTCGCCGGTCTGCTCCATGCTGAGCATTCCTGAGCGCTGAACCTTTACCTGGACCACTGCAAGGATGGGGAGCTCCGTGCACCCCAGCAGCCCGCCCCCCCCAGCTTTAATCATCGCCAGACACCTCTTAGGCCCCAACCACGTGGCATGCTGGAGAGGCGCTCTCCACAGAAAGCAGGGCCTCTGGTTTTAGCCTCAGCGGTTTGTTTTTGCCTGGTCTTCGATAATGTGGGGGACAAAAATGTCTTATGGGAAGAAAAGATTCTCAGACACACCAAAAGGATTGATCCCAGCACTTTAACAGAGAGAACTGTGAGGCGGTAGAAAGAGCAGAGGTCGTGCGGGCAGAGAGACCCGGGTTCGAATCTAGCTCGGCCCCGTAGTAGCAGGCTAACCTTGGACTCAGCCTCTCTGAGACTCGGCTTCTCCATCTGGGCTGAATGGACGCAGTCCAGCAATGGGACTGGAGCACAGCAGGCGCTTAGCATTACTGTTGTATTTCGTCCCATTCCTATGACTTTTCCTTTCTGGATCTTTTGGCTGCTGACACCCTTCACCCTGTCACTGGGCCGGTTTTCATAAAAGCTGATGCAATGGGGGAACTGCCTTCCTGGGGACAGTGGGTGACATCCCAGTAATGCCTGGCATAGCGTGGGTGTAGGATAAAGGGTTTTGAAGATGCAATTGCTAAAATAATTATAACGATATCAATGTATCACCAGGTACCAGGTATCATGCTACCTGCCTTATACACATTATTCTCATGTAAATCTGCCCATACGAGTTTATTACTAGTATTACCTCCATTTCACAGATGAGGAAACTCAGGCATCGGGTTAATTTGCTCAGAATCACAGACCTAGTAATATGCAGGGATGCACGTGACCCCACATGACCTGACTCTAGCAGTTGCCCTCTGACCTCCATAATGCCTCACGAAGACACGGTTTTCAGAGCAAATGTGGAAGGGAGAAACACACACACTGATGCTTCATCTGGCATTCCTAGAGTTGAGTCAGGAATGGGTGATGCGATGAAAATGAATGATACATTCCAGACGTTCTGTGGGGACAGCTGTATGAAAGATGGACATTGCAGCTTGCAAGAGGTGGCCGGGCTATTTCTGTTTCTAAGTGAAGCCAGGAGGCAATCTGGGGGAACATACATTTATAGGGGCTTCCCAGGGAGGCTCCTGACCTCGCCACTCAGCAAGCTGGGGACAGCATCATCCCCTGCCCCGCGCGGCAATGCTTTGTAGTCACTGTAAGCAGAGGACTAAGACCCCTTCTCCTAATTCATTGACAAGATCCAACTGGAAGTGGATATCAGGGCTCCGGTGATTCTGCCCATTTTATAGATGAAAAAACTGAGGTCCAGACAAGTCAAACAGCTTGTCTGAGGTCCCCGAGTGGGCAAGAGGAAGCCATGTGTTACTGGCCCACAGCACCCATCCATCCGTCCATCCGTCCGTCCGCCTGACACTTAATGAACACCAACTATAGGAAATTCAGCAGGAGACGAGCACCATGTTCTCAGTGACGCAACAATCCAGACCAGTGCTGTCCGGTGGAGATAAAATTCGAGTCACACTTGCAATTTCAAATGCTCTAGCAGCCACATTAGAAAAGTTAAATGAAGCAGGTGGAATTAATAATTCAATAATTCAATTTAATTCAATCTATCCAGAATCTTATTGTTTTAACAAGTCATCAGTATTTAACAGGTATTAACAAGGTGTTTCACCTTTGGGGGCACTAAGGGTTTGAAGTCCAGTGTGTTTTTCCCACTCACCGCACATCTCAGTCTGGACTGACTGCTTGGTGGCCCAGAGCCCATGTGACCACTGGCTGCCATGCCGGACAGCACAGGTCTAGGTGCATGGTTCCCCGTCTCACGGTGAGATGGAGTCAGATAGAGAGCTTGTTAAAAATGCAGGCGTCTGGCCCCGCCCAGATGTTTGACTCTTCAGATCGGGTGAGGTCTAGGAATCTGTATTTTAACAAGTATGCCAACGGATTTCAATGCAGCTGGTCATTTGGAACCTGCAAGCTGATAAAATGCAGCCTAGCCATTCACTGTGGGTAACAGAGATTGGCCAGACAGCCAGCGAGGACTCTTCCCTAATCCACGTTGATTTGGAAAAACTTGACCTTAATTAGCACAATCTGAATTAAAGACATTTGCCTACATTCAGTTGAATTACTTTCATAAATAAAGCGTAAAATCAAAAGAGTTTTCAAGTAGACGGTGTTTGCTTTAGATAAGACTTCCTGATTAAAAATAAAAAATATTCATTGAAAACTATGTTAAACTCTTTTAAAAACCAATTAATTTTCTTAAGATTAAACAAACCTTCAATCATGTCTCCAGCACTAATTTGCTCAACAGAAAAACTTCCTAGTAAGACTGTGGACAGCTGGGTGGTCCCAGTGCCTCTGCTGAACCGGTAAGCGCCACCATGAAGGGGTTGGGAGGACAGTCACTGAAAACTTTAATTAAGCACCTTCTGCAGGGCAGACACAGCCCTCGGCCCCAAGGCTACAAAGGTAGCTGGCAAGACAGAAAACAGGCAGGAAGCTCTATGGGGGAAGAGCAAGGAAGAGCTCAGTTCTGCCTTGGAGCACAGAGATAGCTCCTCAGATGAGAACCAAGCTGAGCCTCAAGTGACCATAAGTGTTTAACAAGCAGAAACCAGGAATATTGTCACCGGGAGTTTGCAGAACTGTGGGCAAGGACACTGGGTGCCGGGGTGGAGGTGAAGGCCTTGAAGGCCAGGCTAGGGCACTGGGATTTGATCCAGAGGACAACGAGGGGCCAAACCTGTAGTTGCAGAGACGCACATAGCAGGCCTTCGGTTATGATGGGGAATAGGTGGACGGATAAACGACTGTGTAACATGAAGGAAAGCGTGAAGACGGGGGAAAGTGAAGCCAGGAGGCCAGTGCCGAGGAGGGGCAGCTGTCCAGGTGAGAGGTGGCGAATGAGACTTGGACCAAGTGCTGACAGCAGCCAGGAGATGAGGCACAGATGTTCTCAGATGACCCGGAGTAGGAAAGTCAAGACTGGGTGCAACTGCTGTGGGGAGTCGCCTTCCCGGGGCTGAGGCTGAGACAAGAGGCTGTTGTGCTAGAGGCTGAAAAGTCCCAGGAGAGGAAGAGAGGAGGATCTCTCCTCCAAGACAGGCAGACTCTTCTCGAGCCTGGAAGCAGGAAGACGCTGAACCCTGGGGTTTATAAAGCATCCCTCCTCATTGGCGCGCTTAGGACACTTCCATGCATGCTCCTCATTTTATTTTCTCTGTTTAAAATTCTCTCGATAGGGAGATGTCATTCGTCAAAAAACACGAAACATCTGCCCAAATCCACTGGCTAGAAGAGCAGAGGGAAACAGGAGCCCAGGCCCACGCTGGTGGGTGTCCTGACACACACACTGTAGGAAACTTCTCACGCGTGTGTATCCGGAGGTGGACATGCACCAGATGTTCACATCAATATTGTCTGCAGTGACAGAACCCTGGAACCAATCGATGTGTCTATTCACAGGGAGACGGGTAAGCAGAACGTGGTGTAGTCAGAGGATGGGAAACGGCAGGGCAGGCAAGACAAACTGAGGGACCCACAGGGCTGGACCTCCCAGCACGAGGTGGAACGGAACAGGCGAATCGAGGAATGCTGCACGCATGAGGACAGCACCTCTGAGAATCACGAACACGCAAACTGTGCTGCATGTGGTATCGGGCGACATGAGAGGGAGTGAGTGGAAGTACACAGACTGGGATGTACACGGCAAGTGTGCAGTAACAGGTTGAGAGGTGGTGGGGGGAGTCAGAAAGGATTTCTACCTTGGTGAGAGTTTATTTCTATCGTCTGTGCAGGACCACAGAAGAATCGATGCAAACACACACCAAAACGTTTTACTAAGTTGGGACGGTAAAAGACTGCTTACTGTATCATTTGCTACACTTTCCTTCGTCTTCAAAAGTTTCCTAAATTGGAAAAAAAAAAGGTAGAGTGGGTAGGAGCCAAGTCGAAGGCTTGAAAACTGCTCCCCAAGCCTCGTCCACAGCACAGCAGCGCGCAGACGGCTGTGTGACGCACCTGCGGGCCTCCCCTAGGATCTAGCGTTGCGTTGTGCACACACAGAGCAACGGCTCGGGCAAAGGCAAAATAAACACAGGTCCGGTGCTTCCCGTTCTCTGCCCCGCACCCCTGCCAGCATGGGGGTGGGGTGCGGCACGGAGGCCTCACATCCCTTATTTGCACAAGGTCCTCTTTATATGCCCACCTCCGATACGTATTCATCTAGTTGGCTCCCCGGGGCTGTCCCCCTGTTCCCACAGACCAGGCACGTGAATTCAGTGTCATGTCCACCGCTGTGTGTGGCTACACCAGACATGCATGAGAAGTGAGAAGGGATGGGGTCAGCTAGGGCTGCTTCTGCACAATGGATTTCTACCCCCAGCTCTTTCTGAGCACAGGCAAGAGCTCTGTGGTCACAGAATTTTTAAAAAATGATTTGACGGTAAGTTAAAGCACACAGTGGGTAGATTGCAGAGCGAAGAACCATTCTTATCACCAGGTCTGAAACGAAATAAAAATATCTGTCTGGAAGCTGCCTCCTTGCAGCCAGGAACTGACTGAGTCATCTTTATGTCTCTAGAGCTCTGCCCGGAGTGGGTGTTCAGGAAATGCTTGTTTAGTAAGCGGAACCACAGGGCCGCACGCCCGCGCACGCGTACACACTCACCGCACACACCGCTCACGCCACACACGCAGGTTTCTGAGAGCTGTGTCTTTGTTTTCATGAGTTTTGCCTCTCTTAACGGGGAAGTGATATCTAATGGATGAGGGCATTGGTAATTCTGGACCCAATGTCCCTAAGTTCTTGGAACGGAGATGGAACCTCTCCTTGCTCAGTCACTTCACCTCATGGCACGTGGAAGAGGGCAAGACGAGGCCCTTAGCATGACAGCTGCCACAGACAGAGCACTCACTACATGTGAGTGTTTTTCACTAGTTACTCCTCAGGGCGGGCCAAGTGCCTGGGCACCACCATGTCTATTTTATAGACGGGTAAGCTGAGGTTCAAAGAACTCCTGCTACTTATTCACGGTTAGACATGTCCCTTAAGTGGCAATGCCAGGATGTGAAGGCAGCTCAAGCAGCTCCAAAGGAACCTCCCCCATCCCTACTGCCCCTCAAAGTCGCAATTTCCCAATAGCTGACTCAAGGACCCCCTTCCAGAGTCTTCTCTGGCTGCGTCATTTCCCATCCAGCAAAGTGTCTGGTGGGAACTCCCTCAGCCAACTGGAAGCTCCCAGCCCCTGCAGCGCCTGGCCTGCAGTCTGACTCAGGCCGGGGAACTCTAATTCCACATCAAAGCCGGGAACTCAAAGTCGCTCTGGCTGAGTACACAGCGAGTTCTGATGCAAAAGGAAGACAGTGCAGACTCCAACCGGCTCACTCACTCCCCACGCACCCCAGGACTGAGGCCCAGATAGAACAGCCCCACCGACAGCTGGGCCTTTTTATCCCAGGAGTTCCAAGAACTTCGCTCACATGTTCTCTTAAAAAAAAAGCTCGTACCCCCTCTGCCATGCTCATGCTCCATTTTATGGGGGTAAACCTGACCCCAGGGGAACGCCTGGCAGGGAACCAGGTGAAGGAACGCTCTCCACCAAGCCCATTCCTTCCACTAGAGCAATGCCGGAGCAGGGCCTTGTGCTCCCGACCTCGGGCCCAGACTTGACAGAAATGACCAGCACCAACAATGAATACCTGCAGATGGGGTCCTGGCCACCAGGTGCACCTGTGGACGCCCAGGGGCTGGGGCCGTGCCCAGCACAGAAGTGCGTGGAGAGTGTGGAGTGAGAGGAAGGAGGAGCGCACACTCGCAAGCAGATCTTCATTAGTCTGCATGGCGGACTGAGGAGGTGGCGGTCCAGTGCACTTTCTGCAGGTCGAGGAAGTGCAGATTCAGAGAGGGTGCGTGGCTTCTCTGGTGCCCCCCCTGCTGAGTGGTGGAGGGGGATGTGAACACAGGCCTCCTCGGCTTTTGGACTTCTGAGCTGTGGGTGTCCCTGGTACTAAGCTGCCTCCCACGGTCCACTGACAGCCAGCAAAGCTTTCTGATGACTAGAGAGTCCGGTTAAAACTGGACAAGACAGGAAACTCCGGCATGGACTTGAGGGCCAGATCCAATCAACTGCCTGCTGTTTCATGCTCCTCGAGTTGGAACGATATCCATATTTTTGTATAGCCACGTTTTAAAGAATTATATCAGTTCCTATGTGATGTCCTTGATTTTGCCTCTTGGCCCACCAAGCCTGAAACGTTGACTCTCTGGCCCTTTAAGAAAAAGTTTGCAGACCCCCAATATAAACTACATCTCATTTTATCTGAGCTCCCAGAGTGGGGGTGTGCCTGAGGCCAGAGCCAGAGACCTACTGTTTATTTTTAAAGATTTTGTTTATTTATTTTTAGAGAGAGAGGGGAAGGGAGGGAGAAAGAAATGGAGAGAAACATCAGTATGAGAGAGAAACATCAACCGGTTGCCTCTTATAGGTGCCCTGACTGGGGACTGAACCTGCTACCCAGGCATGTGCCCTGACTGGGAATTGAACTGGTGACACTTCGCTTTGTGGGACAAGGGCCAACCAACTGAGCCACACCGGTCAGGGCCCGAGTCCTCCTCTTTAGGCTCAGGCCTTGGCGTCTCTGCAGTCTCAGTTCCTGGCACTGCACTCTGGGCTTTGCCTGGCTAACTCCTACTGATCCGACAGTCTCCGTGTAGTTGTCCCTTCCTTCAGGAATCCCTCTCTGATCTCCAGAGACCAAATCAGAGGCCCTCTCTGTGCTCCCATTTTCTCACAGTCCTGCATCCCAGCCCCCGCCCACCCCCCCCACCCCCCCACTTCCTGGCACCTAGCACTCTGTCTTGCACCCAGTAGACTGAAGACACTATGAGGGCAGGTAGGCAGGCAGGCACCATTCTGCTGAGTCAAGAAGCAGTATAATTTAGGTGACCAAATATCTCAGCTTGCCTGAGACACCACCAGCTTATGCCTGTTGACCCACAATAAATGTGAACACTGTCCCCTTTCACTTTCAAAAGTGTCTCAGTTTGGTAGATAAAGCACATTGCCATCCACATATTGAACAGTAGCTTAATGGCACGGGTGCTGGGTTCGAATTTCAGTTCTTCCATTTTCTAGTGGTGTGACAAAGGGTAAGTTACTCAACCTCTCTGTACCTCGATTTCCTCCTCTGTTAAATGGGATAATAATAGTGTTTGCATCACAGGTTTGTTGCAAGGATTCAATCAGTGAATATACATAAAACACTTAAGTCACTGCCTGGCCAATTGCAATGCTATGTAAGGGTGAGCTATGACTGTTGGTCACACTGAATCCCTGGTCCCCGATGCAATGTCCTGTACATGGTAGACAGGCGTATGCACTGCCTGACTTCAGGGGGGGCGGCAGAGCGGCTCCAAGGCCCGGCCTGCCAGAGCTGGTGAGCAGCAGTCTCCCAGCACCTTCGAGAGTGGGCTGCCCACTTTGAGGACCGAGGCTTCCCCGCTCCCCGAGTGCGTAACTGCTCACAGCTTCGCCCCTGGTCCCCTCTCCACCTTCCTGGACGCAGCCACTGACTTCGGTCTGATGGGAGTCCGCCCAGACTGCGCTCCACATGTGCATGTGCCTCTCTCCTAAGTTACCCATAGCAACCGCGCTGCAGGTTTTAGGGCAGAGCATTGTACCGAAAGCATCCTTTAGCTACCTGCCACTTTCCCTCAACAGCAGGAGACGAATGTATCTTATTAGACTTAGGTCTACCTCGTTCTTCCAAATTGTTGCATAGTATTTCCTAGTCTGCAACATGACAGTTTGTTTGGCCATCCAAGCAATTCCCCGTTATAAGCAGAGCCATAACGAGCATCTCTGCGGGGCCTCTTTGTGCTCCGGAGAAATTCTCCAAACCGTTCCTGTCTCTCTTACAGCTCGTTCTCACCGATTTCTCTCTGGCCTGTGGAAGGCTTCAGATGGTGCTTTTCAATGCCTACACTTTTCATGGGGACTGGAGTCAGAAATCAACTTTCACTCCTACCCAGCAAGGAAACAGGCCTTTATTGTTTAAGACAACTTAAACAATAAAGTAACAACAGCTTCAGCTAATTGAAAAGAGAAATACAAATGGCGTGTGTGGTTCCACCCCTCAGAACACACAGATGCTGGGACAGGAATGCCTAAATCCTCAAGGGCTCCCCGGGCAAAGTCTCTTGAATGCAAGTCTTCCCATAAACTCCCCTTGAATGGAAAGCTATTAACCAGATTCTCAGCTTATTTATAGGTGCCATGTTATTGGAATGAAACTAAATCTAGCTTGCTCTTTCTTTTCAATCCTTTCTCTGCCCAATTGATTTCCTGCGGCTACATGGGAATCATTTATATTTAAATCTTCACCTCAGTCTCAAGAGCGGGGAGACAATTGCTATTAGACAAATTAAAAATACTCTCCACATTGAGTCTACCCAGTTTTGATCTACATTATGATTTTTGCAGTGGTTTTAGATGAAAAAAATACATATGCTAGCATTTGTGACAGAGGAGTGTGAGTGTAGGAGAGGAGTAGGAAAGAGAAGAAAGGGACAGAGAGACTGCAGGAGAGAGGGCTGGGGGCAGGGTGGGTGCTGGACTTTTCTCCCCAGTTAAGCAGATGGTGCCTGGGCTGGTGGGGCTGGGGTGGGGGACTTTGCCCCGCGCAGGGCAGCCCTAACCTCTCCCAGACCCAGTCTCCCTCCTCGGGCAGGTACCCAGGATGTGTCGGGCCCTATTGTGAGCCAGCACCGAACACAGTGCCTGGCACCAGGGTGCGTCACATCGGCACAGTCACTGTTGCTCATCCCGTCAGTAATTACAGTGAGTGCTCAACAAACGGCTGCTGAACGAATGCATGAAAGAGAACCCTGTGTTCGCCTCTGCTCAGCATCAGAGCTGCTGGGGGTGAGCCTCGCCCCAGTCTTAACCAGGGCACATCACCCGGTCGGGGGTCTGAGGTGTCCGCCTGACCCTGGACCCCACGCTCGGCAACGGAAAAGGCCTCCGATGCAGCTCCAGCAGAGGGAGGCAAGCTGCTGTGGGGCCCGGTCAAGGACCAGGACGGCAGTTCCAGGCATTTTTCTAAACCCATCCTTCCTAACAGCAAACCTGTCATCCAGAGATAAAACCTGGTGGATTTACAGCCACCTGAATGCTCGTATCTCATTCGCAAAATGTCAAGATGGGGCCAGCAGGTCTCTGAGGTTCTCTGCACAGCCTTAAAGCATACAAGGTCTCCAGTGTCCACTATTTCAGAAACTGCCAGACCGCAGTCTAAACTAGCTGTACCCGCCCATGTTCCCCCAGCAGCTCACCCAGCGAGAGCTCCTGGTCCTCCGCACTCTGCTGACACTTGGTGTTGTCAGTCTCTCTAACTTCGGCCGTTCTGATGGGGGCGCTGTGGCCTCTCGCTGTGGCTTCCGTTACAGTCCTCCGATGCTTCTGGACACGGAACATTCTCCCCATGTCTGTCTGGCACCTGAACGTCTCCTTAATAAGATGACTGTTCCTATCATTGACTTCTTTTTAAATGGATATTGGCTGATATTTCCCTTTTGATTAATAAAGACATTTGTCCAACAAAGACATATGCTGGAACCTCAAAAAACAAACAAACAAAAAAACATAAACCAACCAAAACCTACACCTTTACAGTTGAGTGTTTTCTGAGAATTATCAGACCCACGGGACACCACGCTGGAAGGCGACATACAGAAAACAGGACCACGCTGTTGCCAAACTCAAGTGTGAGCCTTGACCTCCACACGCCGGTGGAGCAGGAAGTGGAGGGTGACAAAGCCTGCCTCCCTGACAGAACGGGGTGCAGGCATGGATGACGCCGGCGGCCAGAAGACTACATCCGGGCTCTTTCTCATAAAGATAGTTACCGAAAATCTAAAGTTGTGAAAAAAATTTCTTCTGTGGAGCTATCAGGAATATGATAATTCTGGGCAGAAAAGGCCTTTCCTTTAAAAGGAAACTTGAACTAACTCCACCTGAGTATCTTCCTTTCTGTCTCAACTTGTAGCTCCTGTTCATGTCCCCAAAGTTGTCTGAAGACAATCCTGGGATCAGACCCTTGCCTTGGCTCTCCAGCTGTGACGGTGGGCAAGGTCTTCAGCTCTTTGGCCTCAGTCTCTTCTGCATAATGGGGATTTCCGTGGCATCTACTTAATGCAGTGGTTGCAGGGTGAAATGAGATAATTTGAGTTACGCATTCAGCATGGTATAAGGTACACAGTGCTCAAAAAGTGTGAGCCATTATTATTATTCAGTATTACTGCAGTGCTATCTAGGATTTATATACATTTACTGAGTGCTTCTGATGTGCAAGGTGCTTTTGCGAATTCAGTCAACGACCATTGGCTTGAAAACCCAAATGAGAAGAAGACAATGCATACATAAGGCACTCAGATGCTAAAATGATGGCCCCAGAAGTGCTGGGGACCAGCACAGGCCCTGGGGACTTCCCAATGCACCTCCTGAAGACTGGGCCCTGTCGCAACCCCTCTTAGTACCTGGCAACACCCAGAGAGGTTGCTTTGTGACCTGAAGGTTTGTGCCACCTACACAGGAGAAGGACGACATGCCTTGGAAGTTGGGACCAACACAAGTCTCAAACCAACCCCCATGGAGAGACAGGAAAACTGGTTCATCGTATACAACCTTAAAAACAAACAAATCAACAAACCAAGGTCAACAATAACAGAAACGACCAAAGTCTCCTCTCGTTTGATAGAGTAGTACCCGCAGTTGCAAGCCTGTCCAGAAGACCTCAACTGCTAGCTAGACAAAGAGCCCATAGAGAGTGACACACAGGAGCTGCCTGTGCAGGCCCAGGGCCAGCATCAAGTTTCCTACGCTTATGCCAGCAGCCGTCCACCAGCTGCCTGGTCTTAGTGCCTCCTGCACCTGGGTGAGCAGGGACATGCGGAGGATTATTTCTTAGAGTCTGTCTGTCCCCACAGTGTGGCATCTGGGGACAGTCAGCCAAGCCCTGCGCCGCGGCAAGAGAAGGTGAGCAGCTGCCCATCTGACTTGTAGGAAAAGCCAGGTCAACCCTGTGAATCACTAGGCAGAAATGTTTTGAACAAATTTCTGGAACCATCAGAACACACCAGACTGTCTGTCTGAGCATCCCACGAATAGCCCAAGAGTAACCGCGTAAGCCGATTCCCGTCTGAGGCCGCGCACCGGCCGAGAGCAGGGGCAGGGCCCCAGCAGTGCCAAGAGCTGTCACTTTCACCCGGCTCCAAATAGAAGTCCAGGCCCAGTGGCTCACACACGATGCTTCATCAGCTCCGCCAGCGACAGTGCTACCGAACAGCGTGCAGCAAGTCCTCTTATACGCCAGGCACCGCACACACATGTTCACGTCGTATCCTCACGGCAGTGAGCGAAACGGAGCTCAGGTACGCCCAGAGGCTCGCCTGAGGTCACACCGCTGAGGAGTCCCTGAATCCCTAGTCGCTGGCTCAGACATTCTGCCGAAATGGTCAACGTTTGAAAATGGAGAAAAGGTGTTCACAATTTATCTCTGGATAATAAAGCACAGCTTCATTTTTCTCCGTGCAAAGCCAGCCTAAGTAACTTGAGCCAGGCATACATTTAAGGAGTCATAAAGTACGTTCAGGTTGTTAATACCAAACAAACTAGTTTGCTTACAGATAAATATCAAGGGATAAGAAAGCAGATTTTCAAGCCAAATTGAATAAAAAGCATGCAGTCACACCCCACCTTGGGCCTTTTAGGAGGTGATATATTAAGATTTTTTTAGAGTCTTACACCTAATACTTCTAGAGCAATAAGACAGATGAGGTTTTGCAGACTCATTTTAGCATAAAATAATGCTAACCATCTGGATGGATAAGATAACCAAATAGCCATAAAATCTTGGCAACCTCCAACGTAAGAAAAATTGCTTGGGAGCTGAGAGGGAGGAAAAAAAACCCATGCAGTTTGCTGGAGGAATTCCAAAGTGATCGCAGAATTTACTAAGATTTTGACATACTCTTGCCCTTTAATCATAATATATTTGCAGCTTGGGGGGACCACAGGCTGTCTTTGGAGGGAAGAGGTTACACAGATAGTAATTCCTTACAGCTGTGGAGCACCTTGACTGAACCAAGGTGTCTGGCTTTTATTTTGAGCTTTCCAATAGCCCTTGGCACTAGGGAGGAGCAAGATTTATCTTTCTCCTTTTACAGATTTTAGTGCTAACCATTACCGGAACATCTTTCCCTTCTCTGCCCTTCCGCTAATCCACCAGATTGGTAGGCCTCCAGGCCCCTGCAGGCTGCCTCTCCAGCTTCGGTTTCAGGGGAACAAACACCAGCGTGATGGAGCTGGATCCAGGGGTGAATATCCAATGGCGGCAAATTCTCCCACAGAGGTAAACGCATGCATGCATTCACTCCTACATTCACTCACTCATTCTCATCCTTACTCCTTCATTCATTCCACAAATAGCCATTAAGCATCTGTCAGCTGCCCAGCAATGTGCCGAAGGGATATAGCGATGAACGAGATCGAAATATCAAATAAAAATGCTCAGATGGTTTTTAAAATTTGATAGCCTGGTGCTGGTAAATCACAGATGGACCCCGCTGAAGCCTGGGGTGAGTGGTAGGGGAAGCTCACAACAGCTTACCACTTCCGGAGGAATCTCAGTCCGTGCCACGTGTTCCCAATGACTTCCTTCCATTCCACTGAGCTGGTCCCAGCAGTTACCTGCAAGCCGCCCCGAGTCCCCACAGGTGGATTTGGGGCTTTAGAAGCCCTGACCCTGACCCTGACAAAGCCATAGCACCCCTCCAAAACGGGATGCGAAATAAAAACGAGGTTGAACTGTAAGCAAAGTATATGTGTACCCCATTTCAGATTTCCCCCATGATGACTGCATTGGTGATTTTTATAAATATCAAAAGTTTCTCTTTTTTTTTGTTGGGGGGGCAGGAGGGGAGCAAGGTCTCAGCTTTGCTGAAACCAGAGTATCCGTTCCGCTGAGTCCTCCCTCACCGGGCAGGGCTCCGGGGTTCGAGCCGGAAGACATCAACCTCTGTTCTCGGGGACCTTCTCCGACTTCCCCATCAACCTCCACTCCCACTTCTGCTCCTGACCCTCCTCTCCCCTCTCCCACTCTCTTCTTTCCTGCCAAAGGTCAGCTGCCCTTTCGAAATACACAGCGTATCTTTGAAAGTGGATGCACACTGTCCAAGGCAGGCACAGCGGATCCCCATGAGACAAAGCTGGAGGTGGAGGCACAGTGCGGGGCAGATATCTGCCTGGTGGTGCGGGCACAGGGTTGGGCTGCGGCCACAGCAGCTGGCTAGTTAGGGCCAGGAGCAGCCTTGGGCCACACTGTGCTGCTGCCACTGGGATGACCAGGGGGCAGCTCCTACCCCCTAGGGAGCTGGCGACATCTGAGAAAGCCGACAGCAGTACAGTTAAATAGTTAAATCTTTACAGAGGGCACTGTTACTAACTCTAGGCTCTCTCTTTCTCTCTCTCTGCCCTCCCACTCCTTCCCTCAACTTTAATTTGATGAAAAGCAAGACTATATAAACTCCAGAGAGGCGGAAACCTTCAGTACCAAGAATCAGACGACGACATTACACGTGTTACCGAAACTGGGGTGAGCAGGAATGAACTGAAATCTGCGGCCCACTGTGGCTGGTGGCTGGTCAGCAGGGGTTTCTGGCCACTCAGGACAGAGCTAAAGTGCAACCACAACAGGCGCTGCTGCTGCTCCTGCAGGCAGGGGAAGGCCAACAGAATCTCGCAGATCTTTCCACACGCTAGTTCTACGTAGCCCTTCACCGCAGAGAGAGCCCGTTCATTCCTCCACGGCACGCACAGGCAAACACCCCCCCCCCCCGCCCCCGTAAGAAGCCTGCCCGACACTCGCTCCCCGACCTGGTCCCGCCTGACGCAACTGGCCGTACAATACAGATCCTGCCAGGGTCAAACCCCGCCCTGTATTACTTCAGCACATATCAAAATAATCTCGATCCACCAGTTTCTTTTATAAAAGTCAAAACAAAACGATGTTTAAAAAGAAAAGGGGGTGTTCTGGAACGCTCAGATTGAGAAACAGTGGGTCAAACCAGTCTCCTGCCCCTGCAGGACTTATCAGGGCCTCTGCTGCAGGTGCGCTCTGTCGGTCCGCAGGGGCTGCAGGAGGCAGCGCTTTCCAGCTTGTCCGGAACTCTGCTTGGCGGGTGGCGGAGCACCGTGTTGGGCTGGTGTAACGATTAATTTTGTGTCAACTTGGCTGAGCCACGGGGTGCCCAGACGTTCAGTCAAATGCTATTCTGGGTGTGTCCAAGAGGGTGTTTCTGGATGAGGTCAACAGAGAAAGCAGATTACCCTCCCCAATGTGGGTGGGCCTCATCCAATCAGTTGAAGCCCCCCCACCCCCCAAGAACGAAAAGGCTGAGCCTCCCCATTAGTAAGAGGAAACTGACTGACTGTGTTTGAGCTGGGCCTTCGGGTTTTTTTCCTGCCTTCGGGTTCGCATGGGAATGTTGGCTGTCCTGGGTCTCTCGACTGCAGGTCTTGGGACTCGTCAGCCTCCGTATCACACAGGACCTTCCTCGTGATAGCTCTCTTTATTTTATACACACGCACACACCCGAGTGGTTCTGTCTCTCCGGAGAATCCTGACCACGACAGCGGCACCTGAGCAGCCCCCTTTGGGCGGTGCGCCTGCGTTTGCAGGGCCACGCTAGAGGCCACGGGAGACGGCCACGGCGCCCAGTGCTGGCTCAGCGGTTAGCACGGTGGCAGACGCACGACGGCTGCCCAACGTGTATGTTCCAGCCACGCTAATGACGCTCCGTGTGGAGGCAGGGGTCGTTTCTACCCCTGTGACCGTTCAGGGCCTCGTTCTGAAAGAGACCGCAAACCCAACCCACACAAGGTCAAGGATTCCTTCCCCGACTCCCATTCTTTTTTTTTGGATTAATCTTACTGTGAGCTTCTTCTTCTTCTTTTTAATTGTTGTTCTGTTGCAGTTTTCCCAATTTCCCCCGCTGCTCTCCCCCACTGACTTCCAGTTTTGATCTTTTATTTTAATGCCCTTGAGGAAGGAACAGAGGCAAAGAGTAAACGGCAGTCTTCTCGGGTAAGTGATGAATTCTTGTGCTACCACCTAGTATGTCTTATTTTTAAACTGTGCATTATTCCTGAAAGTAATGAAAACTGCATCTGTTTTAGCAGCTTTATTGAGACATAAGTTTTATTCCATAAAATTTGCCCATTTAAAGTAAATAAGTCAATGGTTTTTAGTCTGTTTAGAGTTTCACAACCATCACCATAATCTAATTCAAGAATACATCTGTTGCTCCAAAAAGAGACCGTGTACCCATTAGCAGTTACCCCATCCTCCACCCTCACCCCCAAACCCCCTACAACCACCAATTCACTCGCTCCTATGTTTATGGCTTTCCCTATTCTGCAGGTTTCATACATGAAATGAAATCATATAATCCATGGTCTTTTGTGACTGGCTTCTTTCACTGAGTACAGTGTGGGGTTTTAAAAATATGTTTATTGACTTGCGAGAGAGGGGAAGGGAGGGAGAAAGAGAGGGAGTGAAACATCGAAGTGAGAAACACTGATCAGCTGCCTCTCATACACACCCCCAGGGGGACCGAACCTGCACCCCAGGCGTGTGCCCCGAACCAGGAATTGGACCCCCAATCTTTCGGTGTATGGGACGACGCTGAGCACGATGGTTCTGAGGATCACCTACACACTGTACGATGAGCCGGTGCCTCAGTCCTCTTTGTGGACGGTGACCTTTTATGTGTAAGGTCGTTTACGTGGCAACGTGCACAGGCACGTGGCCCCGGCCCACCCACTCTGGACCAGGGATGCGTCGGCAGAGTTCTGCCCCTTTGCTTCTGCAGACTGCACAACAGGCTGGCCAATCACAGGGAGAGAAGGGAACCTGGAGAGTGATTAAGCACTTAGCTTCATGCTACATGTTTTCGTTAATGATCTCAATTAGCCCTCATAGCAACCTTTCGAGGTAGATATTATTACCTATCCCCATTGTTATGGTCATTCCGAAACTTTAAGGGTCTTATCGGAGATCACACAGCCATTAAGTAGCAGGATGGAGATTTGAAAACTCGGACTCATCAGACCCTAACACCCACGCTCTGCGCACTCTCCACCCAAAACCCGGGCCTTCAGCAGGAACCAGGGGCAGCAGCTCTCAGAACTGCGGGCCCGGCAGGTCCGCCTTCCTCCACTCGGAGAGGAGAACATGGGCGGTGCGGTGCACGTCCAAGGTCCGAGGGTCTTAATGATTTAAAAATTAGTTTGAGTGAGCACGAACCAGAGGAGAAGGGAGTGCGAGGGACTCGACTACACCCACAGGAACCCAGGGAGGGTCTCCATTTCCATCCTACCAGGCACGGGAGCTGAACCACTGCCTCGGCGAGCAGAAATCAACCCTCCCAGGAGAGGACTCCAGGGGGAAGCTTCACCCTCCTGCCCGGCGATCAATACCGACGGTGTTTCCTGGTAAAAGATCCTGTTCCCGAGGCCTAACCAGGCTCCACGGATTGGCCCCTGCCTGCCTGCCTGCCTGACCCCGTTTCCCAGCCTTTCTCACTAAGGCTGAACCACACTCCTCATTTAGGTTCTTCCAACCGCCAAGCTGGCTGCCACTGTGGGGCCTTTGTATTTGTTCCAACGTCTGCCCGAACGTTTTTCCCGAATGCCCCCCTCTAGCTGGTCCCTTCCTCTCATTCACATCTCACAGCCTCGATGCCCCTGCCTCAGTGAAGGCTTCCCTGACCGCCCGCCCCACTGTCCTGGCGCCTTCCTTTGCCTTCTTTATTCTACCGCTACCTGCTCTTTTCCTATTCATCTGTTCAGTATCGCCTGTCTCCCCTAACGGGAATGTATTCTACTCGAGAACAAGGACCACGGTGGCACTGGTGACACTGTGTACTGTGGCACCCCGGGGCCTGGCACGGACCCGGCTCAGGAGGTGCCCGACGTGATTGGTGGGTGAATGGATGCTGACAGAGACTCAAGTCATTCAAACAAAAGCAGGTGGGTCGGTGGGGCTTTCCCGACGGAAGGGCGGGCCTGCAGCGGACTCTGACTGGGGTGGGGGTGCATACGCACACACTGTAGCAGCAGCAGCAGCAGCAGCAACAACAACAACATCACAACAGAGGGACCGTGGGCGAGCCTGCGTCCTGCAGACAGAGCTGCCTTGTGGAAGGAGCTGGTCATTGGTGCGA
This sequence comes from Trachops cirrhosus, assembly GCA_028533065.1. Lineage (NCBI taxonomy): Eukaryota > Metazoa > Chordata > Mammalia > Chiroptera > Phyllostomidae > Trachops > Trachops cirrhosus. Next base: position 11,677,705 of record CM052539.1, read on the forward strand.
TGAGCCAACGCTGGCAGCACGTCTGGAAACTAACGAAGATTTTCTAAGATTTTCCGCAGGGCGGGGCCCCGTTCACCTTTTTCTGTGCTAGGCTGTGAATGACACATACGTAGTTTCCAATGAGAAAGAAAGGTGCCACTGTCGCCCAGGGCAGGTGTCCCCGGGGCTTGGGCTCGGCTGCCACACTCTGGTCAAGCCCCGAGTGCCACACAGGCCTGGCCTCACTGTCCTTGCCGTCCAGGGAGGGCCCACGGGCACAGGGCTTTGTTTGGAGGACTCCTCCAGGCCCAACCCCACCTTCTTCCCCGGGCCACACCCAGGGCAGAGGACAGAGCAGAACGCCGCTCTGGAGCCTTATTCACAGGAGACTGTGGCTGGTGAGGGACATCCAGGGCCTGTGTCAGTTCTGGGCTAGAGCGGGCCGGGGTCCTCATCCTCGAGGGGCTTACAAACAAACACTATGTCCTGTTCTCCCCTTGCCTCTCTCCTAGTGGGGTCCAAACTGTGGAGTGGACGTTTGGGTCCCGAATCCCACCTCGTGCAGATAGCAGGGGCTTGAGGAGCTGGAATTGTCTGGGTTGGAATCTTGACTCTTTTACTAGCCAAGCCATCTTGAACGTAGCCTCTCTAAACTTCAATTTCCTCATCTGTAAGCTGGAGAGAGCAATGTCCACCCTCACAGCTCGGTGGGTGTCCTTCCTGCTTCGTTCATTCGGCCAGCGTTTAGGGACAACCTCCTAGGCCCCGGGCCTCTGCTGGGGGGCAGAGCCTTCTATCGGGAGAATGGCAGGAGAAATCAAAGTAGGACTGAGACTGTGAGAGCCCCAGTAAGTACCTTCACCTCCCTCCGTCTCTGCTTCCCACACTGAATGCAACGGGGCCAATGTCACACTTCTCAGGACTGCTCTGAGTATTTAAAGATAAAATGTATCCAACTCTGGAGGCTGAATCCCAGCAAAAACAAACAAACAAACACACACACAAACAAAAAAAGCCCCAAACTAATACATAAAAATAAAATGGGGCAGAGTGCCTGGCACAGGGTAGGTGCTCCAGGAATCTTCATTGCAATTCTGACTATATCATGCAGTCTCCCACCCAGTAGAAAAATTAAAACAACAACAACAACAACAACAACAAAAAACCTTGATCTTTCTGTTTCTGAGCACTGTTGACAACTTGCATGAAGAAATGGGTGTTTTGTTACACGGAATGATATATCGCAATAGGTAACTGATATAGTAGCTAAATTAATTCAGTAATACCTTGAATATATCTGTTAATGTGATTTTTTTCATGTATCGAACTATGCCTCGGTTTCCTCATCTGTAAAATGGATTCGTGGAGAGGGACTGAATGAAAGGCTGCATGCAGAATAAATGCTCTGTGTTGGTGATCATTACAGGCTAGGCAGGCGAGGTCCTCGTGCGGGGGCGAAGGCAGAAAATAGGGACCCTGTTCCCTTAGGGACCACCGTCGGGAAGCAGTGAGAGAGATCCCAGACAAACAAGCAAATGAGTGAGATCGTCTCTGGCGGTGGTACCTGCCGTGAAGACAGTAAAACCAAAGCGATGCTACAAGCAGTGACTGGGAGGGTGGGGAAGACTTGACCAGAAGGAGCCAACCGCAGAAAGACCTATGCAGAAGCACATTCCAGGAGCAAGAGGAGCAAACGCCCAAGTCCTACGGTGGGAACTCGTCTGGCAGGTTTGACGAACACGGCCGGTGGGTGGGTTGGGCAGAAGAGGCTGGAGGGGAAAGCAGAGCCCCCTCAGGAAACAACGAACACACCCTTCCTTTGCCGCCCAATCTCCATCCGCCCAACCTGGCGGCCTGGTACCTGAGGAGGCCACGCACCGCATCTGAAATGCTGTGACCGCCCCAAGGGACCGGACTTCCCTTCCCCTCTCCCTTTCTCTGCTCCACTGCCCTTAGTCTTTACTGGCTTCTCCCACTTTCTAATGGGCAGCTCGAAAGATTTATACCCAGTTCCTCCTGGAAACATCACATAACCTGTGGAAGGCTGATCAAACAGGGTGGCTGTTTAGGCTCTGCGCCTCAACAGGGTCCATAAAATATCTCGTGCCTCTTTAATATAAACGCTGCTACAAAGGGCCGCCTTGATCTGCAGCTTTCACAATAAAATACTGTTTGACAAGCTAATCGGGGCTCCCCTTCCCTCCCAGTCCACACCTATCATCTGGGTCAGCTGAATAGTGCCTTTGTTCTCAACCGAGTCCAGTTCTGGCGAGCTGGAACCAGGTTTGGTTTTTCCCCCTGTTCTGCAGGCCATTATTAGAAGCCCCTCGCCCTGCATGCTAAGACCCTTGTTCATTTTCACCAAGACACTGGGCTCTGTTTGTTGTTACAGGAGCATTAAAAATAATCATCGTTGAGAATAATGGTTCCCATTTTTGAGAGCCAATTAGGACCAGGCGCTCTGCACACATTACTTCATTCTGTGCTCTCAACAGCCCTGCACAACTGGGATTGAAGTCTCTATTTTCTGGATGAGGAAAGGAGAAAATGGCGCCGAGAAGTGAAATGCCCCAGGGTGGGGGGAGGGGCTGAGGCTGGGACCAGACCTGCCCGGCCCCAAAGCCAACGCCACGCAGCACCCTGAGAAATGAGCATGCCAGGGTCAGGGTCACAGTGAGAATGTCTGTTCGTGCAGGGCAGAATGATGGCCCCCAAGGGCCAATCCTAATCCCTGGGAATGTGTGAATTTACATAGCAAAGGGGGACTTTGCACACAGGATTATGAATCTTGAGATGGGGAGATTATCCTGGATCACTCAGGTGATAATCACAAGGGTTCTCCCAGCCAAGTACTAGCCGGCCTGACCCTGCTTAGCTTCAGAGATCCGCCGTTCAGGGTGGTATGGCTGTAGACACCAGGGTCCTTATAAGAGAAAGGCAGAAGGGTCAGAGTCAGAGGAGATGAGACCACTGAGGCAGAGGTTAAAGTGGTGCACCCATGAGCCTTGGGAGGCCAGTGGTCTTTGGAAGCTGGAAAAGTTAAAAAAGTAGATTCTCCCCTAGAGCCTCCAAAAGGAGCTCTACTCCCCGATTTTAGCCCCGTAAGACCCATTTCACACTGCTGGCCCCCAGAGTGTAAAGCAACACACTGGTGTACTTGTAATCCCTGAGTCTGTGGTAATTTGTTACAGCAGCCACAGGAAACTACTGCACCATACATACACTGAAGGCTGATACCTTGCCCAAATGAGATAAGAGCTCAACGATCAAACTCACATGAAAAGGTAATCATTCAGCAGGTTCCCTGCTGTGCAGACCAGGTTACCTAGGGTGGCTGGTGGAGGGTGTGGCGTGTGAGCAGCCCCTCTGGAGTCAGAGCTGGGCTGGAGCCCACGCCTCCCAGCCAACGCATACGTGACCTCCAGCAAGCCTGCAAGCCTCTCCAGGCCCGAGTTCTTCACCCACAAAACTGGGTGCACCTCCACTGGGAAGTTCTTAAAGGAATCGACAGTAGTTAGCTGCTGTGCATGTAACACACACCATTCATTTAAACCTCAAAACAAGCCTACGATAAAGAGGAGTGCTGTTAACCCCACTCTACAGGAGGGGAGCCCAAGGTGCAGAGAAGCAACTTGCTCAAGTACGGGACCAGGCGTTTGACTTCAGCGCTGGTGGTTCTTCAACCAACACAGTGATGAAGTGCTAAAATGGCATCTGGCAGTGAGTACGCACTCAGCTCAGAACAGTGGCTGCTATTGTTAGTGTCGGTATTATTATTTGTTATTATTACTACTGCTATTATTCTTGGTCCCAGTTAGCATCCTGGATCTTGAAGACAGTGATACATCCTACCGATATTACTCATCTGAGAGAAAAACAGAGAAGAAAAACAAAGATGGAAAGGCCAGGACTCCTTATCAACCAGGTGGAAAAGGGTGAGGCTGCGCACGAGGCAATTCTAGAATATTCTTCATTGTTGCAGAGGGAGCTCGTGAATGTTCACGTCTCCCTCCAAGAAGTGAGCACAAGAGAAGCTGAAGTAATTGATGCCTCTTATAGATTCTTAATTAGATCCCTTTTGATGGTAATTTGTTCTGTTTCATAAATAATCTGGTTCAACTTTAAAAGTATTTCTTTACAGAGTTTGTGTTTGGCCAGAATATTTCAGTATTAGCATGTTCTCCACTAAATACATGTGTTATACTAGAGATATCTAACCTAGATTTAGATGCGCAAACAAACTGTGGCAAAAAAAAATACATCATGAGAGTTATACAGGGCTGTTCTTCAGAAAACACCAGGTACCTTACGTTTTACGTTTCAAGTTACTGTGCGTCGAGACGTGTGCTATGGTGCCTGGCACCTCTGCACGTTGGCGCACTTAACGTGTGAAATGTTATTAACCCCAGAAAAGTGAGGCTCGGAGACGCCGTGTGGCTTGCCCAGGTCACTCAGCATCTGCGTTCCAAAGACCATATTTTGACACCATGCACAGGTTAAGAAGAGGAAGGTATTATATCCTAGATGGGAAAACCAGTAAGAGAAAAAATTGTACTAGTCTCAAGCCAGGGGGCAAAGAACACATCTTAATCGGCCTGCAAAGATGGACTGAGGTTCCTCAGTTAACAGGACAAGCCGTTTCACATCCAATTAATTCCATAAAACATGGATGGGACTCTGTGCTTCCTAGAAATTGTTGCAGACATCTACTGAGGGGCCGTGCTGTGCGGTGGCTCAGAGCAGGGGTTCGAATCCCAGCTCCACCAGCCTTCCACTGGGTCCCAAGGAGCAAGAAGTTCCTGGAACTCTTTGGGCCCCGTTTCTTTCCTCGTTTGTAAAATGCAGAGTGTACCAGGCCCTCCTTCACTGGAGGCTGACATGCAGAGTGCTGAGAACAGCGCCTGGCACCGAGTGAGCGTTATGTAAGGGTGGCTGTTGTTGTAAAGCTGTTAGCGACAGCAGGACCCAGGTTCCGGTTCCGACCCACCACAGCAGACCACTGAGAGAAATTTTAAGGGAAAGGAAGGTGTCTTAAGCACATCAAGTTGGAACTCACAGGAAACCTTTTAACTAACTGAACAGCTATGGTCTGATTAGATAGCTAACACACTTCCTCCCCAGGTAGGCCAGCAAAAAAGAAGAAAGGAGGGGGGGAGGGGGGAGGGGAGGGGGAGGGGGAGAAGAAGTAGAAGCAGCAGCAGCAGCAGCTGCTGCTCTAGTACTACAATCTGGAATGCACAGCTTTATCAGTTCTGGAAACCAAAGAAAAATTGGACTCAGAGGAGGGAACCGACTAACACTAACAGCAAGCCATTCTGTACAGGCTGGGGAAGACCGAGCTGTTGTGAAGACACGGCGGGGGGGTTGGGGGGTGCAGGATGCCACCAGGGTGTATGGAGTAGCAGCAGACTGTACACATGCTGTCAACCATGTGTCGCACGACTGGCCCCTTTAAATCTTTCAGCAGCCCTTCCAGACTCAGAGAGGTTAAGAAACTTGCCCAAGATCACACAGCAACAAATTCCAAGCAATTCTGACTAAGCCAAGAAGTCGAGACATTAAGGCCAGCCCATGAGAGGACTACACTGAATGTTAAATGAGTGGCCCAGGCTCACAGATACAAAGAGAGCAGACTGATTGCCGGCGGGGGCATTGGAGGGCTGGGTGAGAGAGGTGATGGGATTAGGAAGAACAAATGGGTAGTTACAGAACGGCCACGGGAGGTAAAGCAATGCATAGGGAACACAGTCAATGATGTAACAAACCAGCACGGTGCCAGGTACAGGACACACCAGGGGAACACCTGGTAAAGTATGTGATTGTCTAACCACAATGCTGTACACCCGAAATAAGTAGGAAATAGCACCAAATGTAAACTGTAATTGAAAAGGAAAATTTAAAATCGCAAAAATAAATGAATAAATACATAAATAAAGGGTCTAGGAAAGTCTCGTCGTCTGGGGTAGGTTCCACTGGTGATTATGATGCCATGATAACCACCACATGGCTGACGTTTCGAGAATGCCCGAAATGTGCCAGAGAGTACTCAAAGCATCATACTTACGCACACTTATTCAATCCTTACAGCAAGGCTCTGTGTAGGCGTGGTTATTACTGTTTCCATTTTACTGGTGGAAAACTGAGGCTCCAGGAGGTTAAGTGATTTTTACAAGTCACACAGCTGGAAAGTTTACCACATGTTTATTCTTGAGGAAATGCCTTAGGCTCCCCACAGAACACCTGCCTCCGGTCAGTGTTAATCCAGGTAACGAACCTTTCCAATACGAGGGGCAGTAGGTTCAATGCGGCCCCCCAAGAATAGACCCACGTCCACATTCCAAGAGTTTATTTATTTTTTATTTATTTTTTAAATATATTTTATTGGTTATGCTATTACAGTTGTCCTATTATCCCCCTTCATTCCCCTCCACCCTGAATACCCTCTCCCACCCACATCACCCCGCTTTACTTCAGTCCATGTGTCATAAGTTCTTTGCTTCTACATTTCCCATACTATTCTTGCCCTCCCCTGTCTATTTTCTATCTACCTT
>CM052539.1:11684734-11756639 GCA_028533065.1 Trachops cirrhosus
CCTTGGTTGTCCGACTTCCATAAACTTCAATTTTCTGTCAGTTCTGGTTGTTATTTTGTTTCTATATCTTTGTTGTCCCTATCTTGGTTGTGCGAGGAGGCACAGTGCGTCTACCTATGCCTCCATCTTGGCCGGAAGTCCAAGAGTTTATGAATGACACTTGGAAAAGGGTCTTTGCAGGGGTGATTAAGGATCTTGAGGTGAGCAGACCTTCCCGGACCACCAGGTGGGCCTCCATCTAAGGACGAGTGTCTTTGTAAGAGGCAGAGGGGGAGACACAGAAGGTGGAGCAGACAGCTGAGGCCGGGAACGCGCCAGCCACCGCCAGGAGCTGGAAGAGGAAAGAATGAATCCCCCCTCGAGCCCCCAGAGGGAGTGTGACCCCACTGACCCCCTGACTTCAGACTCCGGCTTCTAGAACTGCAGAGAGCAACTTCTGTCGTTTTAGCACAACACCTGGTTTTGTGGTCATTTGTTATGGCAGCCTCAGAAACGTCACGGGGAAGGCATGGCCCCGTATCAGGAGTTCGGGCTGATCTCCAGGCCCGGATGCCTGGGGAAGCGGTGGGTGGGATGACAGGGTGCCATGCGAGTGACGTGGGAAACGTGGGGGAGGCTCCCTGTGTGGGAGCTGTAGGAGGAAGACTCTCAGTCAGTCTAGTGAACCAGTGTTCCGGCCAGGAGAGCTGCCCAGCAGTGTGTGCACTCCGGGTCATGCACTGAGCTGCCCGTCACGGGGAGTCATCTCACCCAGCTGGGAGGCCATTCCTCCCCAGGCCTCCCCGGAGGTGGGACTGGCACTGGAGGCCAACCCACTCACATGTTCTAGTGCTGCAGGAGGCCAGGGCTGGGCTGGCAGCCAGCTCTCACGAACACTTGCTCACGGGGTCAGTGGACACAAGTCACAGGGTATCTCATCAGGCGGTTTTCCTTTAGAGTTTGTCATTCAACTGCTGTATTTCGGAGGAATCTGCCAGGACGCAGAAAGCATCATCCTCTTTATTCTCCACTGCTGGAGCTACCTGCTCCTCCCACCCCTCTCTGCAGAGACACCGAGCTGGACAGCTGGGACCCTGAGCGCGGTCACCCATGCCACTCACACGAGCTATCTTCCCTGTGCCAGAGCCGACCTGCGAGCAGGTTCCACTGTGCCCTTCCTCCTGCCGTTTCCACCCCACGGTGCAGACCTGCAGGCACGGTGCACATCCCTCACTTACTGAGCCTCTAGACACAGCCGCCCTGGACCTGCCCTGGCATTCTCCGGCATTTCACGGCCAAGGGTCAAACACCTGGGCTACCTACATCGTATCCAAACCCGAAGTCAGAGCAGGAGCCTTAGCCTGCTTTCTTTCAGGGCTGATCATTAATAAAATGTTTTCCAGCCGGTGCGACGTGCTCATGAGCGGTCAGGAGTGCTGGCAGGGACCCCAGCTGCAGAGAGGAGCTGCTGTCACTGCCCAAGCGCTCCCCTCACTGTGGCCTCTGCCACGCACCTGCAGGGGGCTTCCCTGGGCTGTGGGAGGACTCTCCTCACTCTATGCAATATGGGAAAAAAGGGAGAGTGCAAGACAAAAATTAAGTTAGGGTGAAATGTCTAAAAATGTAACTTCAAGGGGTCCTTTATGTTAGTAAAGGAATCTTTTGTAAACGAAGTATCACCTCGCTTATAACAGTGGCTTTTTCATCATTAGGACCGTTCTCTGGAGGTGAATAAAGATATTGTTCTGGCTCTTCATTTGCTGCTACACCCTTGGGGGAAGTTGACAGGTAAATCCCTGATGGTAGTCCAGTTTCCCAAGTGCTTTGGTGACAAAAATAGTAATACTAGTAATAGTAATGATATGTGGCCAGACATTCCAAACAATTTATATGGATCATCTCACTGAATATTTATAATAATCCCAAGAAATAGCTAATACTGACCCCCTTCTGCAGATGAGGAAATTAAGGCACAGCAACGCCAGTTCACTTGTAGACAAGATTTCAATTGAGCAGCCTGGCTCTGACCTGCTCCCCTGCATCACAGGGGAGTATAAAACCACAGTGTCCAGTCAGACTGGAGATCATGAGAGGCTTCCTGGAGGAAGGGGTGCAGGTCAGCAGACTAGATGTAAACTAACCAGAAAGAGCTCCTGCCCTCATCCCACAGTCAGGGGAAAGGATAAAACGGGCATGTTTTCACTGAAGCCTTCCAATCTGGTGATATTTTTCGTCTCTATACGTGGTCTTAGTGTTTTCTGGTTGCCCACCACCTTCAGAGAGAGAGAGAAAGAGAGAGACAGATCCATGAAAGAGGCTGCATGGGGGACATGGGGGGAGAAGAAAGCAGTTCAGGGAGGGACTTAAATGAAAAAGGGGGACTCTGCCCCAGGGACAGCAGCTGCTTGTGAGATTCTGAGGGTGGGGAAGCCCCTTGGTTTTGAGGTCTGTCTCTGCTTGCAGGCCTCCTAGGGAGGGTCTCCCTTAGCCCGGCAAGGATAGAGGGAAGTCAGCAGACCATGGCGCCTTCTGGAGGGTGTGACGGCCAGAGAACACCAGGGGACCCTTCTCCACGCTCTCCCTGTCAGCAAGCTGAGTGGACAGGGCAGATTCTTCCAACATCCTGGCAAACTTCTACCGCTGCCCAGCTATGGGCTTGTGCAGCCTTTGGGAAAGGAGGGAGGAGGGTAGTAAGCTAGATTTATCAAGTGCCTCTTGCCGGGGAGGAAGGGTGTGTGTGTGTGTGTGTGTGTGTGTGTGTGTGTGTGTGTGTGTGTTTGTGTGTGTGTGTGTGTGTGTTTGTGTGTGTGTGTGTGTGTGTTCGTGTGTGTGTTCCCTCTTTCTCTCTCAGCTAATACTGGTTGCATTGAGTACTCTCTATGTGCCAGGCACTAGCACTTTAAATCTGATAACTTGGCCAATCCTCTCAACTTCCTTTAGAGAACTCCCTGTCGTCCTCAACATCAAAATAAGTTGACTCAGAAAAGAAGCTAAGATCACCGAAAGCGGAAATGGCAGAGCTGGGATGTGAACCCAGGTAGCCTGACTTCCAGAACAGTAAGGTAGGAGCTATGATCACACCCATTTTACAGATGAAGAAAGTTCTGGAGAAGTTGAGAACTGTGCCCACCTAGCACACTGGCGGAGTGTGGCTTGACCTTGGGGTGGGCCTGGATCCAAAGCCAGGCTCTCTGACCTCCAGGTCTACTGCTCCCAGAGCTGCAGACAGCTGAGTTCAGGAAGGGGAGCTGGCTGTAAACAGGAGTCTGGCCTAGAACAGGGAGGCGCCTAATGAACGTTTATGGATAGCCTGAATGAAGAATGAACAAAACCTCGGCTAACGCACCCAGGTCCGGAGGCTGCATTCAGAATCCAGCCTCGGGGGACAGCGGAAGGACCCAGAAGCATCCTTTTCAGAGAGGGGAAAGAAAAAAATCCTGAGCACCATTTCTGAAAGCTGGAGGGGGAATGGATTCAAAACAAGCAAAGCTCTCCAAATAGCGATAAATACCTTAAATTACCCAGCAAGTTTAAAAGCCTTCATGCTGTTCCTTTTCCCAGCAGAGAAACAGGCTCCTGATTGTGGCTGTTCAGAATGGAACATTCAGGAGGGTGTGGAGCCAGCAGGGCAGGAGAAGGGCGGGGGGCAAGGAAAAAGCTCCGGTGCCCGGGAACACTCAGCCCAGCTGGCTGGCGGCAGACAGAGCGGGCGATTGTGCAGGCCTGGGCTCCCCGAGCAGCGCACGTGTCTGGGGCTCGCCGGGGCTGGGGACTTCCTCAGTTCCCGGGGGCGTTTTCCTCACCCATCGAAATGGGTACCGACACGTGTCAGGGCCATGATGGCTGCCCCAGGCTACCTGCCTTTCTGGAACCCAGCGTTGCCCGGGGCTTCTCTGCGGTCTTACAGGGAAACTACTGTATTAATTCGAAAAAAGATCGAGTTTCCGGAGGGCTGTAAATCCCCAGAACCAATTCGCTCTGAAAAGCACAGGTTCGGGGTGAACTTCCCCCTCCTCCTCTGTGACCCCGACATCTCTGGGGGCTGCTGCCATCAGACTGGCATGAATTAGGCCGTGCACCCCAGAGGGGCAATAAATGGCCACAGACAGTAAGGACCTGGAATGCCCCTTTCCTTCCGCACCGCACAGCTGATCTCCAGCCCCAGATAAATAAACACCAGTTACAGGGAACGTACTGCGTGCCCACTTGTGTGGTCAGCTGCAGCCCACGGGCCAGGCAGTCGCAGGCGGGGAGCCGGGCAGGTCCCCTGACCTGACGCTCAGCCCCGCGGGTCCTGTTCTGTGCTCGGCCAGGGCGAGGAGCACCGTGTCTCAGGGAGCAGGTTCGAACACCTGCAACCTTCAAGAAGTAAACGCCCGAGTCTTTGTCTCTCAGCGTTAAAGTGTGGATAATGACAGCACCTATAACCTCAGGCTGCTATAAAGACTACATGAGTTCACGTGTATGAAATGCTGATCACTTATGGGGAGGCTTACTCTGTGCCAGGCCCTTATGAGACTTGACATGGATTATCTCCTTTAATCCCTATATGACTTCTATGAGAGGTGCCAACACTGTCTTCATTTTCTTGTTGAGTAAACTGACTTCCAGGGAAGTTAAGTCATTGGCTCAAGGTCAACGGTACATGGGTGTGGGTGGGGGCTGGAGTGTTGGGGCTGGAACCCCTCTATTCTGACTCCTGCTTGTATGAGTAGGTTATGCTAACTACACTGCCTCCCAGAGAGAAGACTCCATGAATCCAGTCCCCATAGAATTAGTTTCGACCCTGGCTGAGCATGCAGGTCATCTCTGAGGACTGAAAAATAGGAACTCCTGGGTTCCTATTTCTAGAGATTCTGATTCCACTGGTCTGGGCATCTCAGGCACCTGAAAAGCTCTCCAGATGATTTAGATATGAGACCACAATAGCCAGCATCGCCGGGGCCTCAGACGGTGCTAAGAGGCTGACAGGTCTCTGTCCGTCCTCACAACCCTTTAGGGAGGATCATTACTGTCCCAGTTACAGAGGAGGAAAGGGAGGCCCCCGGAGTTCATGGGTGCCCAAGGTCAAAAATGAGCCGGCATGCTGGAGTCTCTTCTAGCTCAAACACCTGCTCTGGACGGAAACACAGGTGAAGAGGTCAGGACCATTCACTCGTCCAACACGGCCCTCTGTGCCCCCTGGGCCGCGTCCCAACAAGGGCGGAGCACGGCCTCTCGCGGAGATGCAGGGACAGGCTGATGGGAGACCCGAGGGCCGAGTGTTCGACAGCGTGTGGGTCATTCCTGAGGCGTTTATCCAAAGCCAGACCCACGTTCCCGCACACCCCAGGGGAGACACGGCTGTGGCACACGACCTGGGAGCTAGAGGACCCCGGAGAGATATGGCACCAAGTCCCCGGGGGCTGAGGCTGCGGGACTGAAACAATGTATTGTAAAGAGAGTGGGCAGGGAGGGGCCGCCTGCAGGTCTCCGTGGTACCAAGATGCTGTCAACCTCTTCCGGAGGCTAGCAGAACCTGGACATTTGCAGTCCAGGGTGGTCAAGCGGCCCTTGGCACAATTTTGGAGAACAGGACGGGGCAATAATCTGTCACTGTGGCTCTGTCTGGACCCCACCACACAGAGTGTGGGAGACCTGTGGACACGGGGGTACCAGGCTCCTCCCCACCTCTCTGAGGGTCCTCCCCACCTCCCTGTCCCCAACCTGCTGTACCACGCCGGACCCCCATTCTTTCCTTCCTTTCCCTCCCTTTCTTTTCTTTCCTTCTTTGTTTAATCAAGAAACATTTGTTGGCCAACCATTGTGTGTCAGAGCAAAATCTGTATTTCATGCATGTTGAGCCTTGAATACTAAATTTGAATACCAATCAAGCAGGAGGCCCATATTATTCCATCCCATTTTATTTGTCCATAATCGCACCCTCTAGAATTGAATGCGCGGACAGATGCAAATAAATTACAAAAGTGCAGAGTCCCAAGAACAACAGAAGGAAACTGAATAGTCTTATCTTAATAAAATCTCTCTTTGGCAAGGCAGAATTCAAGGCAGAGGGGGCTGCAAGAGGCTGTTCATGTTTCACAATAACCCCTGATCTCCTCCTGTATTGCATTTTTTGGGGGGGAAAAATACCCAAACTTCCTTTATTAAATTTCTCTCTTCCTGCCTCCATCCAAAGTTGAATTGCTTTGGGAAGTTTGAGGAAAACAGTTCAGGTGTTTTTTCGGGGAAAAAGAATCTATATATGCCATCATTTCAAAACATTAACTGTATCTTTTAGCCCTGGCCAGGTGGCTCAGCTGCTTATAGTGTCGCCCCATACACCAAAAGTATGCGGGTTTGACCCCCGCTCAGGGCACACACCTAGGTTTGTGGATTCAGTCCCCCGTTGGGGCGTGTATGGGAGGCAGCCAGTCAATGTTCCTTTCTCACACTGATGTTTCTCTCCGTTTCTCTCTCTTGCCCTTCCTCTCTAAAATCAATAAACATATCCTTGGGTGAAAATTATATATATACATCTTTTAACCCCTCCTCAGACTGAACTTGCAATTGATAGCTATTTAAATATAGTACCCCAATGCAATTCTATATTTGTTGGTTTAAATATGCTAAGAAGGAAGGGAGGAAGGAAGGAAGGAAGGAAACGAGAAAGGATTAAAATGGGTCTTTGCTTTGTATCCAGAGCAAATTACAAATGTTTGTTTTGAATTTACATGCAAAGTTTTCAATAGGCATAAAACATTAAAAATTAGAAATACTAAAGATTATTGAACATACGTGTGGCTGACTGTGCACAGCACTTCGGATCGATCACCTAAGGCAGCGATCTCCGACCCATGTGCTGTGAGGATTTTAAAATGTGTGACACTGACTACTTAGTCAGGGACACTGACCTCTCTTCCCTTAGACTGTCACATTAAAAAATGACAATGGCCAACACAGTAGCCGTCTGGTGTGAACGAATCAAAATGATATTTAATTTTTGTGTCAGATCAGCAAAAAGTATAATATATGTTTTTGGTGTGCTGCGGAATGTTAGTGATGGTTTGTGTGAGCCGCGAGATAAAAAAGACCGCAAAGCGCTGACCTAAGTCAGCCGTCGCAGCCACCCCACGAGTACTTACTGTGGTTATCCCAAGTTCACGGGGAGAAAATGGAGGCACACACACTAACACACTTGCCTGACACCCAGGTGGCGGATTCTGCACACGGACCTTCCCCCTCAGCTACCTCTGTAGCTGTGGTTTGAAGCAAGGTCTTCCAGACTGTGACACGTTTTTAAGTGACGGCAAGGTGGTGTTCTTCCTTTCTTTTCTTCCTATGTTTCCTTTTGTTCTCCTCCCAAAGCTCTGTTCTGCCCCAAATCCTGGGATGAGTGTTATTATTATATCTGCCTTTGACAGATGTAGAAGTAAGCCCAGAGTAGGACCGTAGCTCCACCGAAGCCACACAGCCAACAGTAAATTGGGGAAATAGAGCCAGACCTCAAGGCCTCTCGTCCTGAAATCTCAAGGTTGTTCCCACACGTCTGCTATCCACCCAAGAGGGGCCAGACTGCCCAGAGAGACGATGGCGGGGAGGAGGGGACAGGGAGGCGGGGACGAAGACGAGAGGGGTCCTGGAGGAGCGCCCTGGGATGCACTGGGGGGAAGGTGTGTCTGCGGCGCTAGCAGCGCGAGAGGCCACTGTCTGTCTCTTTCTGAACAGCATGGGCGTTGGCCACGTTTGCTATTATAATTAACCTGTGAAGTCTGCCTCGGGGTTGGGGTTATTAAAAATATTTTGGCATCTTTAAAAACCCCCGTGTATGGTATAGTTCCATGAATGTGATAAATGGGCCTAAGTCGGTGACACGGAAATGTTTGCATGGAACGGTCCTAGCACCTTCGTAAGTTGCACATGTGAAACTTTAGGATGTCACTAAGACTGGAGAAATTATTTCCTTATAAATCTATGGCAGTCTTAGGAAGTCGAAATGGCACCATAAAAAGAAACCACCTCACTTTCCTGGAAAAAGTGCAGCTACTCTGTCTGCGGGGGGAGAGGGGCTGTTCACACTTATAACATTTTACAGTAACTGCCGCCGGCATCCAATGAGGCACTTCCTCCTGCTCCGCGCCGTGGCTGGGCCGGGCCCTGCGTTGTATTTCACTGGCAAAAGTAAACCTTACTTTTTTACACAAAGCCGTGCTTCTCTCGAATAAACCACGAGGGAGGGGAAGCGCTGTTTAAACCTGAAGAGAATATAGTCTTGCTCTCTCTCAAAAACCTGAGAAGACCACACTTAAAAAAAAAAAGAAAGAAACCTAAAATAATCAGGAAGTTTTCTGTCAGCATCCCCATTCTCCTTCCACGTGTGACATACGTAACAGCTGTGTTGAGAAGCAGCTTTTTTAAACTGTTGCTGCCACTTCACTTCTAATAGTTCATCTTGTGGCCTCACAGAGTACTGGGTTACATTCAGGGATTTATGAAAGAGAAGTAACACAGTTTCTGCCCTTGAGATGCCTCCATTGGAAAGGAGGAATTGCCTGCCGTACCCCTGGTTATCTGCCAGGTAGTTGGCTGGAAGTGATCACTCCGTGGTGGACAAAGCAGATGGAGGTTGCCATCTCACGCCCGGCACAGATGGCAGTTCTGGATGGAGACTCGTAACTCCTAGTGGGCAGGGACCTGCATCATGTATCTCTGCGTCCTTACCACCAAAACAGGGCCTGACACAACCTAGCCGCTTGATGTATTGGATGGATGGACAGATGATGGATGGATGGACGGACGGATGGATGGACGGCCAGGCAGGTAGATAAATGAATGCCTGGGTGTTTGGATGGAAAGAAGAACAGATGGACAGCACACTGGATGGGTGGATGAATGGATGAATGTTCAGGTGGAAGGAGGGATAGATAGTACGTTAGATGAATGCATGAATGAATGAGTAGAAAGAAGAAAGGAAGAGAACAAGAATAAAGTTAACCTCAGGCACTTGTGAAGAATGTTAAATTTAACGGACTAAAGAAAGGGAGAAGGCATCTATATTATATCAGTGCCCTAGAAATGACATTGAAGTAACTCAAAGAAAAATGCGCCACTGCAGCCAATGTCACCTCTCCGCAAGGGCACGATGCACTTGGGCAAATCATTCTCAGTGCGGTGTCTGTTTTTAGGGTCAGTCTGCCCAAGCCTCTGTGAGCTCGAACCACTGAGTATTATGGAGACAAATGGCTCAAAAAAGATAAACGAATAAAACAGGTAGCCAAAAATATAGGCTGTGTCAATTAAAAAAAATACAAAGAAATCAGAGAAAAAAGTCTGGAGGGACATTTATCAAAATTGTTAACAATCATTATCTCTAGATGGCAGATTTGCTAGTGATTTCTAGTTCACTCATTTGACTTGCATGTATTTTACCTGTTCCCTGTAATAAACAAACATCCCTTTCATATCTGAAAAATAAAAAGGTTTCAGAAATTGCAAGAAATCTCCAATTGCACCAGAGAAGAGAAGAAAAGGTAGTAATACCCAAGCAAACCCGCTGAAATCGGCCGAGGCTAAATCACAGATTCGATAGAGAATCGCGAGATCAAAAGAAACGCTACAGGGTTTCAGCCCCAGCTGACATGTGGAGAGTAAATGAGTTTGCGGAAGGTCCGCAGCTGCTCTGAAATGATGGGAGGATGCCGAGTCCTTCTCTCCCATGCAGGCAGGACTGGCTCAGAAGGGAGGGCAGGGTGAAATAAGGGCTTGCCCGAAGCTCAGCGGGAAGCCCTGTTCTGAGTACCTAACCCAGAGCAGCCTAGGGCCCTACCTGCCGCTCCCTGGAGGGCTTGCCCCCAACCCCCGGGGCAGCCCTGCCCTGCTGGGGGAACAGTCCATGCTTGTTTTTCCTCTGACTGTGGTGAAGAACAGCTGCAGGATGCAAATCACATTAAATTAGTGGCTCCAGAGCGGGCTCCGTGGCACAATTTCTAATTCATACAATGCCTCCAGTTTTGCTGTTTGCACTAAATCATTTATCAATCCCTTCACGGATGTCAGTAAACCTCAGCTTCTGGGGACCTGTAAACATTAAAATAAGAAGCTATAAAAAGTATTAGTAAACCAATTAAAAGCTCAAGTAGCAATAAACTCTACTTGCATTACACCTCAAAAACAAAAACAGACCCTCCTCCCCTGAAATTAAATAAACATTCTCTATCAGCAGTTTTTCAAAGCGCTTTTTCTTTCTTCTCAAAAGAGCTCCTGATCTCCCATCTGGTCCCCTGGCGAGCTGGGGACCCCTCACGGATCAGGCCACAAGGAACAAAGGCTGGAAGGAACCTGAGTTTCTTTCTGCCCCCCAGAGAGCAAACAGGATCGATATTTGGTCGCAAGAGTTGGGAATTGGCCTGGAAACTGCATCATTTGAAATGATGGAGTTTGAGTCATGACAGGGAATTGACTAATATTTACCCAAATCAAATAAAAAAGAGGCGCAAAATGATTATCATTAACCAGCGTAATTAAGGATGGGGAGCTAATACTCTGTGTGTTCTGCCGTTGACAAAGCCCTTCCATTTCGTCACTAAACCTGGAGAGCCAGTCTTTAAGATGCGAATTCCCTGGGACTCAGAGACAGTGGTGTGCTCGAGGGGTCACAGCTAATGAGAGACAGCACTGACCCTTGAACCCAGATCTCGGGTTCCAAGTCCTTTTCCTTCCTTCCATGACCTGCGTTGGGCCTGATGCCAAGGACCACGGACCGACACACGCCGAGATCCTATGACAGGCCAGGTACCGTGTTAGCAACTCGGATCTCTGACTTCGGTTAATGCTCCCCGTGACCACCTGAGTTTATATTCCCACAGCAGACGACTTCCTGCTCCCCTTCTCCTCCACCCACATGAAGCTCACCGAATCCTGCCCAAATGGGAAACGAGGCTCACCATGTGTAATGAAAAGCAGCCCCTTCTCTTTGCCAAGATTCCTTGTTCTACTCCTGATGCAAACAGAGAGAACAGGTGGCTTCCGGACAGCTGCGAGGCAGGAGTACTGGGAATCTGCAGCCCCCAGCTTTCCTACCTGCCACGGAAGGAAACGCTCCATCGAGTGTCATTAAATTGGGGTGAAAACCCTGTGCGTGCCGGAGACCGGCCACGGAGCCCAGGCGGACCTCTTCCCACCTGTCCTGGTCAGAGGGAGGAAGCGCCTCCTCAGCTTCCTCCATGTCCTTCCTCCATGCCTTCCGGGCTCTGCCTGCTGCTGTTTGCATACTATCTCATTCAAACTGAGCCTCAGAGAAGTTGTCCCTTGCTCAAGGACACACTGCTCAAGCAAAGCTATGTCAGGAGTTGGGTGAAGGTGAATCAGAGTTTGTATGAATCTAGCAACATCCCTCTGAGAAGAGCGAATGGGAGAGCCCCGGCTCATGGTGATGGGAAATGGACCGAGGAGATGGTGGGGCAGGTTAAGTTGTGGGCGTGGTCATCTGGGTCTGAATCTCCTGTGTGCTGAGCCCTCCCCAGCAGCACAGATGTCTCGAGAAGGGTGAGGACCACAGAAAGCCAAGGCAGACGAGACTGGACCAGCCTCCAAGCTGGCTTCCAGCCCCAGCATTCCTTGACTGCCCTCAGATGCCTCAGGTCTTGGGATTTGTGAGGATCGCAGGTGAGGCTGGTTGGTTTCCATACACCTGAGGTCAAAAAGGAATGTCAGGTACACACCCCCTCACAAGGGCTGGGTTTGGGGTTCGCCTTTGGGAAGAAGGGAATGTGGGAGAGGAACGGAGGTTGAAGGATTAAATTTTCTCTCTCTACAAGGCTCCATCTGAGAAGCCAGGTCCAGAGGAGGACCTCAGACTCAGTGGAAATTTCCTTCGGGCCCTTCTGTCCTGCTCACCGTACACAGCAGTCCCTTTCACAGGCCTCCTCTGGCCCGTGAAGTGAGCGTTCCTGTCCTCTCTGCGAAACTGGTTGCTCTAATGTGCTGAAAATAGAAGGGACTTCCACCTCGGTGTTCTCCCTCGGGCTGAATCGTGAGGCTTCCACCGGAGAGCAGGGGCCCGGCCATCAAACCCGGCCATTCAGTGGGAGGTCAGCCTGGGCCAAGGCCAAGGGCGGTGACAACGCCAGAGACCCGGTGAGCCGAAAGCTCCCGTCTGCCGGGCTTTCCCCTGTTCCTGGCTTGGTGCCCTCTGGACCTTTCTGGGGCTAGACCCAGAGCATCTGCATAATCAAAAGTACATCAACTACTATTTTCTTCAGTGTCGCTGGAAGTCTGGGGCCTGGGCGAGGTGCTGGGTTAACCCCGCGAGCACAACCGATGTGGTCCCGGGGGCTTCCAGCCTCCGGTCTAGCCTGGCACCGGCCCGTGCGAGCCACGCATGCCATTCCAGAGTTCCCAGGAGCCACATTTAAAAATGGAAACAAAACAAGTGAATGGTAAAGATGTATTCTAGTTGGCCCAGGATATCTAAAGCATGATCACTTCACGGTGTGACCCAAATAAAAATTGGTAATGAGGTAATTTACACTTTCTGGTGTGTATTTAACCCGTAGAGCGCAGCTCAGTTCGCTCGAGCCGTATCTCACGGGCTCGGGGCTGCCACACCGGACGGCGCTGCTCTGGGCTGTGCCGCTGGGGAGTGAGGCGAAGAAGGGGTGGGCGACGGCTCTGTGTTTGAGGGAAATGGTGAAATGATGTTGCCACCAATAATAATGTTTACTAAGCAGTTACTGTGTGCCAGTCTCTCGTGTATTCTTCCCGAAACAACCCTAAGAGAACGTCATCCTCGCTTTACAGAGGAGAAAAGTCAGGCACAGAGAGGTTCCGTACTTGCCCGGAGTCACACAGCTGATAAACAACGGCGCACAGATCTGGTACCCAGAACCTGTGGCCTTACCCACTGCATCGTCCCAATTCTTGAGCACAGAAGCTATGAAGAGGTTCATGCTGAATAATGAGTATATTACATAAAATAGAAATGGTTTATAAGGTACCCCTTGCAACCATATGGCCTGGGTTCAAATCCTGGCTCCCCCACTTACTAGCTGTGTGACCTTGGGCAAGTTACTTAGCCTTCCTGTGCCTCAGTTCCCTTGTCTCTGCAGTGGGAATAACAGAGCCTATGCCAAGGGTCACAGCGAGGATTATATGAGCAACACAAAGTGCACAGTGCATTGCTTGGTACCTACAGAGAAGCCAGTAAGGAGTGGCTCGAATTACCGTGGTATAAACAGGGTCGGACGCTATGGGGTTCTCCGTCTGGTGTGTAAGGAAGAAGGACCGTGGGACCAGAAGGCAGAGAGAAGGGCCAATCAGCAATCCATTATGAGGAGACAGAACTACGGCCCCCATGCTGCTTCCCCGTCTCCAGATGAACAGGACGGAATATAAAGTACTCACTGTTGTGGGTTGAAATGTGTTCCTTCCCTCCCCAAATTCCAATATTGCAGTCCTAAATCCCAGGACCTCAGAATATGACCATATTTGGAGACAGGGTCTTTACAGACGTCATCAAATTAGGATGAGGTCACGGGGGTGGGCCCTAGTCCAATATGGCCGGTGTCCACACAAGAAGGGGAAATCTGGACCCAGGCTGCTATATGGGGAGAATACCACGTGACCAGGCAGGTGACCTCTACAAGCCAAGGACAGAGGCCTGGACCTGCCCCTGCCCACACCTCGATGTCGGACTTCTGGCCTCCGGGATGGAGACAATGAATTCCTGTTGTTTAAGCCACCCAGAGTGCGGCACTTGGTTACGACAGCCGGAGGAAATGAACACACCCGGGGACACACGTCTTCCTCACCCCCTGGACCCAGAGACGCTGCGGACGGGGCTCTGCCAAGGGGCCTGCAGGTGAGCCCAGCCCAGCCCAGTCCACACGGCGTGCTTGGAAAAATCTCTGTCTCCGGGGCCGGCCTGCCCGGGCAGGTCTGCTGCAGTGGAAAACTACCCAGGAAGGTGGGCTGCGTCCCTGAACACTGCTCACTCTGTTTCCCCTGCTACCTTCAAAACCCCCCTCTGTCAACTGAAAGGGAAAGAAAGCGTGTCTTTATTTGGGCCCAGGCTCTCCGGGACACCACGCTCCAGGAGCCTGAGCCAAGACGGACACAGTGGCTCATTGAGCAGAGCTCTCCCTCTGCGTGTTCCCCACACGTTACCCCGGAGCCCTCAGACCCTCAAAAGGGTCCGGACGGCCGTCCGAGTCCAGGGCAGCAGCGACCTAGGGTGCAGCAGAAGCCTCCGCTCGGAGCGCCACGATGACCTGTTCACTCACACACACGAGGCACTTGGAATTTTACATTTTTCTTCCTTCCCAAATCCCAGCAATTTGAGACAATGACTGCTAATTTTCCAAGCTGTGAAATGCGAGGGCATTATTTCTCACACGCTGCTCACAGACAGAACCTGGTGGGGCGGCGGGGGTGGGGGGACTGGACCCGCAGACGATGCCGAGGGGTTCTTCTCATCTGCCACAGAAGGAAGAAGGTGACTCCTGGGGACTGGTCCTCCATTCCTGAAAACCGCTGCGTGGGGGGCGGGCTCCTGAAAGTCCTCACGCCCTTCTCCCTGAGCGGCTTCTTAGCGTCTCATCAGTCACGCCGCTCACCTGGGAGAATTAGTGAAACGTAGCTCGTCTTCTATTACAAAATGCAGAACGCTGACGGTAACTTAACAGGTGGGCAGGTGGTCATTTCGGGTGAAGGGTGGGAAGTTTATCCTCTTTGTCTCTTGCACAAAGATGAGAGAGACCCGCACATTGTGAGTTTCGGCTGCTTTCTACAGCAGGGAACCCGATTCCACGGGATTGTTATGTAACTGGAAAAACAGCCCAGAGACCCGGCACTGAGGCTGGGCTCCACAGGCTTTCACAGGCTCTGTGGCCTTAAGTAACTCGATGTCCCTGAGCCACAGTTATTTCCTTTCTTCATCAATTAAAAAAAAAAGATGAAATCTGATTAGGCAAGGTCTGAAGGTCTTTCCTAGAATGTTATCCTTTTACAAGGAATTCCATGAAACACTGAAACTTCCTGAGTGTGAGCCAGAGGCAGGGACTTGGGCTGGGCACCTCTGCAGGGGTCAGCAAAGGCAAACTACGAGTGGTCCAGCTGACGCACAAGCGGCCCCTGCCAGCTCTGCTCACGGGGCCCTGGAACGCTGCCCCGCCAGTGAGACAGGGAAACACACCCCCCAAACCATCTTCACAACCACAGGGGGGTTGTTAGGGTGGAGGGGGAGACGGTGGAGGAAGAAGGAAGGTCAAGTACTTATTTACTCGTTTTCTGTTCAACAAGCCCATGCTCCCCACGTACACATCGTGATGGGTCACAAACAAGAAGACTATTGTCCCTCCTCTCCTGCCTCAGGCTCGGCCTATTATCCCTGAGCCTGTGGTTTCTGGGCAAAGGCCTGACAGATCCCACCCTCACCGTCCTGCTGAGGCTGGAGGGCCGGAGCTGCCTCTACACCGGCATCTCTGAAGTCAATCAGGAAAGAATGACAAGGAATGCCGTGAGGTGGAAGACGCCCACAGCTCCACCTCCAAGGTCAGGGGCGTTTGTACTGCGCAGCTGGAGGCCCACCACCAGAAGCAGGGCATGAGGAAACCTTCCCGTCCACTCGACAAGCCCCCGCCATGGCCATCCACGGTTACTGAGCATGGATGTGGCCCCCAACCCCGACTTCCGAGCATTTCCCAGTATTTTATGAAGGGATACGACAGGGACAGACCCAAAGCACACAGGCCAGCAGCGCACGGATGAGAAAACTCAGAGCTCACGGCACGTTCCTTATTTGCCAGACGCAGCCTAGTGCTCCACATCTATCTCACTGGGTCCGTCCAGGGCAGATGCTATCATCTCCGTGTTGGGGGTGGAGAGACTGGTGACCTGATGCTGACGCCCATGCTTCGGGGGAAGCTGGCAGTGGAGAGGCCTGGAAAGTAAGAGCAGCGGGGCTGCAGGCTTCTCCCTGTTCCCTGGCATCCCTCGGAGGCGACCCTGCATCACCCGGCTTCAGCCCCTTACTCCTCCTGAGTGAACCAGCCAAAGACGCCAGAGCCTCAGGCTGGTGGCAGGGGGAGCACAGGAGGTTTAAACCCCCAGAGCAATAGCGAACGCAGCGTTCCCACCAGGGGGACCCCTCCTCTGCGCTCTCACTGTGCGGGGTGCCATCCCCACGGGGAACGCGGGGGCCTGGGAAGCTGCCCCCCAGCCCGGAGTGCACTGTGTTATCTTCCCCCGTTACAACCCTCTGTGTACGTGTCCGCGTTTCCGAGTCCTTGGCTATTTCCCACCGAGTCTGTGGGCATCCTCCTCTCGATTTTATCACCGTGCTGTTATGACAACCAAGCAGCTTCTCTCACATGCCAGCCCTAAGCTGTTTTAGAAAATTCTATGGGGAGGAGCTGACAGAAAAGTCTTTGGGTTCCACCCAGGGCTAGGATAAGCTGGGAGAATTCTGAATGCTGGGGGATGTTTGTCCCAAACTCCAGTGACCACAGGCAGCCAGGGCGCTCCCCAGATCCCCTTACATCCCTGGCCACTGTCTTCAGAAAGCTCCCCTTATGAAGTCGGGGCCCCGTGATCACCTATGCATCCCCAGCACCTAACACAGGTTAGATGCTCAATAAATACATGTGAAATGAACACTGTCAATTGGGCACCCCAACCCTTATTATATGAAGACAGCAAGAGGCCATATAGGGTGCCCAGCACACTGGCCCTCCCTGGCCTCACACAGCACCCCACTTCCATTCTGCCAATTGGGTTTACCTGAACATCCAAGATTCACTCCTGCCTGGGGGAGAGGGCTGGGGTGGGGGCATTCAACTGCCCTGGGCTTGGCCCCCTGCAGATGCAAGGGACAGTTAGACGTAAATAGAGCACCTTCCTGAGGTTTCTCAGCTGGTCCCTGCAGTTCTGATTGGGGAACAGTGGTGGGACAAAGGTCTGGGTGCCATTCATCAAGGCAATGCAGGGGAATTGCCCAGGGAGCTTTTTCAGGACCCTGCTCGGTGCGTAGACCTGACGTTACATCAACTCTGCATAGTCCGACTGTGCGTCTACTGCTGGGTACTTACAAGCCCAGAGCCAGATTGCTCGGTTCCAGCCTGCTTCTGCCCCCGCCTGCTTCACGATCTCGGGCGGGTCACTTCACCTCTCTGAGTCTCTCCTCGCTGGAGACAATGGTAGCACCCCCTTCACAGGGTCGCTAATCTGATTAAATGAATTCACGGAAAATGATGACATGAATACACACCTCAGACCGGGGCCTGGCACACAGTAGGAACTCGATAAACACGCACACTTTGGCGCATGGAGAAGCGGGTCCTGGGGTGGCAGCTGACAGGGTCCCTCCCCTGCAGTAAGTGCTCAGTAAATGCTTGTTTAAAAAGGGTAAACGCAGGTGGAAGCAACCCAAACGCCCGCCGATGGGTGGATAGATGGATGAAGAAAACGTGGTGTGCACGTCCACTGGAATGTCATTCAGCCTGACGAAGGAAGGCGTGTCCCATCTACAACATGGGTGAACCGCGAAGACATCAGACTGAGTGAAATAAACCAGGCACCGAAAGAGAAACACCGCACGGCCCCACTTACATGCGGGACTGGAGCAGTCGGACTCACGGAAACGGGAAGCAGCGCGCAGGCTGCAGGGGCGGTGCAGAGAGGGTAACAGGGGAGCTGTTCCGTGGGCGCAGAGCTTCCGCTGTGCGCACAAAAATGTTCCGGAGATCTGTTGCACGACAATGTGGACATACTTAAACACTCCTGAACTGCACACTCAGAGAGATAAGGTGGTGAATTTTGTTATGCCTTTTTTACTACAATATTTTTAAAAGCACGAACACCTCCCTAGACAGACAGAAAGGGGTGTCATTAGGCTCAGGGGTGAAGCGGTGACCCGTGGGGTGGGCAGGGAGCATGGTTGGAGCAGGGCACTGGCCCCGATGCCCTGGACCTGTTTCGGGCGTGAGGACACACAGCTCAGGGTCAAAACCGAGACTCATCAATTCTCGGCCTCACTTCTACCTGGAAACCACACTGGGGCTTCCAAGATGGGGAGAGGGTGGCTCCCCCAGACTGGGCCTGTACCTGCTGTCTTCTGTCTCGGGCCTGCAAAAGTCACCCCACTGGATATGGGCGAGCTAACAACAAGCACAGCAAATGTAGAGTATTTTCTAAATTCACCCAATGCACAGTGTGTTCTCCAGAGGCAACCTGGCCGGACACACACCAGCGATCGTTTGCCGGCCAGCTGGAACGGTCTCCCATGGGGGACACGCTGAGCCCCTCGCTGCCCCTCACCTCGTCTCGTACCTTCCAGTCCTTGCTGCCGCCCGGGGCGGGGGAGCCCGCAGTCCGCAGCTGCTGGGGCAGACGAACTTGGCTCCCCAGCAGGCTGCTTTCCTCTGTGCACCTGATCTGTTATCCCGCTGCGGACAGTGACTGTCACTGCCTTTCTAGTTTATTTGGTGGTTCTCCTTCTCTGAATCGAACTGCAAGTCTGAGCGCACCGAATATGTAAGTGACTGTTAAGAATCTATTTCTCCATTTTTCAGACTCGCTAAGGCAGGGGTGTCACACTCATTTTCACCAGGGGCCACATCACCCTCTCGGTTGCCTTCAAAGGGCCGGATGTAATTTGAGGACTGTATAAATGTAACTACTCCTTAACTAGGGGGAAGGAGCTCAGCGCTGCCGCCGGGTAGAAACAAGGCGCCAGGCCAGATAAAACAAGGTGGGGGGCCAGATTCAGCCCGAGGGCCTCGTGTTTGCCACCTGTGCTCTAAGGGCTGGGGCAGATGGGAAGAATGAGACCTGACATGGACTGGGGACTGGGTTGGGTATAGTCACACCTCCTTTACACCTCAGACTGGCCAAGTGGGTCTACTTATACCTACGGTACAGACAGAAACTGAGGCTCAGGAACATTACCTTCCTTGTCTAACATTACCTAACCACAAATCTAGAATTCAGTGGTCTGGCTGCTGGAGAAAGAGAGGGAAAGGAAGGGGAGGAGAACAGAAGAGAAGGGAGGGGAGGGGAGGGGAGGCAATGTTAACTCGGTATTAGATGAAGGGAGAGTGAGCTCACCCTGAGAAAACGCCTATCCAGAGCCTCTGGAAGCAAGATCCCTGCATAAGAAAACAGGTCGCATCACCAAGAGCTGGGATGGGAGGACTCAAGAGGGCGGTGGGAAAGAACAAGAGCAAAGAGCAGTAAGAGACTCAGGAAAAGAAAGAAGGGTGTGGCTCTCGTTCTGTTTCATCGAAACCTCCCAGAATGGCCTTGAGTTGGTCACGTCTGGTCAGTTCTCTACCAGCAGTGGCCGGGGAAGGGCCTAGGTTGGGGAGCCCACACAGGGCTGGCCTGAGGATGAAAGGCTGGGGTGGGTGGGGAGGGGGCCTCTGGGCTTCTCCCCCACCTGGACCCCGAGCTGGAACCATTCTCTTTCATCTGGGGTTCCAAGTCGATACTTTGTTTAGAGTGGTTTTCTTCTCAAAAACACTGCCGGAGGTGGGGGTGGGGGTGGGGGTGTAAAACGATGAGCAGCACAGCGCCCTGGACAGAGTAGCTGCCCGGTCAACATTAATTAAGTTATACGCTTCCAAACATCCTCCACTTCAAAATGAACACACCAGGGTGTCACACTCTCGGCTCACACGGAACCTCTTCCGTGCGAACCCACAGACCATTTCCACGTGAACGCGCGCCAGATCGCAAATCCGGGCTCTTGCATCTGGTATTAATTTTTTTAATGCAAATACGCAATGAGCACAAAGCTTTAGATTAATTTGTAAATTAACCCGGCGGTGTTATGCTGGGTGGGTTTGAACCAGAACAGGGACTGGCAACTGGGCCACCAGACAGGGGGACCTGAAAAGAACCCAGCTGCAAAAGGCCACCTTAGCTATTTGGAAATGGGGCTAAAACTTAGGAGTAATAATAATAATAACGGCTAACGGACAGTATGTGCTAAGCTCTTCACAAGAGCTAAATCATCGAGCCCTTCAGACAACCCCGTGAGGGAGGGCTGTTATCACGGTGACTTGCCCACGATGACAGAGGATGGGCTGTAAAACCCGAGCCAGGTGGCTCCTCAGGCTCCCATGCTGGCCAGGCTCTCAGCCATGCTCCCCTAGAAAGTGCCTACTGTGTGCAGGACCCTGGGTCCAAGTTCACCGAGCATTAGTGAATAACCAGATGTTCAGGTGGCCCTTCTAGAGACCCGTGAGCTTCCAGCTAATGAGATGAACTTGGCCAGTGTCTGAGGACCCCAGGATTGATTAGGCATTTCACTCAAGGCACCGAGAATTTGATGTATAAATAGAAGATTCTCTACCCGGAAGAGAAACACAGATGTCCCAAACCCACCCTGGCTGCAGCCCTAGAAATCCCTGACCACATCCTCTCAACAGCTCCAGCCCCTCCTCCACCTAGGGGACCTCCCCAGCATTCTGCCATCACAACCACTCCTGCCTTGCTGGGAGAACCTGCAGGGTGTAAATGAAAACAAACAGGGAAGTTCCAAAAAAATTTTTTGGCACATGTCCTGCACTGAAGACAGAGCAGGTCATTTCCATTATTGCAAAATGCTGAGTGCAAAGTAATGCCATTACGTAGCATGTCCCTCTCCCTCTCCACCCCGCTTCCCTCTAACCCTTCTCACATCCATCTGTCTGCAGCGGGGGAAACTTTCCTCCTAGAACTCGGTGATTGACAGAGTGCCTCCTGGGTGCCTGGGGGCTGCCAGGACACTGTTTTCAGAGGACGCCAGCATTGCCTCGTCCACCAGCGGCAGCCCCTGAATGACAATTTACTAAGAGCTCGAAGGTGACCTCCATTACATCAGCTTGCTGCCCGAAGCGCTGAGTTCCTCATTCCACTATTCTGAGGGGGATCTTTTATTTTTCCTTCTTGTCTGCTTTGTATGCACTGGCACAAAACCCGTAATTCGACAAACAGATGATACTCTTAACTCCTGGGCAACTGTCCAGATGAGTTGGTGTGTTAAAAACCTTATTCTTTTTTTTTTAAATTGCTCCATTGTAGAAGAAGCTATGGAAGGTTATTGCAGAAGTCCTGTCGGTCCCCCGACTAAGGCCGCCCTAGACGGCGTCGAGAGCAAAGCCCTTGGAGTTCGGAATAAAGCGGACTGGGTTCCATCCTAGCTCTGCTGCTCATTCTGTCACCTCAGGCAGGACCTTGAACCTTTCCAAACCATTTCCCCTTGCCCAAAAGAGCCTCATAATAACATGTGCCTGACAGATTGGCTATAAAGATTGGAAAGAGTATGTGTGAAATGCCTTATAATGTAATACATTGCCCTGTACATGGAAAATACTTAACACATTATAGCCAAAGTGCTATTAGGATTATTATTAATAATAAAATTACCCCACATCTACAATGCGCAGGGGTTAGTTACCTCTGTTCTAATGCATTGTCCTGCACCCTAATGATATTCCATAAATATTGACTGATACTAAGTTGGTGAGTCTCCGCTGCCTCTTGTTTCCATCCTCTCACCCATTCTCCAGGGTTCTCTCTTCCTCGGTAGGCTGACCCCATAGGCCATACCAAATCGGCTTCATGCAGCTACTGCCTGACCTCTGTCTCAGCTGCCCAAGAGGAGGAACCAGCAGAGAGGGAGGGAGAGGGAGGGAGAGGGAGGGAGAGGGAGAGAGAAAAACTGACAGCAGAGTGCGCAGAGGAGGGAGAGAGGGGAACAGAGAGGGCAGGGTGCACAGAGGAGGGAGAGCGGGGAACAGAGAGGGCAGGGTGCACAGAGGAGGGAGAGCGGGGAACAGAGAGGACAGGGTGCACAGAGATGATCACGGGGACAGTCCCTGCTTTCACTGAAGTTCCAGCAGTTGGGTGGCCCCACCCCTTCTGGCCTCAGGGAAGCCATTTGTTGCCTCTTTGGGTCTCAGGTGCCTCCAAGCTTCTTGGTTTCCTCATCCCTGCTCAAACCTGTGTCAGTGGTTTCGTCTTTAGAGTCTCCGAACTGCTTTCTGTTTCCTGCCAGACCCTGCTAACCCACTGAATTACTATGGGATCCCCTCAGGGGCTCATCATGAGCATGCTTAAAGGGGGTGGTCTAAATGGGGGCGGCCGGCGTAGCATATGGCCCCACATGACTTTGCTCCTAGGCTGTAACTTTGAAACCTCGGCTGGACTAATTGAGACGAAATACAGACCAGGCACTTGCAGACACCTGCATCTTTCAGGAAAGACATTCCATGTAACAGCAAACCAGTGGAAACCACACAGATGCTCATCAGCAGGGGATCGGTTAGGTGGGGGTTACAAACACAGGACTGCACAGCAGCCAGCCACTGTGGGTCTCCAAATGACCCTCCTTCCTGGTCCTCACGTCCTGTCACACTAAGGCCAACCTGAGTGACACAGAATACTGCCCAAGTGACAGTGTGTGACCTCTGAGGCTAGATCACAGAGAAGACACGGCTTCTGCCTGGTTCGCTCTCACTCCCACTTTCTCTGGGACCGTCCACTCAGCGGTCCAGTGGAACGGCCACGTGCAAGAGCGCCACTTGCCAGCCACGCCCAGTAAGCACCTTGGAAGTGGCTCCCCCAGCTCCAGTCCAGCCTTCAGGGGATGCAGCCCAGACCAGAGACCCTGAAGCAGAACTGGCCAGCCAAGCCACTCGCAAACTCCTCACGCACAGAAAGTGTGAGAAACAACGGTGTTAAGCCAGTACGTTTCAGGGCAATTTGTCATACCAACAGACAACATGTAAATGCAAACATCATACA
The DNA here is from genome assembly GCA_028533065.1 of Trachops cirrhosus. Lineage (NCBI taxonomy): Eukaryota > Metazoa > Chordata > Mammalia > Chiroptera > Phyllostomidae > Trachops > Trachops cirrhosus. The sequence continues at coordinate 11,707,478 of CM052539.1, forward strand.
GTAGATACGAGTCTTATTTTGGAATAATATTTAAAGAAGTAAAAAAGTGCTCACAATCTATTATGTGAAAAGAATAAGATACAAGATAGGATCCCATTTTTTAAAAAATATGTATTTCTATATGTTCATCAAAAAAGACTGGGAGGATATAAATTTAAATGTTCACAATGATTACCTCTGGGTAGAGGAATTAAAATCTTTCTAATTTATTTAAGTCTTCCTGTATTTTCCAAAATGATTGCTTTGTATAATCTGGAAAAAGTGTGCTTCAAAAAATAGTGTTTCTGGTATATTAAAAAAAATGAAAATTTATTTAACATGAAGTGAACACGTTTGGCTCCAGCTTTCAAGAGGAGCCCATGGAGATGATGTGTTATAGAACTGTGTGCCTGAAACCTACATAATTGTATTTACCAATGTCACCCCAATAAATTCCATTGAAAAAAACTTAAAAGAGGAGCCTACTGACTTCAACGGGAGCACACGAAGACAGTGTGTGTCTCGCAGGCTGCCTGGACCCTCCTGATCTCACCTGGCTCCCTCCCCACAGGCCTGGCCCGGCCGTGGCTTGACAGCCACTCATCAGCAGCCGCACACGGCGTCCTTCAGAGTCCAAGAACTTCGGAGGTGGAAGGGACCTTCAGGAGGCTCCCCTTGCAGCACCGGGACAATGGGACGCCCAGGCTCTTCTCGAGTACCTCCTGTGACGGGGAGCTCACCTGCACGTGGGCAGCCCGTGCATCAGCGGGCAGCTCTCACTGTTAGAAATGTCTCAGGGAGCGTGAGTGGGCCCTTCCTCATTGTCGGTCACTCACCTGGCAAACGCAGAGTGAGCGGCTGGCCTGCCAGCTCTCTGAGAGCAGGCTCTTGGCTTTGTTCACTGTGGAATCCTTTGCGCCTAGCGCAGTACCTAGCACACAGTAGGCACTCAAAAAAAATTTGTTGAGTGAGTGGAGAAACGGTATTGGCCGGGCACCCGAGGCTCTGGGGGCTCAGCGCTGAGCTGGACACACCCAGTCCTGGCCTCCACTGCTCTTGGAGCTGGCAGAAGAGACAGGCATTAAAGACACGACTACCCCTAGGATGCGTGCAACAGAGAAAAACTTCAGGGGACCACGGGAAACCTAGTTGAAGGAGGTCAGAAAGAGCACCCCTGAAAAAGCGCCGTTTAAGACAAGGTTTAAAGGAAAAGTGGGAGTTGGCCGAGAAAAGAGGGAGTGAGGGGCTGAGCACTGCAGGCAGGGCAGAGCCCGGGGCAGTGGGGAAGCTTGGGGCAGTGGGAAAACAGAGGAATGACCTTGGGCAGGAGCACGAAAGTGAGGATAAGCAGATTGGTGCAGCGGGCCACCCGGGGCCTGGCAGAGCGTGATACAGAGCAGTATGACACAGAGCTTCTCCCTGCTGTGGGGGTAAGAGGTTGTGCAAACCACCCCCCGGGTCTATTCCCCAGGGAGCCTGGCTGAGCTGGCAGCACTCTGCACGTGAGACTCGGAAAAGGGCCAGAGGAGGGACTGGCAGGAGCGAGGTGCCGGTGAGCACGGCCCCACCATCGAGGCCCCAAGAGCTGCTGGCACCCTCGAGACAACCACCTTACCTTGACTGTGGCCAGCCAGCAGCGCTGGTGAGGGTGGGGAAGACCAGAGGGTGAGCGCAGCCTGCCAGTTTGTGGGTAGGTGTTCACTCCTTTAGGACAAAGAACTTGCTCTGTAAACTCATTTGCTTGCTGCTGTTGCTTTTTTCTCCTTTGGGATTTGTTTATCCTTTCATTTCCTAGTTTAATTTCCTTTTAATAAAGCTCTAATCTTGTCTTGGCTCACCTAATGGGCAAAGGGATTAGTCCTCAGCGGAGCCGGAAGAAGGACGGTGAGGAGGGCTGGGGGCCCCCTGGAGGCTAGGTCTCGTGGGGTGGGGGGAGCAGGGGTTGGGGATGCACCCAGCTCCCGAGCTCAGGCAGACAGACAGACAGCAAACTCAGAAGAGGCCAAGACAAAGACAACTGCGGTGCCCACTGCCACCTGTGGGTCCCACGTCCCCTTGCTCCTCACCGGTAGTGGTATTGTCAGAGTTTTGGATTTTGGCCATTCTAACAGGTATAGGCGGAATAAATTGTTTTAATTCGCAGTTCCCTAATATGACAGGATGTTGAGCATCTTTTCGGATATGACTTTGCTCTCTACATATCTTCTCTGGTGAGGTGTCTGTTAGGGTCCTTAGCTCACTCTAAGTTGGACTCTATTCTTACTGTTGCATTTTAAGAGTTCCCAGTAAATTCTGCATAGCAGTCCCTTCTCAGAGCTGTGTTTTGGAAATATTTTCTTCCCATCTGGGGCTTGTCTCTTCGTTCTCTCAGCAGTGTCTTCTGAGCAGCAGAAAATGCTAATTTTTTCCTTTCCTGGATCATGCTTTTGATGTTGTATGTAAAGAGTCGTCACCAAAACCAAGGTCACCTAGAATTTCTCCAATGTCATCTTCTAGGAGCTACCGCCTATAGTTTTGCATTTAGCATTTAGGCCCCTGTTCCCTTTTCCAGTTAATTTTCATGAAAGGCCTAAGGTCTGTGTCTAGATTCATTGTATAACTTCCCCTTTAAAAAACTATTAGTGAGGTTGGGTATCTTCACCTCTCCGTTGGCATTTGTATTCTCTGCTGAACTGGCTTGGTGTGTCCTTTGCCCATTGTTTTCTCCTTGTCATTTAAAATTCACTTTACCCATTTATTGAAGTCTTAACGTACATACAATAAATTTTACGCATTTTCAGTTGTATGGTTTGACTAGTTTCAGAAAATGTCAATTACATCAATAACCACAAGATACGAGATAGCAAATAAACACACAAAGGGCTGGTCAACATGACGTCACCGGGGAACTGCACGTGCAGACAGTGCATTCCACCCACTGACACCTGCAGTAGGACGATCGCTAACACTGAAGGGCTCCGTCGTGTAGAGGCAGCGCCTGCTACGCAGCCGCCCACAAGTCTGTGGCCATTTGGGTTGCGTCCAGTTTAGAGCTTTTATGAATAAAGCTGTGAAGAGTCTTGTGCACAAATTTTGTGCTGTGACCAGCTGCTGGGGAATGTTTTGTCATACTAATCTCCTGCCTGTCATATACAAGTGTACCCTATTTATCGTTCAAACCATATAACCTGATTCCAAAAATAGCAATATAAATCATGTGACTCCAGACGGGCACTTCAAAGCCCAGGAATCGGAAGTTACCGCCACACGCCCCGTTGACTCCCGGATGGCATCAAATGTGAAGGGAGGCCACAGGCAGCCAGATGCCACTCCGAGGACCCCAGTCCCTGAGGGCTGCTGCGCCAAGGTGCGTCCAGACGAACGGGACCAGGAAATGCACTTTACAGTGCCATTTCCGAGCTTCCCACCCCCGGACTGACATTTCTAGAAAAGATGTTCTCAGCTGGAGTGCCAGGAGAAAGGCGTGTGCACAGCTCTCTGGATGTGAGCCTGCCGCTGGCATTTGGGATTTGTTAAACTCTTTGAAGACTGCCGGGACCTTCCTGGTTTTAGGAAGGAGGAGAGTGGAGCTGAAAACTAAAGAAAATAAAGTGAGAGACGCGGAAAGGAACTGCAGGACCTGGGCCCATCTGGATACGGAAACTCCTCCCTCACAGGTTCACTGCAGATTTCCACCAAAGGGACACAGGAAAGAGGGACTGGAGACAAATGTCCCACAGCTCTTCCTCCTCAGGTGAGCAGGCCAACAGAAGGGGATTCCTAGCACATGTGTAAGCTTGCTTTCTGCGTTACCCCAGCCCCAAGAATCGCCTTCACCATGACAGTGGTGGGTGCGGGCAATTCAAGCAAGAGTTGGGTGCAGACCACCCCTCCCCACCCCACCTCTTATAGAAAGGGCAGTAGTTCACGTGAGGGCATTATCAATAATATCATCATTCGACAGATGAAGAACTGAGGCACAGAGAGGTTAAGTGACTTACACCAAGGTTACACAGCTGCTAAGTGGTATAGCAAAGATTCACATCCAAGCTCTTAAAGGCTACACAAATGCCACTAAACAAATAAACAGCACAAAGCCCAAGTGTCGGGTGAGGAAAGAAGGTGGCCCTGAAGGGGGTCACAGAGATGGAGGGCACCGGAGCATACCTAAAGGCCAATGGCATTTAGAGGAGCATCCCAGGCTGGCAACACGGGAAACAGCGGCACAGAATTTGCACAGGGTTGAGACCTGGGCTATTTCCCTGGTTCGGCCTTCTCTCTCCAGCCCTCCACTGTCCTCCTCTGTAAAGTGAGTGGTGGCCTGTGATGTTTCTTCAAGTCAGAGAGTAACTCAGTCTGGCCAAGTAAAAGATGGTAGAACTGGGTGGGAAAGCGGGGCAGGCTCCCTGCAAACACTGAACACAGACACGGGGATGTGGGGTGGCCAAACACCCGGACGGGGACCCCGACTCCACGGATGCCCTCCTGCCTTACAACCAAGCTCCCCAGACCTCGGTGACCCCATCTGTACAGTGGGATGATCGTGGTTACCATCCATCATACTAGAGCCTGATGTAAAGCTCTTAGCATATAACACATAGTAAGCATTAGCTCTATTAAATGGTCATCATCGTTATTATTAAATTGTAACTGATGCAGCCCGTCCTGCCCAGAATGAAAACCACAGGGCGCCGAATGAGAACAACGTTCATTCCGCCGAGTCACGTGTTGGCCTGGGAGCTGTGGAACAGAAGAGGACCATCACTGGCAGCTGCTTCCTTGCTGAGTGATTACCAGGCCGTCGCCGCCCCACCCCCCAGCATTTGCAACCTGCGGGCTCCCTACTTCACTTCTGCAGAGGGAAGCAGCACTGGTGAGGAACTCCTCCCCCATCAGAAGTGGGAAACGCGCATTCAGGAGACGCAGCTGAGAGCGGCGTCAGCAGACGCGGCCACACACGCGCCCCAGGGCTGCGTCCATCCACCACACGTCTGGACGCTGCGGGGCCATCAGCACAGTCGTTTTTCATCTTGTTCACAGACATTAACCAGCTCAATTGGATCTGCCGGGTGTTCGTGCCGATGTTTGCCTCCTGAGCTCTCTTCCCGAGCCCCCGGTGGTAAGATGATGGCTTGTAAGGCAGTGGACAGTTACCGTCCTTTTAAGAGGCTGGGCATATACTAAAAGGTTAGGACCCTTGGATATGTGCTACCAGATGACCAGGTAGCATCTGCAACAGAAAGGGCCTTTAAGTGATGATTTAAGGGCAAAAACGTTTCTATTCCTGAAAACGGGGAGACTCTGGCCCTCTCTCCCCTCCCCGATGGTCTTTCACTGGCTTTGACAAGTACAAAGCACAGACATGGTTGGGGGACCAGGAACAGCTGTGTGGAGGCCCCTCCAGGTGTTACCCAGGGCTCAGGTCTGGAGATCAGTCATCACCTAGCAAGGGGTTTTTGTGATCAAAGAAATTTAACAGGGGGAAGGAGTTGGCTTTAGACCAGGGAGTTCTCACTCCCATTTTTGCTCCAGAGAGAAAGGCCTTCATACCCCTTCTTCTGCCCCTCTACCCCAAGGCCAGGACTGAGGACCTGCGCTTGACCTGCACTTGACCTGCACTTGAACAGCTCTGACAGGGGATGCTGCCTTACATTCTGCAACCCGGGAGCCTGGCTTGCCTTGCTCCAGTCCTGGCCGGCTCCGCGCCTCCCTCCTTTCTTCCCTCACTTTATGAATGAATGAATAAATGAGTAAATAGACAAATGAACAACCCCATAAGATAAACCAAGCAAATGCATCTCTTGTTGAGGAGGGCGATGATCTACTTTTCAGCTGATGGTGTGGGGTTCTGGGGAGGTTAATGCCTCATCTAGACAAATCAGCAGGACAGCCAGGCACGGGCTCGAAACAAAGGAAATGAACAGACATCGACCAACCAATCCCAAACCACAGGGGAGACCCTTCTTGGCAGAAGCTGAAATGCGGGGAGATCCACAAGCAGAGGTTTGGAAGTACGCAGTGCGAGATTTGTGGGGCGCCTCCCAGCGGACGGGTGGTGAGTGCCCTCCGGTTCCGAGAGGAGACCCCCGGGTTCTGGGACACCTGTGGCCGGTCTCTTCCCTCACATTCCCTCTCGTGGGCTGGGCCCAGTCCTGAGAAGCTAGCTCCACATCCTAATAACTGGATTCCAGAGGAAGATGTGGTCGCCTCGGAGAGCCTGCACGGTCAGGCAGCCATCAGATCACAAGCTGCCTTTCACCCCCGAGAACCTCCGGCACCAGAAATTCATGGTACTTGGCAGTACTTTGGAGACTGGCGGACAAGACCGATACGGCTCTGTCTCACGAAGCTTCCAGGCTGGAGGGAAAGACCTGTCAATAAACTAACTACCAGAGTTATTTCTCATCACACTCTGAATAAATTTAGAATACAACCTCCATGAGGACAGGGATTTGTGCCCATTTTGTTCACTGATGTCACAAGTGCCTAGAACACAGCTGGCTGCAGAGTAGGTCTCAGTAAATATTTGTGGACTGAATGAAGGGCTATGAAAGCAAAGCAAAGGACACGGCGAGAGCATATGATGAAGGAACCTAAGCTTTCCCGAGGAAGCCTCGTTATATGGAGCTGAGACCACGGAGGATGCAACAGGCAGAGGGAACAGCTGGGTAGGGGAGGGGGCAGTGCCAAAAGGGCTGGAAGAAGCCTCCCTGGGGAACAGGGCTCTGAGCTGTGGCCCAAAGCAGACAGAGGCCCGGGGAGCAGACCATTTAGGGATGCTGTGGAAGCCTGACCCCCACCCCCAGAGAAAATCCAAATTAACGTACTAGAGAGGAAAACTTAAAACTCCCCGTTCTCCTCCCTCTTTCAACACCACGAAGTAATTAAAAATCATTTGATTATATATATTCATAGAATAATGTGTCTTCTTTCAATTGCTTAATAAAAGACAGTGAAGAAACCATGATTTATTGCCCCAAATGGGATATTTGTCAAGGAAGAATTATGAGCCACCATCGGTTGGCGCTCACATTGAACTTCACGAGCAGCTACAAACTCCAAGCATTAGAAAGACGGCACTGCATTAGAGAAAGTCAGCCTCCTCCCACCGCCTGCTCAAGCCCCGTGCCTCCAGGGCATTCACGCACTTACTCCTGATGGAAGAGCCGTGGTCGCCACCCTGGCCCCGCCCCACAGGCATGCTGTGAACAGTGAGGGATGGGCCCGGCCTGACAGTCTGTGATAAACTGTCCCCTTCCCCCCAGAACCAGGGCCAGCACCTACATTTCCTGCTTTCAGGTGGGGAGGGGGGAATTGGGGAGGTTATGGGGACCATGGCCTCAGGCTCCCGGGAAGCTGAAGCCTGTTTGTGGGCTCCCTGGAGAGGAGTGAGAAAAAGTGAGCACCTTCTGCAGAGCACTGTCACCGCCCAGGTCAGGGTGCAGCCGAAGGGCGACTGAGGGACCCGGGGTCATTTCAAGTGAGAGTCCAACGAACTTAGAAGGGGATTTAACAATGTCATCTGCACAAACCGATGAGCGAGGACTGGGGAACCACTCACACGGCTGGTTCCACAGGTTTCCCCAGGCCAGATCAACCCCAGGAGCTGGTCAATTTCTGAAATTCCACAACTAAAGAAATCTTTTCTTTGACGTGAATTTCTAAGATTCCCTCTCTCATGTCTAGTGCTTCCTCCTAACCCCTTCAGCTTGGCTTCCCTTGCACAGAACTTGACCTGAGTTGCCTGTAAGCATCTCTTATGAGAGCCACTTGGGGACAGGGACTTGGGCGTTTTAAGTTCAAGTCTTCTGCACTGAGGACACAGCAGGCACCTGTTAAATAAACGGAAGTCCCGCCTCCACACCTTTGCTCGTGCTGTGCCGCCCTCCTGACATCATCTCCCATCCGCTCTTCCACTCTGTCAACTCCAGCCCTTTCTGTCCATCAGCTGGAATGCACACCACGCTCCCAGGGAGGAGGAGGACCTGCGGCCCGGAACCCAGGAGCAGCATCTGCCTCCCACACGGCCGGCTGCGGGCACCGCCAGGGTCAGGCTTTGTTTGCCTCGTGATCTGACGTGTGACGTAGCGACCGGTGCCTTCATCTGCCTTCCCTCGGATCCTCAAGGGAACACTGGGTGCCACATTCACTTTAGAATCACCATCCAGAACAGAGATCAAAACAAGCATTCACTCGAGAGTGACTTAATAAGGGGGTGGCTCCAGGAAAAGTCAGGGTGGGGGAGCAGGCAGGGCTGGCTTCCTGGATGTGCGCCCGGTGACATCACATAAAGCCCACCAATCAGAAGGCTCTCATGCTTGGTGTCACCAGTACTCGCTGTCCCATCTTGAGATTCTTGGTAACATTTTAACAAGGGGCTCTGCAAAGTACGTAGCCGGCCCTGAGAGCTATGATGGACAAATGAAGAAGCCCAGCAAGGATGTAATTTCAGGCTTTAATGCTGGTCTTAAACCTGATCCCATGGGGAGCCTGGGAGCACGACTGTGTGCCTCTGAGGTGGTCTCCACTCCAGGTGCAGAGCGGGCCAAGGGCTGCCCAGGAAGCGGTAAGTGCCTAGATTCCTGCCCTTCTCTGTGCAGCAGAGGAAGCAACTCCAGGAGGCCAAATGCAGCCTCCAAGTCGCAAGTCGCAGGTTTGGCCATCAGAAACCGCAGGTAGAAGCTGGCGGGTGGGCGCCCAGAAACCCCAGGGGACCCGCACGGAGCGTCAACGGTGTCCACTACCACGGTCAATAAAAGTACTTGGGTTGACTATCAGATGCGAAATATGAGATTTAAAGAAGAGTGGACGACTTGCCCTAGGTGACCCCACTGCAGGGGATTTCAATGAAGTGACTTTTTCCAAAAATAGCAGATGCGTCATCTCTCTCTGCCTGTCAGCCGGGGCTCATACACATGCCGCTGTGGATTTGCTTCATTTACTCACCTCGCTGCGTCTTCCCACACTTAGTTAACAGCATCCCAGACTGAGCAACAAATTGATTCTTAGTGCTCTCCAGCCAAATGCGTGCCACGGAGCAAATTTCCAGGCAGGCCTCCCTCCAGCCACAGTGCACCTGTGCGTGGGTCTCACCTGGGTAACCAGGGCCCATTACAATTTCAAACTGAACCAACGGGGACCTTGTTTCGGGAGAAAGCCTTCCTTTAGGTCAGACCTAGATTCTGGGGTGCCGAAGCTTTCAAAAATTGCCCAAATAGCCAGTCACATGGATTTCTTCACATCAGAGTGTCCACCTTGATTCCAATTCCCGACACAGGGCATGTCTAAGCTTTACAAAGACACGAGGACATTACTCTTTGCCTTGAGATGTTTTAAGGAAAGGAACTCAAAAGCGGGCACATGTGCCCACTTATATCCAACTTGCAGTAGTAACTAGATACAGCTTTCCATCTGCCTCGCCCATTCCCGCGCTGTGGAGTGGAAGCTGTCCTTTTAGAATGGCCAATTTACCAAGCTCATTGATATTCTCCTGCCTCTCCTCTCCCCTTCAGCCTGGCTTCTCAGATTTCCTTTTCCAGCCAGTTGGTGGATTGTGTTTCTAAGCTTAGATCTCACTGGCTGGGCTGGAATTATCATCTTTAAACAGCTAACATTTACTGAGTACTCACCACCTGCCAGGAATTGTTTTAAGCATTTACCATAAATAAATCATTTAATCTTCACTACAAACTCTTGGGTACTATTATTAGTCCTATGTCATGGAGGAGGTAACAGCGGCACAGAGAGGTTAAGCAACTTACCCAAGGCCACACAGCTAGAATTGTAAGATGGTCCCTGTGACTTCTGCCCCATGTACGCCCCTTGGTGTACATGCCCTCTATAATCCTCTCCCCTTTAGTGTGAGCAGGGCCTGGGAATATGATGTGGCATGTCACTCCCATGATTATGTGACATTATAAAGCAATGGCAAACAAATTTGAAGAAGTGATTAAAGTCTTTAATCAGTTGCCTGTACATTACCTAAAAGGGAAGTTTCCTGGATGGGCCTAACCTAATCAGGCAAGCATCTTAAACAGACAGTCCTGCTGGCCTGGAAGAACCAAGCTGCTTTGATTTCACAGCTAAAAGGAAATGAATTCAGACAACAGCTATGAGAGATTGGAAAGGGACCCGAGCCTGACCTGGGACTGTAGCCCCAGCCAGCACCTGGGTTGCAGCCTGGCGAGCCCCGGAGCACAGGGCCCAGCTAAGTCCATCCAGGCTCCTGAACCGTGGAGAGTGTATGTTGTGGTACACTGGCATCATCGTCTGTCAAACAGAGTTTCTACCGTACAGTGTTGTGATGATTGAAATAATGTGGGCAAAGCACCAGAATGGTGCCTGGTCCAGAGGAAGTGTGTAAGGACTGTTAACTACAACTACGACTACTGCTGATATGACCACACTGCTGTATCATCAACATCATCGTCACCCTACCAAGTACAGAACTGACTTTACGCAGAGAAGACACTTTGACGAGAAGCCTAAATCTTTATAATGCTGAGTTGGAGGAAGGAGAGAATAAGAAGCCCTGCCCCCGATACTTGGAGAGTTCCATTCCCGTTGGCCGTGGCCACGGCAGAGAATGCCTCAGGTCCCGAGGCTAAGGAACACTTTGTCATTTTGTCCCCCTCGCTAGTGCTCTGAACCCGGGCTCTCGAAACAATCTACTGACGGCCGTTTGGTGCTCCCATAGGTCTGACTCCCGAGGGAAAGTGCTGGTCTGCTGACGAGAACATTCCAGTCCTTGTGGCAGCTACAGTTTGGTTTAAATTAATAAATCACATGGAAAAATAACCCATTCCCTGGGGAGTGTCCTAGGAAATGCTGCATTGGCATCCACAAATATATTCTGACCACTCCCGGGGGGCTGCCCAAGCCAGGGATGGCAATTAAGAAGAACATAACACATTTGTATAAGCTTCCCAAAGGCACAGAAGTCTTTCACGTGCATTATTTTCCTCGCTCTGCCCCAGTCCTATAAACTATCACACTTCTCCTTGTTTCTCAGGGCTTCGGTGAATGCCGCTTTCAAGGTTAACATGAATACACAAAAGTTCTGGTCTTTTAAAAAGAAGTTGTTGGTGACATCATTGTACGAGCGAGCGTTGGTTACAGTGAATTGTACAGAAGGCTTTATGAAGTTTTTATTATTAAATAACTATAAAACCTCACCAAAATAGCTCAAACTAACTTGGGAGAAAGCCAGTCATAATTAGTGGAAAACCTGAAATGCAGAATATTTTTTTAAATGCACATTTAATACTTGAAGTCCACATAGTAAAAGCAACCCACAGCCAATAAAGCGCCTGCGCCTTTCACAAACAAACAAGACTCCGTGAATTAGGCTGGTGTCCTCACGGAGGGTAAACGGTCCCACTGTGTGAGCTTGGAAGGGCCACTTATACTCGCTGGGCCTCCGTTCTTTCATCTGGAAAGAAACAAGCCACTGAGAGAAAGGACAGGATCATCTCCAGGTACCTGCCGGCTCCGCAGGGCTCATCTCTCCTAATTATGTTCACACTATTAATTTGCTTCGCAAATTCCTGCTTCATGGTAAACCTGGAGGAAATGTTCCGTGTTCTAAATTAGCAGGGTTCACACTAATGAGCTATAACTGTCTTCCAGGCAGATTTGAGATGAAAAAGGCAGGAAAAGAAATGATATCCAGAAGCGCTCACGTAGGTTCATGTGGCTGACTTTCTTTCACTCCCAAGCAATCTGTTTTATGGAGGCTGGTAGACAGACAGGTCAGGGAATTTTTTTTTTTTTTTTTTTTTTTTTTTTTTTAGGAAAAAGAGAGCATTCATGAGTCTCCTGTACCTCTCACAGTGAAGAGTAAAAGGATGGCCTGGGGGGTGTTTGGAAAGCACAGGACCAGGCACCTACTGCCCCCCACCCCCACCATTGAGGGGCATCTGTCCTTGGAGGTCTGTCCAATTTTTCAGGACACTCCAATTTCTTGTCCCAGGAAAAGATCACTTCAGTGGTTTCAAAGGTTTTGCATAGCAGCTTAGTGACAAGGTTGGGCCTAATAACTACAAAGTTACTCTTTGATTAGTTTTCTTTAAACGTTTGATTCTTTATCAGTACACAGATGGAACTGTGTCCTCCGCAAACTCACATGCTGAGGCCCTGACCCCACACAGGACTGTATTTGGAGACAGGACCTTGATGGGCCCTGGCCAGGTAGCTGCATTGGTTAGAGCGTTGTCCCGATACACCGTGGTTGCGGGTTCAGTTCCTGGTTGGGGCACATATGAGAATCAACCAGTGAATGCATCAATAACACTGGTAGCATAACAAATCGATGTCACTTTTCTCTCTCTCTCAGATCAATTTTAAAAATGTTTTTAAATGAGATTATATGAGTGGGGCCCTAATCTAATAGGAATGGGTGTCCTTAGAAGAGACATCAGATCTTTCTCTCTTCCTCCCTCCCTCCCCGCCAGTCCTTACACAGAGAAGAGGTGCCACGTGAGGGCCCAGCTGGAAGGCATCTGTCTGTAAGCCACAAAGAAAGTCCTCACCAGACAGCACATCTACTCGCACCTTGAACTTGAACTTCCAGCCTCCAGGGCTTAGAAAATAAATGCCTATTGTTTAAGCCACCCAGCCTGTCCTGAGGTATCTCATTATGGTAGCCCGTGCTGACCAACACACCTGAGAAAAACAAAATAACACTGCTAGCTAAACGAGCGTCTGCTCCTGTCAGGCACTGTGCTGAGGGTTTCGGGTTCATTATCCCATTTGATTCTCACACCAGCCCTACCGTGGTAATACCAACCGTACGTACTACGATCATCTTCATTTCACATGCATTATTGGCTTATAAAACGTGTTCCTCCATCTCCTCCCTCCTTCATTCACTCGCCTGACAAACATGTGCCAAACACCAGTCATTTATTCGTTAGACAGACGTGCCCCAAGCACCACCCGTGTGACTCCCACAGAACAAACCGCTTTGACTCTAAGAAGGCCTCTCCAGGGCGCCGTTCGCACTGCCCACGTGGCCTGGATGCGGTTCTGAGACCGCACACAGTCTTGAGTGTGCGGGGTGCCTGCCCCTGACATCTCTGTCCTCCTTGCTGCAGCAGCCATTTAATACCTATTGTTTCAAACCATGTCCCTTCTTTGTCTTCCCCTGTCAATTATGCACTGACCCCTTTTCAAATCTCAAGATTGAGGTTTGCACGTAATTGCTCGACAATTCCCCTAGTACCGAGGCCAACACTGAGTGCATCTCAATGAGATGCATAATGGCTCAGCACAATGCTTTCACTGACCACCGTTCTGTGATTCAGCTGGGCCATCTCTTTACCACCCGTCTTCCTCCAGAGAGGGGAGGGTTTCACTTCTCCGGCCGGCGACGTGGGGAGGGCGCACTGTGTTTCCCGGAGCCCCCACTCATCACATTCATTGCGCTCAGTGGCGTTTTTCAGAGCGGAGATCCATCCGCGCTAACACATAAGGCAGTGTTGCTGAATAAACCTCTCATGGCAGTCAAGGGAAGCTTTGAGAGGCTGGTGCTGTTCACATATCCCAAAATAAGATGAACTAACTGAAGTTAAAGAACCCTTTCCTGATTTCAGAATGCAGCTGCTGGCGGTCCCGCTGGTGGGCCGGCACCCAGCATTTTACACCAAGTGAGCGTGCGTTGTTTTGTCTACAACAGGCAGCCCCGGCCACGACTGCGCATCAGCAACAGAACGCCGAAACCACAGTAGGCACAGCACTCCACAGTCTACAAAGGGGTCTCGTCGTCTCTGGAGGGAGGCATTGTTATGACCATTTTTAGACGTGAAGGACCAGAGTCCCAGGAGCCTTCAGGACTTCCTCAAAAACACCACTGAAGTACGGTGAAGCTGCCGCTTGAACTTGGGGCTTCCGGCTCTCAGCTTTGTCTAAAGCGGGGGTCACCCATGGACCAAATCCAGCCAGTCCCTTCACTTACATTGACTATGTCTGCTTTCACACTACTACAACAGAGCCGAGTAGCTACGATAAGACCTAGAGCATGCTTGTGGACCTCCGGGCTGGAGCATAAGGCACCGACTGAGTTTAGCACTTTCTAGAATATTCCGGCAGGACACGAGGGCTTTGGGGTGCTTTGCTTCTTAGCCTGTGGGTAATCACGAGGGAGCACAGAAGTGGCTGCTGCTGATATAAAACTACCCCCCCCCCTATGTGCCCGGTGCTGTTCCAAGCATGTTATTGCTTTATCTTCATTTCGTTTTCACACAAAACTGTAAGGTAGGTGCCACGATTATTCCTCCATTGAGAGATGAAAAAACTGAAGCACAGAGAGCTTAAGTAACTTGGTCAAGGTCACTCAGCTAGGCAGCCTGTCTGTTCTTAACCAGACGCTCTGTTCCTCTGGCCTGTTGGACTTTCAGGATTAGCCTGGTCTCAGTCATTTATGAAGAGTTTGCCTTTGGAGAACAACGTGACATCTTGAGCTTCCTTCTCTCTGCATCGGTAACATAGGGGATAACACCTGCCCTGCGGACCCCCACAGAATTGTGAGGTTCAGTGAAGCTAGCCTACGAGAAGGTACTCTGAGAACATTGGAAGCATTACGTGATTGTGAAGGAAAGTTTTAACACATATAACACCATTAACTCCAAACATGCATTCAGTCTTTTTTTTTTTTTCTAATACTGGACTAAACCCAGTGGGAGCATCTCCCACCTTTAGGAACCTGTCCACCAAGCTGAGATAAAACTTCAGGTGATGTGTAGAGTTGCCAGTGAGATGTTTACAAATAGAAGGATTCGGGCTCTACTGTCTCAGCCTCGTCCCAGGAAGGGCGTGAGCTACAACGAGCCCACGCCTCGGTCACCCGAGTGGCTGCCTCACGAGTTGGATTTGTTAGGCATTTTCACAGGACCTTGCTTTATGCTCAGAACAAACTCTGTCCGAGGCAGTATCACCACCAGCATCCTCAGCCTTCCCTCTTACCACACTGCTGCTAGATTCTGCTCTCCTGAGGCATAGACCCAACTCCTCCCAGGCCTCCCTCAGGCCGTGGATATGGGAGCTCATGTATGAGCTTCCTATTGCTGCTGTAACAACTTACCATAAAGTCAGTGGCTTGAGACAAAAATTTATTCTCTTATAACTCTGGAGGTCACAGGTGCTAGAGTCAAGGTGTTCGCAATTCCTTCTGGGGCCCTAAGGGAGAAAACCTATCTGTGCCTTTCCCAGCTCTGGAGGCCACTTGCATTCCTGGGCTCATGACCCCATCCTCATATCACCCTGACCTCTGCTTCCATCTGTCGTCCCATCTCGTCAATGACACTGACTCCGACCCCCTTGTGATTATACTGGATCTGTCTGGATAATCTTCCCATATTACAATCCTTAACTTAATTATATCTGCAAAATCCCTTTTGTCATATAAGGTGACATATTCACAGGTTCTGGGGATCAGGGTGTGGATGTCTTTGGAAGGAGGCAAAGATGCCTCTCACAGTTTAGGAGGCAAGTAACTGTAGGCCTTGGGTTTTGAATGACCCCGAGTCAAGGACAAAGTCAAGGGCAGCACCAGAGAGGAAGAACAGATGTCTGCTCTGGTTCCCTTATCTGGGTTTAGCAGCTTTGAGGCTAGCTTGGCTTCTATTCCCCAAACAGATCCTTTTCCTTAGCCTTGATGAAGGTGCCCCTCAAACCTACGGCCGAGGTCTGTGGGATTTCCCAGGATCCCACAGTGTAAAGCTGGCGATCCGAGACACCACCGCCTTCCCACGTTGGCGCTGGGTTTGGACCGTTGCTATTCAGCAAGTGAAATTTGAACAACTGAACTGATAAAGACAAGCAGGGTTCCTTAGGCTCAAGAAAGACTGCACCTTGTGCACTAATCGGATAACGAATGGCAGCAATTTGCCAGGGGCTGTTTTTGGCAAGGCCTTATCTTAACAAGATACTTATCACTTCTTCCCCTCTGAGTTATACCATATTACCCTGGGGGAAGGAGACTCAATTATCAATTGCTATCGTCTCTCATTCTTCTAGCTCCTGGTTCTTATTTCAAGATTATCTACGCCTGAATCCCAATAATCATTTTCTCCTGAGCAAAGAGAAAATCAGAATGTTATATGCTATTCACTGGTAAGAAATGAGCAAACCAACCAACAAAATTAGTTCATTTTGCCACTTGCTCAAGAAAAATGACTCTGAGAATTAATTTAAAAAAATTTTTTAAAGAATTTGAGTTCCTCTAAATGCTTTCCATTACAATAGGGTTTGGCAAATTAGCCCTCTGTACTGATCTCTCAGGACCTCAGTTTTGAAGAGAGGGATGACTTGGCCTTATTTCTTGGCACTGGTTAAAGGCATTTTGGAAGAGAAGGCTATTGATTAACACGAGGCTCGAAAATTATCTGTGGATTTCTGCTTCTCATTCAATTCCTTTCCCCCATGACCATGAATAATTGGATGTCAGCGGCTTGCGAACTCCCCTAGTATCTGCCAATTCCTTATAAAAGTCACATTTCTTTTTAGACACAAGTCAATTTATCCTGTAAAATGAAGGAAGAGCTACTGAGGGCAAGGCTGAGACCCCACACTGAGATCAACCGTCCTATGGATGAGAGACCCAACGCAGCGAGTGGGGAGAGTGGGGGTTCCACTTGCGAGCCAGTCCGCGTGGTGACAAAATAACTTTGAGGGACATGCTCCAAGACAGCCTCCTAATTTCCAAATGTCACTCCAGCATGCAATTTCCCTACAAACTGCGATGAAATTTTCAAGTGGCTCCGTCGGCCCTGGGATAAGGTTCCTTCGGGAATGACAATTACAGAATTACGAAGCGTCTGGGCTGAGTGATGGCTGGGCTCACTGACTAGCTGAGGGATCGCGTCCTCTGTTTCAAATGTGCCTCTGCTGAGACCACCAGTTCTTCCTTACAAATGGACTTCCAGGTTGCTCTTGCAAAGTGGAACCCAGAATGTTCCATCTGCGAAAACCAAGGGCTTGGTGTCGGTTTATTTCATTCCTTACCCTTAGTGATAAGTGGGTGTGGGGAGTGAGTTAACCCTTTCCTATCATTAATTCCTCCTATCAGCAACGGCTGGCAGTCTGGGCAAGGCTGTGGAAGCAATACTGAGCCAACAGACACCTACCGGAGCTTCCTTCCTATTGGCATGGCATGGCCTGCCCTCCCCAACACGGGCAGCCCCTGTTGGGGATGACCCTGGCCTTTCCCAGCTGTCTGTTTGAGGCTTGCTTTCACTGGCTCTGTGCTTCCCGTTATTAGCAGAGACCAAAATCATCCTGACTCCTGTTTGAACACTGGTTCTTGACTGGGGCTCCGGCCAGCGGATGCAAGATGATCATCCACTGTGGTCTCCATGGAGCTCCTCCTAACAAGGCCAAGGGGGGCCAAAGGGAAAATTACAGATGGTCACAGTGCCTACCTGGGCAGGAAAGAGCTCAAAAAAAAAAACAAAAACAACGTATGAAAAGAGCCTCCCAACGCCTAAACCCCCAGAAGTACCTCCTGCAACTTGCCCATTTCAGGGCCAGTCTCTGGCCTGAGCAATGTCATTCCTGATCTGAAGGAGTTTCTGGGACTGGTGAAGTCGGGAAGCAGAGAGAAGTTGCTGGTACACAGCAGGGGTGGACACACATCCCAACGCTCATATCCCTGTCCCTGCATCCCGCCCACTGGCTTCCCTATCTCCCCACTCCACCACCTGTCCTGTCACCTAATGCACCGGACAGCTGCTTCTCCTAGGAGCCCCCAGAGAGCGGGCTGTTTGTCCCCCCAGGAGTCCTCTCCAGTTAAGGCCCTCTCCGTGCAGACCACCTGCGACCCTGTTAAAATACAGGTGTGCATCCAGTAGGCTGGGGTGGGGGTCCAGGCTCTGCATTTCTAACAAGTCCCCAGGCAGTGTCAAGGCTGTGGGTCCCCAGACCTATCTGAGTAGTAAATCCTAGAGCAGTGTTTCTCAAACTTGGCTGCACACGGGAACCCACCGGCAGCTTTTACAAAGCGCTGATGCCACAGAAATTCTGATTCAGGAGGCTGAAGGTGTGGCCTGAGCTCCGGGATTTTTAAAATTTCTTTCTTTCTTTCTTTTTTTTAATTCTAAAGTGCAGCCAAAGCAGAGACCCCCTGCTCTAAAGGATGATACTCCATTTTAACAGGTAGAAGATGATCCAGCTCTAGGGAGATGTGTTTTCTAAGTGATTTGAACTTCAACTTGCTCATCTGTCCTCAGGGATCTTTGGCTCCTTTCTGGCCTTTGTGCCTGAATGGTAATAACCCCAGAAACACTTATGTTGGCCTCATTCAGTGCTAGACACCTCTCTGAGCACCTCACGTGTCTGGATTCATTTCAGCCTCACAAGAACCCTATGAGGTAAGTGCTGGCATTATCCTCATTTCACAGCTGAAGAAACTGAGGTATGGACAAGGTAAAACATTTTTCCAAGTCCCACAGCTGGCACGTGATGGCTCTGGGATTCCAGCCTATGAGGGCTGGTCCCAGGCCCTGCGCTCCGACCACTTCTAGGTGGTGTAGCCTCAGACATTCCCCACCGTCTCAGAACTTTTCCCCAAACACTGGGGTGGGATGTGAGGCCTGGGTCCAAGCAAGCACTGGGCTTGCCCAGCTGTCAAAAGCCAACCTCCGCTCTGGAAGAATGCCATTATATCTGTGGATATCCTGCAGGGAACATGCTGGAGACAAAACAGATGGCCCGAGAGGCCTCTCCAATATTCAAAATGACTGCCAGGACTGCGTTGCCATTTGTGACTTTATAAACCCCTGATTTAAGACAAAGAGGAGGAAACATTGCAGCAGGCCATTTTAGGCAGCACCACAGTCTGTCTGGGCGTCCGCCCCTGTGGCATGTTCCAGAACGGCCAGCTTCCTTCCAGGGCTGCCCAACAGCTGCCAGGGCTGGGGCAAGGCCAACCTGGCGGTGTTTCCCGGCGTGGCCATGCAGATGCAGCAGAAGATCGGCTGGGACTCCGGAGCTGCCCACCTTTCTAGAATTCTGCAGCTACAGAGGAACTCCATTTTTTGTGCATCCTTGATCTTCCTGTCCTAACAGGAGGGGCGTGGATGAGTGGTCCCCAGGGTCGATGCTTCATCCCTTGACAGACAGCCATCCTCTCCCCCGTCTGTGTCTGACTGTGTATGCGGGTGTGCAGCCCACCGTTCTGCTGTGCACCATCTCTCCTGTGCCCTTGCTCAATCAGAGCAATGATGGCTAGATACACACAAGCACACGCGCACACAAGCACATGCGCACGCGCACACACACACTCCCACATGCACATGCTGAGTCTAGGGGTCCATCTCTACGCCCCTCCAGCCCTGAACTCACACAGCTGTCATTTTGTAATGCTCTGTCTACTGGCCCTCACTGCTCATATCAGAGTGTGAACTAACAGAGGGCAAGGACTTCTTCGTCTCAAGAGCCCCAGCATCTAGCACAGTGCTAAGCACACGGCAGGTGTTATGAGTCGCATTCTGCCCTCCACCTCCAACTCATATGTTGAAGTCCTGGCCCCAGTTCCTCGAAATCGGACCTCATTTGAGAAGAGGGTCATTACGGATGTCATTAGCTGAGATGAGACCCTACAGCAGCGGGGTGGGCTTCTCTGATCCCGTATGACTGGTGTCCTCACAGGCCAGGGGAGAGCCGGACACGGACACAGACACGTACAGGGAGAACACTGTGTGAACACAAAGGCAGACACCAAGGTGATGCTTCCACAAGCCACAGGATGCGGACGACTGCCAGGAAAGCCCCAGAGGCTGGGAGAGAGGACGGATGCGACAGGTTCTTCCTCACGGCCGTCAGAAGGAGCCGGCCCTGCCCACACCTTGACCTCGGATGTCCAGCCTCCGGACCGAGAGAATAAACCTCTGTCATTTAAGCCCCCGGCCTGTGGCCCTTTGTCACAGCAGCCCTGGAAACAAATACAGCAGGTCTGCAAAAAGTGAGGGAGGGAGAGAGGGTGTAAAGGAAATTTCGGTTCCATTTCCCTCAACACATATTAAGTGGGTTCCTACTTGTGCCATTATGGAAAGAGGAAGAAAAAGGGAGAGAAGAGGGAGGAAATGAAGAAATGTGGCCAAATTGAGGCTAAGAGTTGGGAGCGGGAGTCTGGCTTAAGTAGCGCCACCCTTACCCCTGCATTCCTTTCCCAGTCCTGTGACTCTCTTTCCCCAGTGCCTTCAAGCACCCAACCCCCCCCCACTGGTCTCTCCCACCTCCCCACACCTGCCCCGTGCTAGTCTCCAGAAAGACTCATAAAGTCTAACAACGCCTTTCTGGGTGGCAGCCCTTCCACGGTATTTGCACTTACACTTCAGGAAAAATGGTTTTCCTGAAAACCAGGGGCCCCCAGATGACTAAGACTCAGGCCTGCCCTCTGGGGCACAAAGCCTAGTAAAATCATGTCAAAGGCGTGAAGTAAGTGTCACAAACAAGGGAGACAAGGGAGACAGGGTGGAGGGAAGGGAGCATTTTACAGACCTGCATGGTCCAACGGGGCGTCACCGGCCACTTGGGGCTGCTGAGCGTGTGACACATGGCCAGTCTGAACTGGGATGTGCTGTGTCGAGTACACATCAGGATGCAAAGACTCGGTATGAAAACAAGTCAAACACCTTAATAATTCTTGTTGATTACATGTAGAAATGACCATATTTTAGATATACCAGGTTAAATAAAACATATTAAATTTTACCTGTTTTCTTTTTACTTTTTAAAAAGTGGCTGTTAAAAAAATGTCAAATTACGTGTGTCACATTATATTGTGAGTAGGCAGCACCATTCCAGAAGGACATTTAAACTGAGCTTGGGGTGGGGGGTGAGGGAGAAGCAGGGAGAGCTTCCTGAAGGAGGTTTCATCTGAATGGACAAAAAAATCAGAATTCACTGAGCAGCTCACCATGTGCCTGGAACTTTCCATACATCTTCTAATTTAATCCTTAATAACTGAAGTGTTGGTATTTTATTTCTACTTCACGAACAAGGTTTCCAGTCCTAGGAAAGGTTCAGCTCTCTGTCCCAGATTTCACAGTAATTAGTGGTAAAGGCAGAGGAAAAACCCTTCTCCCCACCAGACCTGCCCCGGCGAAGGGAGGGGGACGGGAGGCAGCAAGAGATGGCTTGTGCCGACGCCGCCCAGCCCCCCTCCGCCAGGGCTCTCCCACAGACAACCTGAGACCAAGCCGGGATTTTTTCAGCCCTAGCCATGCCGCCGAGGTTGAACCCAATTGGCTGAGAAGCTCCTTCAGTTGTGTAATTTACAAAAAAAAAAAAAAAAGAAAATCAAATTATGTAGAGGCATCTTATAATTGAGGGTAATTTAGGAAATAACTTCCGAAAACGGCAGCTCTTACAGCTGTGTTACCATTTGGAAGTGACCCAGGTCGTTTTGTCACTTGCATGCCCTTCTCTACGTTATACTCACAGACTGACACAGAAAAACCCCACTAGGGCACTGCGCTTCTTTCCAGATTCGAATACCTTGGGTGAAATCAGGCTTCCCGAAACAGGACGGCTGCCTAGAAAGACAGCCTGAATGAACGTGGATCCATCTGAGAGCTCAACGAGGCCACAGGAACGCGGCCCGGAACCGCGTCTTACTTAACAACATTCCGCGGGCACTTCGCTAGGCACTGGGGGGCACGACAAACTCATCCGCAGGAGGCCTTTCAAACTCAACGGCGGCATCCGCCCATCCTCCAGGATGTGAGCTGAGCGCACGCATGCGCACACACCACGGAGAGGTACTCCCGGCCTTATAAATCAGTGCATCCGACTTACTAATAACAGAGTCTACCAGACAGAAAACATAAATCAACATTTTTAGGAAGTGCTCACGATGACTAGCTAGTAGCTTCCAGGCAAGAGGAAATCATCTATCTTATTATTATTCAAAGGAATTCCAAGGGTGCATCTGCAAAGTATCTGAGCCTGCAGTACAGGGGGCACAGCCCGGCCCAGGCCCCTTAAGTCCCAGGTTACCAAACTCAACGCAGCTCATTAACAGCTACTCATCGACACCAACTCTGCCCTTGGCACTGCCCTGGGTGCTCTTGAGACATGCTGTAGAATCTCACGGACCAGCAAGACTGGTATCTCACTCCTGTTTCACAGATATGGAAACCAAGGCTTGGGAGGTTAAGGAATTGCCCCAGGTTATACACCAGGGCTGTATACACCGGGGTTGGGATCCCCCATTTCCTTCAAGCACCCAGCCCTCTCCTCTGACCCAAAACATGTCTGAACGCAGAGTCCCCATCTATCCTGGCTTGATTGGAAATCCGACCAGGGCACCTTCCCTGGTTCAAGAATAACGGAGCCACTGGCCATGGTGAAAGAGTCCGCTCACTGTCTCTGGTTTTTGCAATGGGCTTTGCTCGTCTATTGTAATTTGCGATTAATAATGAAGCATTTCCCCAAGTGCTGTGTGTGAGATCAAGTTAATGTAAAATTTCGTCTTTGCCAGCCAGCTGCCGTTCTGCTAGGCTGACAGTAAGCAATATCTTTGCACGAGGAGCTCGTCCACAACTAAATCAATTAATCCCTGTTCGGCTGGGAGACAGCTGTTGGGTCAAAGCAAGATAATTAGACAGACGCGTCATTTACCAGGTGGCTGGTAATGAAGGGATTAATTGACCGAAGTAGGGGCTGGACAATGCCTGCTCCTTCCTGCCTCCCCCAATGGATACCACCATTCAGCATCATTCTTCCCAACCAACAATTCGAAAGGCGAGAGCCCTTTCCTCCCTTCTCACTGATCCTTCAGAATCACCCATCAGAGACCCGGCAACAAATAGTCTTGGTCTTCCTTCTTACAGGGCTGTGATCGGAGTGGCCTTCTACAGAGTTCCTCCCAGTCCTCTCCCTGGGGCTCTCTTCCCGGGTTCGCCCACAAAATCCTGACTGAGCCTCTAGCGCCCAAGGTGCTGACCCACATGCCTTCCCAGGAAGCATGCGAGGGAATGTGACCTCCATCCCAGCGGACGAGGCTGCATGCACAAAACTGACATGCGACTTCAGTAGAAATGATCACGAGCCACCTCCGTGCATGTGCTTGGAGCTGCTTTTCATGTAATGGGTTATGTGAGAAGCAGGGAATCAAAGATGTTTTAGACTAGGAGGGGCCCTTTCCTACCCTCCAACCCAGTGTTCTGGAACTCTGCTGCTGCCCATCGGAATCACCAAGGGAACTTTGAAAACGACTGACGTCCTGGCTCGACCCCAGACCAACCAATAAAATCAGGATCTCGGCAGGGAGGCCTGGGCACTGACGTTTGTTCAAGGCTCCCTGAGTGGTCCTAATGTACAGCTGGGGTTGAGAACCCTGGTCCAAACCCTTTGTTTTATTGATGAGGACACTGCAGGGACGAGGGGACATGGCCTGCCCTAGAGAAGTCCCACAGTTAAAATGAGGCTGAGCCCGAAGCAGAAGCTGGCTCATAAATGGCACACCATCTCCTGTGGGTTCCTTGGAACCTCCAACCCTGACAGCCGATAAAAAGACTAAGCCTTCTGGAACAGTGGACAAGCCTCACCCACCTGCTGCTAACCTCCCACCAGCTCCAGCACCAGCTCCTCACTGTTCTCTAACGTGCCGCCCACCCCTCGCCCCGCATTCCTTGTCCCTGCTGTTCCTTCCCTCTGTGATGCTGTTCCCTCTTGTCTGTCAGGTGAAGTCTGATGTGTGTTCAAAGGCCTGGGTCAGAGGTCACCTCCTCTAGAAAGCCCCCCACTGTGCCCTGCACCTCACGGGGTTAATTACCCCTGATTCTCCCACGACTTTGCTGAAAGCCTCTCACCCAGCACTTAGACATCCTGTTACCGAAGTGCCTCTCTTCCCCGTGTCTTCTTCCTCTGTTTATTCTACACATGCCTGTAGGAGAAACACATTTTGGCGAGCAGTGCTGAGAAAACTATTTAGGTTGGGACTAGGAGAGTTCCCTGCCCCTCCTTAGACATTCAAGCTTTTATCAACTTAAAACATTCAGTGGAGTCAATGACCTCAACTTCCAAATTTCACCAATCTGTGCTGTCCCATAGCAGAGCTTTGCAGGTGACTCCTGCTCAGCGTGGCTCCAGCCAGGAGACAATGGCCTCTCCAGAGACCAGGTTCCATACACAAAAACCAATCTTCAACTGTTTGTTGGGCAACTACTATGCATTCCATACCATTTCAGGAGACTTAGGCTTTCTGGTTTTGGGAATTTTGCAACTATCCTGAGCACATACCAGGTCTCAGCTTAGTCACTGGGAAAGACAGCCTCAAGGAAGCGTTTGCCTACCCAGGAAAGATGAACTGGTCAGCTCTCACTTTCCCACAATCCCACCAGCTCCGACGGACCCAGCCTTACCGCGTAGGAGCTGTGTGGTCCTAGCAGATAATTCAGCCCTTCTGAGCCTCAGTTAACTTATGTGAAAAACAGCTTATTAGATCCCTTCCTTTTAGGGTTGTTGTGAATATTCAATGAGCTATGTGTGAAAAACACCTGGAATAGTCATAGATATGTATTACACATTCAATGAATAGTACCTTTCTCTCTTACCTCCCTTCTCTCTCTCTCTCTCTCTCTCTCTCTCTCTCTCTCTCTCTCCACCTCTATCTCTCTCCCTCCTTCTCTCCAACCTACCTCCTGGGGTCTACCTTATGGAGAAGTAAATTTACTTTAACACATTGAAGAATGAACCAATAAAGGCCCTATTTTATTATTTTATAATAAAACATTGACTGGCCCTCAGAGACCCCCTAGGAATGCCTGCAGACCAGTGAACCTAGTGCAAGCCTCCTGGCTCAGTGCTTATGAATTCCTGGTCAGCCCCTGGGCTGTGCATCTGTCTTCTGAGAACGCAGTAATCACAGAGCAAGTATAAATGCTAAAGAAAGAACTAGGCAGGGCAGGGCTGAACCACATGAGTGATGCTGTGAAGATTTCGGGGAACCCACGAGAGGACCAGGAGGTGGGCGAGGCAGAAGGACAAGCTGTCTCGCCCTCGCTGGCATTTAGGGGCAATTATGCCCTATTAATGGCTGACATCGGAGCTCTGCCCCGAGAGTCTGGGCTGAGCCAGGGCGGCCCGCAGATGTGCTGGGCCCACAAATATGCAGTTGGAAACTCCTGAACTTTCAGTGACTTGACGCCAGCTGATCTGATCGGCAATTACGTTTTATTTTGGGGCCGGGAGACAGCACAGAACCAGGAAAATTATAAGACATCAGAGTGCAGTTTTTCTAAGAATATCAGCTACAAACTTTTTTTAACCGATTGTTGTTTTAATGGTTAGACATTTGCAAAGGATTAAACTAAGAAACCATGGACACTAAAATCAGATTAAGCCAAGTTTCCCAAGGGAGTTTGAGCCTTTGTCCAACAAAGATCTGGGTGTGATTTTTTTTTTTTGTGGAGGGCAGCAGGGATAATTCCTACCAAGAAAACTTTGCTGGTGACAGTGAGTACAGCACAGAGATAAACATATTTGTAATTTGTTCTGGGCTTGAATCTTTACTCTGCTTCCTACTAGCTGTGTGACCTTGGGCAAGTTGTGTGACTTCCTCGGCTTTAGTTCTCCCACGGGTAAAATGAGGGTGTAATACCTAGCTTGGGGCTTATCACCCACATTTGATGTGATGTTCATAAGCAACTAGATAAGCATCTAGACAAGCCTCTGGCCTGCAGCATCAGAACACGTTGACAAGGTGTGTTGGTTTCTCACCATCTGAAATAAACTGCTCCTGTTTTCACGGTCCTATCTCACACCCAAACCACCAGTCAGCTTCGACAGGGGATGTGGCATCTCCCGGAGCAGTCTGGTGTCTAACAAGTACAGGGGTTGTCATCTGCCTCTGGGATGACACGAGTCCAGGCTCAGCAGCTTCCACAGCTTGGCCAGTAGAGAAACATGAGAAACCGCAACCAAGCCAGTTCAGGTGCAAAGTTTCAAGTGCCTTGTGGACTCAAAACCCAACTAAACTCAGCGGGAATGTCCACTCCCTTCTCTACCCTTAACGTCCCACTCAGGCCCCAGCAGCCCAACGGATCACCAAGACAGTTTCTCCAAGAAGGCCAGGGGCTGGGCTTGCATGAGAATGGAGCATAATTGCAGCTTGTAAAGGAAACAGCCTAAGAAAAAACATCCAGGGGCAACATCCCCAGGAAACAGGGAGGTCTTCCTGCAGGGACGTTATCCTGGTTGCCACAGCAAGGGGCCAGACAGCTTGCCCACGGCATTCTTGATGGAGGGCAGTGACTCACCCACCTACGCCCTCGACAATGGCTCCCAGAGCTGACTCTCCAGCCCTGTCTTCCCTCCCAGGTCCTAGGCTACTGCCACTAAATGAGCATCTCACCCACACACACTCAGAACACCCCCGAAGTAAGAGATGACCTCTATGCAGGAAGGTTCTCTCTCCTCTCATTGGTTTACTTGCCGGTCAATCACTCATGTCAACTCTCAGACAGCAAGAGGAACCAGACGTGGGAGGCTGACCACACGTGCCCTGCTCGCCCTCCTGTGCCCAGCACCTGGCACTGAGCTGCTCACAGCCCCTGCTGGTAACAACAGATGAAGGAGTGAATGAACCTGGGAATGAACGAACTCTGCAAGAAGCACCGAGGAAGGCACATCTTCTCACACGACCTTGCGAGGCAGGCATGTTCAGCACCACATTATCAACGAAGGGGAGCAACCTCAGAGGGGTTAAGTATGTTGCCCACACTCACATAGCTAATAAACGAAGAAATCATTCTTTCAACGTGGTCTGACCCTAAAGTCAAGTCTTCCAATACTGAGTCCGTTCTCACGACCGTGATGATGACGAATCGTATTGACACAGCCTCTGACATCCGAGTCTGTCCTCCCACCATTCGGAGCGATGGGGAGACTGGCCCTGAAAGGCGACCCATCATGCAGGCAGGACCGCACCGCCAGTGGGAGGTGGGGCAGGCATTTGAACCTGGACTTCCCTTTCTCAATCACAGATATTCGGGGGTACCCGCCACAAGCCAGGCCCTGCGTTAGGGTTGGGGGTACAGCAGAGACCAGCACAGACACGGCCCATGGATCTTCTCTCCAGAGGGGCGTCTGCTTCAGAAATAGTGTCTTCCCGTGACACCATCTGCTGCCCATAAAATTTCCTCGAGAAAGCAGCAGCGCGCTGGCAGTTCTGTGGTGAAGTGGAAAATGATCTGGGAGCAGAGGCTGTCAGCAGAAAGATGGGAATGGTTTGCATTTCAGGAGTGTGGGTTCGTCTTCCGCGTGGACGCCCAGAAATCCTGTCCTTTGTCGCAGCTGGCTCTGCTCTTCCTAAGGACAGCGTGCGAACAGATGGGGAGACTTGCCTGTCATAAGCAAAGTAGTTGGGCAACCAAACAAAACGCAGTATCAAGTTCCCTGCTGAGTCAACAGAGAGCCCAGGAAAGGGAGCCTCGGAGTTCGCAGTTACCTAGCTAACCTGGCCCAGTCCCGCTAGAACTCCAAAGTGGAGAGAGGGGCCGACAGAGGAGTGAGTGAACCTGCTTAGGCCGCCTGTGATGGCCACGCTCAGGAGTCCGTTCTTCCAGAAGGAAGTGCGGGTGAGATGTGGGATCTCAGGCTCACCCCTTTGCAAGGCTTCTGGAAATTCGGCACCTTTGAGGACAAGCAATATTTTCCTCCACCAAGCAACGTGGTCAACAGAAATACTAAGTTAACAATGTGATATAAAATAAAGCTCAGAGACTATGGCCAAAGCAGTAAATTTTTTTTCTTAGCAGAGATTAAAGGTCAGTGGATGGGCTACTAATTGTTCACTCACCAGTTCTTGGTGTCAAGCGCTAATTAACGTTCCCACAGAAGGACCTTGCCGTCTCTGTGTAAAGACCCACACAAACCAAGTCGACCGGGACTCCCTTTGCTTCTGGATCTCCACAGAGGACACTCTCCTGCAGCTGGAGCTTATTTTTGCTCAGAGGAACTCCTCATAATCAAGCTCACTTTATATCCTGACAGTCACTTAGCAAAACATCCACACACACAAGGGCATCTTGCCAAAGTGGTGACATGAGGTGCACTCTGGAGCATTAGTGAGCTTTAAAAATCGAGTTTAAAATGCCAGGCAATGCAAGAACCAGAATTTTGGAGTTTCTCATCCCCGCCACCCCCCTCACCTCTTCCCAAATCGATGCATGAAGACATCAAGGAAGTCTCCAGGACTTACCTGGGTCGGGTTGTAGAGTTCCTGCAGGGGGCTCCGAGACCCCTTCCGGCAACAGATGTCCACGCCGAAGGGGTTCCTCCGCATGACTGAGGAAAGAAAGTGAAGGCTCATCAGAAATGAGCAACACATTGCGCTGTCTGACACGGGAAAGGCACAGAGGGGGGCAGAAGAAACAGGTGGGGAAGAGAGGCAGACAACAGGCTTCTCGCACAGCTACGTCTCATCTAATGGCATTGGGGCCATTCTGCCTCCCCAACATTCAGTATCTCCACACCCAGAAGGACAGCAATGAAGCTAAAATTCTTCCCGGCAAATTTCCAGAAAAAAAGACCAGGCATTAAAGATACTGAAAGGAAGCCGCTCATAAGACGCTATAAAAAGGCTGTTCCAAGACAGTGAGCCGTACCGACACCAGACTTGGTGATATTTCTACCATTCCACGGGCCTCTCCCTCAACGGTCGGTTCCGACCTCTTAGTCCTGGTCCCCAAGGCGTTTGGTCCCGAGAACGGTGCAGGCCCCCCGCCCAAGCGGGCTCTTCCCACTGGGTAACTCCAGGGCCCGGCCTCCCCACAGCCTCTTGTAAATTAGGTTATTTTTAATGAGAACATCAGCTCCACAAAGGCATAAAGGATAAGGGTGTATGGTTCTAGACAGACAGAGGTGGCCCCTACAATTAATAAAAGACGGGAATGAAGTGAACTTCCCAAAGACCCAACAGGGCTAAGGACACTAAGAACTATTTTTAAATGGAAAAGCATCCTTTCTTTCTTTCATTCTTCTCCTTCTCAGACACCCTGGCTTAGTGTATACAGTCACCTGCTTGATAATCACTTGTTGGAGGGAGGGAGGAGGCAGGGATAAATGAATGAGTGAGCAAGTGCTCTCTTCCCACATAGGAGGCAATTCTCCTGGGGACACAATGGGGACATGAGCGCACAAGAAAAGCCGATCAATTCACAAGTCTAAACATTTCACCCCATACAGCGTGCAGTGGCGTGGACAGCAGGACGCTCCCTGGAGCAGACAGCCTGAATTTGGATTCTGGCTCTACCACTCACCAGCTGTGAGACCTCAGGCAAGACACCTAACCCTCCTGTACCTCTGTTTCCTCATCTGCAAAACAGGGATGAGAAAAGGGCCTGGCTCCCTGGGTTGATCATAAAGATTAAATGAGTTGCTACTATATGCAGAACGCTTAAATGGGTTGGCAGCCAAAAAAAAAGTGTTTGTTATCAATTTCTGAAGCTACTGAAGATCACACATTAGATCTGCACATAACTCATGACAAAAACCATTCCCCTGCCCTCGGGAGAGGAGGTAGGAGCTTCTCTATTCCTGAGCTGCCAAGCGAGCTGATGAGAAGGTGCCTGACCTCAGTCCGGGCTCGGGATCTCTGACCGCAAGGCCACGCGGCACAACCTAAGGTCCAAACGTTAGGAAAAGCCATCTCCACAAGTAGCCAATTACTTCTGGAAGGTCTCCAGGTGAACCCATTCCTCCTCATGCAGCTCTCCGCAGACTGGTCACTGTGAGCCACGTGGAAACCCTGACAGTAAGTCATCGATTCCAGGACACCTGAAGCTGCCTTTTCTCGCCCCTCCTTCACCACCGACAGCAGGGCCGGCAAGCTTCTTCCGCAAAGGGTCGGAGGATGCTGCGGCGTCGCGCCAGGCGGTCTCTGTGGTCACCGCTGAACTTGGCCACGCAGACAAAACAGAAATGAATGGGCGTGGCTGTGTGCCAACACTTCACTGATGGACACTGAAACCTGAATTCTGTATAATTTTCACATGTCAGGAGACAATATTTTTCATTGATTTTTTATTTTTTTCCGACCATTCACAGAAACAGGGGATGGGCCGGATATGGCCCCCAGGCTGCGGTTTGCTGGCCCCTGCCCTAGCGGACGGCTCCAAGTATTCTGGGGTCAGCGGTCTGAGCCCCAACACACCGCCCAACCCTCTCTGGGCAACTGTCCACATAAAAGCCATTCGAATTTGATTAGGCTGATTGCTGATCGGGGAAACACTGGCCCTTTGTTCCTCCATGGTCGCCTCGGGAAGAGGGGAAAAATCCACGTTGTGTTTTTCTTTAATTTATTACTTCATTTTTCATTTCCACCAAAAAACGAGGTAAACTGTTAAATGCATGCAAGTTGCCCATGGTGCACAATGGCACAGTGACACTTTGGAGGAGGAAAAACAGCCGTAAAACTTGTAAAATTATGCCCACGCCATGCAAGATTAACCTCTCCCCGTGGCGGCGGACGGGCTCCCCGAGACCTGCGGCTGCAGGACCGCCGTGGAGAGAACCCCACCGCGCGGCCCATTAAAAATCAGCTTTTATGGGGGGCAGTATTATTTAATTGGTTTATTTTTCTAATACAAGGCCTTTAAAATGCTTTGAGCGTGTGGGGCCTGCAGCTCGGGTCCTTTCCCAGGGCCGTCTGCCCCCACGGCTCCGGCGGCCCTGCCCGTGACTTCACTGGGCGCCTTGCGAACCAACGTTGACACCCCAGGCCACAAAAGCCAAAGGGGCCTTGTGCGCTTGTTATGGGAATGATAACAATCCCACCATTTATGGAGCACTCACTGTGTGCCAGGCCCTTGGTGAAGCGTAACCCTTCGCTCGGTGAAGGAAGTGCCTGCATTTTACGGATCACCTCTCTGGGCCCTGCCCACCCCCACCCCCCTAACTTCAGGAACTGGAGGAGGTCAAGGCCACATGGGTGGAAAGAGGCCAAGCTGAGACTCAAACCTGACTACTGGACTCTTCATATCCAGTACAGTAACGAGGACCTACCATAGGCCTGGAGGACGAAGGGTGATCAATTATTCACTTGACTGTCAGTATATTGATACTGTGGGTGTGTCAGGAAAAGTGGCATCAGAGGACGTTGAGCAACCAATACACACAGATAGTGGCACTTAACGTTTAGAGAGCACTCAGGGTGCAGCAAGGAGGTCACACATTTAATCAGCACGTCAGTCCTGTGCGGGGGTGGGGCGGGTACCACTGCTGTCCACCCTTCACAGATGGGAATACTGAGGCACTTAGGGAACGTGCCTAGGTCT
The DNA here is from genome assembly GCA_028533065.1 of Trachops cirrhosus. Taxonomy (NCBI): domain Eukaryota; kingdom Metazoa; phylum Chordata; class Mammalia; order Chiroptera; family Phyllostomidae; genus Trachops; species Trachops cirrhosus. Next base: position 11,738,716 of record CM052539.1, read on the forward strand.
CCAGACTAGTGAGAGGCGAAGGCAGGATGCTGACACAGGCAGCCATGCTGGGCCAACGCCAAATCCCCAATCCACCACACATCTCACTGGTTTCCTCCTGGCACAACACCTGGTTGGCTGGCCACCGCCAGGACAAGTGATTTAAAATGTATTCCAGTGTTACAGGATTCACCAAAATGACGTGATGTGATGGCCGAACCATTCACTAACAGTTATTACACTCATTCACTTACTTCTGTGACAAATTCTTATCAAGCACCCACTGTATGCCAGACACAAGGTATGGGGGATACAGATCCTCTCCGTCTCATTCATCGGGTTAGAACACAGCTGGGCACACAGTAGGTACTCAGGGGTTTAGGAATGACCTAGGATTCAAGGCTTCCTTTCCAAGCATTGGAAAGTCTTCCTTTCCTGCTACCTCTGGAGGAAACTGCGCAGAGCGTCAGGCTGCTGGGGTTTTTTTTCTTTGAAAATGAAAGGTCTGATGATCAAAAGCCCTAAGAAAGGAACCCCTGAGGACATTTAACGGAGGCCTTCAGAGGTTAAAAACTCATAATTAAAACTATGAGTTTTAATTAGCAACGCCACTTGTTTTCTTCTTTCTAAACTCAGATCAATGAAATTCAAGACCGTTTTTGGAAGAATCTAATTGGCTCAATTTACAGTATGATTTCCTGGAACCAGGAATAGTTCTGTATATTGCAAACACAGAAATGGAGCTAAAATTAAAATTCAGCCCCTCGTGTTCGTTCCACTCTGGTGACAAGCACGGTGGTTTTGAGCGGAAGCTTCACTGAGAGTGAGCTGAGAGCAGGTGACGGAATGTCAGCTCACGACATGGGGGCGGAGCCTGCCAGCCCTGCTGGGGTGGAGGGAAGTTTGCAGCTGGATTGTGGATTCGGGACCAAAGTCATAAAGCTGAAATGTTGTGGGATCCTGTGTGAGAACCTGCCTTTGACGCGTTTCACAAAACCAAAGACATTTGGAATTCTGAGGGCTGGAACTCAGGTTTTCTGAAATACAGCAATACTTAATAATAATAATCATTTACTGAGAATTTACCCTATATCTGAGATGCCCGACATGATGCTAACCTTTTTTTTCACCTTTTGCATTTAATTCTCATAAAAATTCCATGTTATCAATAATCAATAACAAAAATGTCTTTTATTCCATTTATTTATTTTTTTGTTTCATTTTTTATTTCCTTTCTGCCCTTCCACTTGACCCTTGGCGATGGCTATATCCATCTGAACACAGTCAAGGAAACAGAAGCCCAGAGAGGTTAAGTACCTAATTTGCCCCAAATCACACAGCCAGCAAATGGCAGAACAAGAAGCAGACTCAAACCTAGGCTTCTCTGTCTCTAGAGGGAATGATCTTAGAAGATGCTTCCGCACAGCACTCCCTCTGCAAATACCAACGTTCTCACTCCCCTCAACACACCACGTGAAACACTCTGACTGACATCCAAACCGGTCTCCGCCCCTTTCACTGGCAAAACAGCTTTAATGCCCACCTGGCCAACTTCAGACACTTTCCAAGTCTCCTGATTTGCTAACAGCCTGGGCACGAGCCCTGTTCTGAGAGTCTGGAGCAGCAACGCGATTCCGGAGACGCTTTCTCCCAATGCACAGACTCACGCTGTCTGGCGCTGTCCGGCACTGTCCAGTCCGTCTGTCAAGAGGACGTTGGGATGGGGCCGTGTCTGAGTCAACCTCATCAGGTTAGAAGAAGGGTGAGCGGCACCCCGCTTCCTCCGAGGGAGCCTTCCTAGGAGGACAGGCCATTCTGCTCTGTAACTGTGGGACCCCTGAAGGCGCTATGTCACAGCTCTCCCCCACCCCCTTTGGAGGACACCCTACTGAAACCAGAGGGACCCACTGTCCCAGTTTTCCTGGGACTGAAACATTCCCAGGACCGAGGACTTTCAGTGCCGAAACCTGGAAAGTCCCAGGCAAACCAGGACAGTGGGTCACCTGGGAGTGCCCTTGGGAATGAGAAAGTTCAGGAGCTGGTCACCAGAACTGGACTCAAATCCTGGTTTCACGGTTAACTCATCTTGGGACACTGGATCGATGCCCTAATCGCTGAAACTCAACTATAAAATATCATACTAATGCCTATGTCCTAGGGTGGTTATGGAAATTAAAAGACAACGTGAAAAATAGCCTGATAACATGGCACCCAAAATGTCCATGTGAAATGTCACAGGGCTGGATCGTGCCCCCAGCTCTGCTCTTCACCTTGAACAAGGTCTCCCTGGGCCTCAGCTTTCTCCTTGGTCAGGAGAAGAGGTAGAACCAGGTGATCTCTAAGCCCCTTCCAACCAGAAATTCCTCATCTGTAAGCGCACAGCAGTGCCTGTCTATCCAGAGAACCGGTTTTACAGTCCCGGAGAAGCACTGTCCCAGAGGTGCACGGGCACCAGAGTGTGAGGGGCGGGGGGGCAGGGGACTGGGGACCGAGTGGCATTTCAGCAGTGATGAGGGAAGGAGAGAGAGATGCCTGCAGGGCCAGCAGGGGTTGTGAAGCCAAAGGCAAACCTTGGCTGTGAAACAGACATTTCTTCCCCGTTTACAGTCCATGGCCAAAGGCCACAGGCCAGCATCCGGGTTGAAATGACAAGATTTTTCATATGGAAAAATGCCATCATCTAATAATAACAATAAACACGGGACTCCCCTCCCCCACAAAAAGCCTTACAGAAAGCAGAGCTGGGGGTCTGTAGCTCTGGGGGAGCATGGCCCATTTCTGGAACAAAAACGTCTTGTCTCAGTCTCCGCTCAGGGCTCCAGCCCAAAATTCCATTGGAGGGGATCGGGGCTGGGAGGTCTCAGAGTGGTGGGAACCCCACCCTCTCCCTGCCGCACATGTGACCCTCTTCTTCAGGGATTAGTCGCAGCTTTTGAGGCCAGCATCGCCCACTGGACCACCTTTTAAAATGCAAAGGAAGAAGCTCCCTTTGAGTCACTATGGCTAGAACCTGAACTCCTTGTTTTGGCTCCACCTGTGCAAGGAAAGCTCAGATCTGGAGGAAAGAAGAAAGAGGAGAATGGGGGGGGCGGGGTGGGAGGGGCAGGAGGGAGGCCTGAAACTCCAAGGGTTCCTCACCTCACAGCGGGGCACAGAACTGGCTCAGCCCTACGCAGTTCTCCTGCAGCTGAGAGGTACAGAGAGGTAAATACGGTGAGTCCTCATAAACACCGCGACATGTGAAGAAAAAATTTTTGAGTGCTCAGGAATCTGCACCGCTGGGAGATTTAATTGTATTTTAAGGGACCGGAGGCGCTTTGAACCCAGTGAGTGACACATTCTGGTATTTGGAGAGGCCCAGGTTTTAGCTTTCCTTGTTTGCTCGGCCCAGCAAAGAACAAAGACTCAACGCTCACGTTTGGAGACTGGAGGGTTCTTATCCGGCATCCGACCACTCCCGCTCATTTTCAGAGGAGAAAAGGCGTCCCAAAATCAACAAACAGCACATTTATAAACGGTCAGTCGCCCCAGACAAAAGCATGCCCTGCCAAAGGGATGCAGCATGATTAAACCCCAAGCAACAGCAAAGTATTAAACTTTCGTTTTGATTATCCTGGAAGAGGTCTTTCTAAAAGCTTTCCTAGTAAGCCATTCACTTTTCTGGGGGATAGAACCTGAGCTCAACTAAGTGCTCTCATTACTGGGCATTTGGGGTTTCTTTTTTGCTGGAGTCGATGTGAGAAATGTCGGATTTGAATTAGCAGTGGACACAAAATGCATGCCCTTTTGCAACCTTGGAAAAAAAAAGAACTGGGTCCAGTGAGAAGACAGAACGGCCAGAGGTCCCACAGTGGGGCTGGGAGAGCAGGGCCAGCCTCTCGTAGGTTGGCTCATCCCCCAGCTCCCGGCCCCGGCAGCCCAGCCCAGCGCCTGTCTGGCTGGCCCCTCTCTACCTAAGTGCTTAGTGCATAGGAGGCACTCAGCACATCTGTGTCAAGAGAATGGAAAAAAAAAACCCTAAAGATATTTCTTTTCTAAAGGGTAGCAGGTCAAAGGACTTATTCACAGCAAGGGAACAAAGAGGTTGGCATGTTCTTTCCTAACAGACTTCATCAAAATTATTTCAATGGCCTTCTTAGTCAAAGCAGTTGAGCTGGGGGGATCCCAGCCCTGCACGCTTCCCCTCACCTCTCTGAAACGCGCCATGTCACAGCTTGGAGAGGTTCAGACCGGGAAGAGGCCAAGCAAAAAGGCAGCTCTGAATGGCGACCCAGCATTCTCCAACTAGCCAGGGCCTTTGCGTGCTTGACAGACGTTCAGCACATGTGTGTTACAGACGACCTTCCAGGAGCCCCAAGACACTGAGGCAGGAGCCAGGTTCAGCCTAAGCTTTCATTAATACTATTATCAAACTTCAATATTCCGACTTCCTATTCGTTCCTGCTCACAGTCCCCCAAATAGGGACAGCCCAGAGCCATTGAAAACCATTTCCAGATCCATTTCTCCTTATTGGATCCCTTATAAGCAACTACTGAAGAATACTGAAGGATTGGGGGGTTTGATTTCATGGGGGAATAATCTTAATCTTTATGATAGTTAAGTCCCATGCCAGTCTCTCCTCCTGCTGTAAGCTCCTCAGAGCTCCTGATGCCCGGCCTGGGAGGTGGTTGCAGAACTAAAGTGAATTAAACTTTAGGCAGATGAAGGTCAAGGGTATAAATCTGAGAATTAGATGAATGCACTTGGTATAAATCGGGAAGAGAAAAGATACAGCTTCATCTAAAAGCCAGGAGATTTATTGTCATAGAAACCTGCCACTGAGGGGCTCTGATACTCAGCTTTGAAGAATACACTGTCCACATTACAACATTTACCTGCTGGGAGAAGACGGGGATACCAAATACACTCACCCAAACCAGTGGCCTCAGCAGGCAACCCACTTCCTGTTTTGGATGATTCTGGCCCATCTGCAAAAACATGCCGGGAGCAGAGGGTCATGTCTACTCCCAAAAAGCACAGGGTCCCTGCAGAAGCGCAAACCAGCTGTCAGTCAGACAGGTGAGTGCAGAATCTGGCGCATCTCAGTCAAGAAGGGCTTTTGGAGACAGTCTGGCCCAATGACAAGCAAAGACAATGAGATGCATTGTTCTATGCCTTTTTACATAAGGGACTTGAGCATCTGTGGATGTTGGTATCTAGGGGGGTCCTAGAACCAATTTCCCCCGTGGATACCAAAGGACAACTGTATATGAGGACAGAAAAGTACCCTCCGAAATGGTTCTGATTAAGCAAGACAAATGGCAGGATGCAAAACTGAAAAACGGTCTTTCTGGCCTGTTGAACCACATAGAAACTTCAGGCCACTGAGGCAGTAACCCCCCCAAATTGCTGGTGACCCCAAAATTGTTTGAAATGGCAAAGCTGTTTTCCTAAAACCCCAACCCAGCACCATTTCAAATTAAGTATGGAAAATGTGCAAAACAGGCACAGAAAGCAGATGTGCGGTTGCCCAAGGCCCGGGCTGGAAGGGCAAGCGACAGTAAACAGACACCGAGCTTCCTTATAAAGTGATGGAAACGTTCTAAAACTAGGTCGCTGTGATGGCTGCGTACCTCTGTAAACACACGAAAGCCCATTCAATTCTACACTTAAGGCAGGTGCATTTTATACGTCAATTATACTTCAATAAGGCTATCATAAAAAATAAGTACAGAAATGTTTAAGAAGAAATCCCTGAAGATTAATATATTTTGATCTATTTGTGTAGATCTTCCTTACAATACCAACATGAAAGACTTAATTAAATAATTTATTTGCCTTCAGATTTTAAGTTGAAATACTCTAAGTTCACATGTAATGCTGGAGCATTTAAGAAACTTAAGATCACCATATCTCTAAGTTTATGATTTGAGTTCGATATTATTTATGTATTTCTTTGTCAGTCAGATGACTGAAGTACTCAAAAAGGATATTAGTCTACTGCATTTTAAACGCAATTTAAAATGTTAAAGGTTAAGTTTATTAAAGGGTCAAATATGAATCAAATGCTACTCTATCGAGAATACAGTCAAAAACACTGTAGTAACTATGTACGGTGTCAGGTGGGTACTAGATTCATCGGGGGGATCACGTCATACATCATGTAAATGTCTAATCACCATGGTGTACACCTGAAACTAATACTGTACATCAACTGCGATTGAAAAATAAAAAACTATTTTTAAAAAAGGCTACCCTAAATAAAACTATTAGCATTTACGTATTTATGAGAAGGGTAAGATTCTTAAAGGATAGCTTCCTAGATTTAGTTTTTTCAGAAGCCTTCTTTATACACAGCTGTCCCCTCAATGACAAAATAATAACCTGCTCACATCAACAGAGAACTAACAGGAACTGGCACCTTCAGGCTGGTCTAAGGGAGGAGGAGAAGAACCAGTCTCGACCCAAAACTCAGCTCAAATTCTGTTCCTTTACTGTGTGGACAGATTTTATTGTTGAGAATGCAGGATCCTGTGGAAAAACACAGTTCAAGAACTGAAATTGGCAGTTAACCTAGGAAAGCCCTTATAAATTATGTTTTATATCCACTTAAATAAACCAAGAGAGACAGCCCCGGCCGTCCAGATCATATTAATTCCACTCTGCACACCTTGAATGAGTAATCACGGGCCTTGCACACTTCCTTTCCATCTACCCTCCCTTCCCCCTGGAGAAATTTTACACTCTCCCCACATTTTCCCTGGAATGCTTATACATTTATTTTGCAGTGATGCAGATAACATGCCAAAATACCTTCTTCCCTGTAGCTGGAGCTCCAAGTCCGAGTTCACGGCTTGGAGACATTTAGACCCGCCCCTGGGGTTCCCCCGCAGCTTCAGAGACAGCAAACAATGCGAGTGAGAGTGATGCGGCTGCGTGAGAAGGGAAATAGCCTGAGCAACCTTTACTTAAGCTCCTCGAGCAGGGCAGGGCAGTGACCCCACACCCACCGCCTTCCCTCTGGTACAGAAGGCTGTTCAGCTCCGTCCATGGCCAATTCACGATGATACAGTCAGGCTGTGCTGGGCAACGCCCCTCTCCCACAGGGCTCCACTCCCTCCCAGGCACCCAGGCTCTTCGACGCCCAAGGGGATTGTCACCCACCCTCGGTCTCTCTCCTGGGCAAAGCCTGATCCTGCCCAAACTTCTGCGTTCTTTCCCTTCCCTACACCCTGTCCGAGAAGCCAGAAAGGTGGCCTGGTGAGGACCATGGTGTAGTGGCTCTAATAGTGTCCGCCTAAATTCAGTTCCACTCGGAGCCTCAGAATGGGACCTTATTTGGAACAGGGTCTTCGTAGGTGTAATTAGCTAAATTAAGATGAGGTCATATTGAACTAGGGTGACCCCAAATGTAATGACTGGTCCTTATAAAAAGAGGAGAGGACACATGGGGACACACACAGGGAAGGCTCTGTGAAGATGGGGGTGGACACTGGAGCAAGGCAGCGAGCGACATGCAAAGGGATGCTGAGGACCGCCGGAGCCACGGGAAGCGAACAGGAGGCAAAGAGGATTCTCCCCTGCACCTTCAGAGGGATCAGGCCCTGCCCACGCCTGGGTCTCAGACTGCGGGCCTCCTCCACTGTGTGAGAATAAATGCTGCTGTTTTAAGTCACCCACTTTGTGGGACTCTGTTGTGGCGGCCCAAGGACACTAATCCACATGGTTCACAGCCTAAGTGACCTTGACAACATGCTCAGTCCCCTGACCCTCAGTGACCTTATCTGTAAAATGGGGACAACAACATGCCTGCTTAGAAGGGGTATCGTAGGATTAAGTAAGTTAATTCACCTCAAGTGTTTGGAGCAGCCCCTGGCCCCAGGTAAGTGCCCAGTAAGCTAAATTGGCTACCATTCCCCAAGCCCAGTACCTTCTTTTTCTCATTGTCCCCCAAGAGAGCATCTCGAAATCCTCTTCTATTCCAACCAAAAGCCTCACTGTTACGGACACGATATATACACATTACTTCACGAATCAGTTAGTGGGCAGAAGGAGCTGGTGGTGCACGAGGAGGGTCCAACCAGGTTGGCTTTGCTCAAGGTGAGTGAGAGGCAGCTCCAGCAGGCGGCTGTGCGGCTGCCGGACAGCGGCTTCTCTCCGGAAGCCAGAGGCAGCTCGGGAGAGACGAGCTCCCACCACGGAAGACACGCTCACAGCAGAAAGCAGCCGAAGCCTCCCCGAGGCAGCCCGCCACCCATCTACCCAAACCCGTATTTCCATTTCCATACATCTAGATGAGTTAAAGATGGGAGTCATCGTTCTAACTGTCCACTCGCATTATTTTCTCCTGACGTTTTGCTGGCACAAGATGCTCAGAGAAAACGCTGAGTTTTAAAATAGCCCCGTAGGCACCGCGTGGCTGGAGCCGTGAAGATGTTTACAGCCTTCGGCTCCGGCAATTTTCCTCTTGGGAAATTACACCGAGGGAATAATTGGACAGCAGCTCAAAGATTTATGCACAAAGATGTGTACTCTAACATTTCCCTTCCAATGGCCAAAAAATTGTAAACATTCTAAGATGTCCAAGATGAGAGGAAGAATATCATAAATCATTTTGCACTTGGGTACACTGTTAATAAATCGCAGGGCATTAACTACACAGAACACGAGAGTGTTCCTAAAGGTAATGACGTCATAACATGGAAAAGGGGGTTGAAGTTAAAGCAGCAGAATTCGAAATGCCATGAGGATCCGGATCGCGGCTATGTAGGTACACATACACATATCAAAATGACAACAATTATCAGAGTGGTTTTCATGATTCTTCCATGCTGCATATTATTTTTCCCACTTAAAAACAGTCCCTTCAGTACAATGCTAGCTCAAAATCAATGCTTTAAGTGTTAGAGATGCTACTGAAAGCCAGGAAGTTCGAAATGGAGAGTCGAGATTTTCCCAAAGAAAGTCCAAAAATCATCCGTAGCCACTAAGGTAGCCATATTCCCCTGATAAAGCTTTGAAAACTGAGAGCACATTAAGGGCGCCCAATTTTTGCCCGTCCCAGAACTGTAAGCTGCTTTAGTTGCTGCCATCGGGGATGAGGGAAGTAACAGGTGCTGGAGAAGATCCAGAGGGGGCTCAGGGGAGACCGGGCTGAGGCAGGGAAGGCACATGGGGCTGTGTGCAGGCTGTGCGCAAGCTCTGCTGTGCCTCAGATGCCATTCTTCTGGAAATGTGATCAGAGGGAGAGGCCACCACAGCTGCAGCCGATTAAACATGCCCACGCTCCACGGCTCAACCCTCCCTTCTTCCCTCCCGGGGAATCCAAAACGCACTGATGAACCTCACTCCACCGTCCAGCTAAAGATAAGTGGAGGGATGTGAATGAGCCCAAGGAGGGGAGAGAAAGAACCAAAGATACTGTAGTGATTTTCCCCAGGGAAATGTGGAGCATGTTCAGACTTCTTTAACAAAAATCTTTGCGACAATAGGGGGACAGAGTCCCACCTCACTCCCCAAAGTAAGAAGGTCATGCACAAGGCCCTTGTTGTCACAGAAGCAGGAAAGCAAAGTGTGGCCTCTCAGGGTACAGCACACCACTCTGGCTGGTTTTAGGTACAGAAACTCTTTCAAAGCCAGCCAGACGGGGTCTGCGTGTGCAGGTAAATTAAAAAGCTATAAAACAGTAAGGCACTTGCAAATAGTTATGGCCATAAGAGGACACAAGAGCCCCCCAGTCCATACCTATGAAAAGTGGCCAGGCGGGTGTCAAAGGGTTCTGGTTCTGAGCTTGTGGGCACCCACTATCTGGGTGACCCAGAGAGGAATGGGGAGGGAGCCTGTGGCCACCTACTATCTGGGTGACCCAGATAGGAATGGAGAGGGAGCCTGTGGTCATCTACTATCTGGGTGACCCAGACAGGAGAGGAGAATAAGCAGAACATATTTTGAGAACCGTTATATGTCAAGTTGAATGCCAGGCACTTTGGTAAACATTATTCGACCTTCCCTTCCTTGAGAACATCCTGAACATGTTTTCCCATTTTACAGGTGAGAGAAACAAGTTCAGAGAGGCATCCGCCTAAGTTACACAGCCAGATAGAGCAGGTATAAAGGGTTATCATCTCTGCATGCTATCAACGGAGATCTCTCTGATGTAGGAGAGGAGGGGGAGATGAGCAAACACACAGAAAGCAGCATTTCACCACTCCGGGTCCATCCCGAGTGAAGGCAGGGATGTGAAGATGTAGAAATGGGGTTTAAGGTACTTCATAAAAGTAATGGAGCAGAGTCAACGTCTCTGAGGCAGGGTCAAAATGTTGACGTCAGAGTGTTCAAACACACACGGGGACAGCAGTGCGAAGTTCATTGCAGGGAGCAGAGCAAGGTGGCTGAGGGTGAGCCCTGAGGGTGTGAGAATCCCTGCCTCGGTCCTGGCTACCCACGAAGCAGCTGAGCCATCTTCTGCAAGTGTCCTGACCCCTGGGCCCCTGTTTCTCACTGATGGGATGGCAATGAGGAGAGAACATGCTTTGTAAGGTCATGAAGAGGATTACATGCAATGAAAGCCCCGAATACATAGCCAGACGTGATTCCTAGGTACATGTTATTTTCATGGTTTTTGATGTCTCTGGAATAAGGATGCATCTTACAATTGTAGTCTTCTTAGACTTGATCAAATAAGAAATGAAGATGATGATGATGATGATGATGATGATAATGAAGTACATTCCTGACTCACTTCATCCATCCGTGGGCCTCCCCCACCCCATCCCTCATCTTAAAGCCCAGACCCCTAGGAACGTGTTCTCTCTCCTTCTCCTTTCCTTTCTTCTCTCCCTGTATCTCTCTCTCTCTCTCTCTCTCTCCATGCCCCTCCCCATCTACTACAAATTTAATGCTTTGTTTTCCCAGCCAAGACAAATATCCTCAAGTCCAAAGGGCAAAGTGCCACAGCATCAGAATGCCCTGTACCCTCAGAGAGTGACACCAGAGAGAGGGCTCATTCAGGTGCAGGCAGCTCCAGGATAACCGACCCCCGAGATAGCCCCATGCCCAAGCCATGCATAACAACGCCAAGGTCCCTGCCCCGGTGTCCTGAACGCCAATGGAAGCCACCGTACCCTGGGAAAGCCGGGGGGACAGGGACGGTGGGTTGTCAGCAGCACCAAGAAAGGCCCACTATCATGAGACCTTCTCCCAATAACAGCCCCAGCCCTGGCTGAGGCCAGAAATCCTGGAAGGTGCTCCTTAAAATCGTGGTTTCTAGTAAATCTCCAGTGTTGGGTCACTAAAGCGAATAATAACCAGCTTTCTCAAAATTTGAAAAACCACATCGCCAAAAATAAGCAAGTAGCTAGGGATAACATTTTCTCAACTCTGAAGGTGATTCCTCCAGTAGAAGCTAAAGGAGGTCAACATTCCTAGAAGCGGGACCCGGCGTCTGTAAGAGAGCAGACACAGGAAGCATCTGTCTGTAAGAGGTTCTGCTGGGGAAAGGCCGACGAGAAGAGCAGGCTCCTGGATGTCCAAGGTCAAGGGTGAGTGACTTTGCAGAGAGGGACACTGGGACAGAACAGGAAGGGTCAGAGAAACAGCAGGGAGGTCACTTTTGTCTTTCACTTCCTTCTGATCTCAACAGATATCAACGCTCAGGGCTTCGCTTGCTTTTCACCGTGAGCACGCTGGAACCTAAAATTCTGAGCAGTTTGCTCTAGCAAGCCACTGTAAGAAACAAGAAAACCCCACTTCCTTCCAACTGAAGTAGGAAGCCTCACAGGGCTGAGCATCCATCATCTGGACCCAGGTACATCAGAGAAGCAGAATATAACAAGTACAGGGGAAGAAAAACCGGGCTCCTTCCACATCCAGGAAGCTTTCACCGGGACACAATTCTGTCCCTGGTCTGGAGGTCAACGGCTCAGTTACACATTTGTCTGCCAATCTCTGACTGTATCTGACATTGAGCATGCATGCATTCTTTCATTCATACCTCTCTTAGTTATCCACATTCTACATGTCCATGGTGCAGAAGGGTTTAAAACTTAACTCAAAATAAGAAATTGAATCTCAAGCATTTGGAAACAAGCAGCCTAACGTCTAACCTAATTGACCTATTTAATTTCCTGAGCTTTATTACACTAGTCTGTGCATGTAGTCATAGCTTTTGGCTCCCCTGTGCCTGAACAGTATGGGAAACTTCAGTCAAATCCAGCCACTAATCTTTACTTTCAATTTCCTTTTGTTCTGTGGCTTCAGCCTGGAATCTTTCTGAACAGAAACTGCAAAAAGTGTTTTATCCCCCAAACCTGTATTGTATGGGGGAAACGTCACCAATGGTCTCTGGCTTCCAGCCCCGACTGACATGACTGAAGGGCAGTGAGAGCCAAAAGCGAATGGTTTTGTTCAAAGTTCAGGCCTTTTTCTTCAAATGTCTATCAGAAATAAAAGACCAGTTCCTTAGGGCTGATCTTATGTGGCCATTGCCCATGGTCTTCCATTACAAACAAAGGTTCCCTGCGCCTTTTGATTATCTGTGCTGGTGCAGAGAGCGGTGAGCCAGGCCACGCAGAAGCAGCAGGTGACCCAAAACGTGGCTTCTGGTCAGCTGGGTACTGCTGAACAGGAGCCTTAAACACTTAGCTTTCATCTCCCATTATGTTTGGCCTAAAGAGCTATTCAAGTGACCTTCCAGCTGGCTGGCTGGGGAGAGTCGGGCAACAGAATCAGGGCTGGGAGTCGGCCGGAGGGCCCAGTGCAGGGGACGCATCTACGCACTGGCAACCGGAAGTTGCCCACGTCGACTTCCTAGACTCATGGGGTCATCGCTTTGTAAGTTACATAAATGTCTAATCACTGTGTTGTACACCTGAAACTCACGTAACAACACAGTATGTCAACTACAGTGGAATTTTTAAAAAAAAATTTAAATCTTAAAAAAAGAAAAGTTACCCATGTTGGAATATAGTTGTTTTTCTTTTTAAAACTCGATTTGAGATATGACAGTAAATAACCCACTCCTGACACGGGAGTGATGATAATGAATATCTGGTTAGACGTCTGCCTGTTCCAACGGGCCTTCCACACGCATCTCCACAGCCCCTCGGGTTAAAGGTGAGAAACACGAGGTCAGAGAGGTTAAGCGATGCACCCATGGTCCCGAGATGGATCCACTGCGTCTCCATTCCACTATGGGGAGATGGAGGCTCGGGGACTGGGTGTCCTGTCCAGGGACATAGGGTCAGGCGGCGGAGCAGAGACTCACATCCAGGGAAATCAGACCGAAGGTCAGCCTTACTCTCTCTACGCCACAGTTGCCTCCCAAATGACAGTTTAAAAAGGCAGAGAGAGGTTGCACATTGAAAAAACATCCATTCAGCACCCACAACGCACTGGGAACGCTGAGGCGAAGCAGAACAGACGTAGCCCTCAATGAGGTTCAGGGGTCACAGTGCCTCAGGCCCTCTCCCAGCAGCTCCCTCTCATTCCTGTATTATTCCCGTCTGGTTTTCAGATTCCACATGTAAGTGAGGTCGTACAGCATTTGCCTGTCTCTCTCTGATGTATTTCACTGAGCATAATACCCTCCCAGTCCACCCATGGTACTGCAAATGGCAAGAGTTCATTCTTTTTTTTTAAATCACCAAGTAATATTCCATTGTGTATACGCACCACAGCTTTATCCATTCAGTTATCGATGGCCCCTAGGTTGCTTCCATATCTTGGCTGGTCTACATAAGACTATAATGAACCCGGGGGGTGTACATCTTTTAGATTAGTAGTTTTGCTTTCTTTGGGTTGGTGGAATTCCTGGGTCATCCAGCAACTCTATTTTTGCCCTTTTTTGAGGAATCTCTATACTGCGTTCCATAGCATCTCTCATTCTTTAAGGGCAACATGGAAACAGAAACACAAAATTAAGCCCCTTAGTAGGTATCTGGGCCTCTTCCTTATGTCAGAGGCCGTGTTAAATTTCTTTTCATACCCTGTATTTTCAGTGCAGCCAGCACAAAGTTCTCGATAAACATTTAGGATTTAGTCAGTTAATGAATCCAACTTTGCAGCTGAGACATTTACATGTCACAAGAGCCCAGAACACTCCTAGTTTTTGCTCAGGAATGTGAGGGTCTGGCTCTCACCTGGTGGTCTTCGGCCAAGCAATACAGCCAGTTGCCAAGGCCTCCCCAGGAATCCCTATCACAGAGGGCTCTGTTGAGTTTTTCCTGAAGCTCACATGCCAGTCACTTCCCAGACTAAATATAATAGTATCAGATGGGACTTCAGGCTTCTGAGAAAGGATGAGCCATGCCAGAAAGCTGATGACTCAATTTCCCACTTTTCAGCCAGCTACGCTGCCATCCTGGAGAGAAAGCCAGCACACGCGGGGGTCTCCTCAGAGCAGAGGGGCTGGGGACGGGGGTGGTGTCCAAAAATGTAATCAAGACGATAAAGATCTTGGGAAAGAAAACTCAAATAGAAGCAAACATGGATTCTACCCAAACACAGGAAAAGAAAAACAAGAGAAGTCACAAAATAAATAAAAGAATTTGGAAAGACCTTTTCATTCAGGAAAACTTATATTTAGGTTTATTATATTGCAAGCCATCTACTCAACCGAAGCCAAAGTTCAAGGTCTAGGAAGGTCTGATGTACTGGAAAGTCAGTGAGCGGGAGACCAGGAAGCCAGTGTTAGGCTGAGTTCTCAACTGTTAATTAGCCCTGTGAACTTGGGAAAGGACTCGCACACCTTTCTGGGTCTCAATTTCATCTTTAAAGGGGTGGGGGGATTGCTCTATACAAGATCCCTCCCAGCTGCAAAATTCAGTACTTCTGTGACTGTGAGTCCACGGGCTGGTTCCTGCCCTGCCCCCACCGCTGTGAGGCTCACCCAGATTCCACTGGCAACTCACTCCACCGCCGAACAGCCCAGCTTTTGTAGGCCTCCTCAGAGCGTGGTAACCACAGAAATAAACCCAAATGCACCAAAAAACGTAAATGGGTCATGAGTGCTCTCACACTTATGAAGTCAGCAGTGTGACATGTGTAACAAAACTGTCTCCAGATCTTTTGTTGATACACAGTGAAAAAAAATCTCTTAAATATAAAAAGGCCCATTTGTTTGGCTCTCAACCAGATCGGTCCTGAGTCGGCAGCACTGAAACCCTGGTCCCAGTCATGACCGTGGGTTGCCTCTTACCCACACACGCAGTGGAGGGAAACTTGGATTTTTTACAGAGATATCCTCTATTCTGCTGGGAATTGGGGGAGACAGGGGAAGTTGCCCTTGGCATTGACCAGACAATGAACTCACCATCCTGCCTGGCCCAGAAATAGAAAATGAGCATTCAACAGCCTCTCCTTCACCATCTCAGACTGAGGTTAAGTTGCTCATTAAAAAGTCAAAAGCAGGGAAGCTTGCTTAATGCTCAATAATTTACCCTATCACTCCAATAATCACCATAGCTCCACTGTCATCTGAAAGCAGTTATTAAGCACCTAATGGGTGCACAGCCCTTCCTTCCTAGAGTATCCCAAAAGGAGCCCCCTAGTTTGTTTTGGGCTGCACGCACAACAATGAGAATGTAGTCAGTGCCACTAAACTATACACCTAAAAATGGTGCACGTGGTACATTTTATGTTATATATACATAACCACAATTTTTTAAAAAGATACCAAAAAAAAAAGTTAGGCTTCAGCCCCAGACACACCTAATCACACTGATGCAAAATAGAAACACTCAACCACTGAGCTATTTCCAGCACGTCCCCAAATGCCTGGGGATGATGATATAATAGCCTCTTCCCTGGCCAAAGTAACCACGGACCTGTGTCTCAGCATCAGGCCTGGAACCTTAGAGGGAATCCACAGCCACTTCCGCCCCTCCCAGGGTCTCATACTGAGGCCTCGACCAATGGGGCTCCAACCTGAACCCTCAGGACCACCTGGGGTGAGGTCAATGCAGATTCCAGGGCCCCGAGATCCAGGTCCTGATCCAACAGCCCTGTCTGGAGGTCTTTTAAAAGGAAACAACCCTTTTGAAAGAGTCCCTGGTGATTTGGGGGGACCTGGGGTACATTAGAGGGCCTGGGGGACAACAGGCTGAACAGAACAGGGGAGAGGAACCAGAGGCAGCCCTTGCATGGGCTTTAGAAATGTCCACAGGGTGTGGCTGCAGGGACTGCCGGCTCCTGCTCCCCAGGTACAGGCGGCCTGGGGCTGTGTTCCCACTTCAAGGGGGCCCTTGACCTTGAGTCCGTGAACAAGTCGGGGCAAGGCGCACAGTGTACAATTCGGCCACCTTTCCCACTGCTAGTGGACTAATCAGCCAGAAACCGAATACCCAGATCCCAGTCCCAGCTCTCTTCCTCCCGCTTTTTATCACTGCACCTCAGTCTCCTCCTGTGAGCTGGGCACCGTGACACCTGCCCTGAGTGTCCCAACCGTGTGTCCTGGGCTCTTCACAGTTCACTTCTCTAGACCACAGCCTCCATCTCTCTTTTTTTTAGATTTATTTATTCATTTATTTTTAGACAGAGGGGAAGGAAAGGAGAAAAAGAGGGAGAGAAATGTCAATGTGTGGCTGCCTCTTGTGCAACCCTACTGGGGACCTGGCCCGCAACCCAGGCATGCGCCTGGACTGCGAATTGAACCTGCGACTCTTTGGTTCACAGGCCGGCGCTCAATCCACTGAGCCACACCAGCCAGGGCTCAGCCTCCACATCCTGAAAGTGGGAACAAAAAGAGTACTCAGCTCACAGAGTTGTCTAATTCAACAGAAGCACCCAACCCAAGACACACTCAACCCAGCGGGACACAACAATGAGCACATAAGTATGACTATATTCGTATTTACTGACCTGCTGCATGTGGATGTGCTTGGGGGGGACACAAAGAGATGACAGTTACCATACTTTTATTATTTAAAAAAAGACCAAAACGTGTGCATCCATGCCATCCTCCCCATGATCACTGATCAAGACCCTGTGGCTTAGAGGTGACAAGAATGAGTTTGGAGAAGCCAACCCTTTTATTTCAAATGTGACCTTCTCCACTTTCCAGACAAGACACCAGGGGATGCCTTACTAAACTGTGACTGAGCACCTCTGAAGGAGGGAAGGACAGGGGCCCTTTCGATGAAGGAGGGGCCCCAAGCCTGCTGCTCACAGAGCAGCCGCCCTCAAAGGGAGCCGCATGGTGTCTCGGCTGGAAGGTCTGCGGACTGCACTCCACCTCCCCCACCTGGACACCACCTTTCAGCCACAGAGAACCACAGATCTCAGAACACATCTGGGAATTTCTGTTCCTTTTCTTTTAAGATTTTATTTAATTATTTTTAGAAAGAGGAGGAGGGAGAAAGAGAGGGAGAGAAACATCAAAGTGTAGTTGCCTCTCACAAGCCCCCTATGGGGGACCTGGCCCACAACCCAGGCCTGTGCCCTGACTGGGAATCGAACCAGCAACCCTTTGGTTCGTAGGACCACACTCAATCCACTGAGTCACTCCAGCCAAGATGAATTTCTGTTCCTTCTAACAGTCAAGCTGTTCCTGCTTCTAGAACTTTCTTTACCTTTGGTTGCCTCAGCCAAGTCCCTCTTCCTCCAGATTATCACATGGACTGCATCACAAGGGTCCCCGTCTGTGGGAGGCCTTCTTGGGAACCCTCTTACCCCATTATCCCATGTGTCTCCTCAGAGCACTCACCTCTACCTGAAGGGACCTCATCACAGCCCCCTGTGCCCCGAACATGAAGCTCTAGGGGTCCCTCGGTCCTGCTCCCTGGGACCACAGGGCCTGGCCCAGAGCAGGCGCTCAGAAAATGCTTGCTCTCTTTTTATTTTAATACTGTTCTCTTTAGCCATGCAGAAGCTCTTTATTTTGATGAGATCCCATTTGTTTATTCTTTCCTTTATGTCCCTTGCTCTAGGGGACATGTCAGTAAAAAAGTTTCTGCGTGCAATATCTGAG